>OX438655.1:768889-1517779 GCA_949316385.1 Globia sparganii | reverse complement strand
GGTGATTAAAATTACACCGTGTGTATAAAATTCAATGTCCTGACTGACGGATATAACAACGCACAGACTGGTCCTAGAGACATGAAATTTGAAAGGTGTGTTCTTTGTGAAGTGTAGGTATCCATTAAGAAAGGGTTTTCCGAAATTTCACCTCTAAGAGGGTGAATGGGGGGAAGGTGAAATTTCACGCGGACTAAGTCGCGGGCAGAAGCTAGTTTAGTTATAATCAAAATTTTACATAGTAACGATGTAAGATAGTTATGAATAACTAACATCCTCAAGTTCTTATAAATTTCGCATAATCAGGGCCTCAAGTCTGCTATTGCAATAGTGTCAGAATGGTCTATCATTGATTTCATAATTGTTGATTTTGACAAGTTTGGTAATCTACTAATATAATGGCGTCATTATGACTTTCCAATGCTCAACCACTGACACTCCATTGAAAAAATGGCATAAAATGGTAATCTCGTACATAATGACAAATGAATAAATGTAATGTTTATTGCTATTTACGATTTTCTTACTACTTCAGATTGCAAACACTAATACGTAATATGTAAAAATATATATTAAATGAAATCTAGCATAGTTTTTCTCAGACTATTGACCGATCAATGATCGACCATTATGAATTTAGCAGATTACGAACTTTTAGCAAAATGACAATGGGATCGTGTTGGAATGACGAATTTATAAAAATAGCAGACTTGGGCCCCAGAAGAGACTTAACAATACATCTGATTTTACAAAGTAAAAAAGACAAGAAAAAGATCCACCATTTTCTATAAAAAAAACTAAGTACCTCACTTTTGCGCAAATATTGAACCAGTTTTAATTTTAGCTATTGGCAACTACTAAATATACCAAATATCTAAAAGAAATTAATAAGTACATAATATTGTTTTGTATTCAAAGTCCCTAATTACCTAACAACATAGAAAGCTTATAATGGACCTATCAACTTCAATTCCTTAACAATTGCCTTAAAAGCGGCGGGAAACGTTTTACCCGTAGAACCGGGGCTGACGGCATAGGCAATATAGTGGCTGTTATAGGAAAACATTTCTCCTTTTTAGCTAATGATACAATTTAATGACAAGCCAACTCAAGGTCAAGGTCAGAGAGGGTTGGAAGCTGTTTATTTTAAATTTTCGGATAAGGGAAATGCCACAAACCAAAAAACCAAAATACTGTGGGGCAGCTATCAAAGCCCAAATCAAAATATATACAAAAGATATAGTTCCAGACTTCCCAAAGAAAGTTAATTAATAATTAATTGAAGAATTACAAAAAATTCAAAGAGGAATGAAAAAAAGAATATACTCTATGTGGAGGTTACTATCCATACTAATATTATAAATGCGAAAGTGTGTCTGTCTGTCTATCTGTTACCTCTTCACGCTTAAACCACTGAACCGATTTAGATGAAATGCGAAAGTTTGTGAGGATGGATGGATGGATGTTTGTTACTCTTTCATGCAAAAACCACTGAACGGATTTTGATGAAACTGTACAGTAATATAGCTTATAAGTCAGAATAACACATAGGATATTTTTTATCCCGATATTCCCACGGGATCGAAACTTACGCGGGTGAAACCGCGGGGCGCAGCTAGTTACTTTATAAAGTTTTCCATATAGACGTTGGCTTTTTTTTGGTCAGTGACACAAGATGGCATGGGAATGTATGAAAAACATGGGCAGCCATTGTGACTACCGACAGAAGTAAATAACTTAAAACTGAACAGTGATTTTAAATTAAATGTAGGAAAATGTATGGAAATTACAGGTATTTTTGACACAGATCAGACTGTGAATTGCCCCTCAGATATTTTATGTCATACATTATGAAAAATATGAATATCGTTATATCTAATCTAATCTGATAATGGTTCTCCTTGTGTTTTCAAGTTAGACACCGAGATAACATTGCCAGCAAGATGTTTTTAAAGTAGGTACTCGTACATAAAACCTTTTCAGACCCGATGGTCGGCAATAAAACTTTATAACTCTCAGACATAACGAAAAATGTGCGAAGTAAATTATCACTTCATTCATTTGTCTTTTAAAATTGCTAGACATCATAAATCATAACAAAAACTTGATGTCAAATAGAACATTCGGTTTAAGGACGGGCCATATGACCTTGACCTTGGCTTTGCCCAATAAATTACCGTTTTTGCACGGCATTAACTAATGTTCGTGAGACCGCAGATGCAATCATTCTTGGCTAGGCTTAGACGACCGACCTTAACTGTTTAACCGTGACCTTGAACAAACAGTTTTGTATTACTCATCTGCCTAGTCTTTTCCAAACTCTGTTGGGGTCGGCTTCTAGTCTAACTAGATGCAGCTGAATACCAGTATTTTACATGGAGCGACTGCCTATCTGACCTCCACAATCCAGTTTCTGGGTAACACGATACCCCTTGGCAAGACTGGTTCTTAGACTTTCGGGCTTAAATTAACCAGTCAAAAATTCAGGAATGCCACCCAGCACCAACTGCTTAACGTGCTCTCCGAAGCACGGAGGGATTTCGGTATGTAAAGATGGACACACATTCACGGACCAACCGCGGCAAACGTAACTGTACCTGATCGATCGACCTGTACTGTTATTACTTAGCCACGGGCCTCGGTTTTGTTTTACTTAACTTTAATAATTAGTTTGGAGTTCATCTGAAGCCAATTTTAAGGTGGTTAGAATGTTCAAACTTCAAAGAATGTAGAAGAGTTTTCTTTACCTACTTTTGTTTAATTTTACCGCATTTTTTGCCATTTTCCAGAATCAACTATATAGACCTTTATATTGTTTTTCACAGCTGGCAAAAACTCTTTAAACAGAAAGGGAACAGCCAGTAATAACCATGGTTGTTCAGTTCTGGTTGGCATTTTCAGGCAATATAATCAAGTCAAGTTTTTCTCATGACTCCATTAAGTTTAAAATATCATCATCTACATCATCTATCTAGCCTTTTCCCAACAATATTGGGGTCAGCTTCCAATCTAACCGGATGCAGCTGAATACCAATATTTCACATGGAGCGACTGCCTATCTGTTCTCCACAACCCAGTTACTGGGTAATACGATACCCGTTGGTAAGACTGGTTGTCAGATTTTCGGGCTTCTGACGAATGACAGCCGGGACTAACGGCTTAACGTACTTTCCGAGGCACGGAGGGGTCTTGGTACGTAAAGATGGTCACCCATCCACGGACTAACCGTGGCAACCGTAGCTTAACCCAGACGATCAACCTGTGCGGCTGTTATTATTTAGCCACGGGCCCCTCATTAAGTTTAAAATATCATTATATTGAAAAAAATATCATTGTTCTTGCTAGATTTGAGCCCAAAACCCTGTATTTGAGAAGCGTGCCCCTCAAACTCTGAGCCATCACAACATCCATGTACTAGCGTTATAAATATTATATTAGGCTAATAATTCTGATGCATGCAGAGGGTTGGCGCGTGACAGCGCAACTTTGTCCACGATATTAGCTAGCTCATCATGGTTTTTTGAGCAGCAAAATATTTTGTTTTATTTATTACTAGCTTTTGCCCGCGGCTTCGCCCGCCTGGAGGTCGGAAATTATGCCATGGAAACGTATTTGCGGGATAAAAAGTATCCTATGTGTTAATCTAGGTTATAATAAACTATCTGTGTGCCAAATTTCATCCAAATCCTATTAAAAGCATAATACTAATGACTGAAACAGTATTGTGAAATCATGCAAGCCTAAGTGCTTTTTGGAAGAATACTGCTCAGAAAATCGGGTCATATTTCAAACATGATCCGAAAGATACGTAGCGCTATCTAGCGTTCTAAAGCAATTGTGACCGTTGATAGTTATTGTTCTTTTTCTCGGGAACAGTATTTTTTTAACACGCTTTTATTATTTCTGGATGAAAAGGTCTTTTTCTGCACCCCTGACAACGTATGTATATGCAAAATTTCAAGATGATCTGTTAAGCGGTTTAGGCGTGAAAAGGTAACAAACAAACATAGTTACTTTCGCATTTATAATGTTAGTTAGGATTTTGAACAGACACTTTCGTTGAAAATCTGTTGTTACGAGTATTATAGTGTTGGTCTCGTGTTCGCAAGCGCGACTGCTGAGCGTGGGGTCCTGGGTTCGATTTCCGGGTCGGGTAAAGTGTTATTGAGTGTTTCCATTAGGAATTTCTTAGTAACAGCCCGGAGTTTGTATAGTTGGTGGTGTGATACCCCCGTGCCTCGGAAAGCACGATAAGCCTTTGGTCTTGTGCCTGATCTCTCTCCGGTCATATCAGATTGCCGTCCCATCGGACTATGAGAGGGAGGGAAGAGGGAGTGCACCTGTGTCTGCGCGCACACTTGTGCACTATAATATCTCTTGCGTACCTGGCTAATCTCCGTTGAGATTGGCCACCGTGACCGAAATCGGTCGGGGAGGCTATTATTATTATAGTGTTAGAAAAATGAGGCTGAATAAATAGGTAAACTTGAGCAGTGATGGCTCATTGGTAACCGTGACTTTCAAGATGAGGTCGTAGGTTCGTATTGAGACAGGGGCTTTCATCATCATCATCATTTCAGCCGAAAGACGTCCACTGCTGGACATAGGCCTCCCCCAAGCACCTCCACTTCGACCGGTTCTGTACTTCTCTCATCCAATGGATCCCTGGGGCCTTCACTAGGTCGTCGGTCCATTTTGTGGGAGGCCTTCCAACGCTATGTCTTCCGTTACGCGGTCGCCACTCCAGAAACTTTCGGCCCCATCGGATATCTGTTCTGCGAGCAATGTGCCCTGCCCACTGCCACTTAAGTTTGGCAATTCATCAAGGTTGGTTCTCCTGTAAAAAGTAAAGCAAGCGTTACTTTTTGTAAATTATTTCATCACCACTGCTCTCAAAAACGGTGGAGGTAAAAAATCGTGAGGAAACTGGCATGGCCTAGAACCAAAAATTGGAGCACATCTACCAACCCGCACTGGGGCCGCGTGGTGGTTTACAATACTGCCCACTCCTTCTCATTGAGAGGATGCCTGTGTCTCATCAGTGGGAACATTAAAGACTGATTATGTTCGTATATTACCTATATTTTTTCGATTTAGTTTCTATTTTAATTTTAATTTCTATCACTTTAATTTTTATTAGTCAATTATCATTGTCCTTACTCTAAATCTAAATAGAAATGAAAATCGCATGAAAATCCGTCTCGTAGAAGAATAACAATGCAGTCACACGATGTTGTCTAATAAGTATTTTCTATTATTTTATTTTTATGTAGGTAGTACGCACATATAGGTTATTTATTTTAGTTTTTCATTAATCACAATATAAAACACACACACTCACATACAAGTATGTCACAAAATTTTATTTAATTTTGTATGAGCTTTTCATATTATCGCGTTTTATTTATTCTCTTCATTTATATTAACGGACACACACTTCCCTATGTGTTTGTTATTCCAGCTTATGGCACTCGTGGGTTGCAGTTGAAAATCAGTGTCAGGTGGCACATCTTGTGTTGTCATCTGACATTATGCTGAGCTGGGCCTCAGCTCAGCATAATGTCAGATATATGTCAGATCTTTTGGCATTATTATCTTTGTTTTCTGTTTTTATAGTTTTAAGGTGTGTTTATTTTGCTGTAATGCCAATAAACACATTTATTTTTCTTTCTTTTCTTTTCTTTTATATCTCGGTCACCATCTTATTTACCTTGGTCCAATATTCTTGGGGTAGCTGGAGTGTGTATTAAACTTCTTGATTACACGCTATATTTGCTACTATAAAGCAGGATACCTCGTAATGGTAAGAAAAAGAGTTTGCCGGTTACACAAGGTATTTGAAAGGATGATATGACTCTTTAAGAGACAATACTACTGTCCTAAGCACTATTTTAATTAATGTAGAGATTTGGCGCCGAGTTTTTAAAATTAAGACAAGGTGTTATTTAAAGTAATAATATTGTATTCACTTTGTATTAGTAAATAATATTGTATTAACTTTGAATACAATATTATTTTACTCTTTTGTTAAAAATGTATGTATGATGGATTTTAAAGTCATTAAGGAACTTTGTCCATTTTCTAAAAACCGATCCATAATTTTGCATTTTCACTTGAAAACAATGAAAAGTGGTTTTTGCTATTATTAATAAACTGTGTTAGAATTAGATCAAAGTTTTAAGGAGGTCTTAAGTCTTTAGAAAGCAAAGGACTATCAATATCTAAACTAAACCAAGCAAAGTAGCGGTAAAAGCTAGTCTGGGATCAAAATTTATATGTTTATCGAGGCGGAGGCGTGGTGGTTCATGTAGAAAATTACTAGTCTCAACGCTAAGTTAAAGGTTTAAGGTACACGCCACAGAGGGTGACTGGTAACTTAAATCTATGTTACTTGTCGACACCTTCGTGGAGTCAGATTACGTCGCTATTTTAGAGTATGCTTCAATTAAGTAATTTATTTAATGAAAAAGTAATGTTAGCACCTTGTACAATTTTAGTGTAAATTTCGGTTGTGATTGTAGATACTGGTTTTTGAGGGGCTTGTGGCTAAGTAATAACAGCTGCAGAGTCGATCGGTCAGGTTAAGCTACGCTTGCCGCGGTCGGTCCGTGGATGGGTGATCATCTTTACATACCAAGACTCCTCTGTGCCTCGGAAAGCACATTAAGCCGTTGGTCCCGGCTGTCATTCGTGGATCTTTGATAGTCGTTACTGGTCGTCAGAGGCCTGAAATTCTGAGAACCAGTCTTGCCAAGGGGTTTTGTATTACCCAGTAACTGTGTTGTGGAGGTCAGATCAGCAGTCGCTCCATGTGAAATATTGGTACTCAGGTGCATCCGGTTAGACTAGAAGCCAACCCCAACAAAGTTAGGAAAAGATTAGGCAGATAATGATGATTGTAGATACTGTTTTTTTGTTTTTGTAAATGGGTGTCGAAGTTGATATTCAATTTGGTTTTTCATCCACACTTTGTAGCTGAAGGATAAATAAAATATTTCATAATTACATAATATTATAACTTTTATTAAGTAGAATATAAACATTTAATTTAAATATTATTAAGTTAAAGTTACTCTTTTAATGTTTATCTAATTGGTAATTAAGTATTCATTAAAATATATATTTACAATATCAATTTACACTACAAAATACACATACTAATAACTGTTATAATAATTTACAGTAATTAATTTACATACATATTATAATTAAACACAACAACTCCATACATAGTATTAAAATGCACTATGTAGGTACTGCAGATGTACTTTTTATATAATTTTATTAGTAAGATGAATTTAACGAAATTATTGGTATAGTTGCATTATTAATAGGCAGGATTAATATACACATGATATAAGTATGAGCCAAGAATAAAATTATTATACTTTGCCGCTCACGTCCAGTGTCTGGTTATTTTTACTCAAATCTATATCTATACTTATAATAAATCTGTAGAGAGGTCAATTCTGTACATGAAATATATTTCCAAAATAACTATCAGCGGGTGATTAGTGACCGATACTGACGCCAAAAATGCAATCAGTAAAATTTTTGTCTGTCTGTCTGTCTGTCTGTCTGTATGTTCGTTATAGAAACAAAAACCACTCGGCGGATTTCAACGAAACTTGGTACAATTGTTCTTCATACTCCTGGGCAGGTTATAGTATACTTTTCATCATGCTACGATCAATAGGAGCAGAGCAGTGAAGGGAAATGTTGGGAAAACAGGATTTCTTTTTAGGTGAAGTAGTAATAGGTTAGTAGTAGTTAGTAGTAGGTAAGTTTTGGTTAATTTATATTCAGTTTTTTTTAATATTAAGTAGGTAAAAGCGTAGGTACTTTTATTAATTATAGGTATAGGTAGGTATTATTAATTATAGTAGTTATAGGTATTTAGTTTTAAGTGAAGTAGGTTTTATTATATATTATTTTATATATTAGACGTAGTTATATATTTTTAGTTATTCAAGCCCCAAGCGGACGCCGGCGTCCGCCCGCTATTGTCTTGAAAAACGCGTTGAATGAGAAATACGCGTTCTCAAGAATCGGCAGAAGAAAGAGCACATCGGTTAAACTCTATGAGAGTTAGTGCCTCAAGTTCCGGAAGTCATTATTCCACGCGGACGAAGTCGCTGGCAAAAGCTAGTAAGAAATAAGTAGATCCAGGGCTTTGTCACTAACGCCATAGCGACGCAATTTTATAACCAATGTATCATGATCAACTCAATCAGCCGCCTTTGAAAACTTGAAAAAATACCTAAATCATCATGTTTCTCCTCCCAGGGATCATCGTCTGCCTAGCCTTTTCCCAACTATGTTGGGGTTGGCTTCCAGTTTAATCGGATGCAGCTGAATACCTGGTTGTCAGATTTTCGGCGACTTCTGACGAGTCGTAACGACTGTCAAAGATCCACGAATGACAGCCAGGACTAACGGCTTAATGTGCTTTCCGAGGCACGGAGAGGTCTTGGTACGTAAATATGGTCACCCATCCATGGACCAACCGCGGCAAGCACAGCTTAACCTGATCGATCGACCCTTGCGACTGTTATTACTTAGCCACAAGCCCCAGGCATCAAGAATATTATTCATTAACAGCCTGACACTAGCTTCAACAGTAGATTGACCAAAAGTAAGTAAAAAATGATTTTTGCCAAAGTGAGATTGCAGCTGATCAAGTATTATTGTTTCAAATAAAATAAATAAGGGTAGCACCACTACAGGTGTAATCAGACGTGTTTTATTTATTTGAATAACGACTCCATGGTTTCGCATTTCATTAAGTCAGTATATATACCACGGTTGATACACTTGTTGTAAAATAAAGCTAATCTGGGTGCTACTTCGCCAATAATATATATTATGTACATATATAGGTATACATTTTGTAAAAAAAAAAATAGCGGTATGAAAAATAGATAGTAGCCGATTCTCAGACCTACCCGATATGCACACAAAATTTCATACAAATCGGTCCAGCCGTTTCGGAGGAGTTTGGTAACAAACATCGCGACACGAGAATTTTATATATTAGATGAAACAATAATTTCATGACTTTATTCTGGAACTTGGAGTATTTAGTTAGTAGTTTTCGGGTGACGAGTAAAAATCATGGTGAATCCTTCTTGTCACAGTCACGACGAGCATCTGCCGACTTATTACTTCTGCTCTGTGCTCGTGATTATAGTTTTGTATGTTCTTTCTATTCGATTTAACTTATCTTTTTTATTTGCAGGTCTTTATGTGGTTAACAAACCTATTTATCATTTTTCTTTCTTCAAGTACGAGTTCATTTTCTTATTGTGTCGAAGATCGCAGTTTCAGTTCGAGAAATTTAAGAAATGTTCTTACAAAACCTACAAACGTAACGTATATAATAGCGCCATTATAATAATACCTTTTTTCTCCATTTATGAATTTGACCTTTCACTACAGTCCCTCAAAAAACCCTTAAACATCAAGCACGAATACTAAAATTAAAGCTATTCACACAAAAATCTGTGAGGAGTGCCCTCTTCAGAAAGGAGCCACTCCTACGGTTCTTTTGAGCTCTCACAAAGGCCAGATTAATTGTTTAATTCGTTTTAGGGACACGTTCCGACCTACACTAAATCGTAGAAACGAGAAATAGGAATAATGTCTATATTTATTTACTGATAAGGCATTTCAACGACTTATTCACTGAGATACTGAGACATACCTACACAAACAAAAACCACATACAGTTTTAGGAGTTGTGAATTTGTCACCTAAACAGAAGTACAAAGCACTAGCAGAGAAATTAATTAGTGATCGATGAGTACAAAAAAAGATATTACATATAATTTTATATATAAAAAAACAAAAATGAGATATGTTCAGAATTACGATCGGAAATTCAAAAATACTAAAAACAAAACAACAATCAAGGCTGATGCGTTTCTTGTTATTTTGTTTTTAGTACTTTTCATATTAATGCTCGAACTCAAAGCGTTCGACAAACTTGCAAGGCAGACATTTTGTGCATTATCAAAATTCAGGCGATATACGTCTACTGGTACTGGTATAGCCGTTGGTCCCGGCTGTTATTAGTGGATCTTTGACAGTCGTTACGGGTCGTCAGAAGCCCGAAAATCTGACAGCCAGTCTTAACAGGGGAATCGTAATATCCAGTAACTGGGTTGTTGAGGTTAGATACGCAGTCGCTCCATTTAAAATACTGGTATTCAGCTGCATCCGATTAGACTGGAAGCCGACCCCAATATAGTTGGGAAAAAAGGCTAAGCAGATGATGATGATGAGACGTCTACTGACGGATATGGGACCTCGCATATGTCCAGCCTATGCCCATTGCCGGCTGTTGGAACAACGTTTAAAGGCTATTTCAAGCATTGCCACATCGACCATAGTTGTCCCACAGCAACATTATTTTAACGTTGTCACACAAATTAGTCTAATTTAAAGCGTCAACATTATCTTTCGTTTAATAAATGATCCGAGTGTAACGAACCCTGGAAAGAACGGATGTAATGTTATTTGATTTAATATTTGCACAACACATTAATTGTACAGCATGGAGAGCGCTGATAAGTTTGCTTGCCTTTCTTGATCCACCTGTACACTAACAAGGAGTTGAAAAATAAAAATTGTCTGTATACAGTGTGTCAGGTTACACGATGGACATATTTCAAGGCAAAATAAAAATGAACAACCTTTACTAAGAGACCGACACAAATCGAGAAAAAAAAACAGCTGTTCCTACATTTTGTCCAGTTATGCGAACATAAATGTATAGAGCGGCTGTTTATTTTTTCTCGATTTCAGTGCTGATCTCATAATAAAAATTGTTCATTTTCATGGGTTCTACACTCCCTTAAAGTATGTCCATCGTGTAACCTGACACACTGTATAATGTCAAATAATAAAAAGATTATGTGTGATTATGCCTGAGGGCATTCGCGCAGAGGTTCGATTGCCAGTACCTGAACCATTGCTGTATGATTCACATACTGGGCAATCGAAGTATGTAATAATAATATATTTAAATGATCTTTCTAATTGTGTTTTTTTTTTTTTTATTTATTTTATCTGATTTATTTGTGGTTGTGTGTTTTTTTTTTTTTTGTGTGTCTTATATGATCCTATGTTGGTCGAAATAAATGATTTTTTTATTATTTTATTAAAGAAGTATGGACTGCGCGAGATTCCTCTACTAAATGAAAAAAAAAATGTTTATTTAACTACTTGCGTAGCCCAGATATTTAAATTGGCGGTTGATTGATTGGTGATTGATTTAAAGCAGCAGTTTTTTAATGTAATTCTGGAAAATATAAAAATTACAAAATGCGTGTTTATTAACATGTTCACCTCTGCCTAACTATTATAGGAATTATAGGCATAATGTGCTGTAGTTAGCATTCTCAAATCCTACTGAAAACCAAAGTAGTCGTTAATATTTACCGTCTAAACAGTACTAGTTGTTATAGCAAGTCTCCAAGGCGCTCCGCCTAGAATACTAACTGCCTATTATAAGCACTAACCATGTACTATTTACTTGGAGCTCCGTGTTTACCAACCGGATAGGTTCCTTCGCTTGTGCAACTAGATTTCTTAAAGTTACTTTAAGTTTATTATTGTTTTGATTTGCAGCTAAGTGATGTGTTTGTTTGATTCATCTTTTACAGCAATCTACAGTGGCCTCTAAAAGTTAGTTGTAATTTTTTTACTTTAGCTATAAAATTAAATTATATACCTAAAACTATTTCAGACTAGGTCCATAATTTTGATACTATTTTGGTGTTAGTTACAATAATGCTTATGTAAATATGTTATTATTGTTAGTTTTCCGAACAGTAATTATTAATCCAGACCTAGGACTATCCCCACCCAGTTTCCTTGAAAGGGACAGTCCGCTCTGGCGGCGATCATTTTTAGAATGCTGTTGTTACTACCATGCAGGCGCTGTAGTAAGGAGGCCGCTTTCTTTCGCATAATGGCATGGAAACCATCGGTGTGAGCCTCTGCAATCATTTCCGAAGCACTACAACGCCATGGCAGTCCCAACAATATCCTCAAAGCATTATTAAATTGAACACGCAGGACGTTGTAGGCTCGGCGCGTGTACGACACTCACAGGCTACTCATGTAGAACGATTGACAAACGCCTTAAAAACGCATATTATGATTTCAAATAGAAAAAAATTATGAAGTACTTTTAAGTGATAATTTGGTTATTTTTTATGATAAGCCATATGCAGTTCAAACGTTTGGATCACTGGAATTTTAAATCATAATGTGGTGTGTCACATATGACGTGGAAACCTGTCAACTAAGTTTTGTAGGCCACTGTACGTATATAGGGTGACTGGTAATTAGTGACCGATACCTAAACACATGATTGTACTCATGATAACAAACAACTTTTACTATGGGACTAAACCTGAATTCGCGAAAAAAAATCTGCTGGTCAGTACCTACATTTTGACCAGTTAGGCGAACATAAATGACTGAACAGCAGATTTTTTTTTCACAATTTCAGGTTTGGTCCCATAGTAAAAGTTGTTTGTTATCATGAGTACAAGCACGTGTTTAAGTATCGGTCGCTAATTATCAGTCACCGTATATTTACATAATTATTTTAAACATAATGATAAATTAGTAATAAAAAGAGTAAATTGAGTATAAAAAAAAGTAATTGTGGCCAAAATCTCTTCTGTTTAATATGCCTTAGTGCTAGACAGAAGAAAAAAAAAATAGAAAACTATTTTTAATTTGTCTTGCACGCGGCTGCGCTCGCCTGGATCTCAGAAAATATCTCACGGGAATGTATTACCGGGATTAAACTCTTCGTGTTATTAATTCAGCTTATAAACTATATTTGTCCAAAATTTCATCCGAACTCGTTCAGCCGTTTTTGCGCCAATCCGGAACACGTATCCAGAAAAACGGACAAATATTATAAAAACTTTATTTTCGGCATCAGACTCTTATCAATTATTTTTTTTAAATGTTCAATGTTCCTGTTTGACTTCGCTTCTATTTTACTATAAATTATTTTTTTTTTATTTTTTGTTCCCTATGAATATTTTTCATTAAAATTATATATTAAAATATTTATGGGCCTTTAAAAAATTCAATTCCAAAGGAATAATTAAACGAGGATTGTAAAACAATGAAAAAGTTCAGTTGAAACGGAACACTATTAAATTCACATTTTTGTTGAGTTTCAATGAGACTTTGATCCTATGGGATTTACCTGCTATCAAGATTGACTTTGAATGGTCCAATAAAAAGCGGGATAACGAGTAAGTCGACCAATTAATATGATCAACAAGGCAGCGTCAGTCAATAAGTCTTTGTATTTCAGGTTTCCTCATTGCTTTAAATTTTCCTTTATCGTTAACTCAAATCAATCTGCTTATCCTTTCCCCAAAATAGTTGGGGTCAGCTTCCAGTCTAACCGGATGCAGCTGACCTCATTGCTTTAAATTTTCATTTATCATTAACTCGTTAAATCAATCTGCCTAGCCTTTCCCCAAAATAGTTGGGGTCAGCTTCCAGTCTAACCGGATGCAGCTGAACTCATTGCTTTAAATTTTCCTTTATCATTAACTCGTTAAATCAATCTGCCTAACCTTTCCCCAAAATAGTTGGGGTCAGCTTCCAGTCTAACCGGATGCAGCTGACCTCATTGCTTTAAATTTTCCATTATTATTAACTCGTTAAATCAATCTGCCTAGCCTTTCCCAAAAATAATTGAGGTCGGCTTAAAGTCTAACCGGATGCAGCTGAATACTAGTATTCTAAATGGAGCGACACGCTTATCTGACCTCCACAACTCAGTAACTGGGTAACACGATACCCCTCAGTAAGACTGGTTGTCAGCCTTTTAGGCTTCTGACAACTTGTAACGAATGTCAAAGACCTACGAATGACAGCAGGGTCCAACGGCTTAACGTGCTTTTCGAGCTACGGAAGGGTGTAACAGATACACAAACCGTTTCGGCAACCGTAACTTATTCTTCAATCGACCCGTGCAGCTGTTATTATTTTGGCACGAGCCCTACTATATCATTAACTCGTAATATCTAAAATTGCCTTAAAGAATACGTATGTACAGAGGCCAGCACATCAAGCTAACCCAATCTGTCAGATTTTCCCAATTGAATATGAACCTTAGTCCTTTGTGCTAAAATTGAAAATGTAACAAAGAAATTTGACAGATTGGGGTAGGTTGACCTTCTAACGTAATCTCTGAAATTAGAACCATACAGAAAAATAAATCACGACGACTTCTTCAAAAATCTTTTAATGGCTTGCTGGTCTGGTCTTCTGACTGCAGATTATGAGATCCCGAATACGGTTGTGAAAAGAAAAGGTTACCGAGAGCATCCCAGCGTTAATAACACCGCCGTGCTACAGACTCGTACCTCGGAGACTACGTAGCTACTTTCCTGCTCCTAATCTCTATGCAAGTCCTGTCGGATTACCGTTCGATCGGACTATCAAAATAAGATAAAGAGAGAATGCATCTGTGTTGCGCACAATTGTGTATATCATCTCCTGCTTAGTTAGCTAGCCTCCGTTGAGATTGACCGCTGTGAGTTGTAACCGACATTCGGTCATGAAGAATTTTTTTTTTTGTTTGTTTATTTATTTTTCAAAAGTGAGATACTACTTACATAGATACAGCCTGTTACAATAATTTTACAATTTAGAGAAAAATCATAAGGAGAATTACAACAGAATTGAATCTGGCGTCCTAGGTAGGTTACATGGTAACCTGTATTAACACTCTCCCTGCCATGAGAACTGCCGGTGACCCCCAAAAAATTTTTTTCAGCTGACCAAAGCACATCACGTAAGAGAAGTATCACATTTTCCATAACAGCACGTCAGTAGTTGTAAAAACTATTTGAATTCGGGAGGTCAGGGCGGATCCCACGGCGATTTTTTTTTTGGCCCGCCAGCGTATCCCACGGCCTCTTGTAATATTTTGATTTTTGACTCACGGCGTTCAAAAGCAGAAACTTTGGGACCCGCAGGCGACCTCCATGCCCTCCTGAACTGAAAAAGTTTCATATATTGTCGGCAGGGAGAGTGTTAAGGTTCACCAGCCCAGGTTCCCACAAAAGGAGTACAAAAAAATCAAATAGGTCTTGCTTAGGACTAAACGGTAAAAATATGAAAACTTATACTAAGTGTGAAGTGTTAGTATGTGTATGTGTTTCGTGATGAGATGTGGTGTAATATGTAGATATTTGTTTTATATCTATACATACCTAACTATAATATATTGCAGTCGCTTTTCGTGAGGTCGCGTAGTTCTTCCAAACTACGCAACGAATTTTCATGCGACTTTCACCATCATTATAGGAATTTATTCCGGAAGGTTTATATCTAATCTTCTAATATATAAAATTCTGGTGTCACAGTGGTAGTTATCATACTCCTCCGAAACGGCTGGACCGATTTGTATGAAATTTTGTGTGCATATCGGGTAGGTCTGAGAATCGGCCAACATCTATTTTTCATACCCCTATTTTTATTTTTTTGGCAAAACGACGTCTGCGGGTTCAGCTAGTAGTTATATGTTACTATTATACTTACATTAATTTATACTAAAGAGATCTCGATGTTTTCTGAAGTCCTAAAAACTGTTTGAAGCAGGGGCAGGTCACTGGTTGTTGATGTTAATTTTATGTCCGTCTCGGTATAAGTTTATATCTTGCACCAAGACTTATAAAGCCTCGAGGCAGTAGTATATGCAGCCGTGCTACAGTGTATCCTCTCTATTCAAATGATTGCGGCTTCTCTGTAATGTTACCAGCGCTTGGGGAATCCCGGCCAGCTCTGTTTACATCTTATTGACTCAGAGAATTGATAATCTTCAGGAGTTTGTGTTACAGATTTAAACAATACATACATCATCTGCCTAGCCTTCTAAGCCGAATATGTTGGGGTTGGCTTCCAGTCTCACCAGATGCAGCTGAATACCAGTATTTTAACGTATTTTCTTTCTTTCTTTCTTTATTAACTGCCTATCTGACCTCCACAACCTAGTTACTGGGTAATACGATACTTCATGGTAAGACTTTTTTTTTGTGGATGGGGAATCATCAATGACCCCTCCCGCTTAGGGTGGAGCAGGAGGGAGTGTCAGACTCTTACTGACTAAAACCCACCCTAGTTCCTTCCTTCGCCCTTTATGTTCCGGGGCAGCGGTAACCCTTTCGGACAATCCCGCTCCCCCGGCAGTTTACGGCCCCTACGGGCACCTTCCTTGTTGCTTGTTGCGTGTTGCATCATCTGCCTAGCCTTCTAAGCCAACTATCTTGGGGTTGGCTTCCAGTCTCACCAGATGCAGCTGAATACCAGTATTTTACATAGAGCAACTGCCTATCTGAGCTCCACAACCTAGTTACTGGGTAATACGATACTCCATGGTAAGACTGGTTGTCAGACTTTCGGGCTTCTGACGACCCGTAACGACTGCTAAAGATCTACGAGTGACAGCCAGGACCAACGGCTTAACGTGCTTTCCGAGGTAAGGAGGGGTCTTAATATGTAAGATGGTCACCCATCCACGGAACAACTGCGTCAAGCGTAGCTTAACGCAGTTGTTCCGTGAACAAAAAATTACCCCAATTTAATTATAAATTAGCAAGTTTTCAACAGAGGTCTTAAGTAATGACTTGTAGACACCCGCCACACGACGGCCGCCCGCGCCTCTCATTTACCGAGGTAAAATTAGCCATTTAAAAAAAAATGTGGGATATTTTTTTATTTTTCTGAAAATAACCACATAGATAGACTCTTAGCACAGTTTTTTTTTTAGATGTGATGTATAAAATGTTATAAATCAATAATATGTATAATATGTGTGCTGTATAATATGTTATGTTGATCAGTAAATTGCGTTTCAGATTTACAACGATTATTACAATAATGGTTATAATCTGACTAATTAAATAGTTAACTAAGAACCACAGTCTAACAAACATTCCATACATGTTTTAGGGTTCGGTACCATAAGATTTCCAACGGAACCCGGCCCCTTAGACCGTCCATCTGTCTGTCAGCGGGCTATATCTTATGAACCGTAATAGGTAGATAGATGAAATTTTCACACAGTGATCCGAACTGATCGAAGTGGCAGTACTCGGGGGAAGTCACACTGTTTACAGCTGAAATGATGATGATGGTGATGATTTTCAGAATTCTGTACTCTTCTATCTTTAATCTAGAACTTACATTTTCTGCAACCTCTAGATGGCATCATTATCTAGCTCCGTGGATTATATAAAACCAGTGCCACTTCGTAGAATTCACCACGTGTGTCATAATGCCATAAATACGAACAAAACAAGCCAACAGTTCGCAGTTACAATAGTAACGTATTTGCAAAATAAATCATAAGTCAAGCAGTGCATGAAAGCTGTGCTAAGGGACATAGAGTAAGTCAGAAGGCAGAAGGTTCAAGTCTATTGACCGACTCGTTAATCCTAGTCACCACACTTGCTTACAAAAGCCTCGCATCTCATGAACAAGGTCGTGGGTTCAAATCCGGGCAAGTGCCAATGTGACTCGTTTAATTCATAATGTAAATACTGTCTGAGTTTATTTTGGCTTTACCGACATCGGTGAAGAAAAATATCGAGTATTTATAGTTAACTAGCACTTCGCCCGCGACTTCGTCTGCGTCTATTCGTGCCAAATTTCAAGTTTATTAACTCAAGCAATAAGATTTTTCATACAAACAAAATCCCCCGTTTTCACCCCCTTAAAGGTCGAATTTCCAAAATTGGTTGTTATATCATTATTGTTTAGAAATAATGAAAGAAAATACATTTATTTAACACACACTAAAACACACACAGTAGGTACGCCAGAGACATACATCAGATACAATCCAATAAAAAAAAGTGTAAAGTCCGATGTAAGAAATTAACAGGATTTACTTTGTGTAGCCGCATATTAATCTGTATTACAGAACCTAGTTCAAGTTTAGTAGCTAGAACTGGTTTTAGCAATGCTTCAGTTTTGATTTAGGTTCTGTAATACGGGTCTTAGACTTATGCCTCTGAGGTCTAGTTGTCACAAGCGCAACTGCTGACAAGTTCAATTTCCAGGTCGAAAAAGTGTTATTGCCTTTTAGCATTAAGAATCTCATTTAAAGATGTGCCCGGTCTTTCGCATTACCCTCGCCCCCTTAAACATAACTGACTAATTTATTTATTTAAACTTAATGCATGCTTAAAAAAATACTGCATAGATACACGACTACATAATTATCAAACTATACATTTCCAGTCTTAGCTGACCTCGCATTGTATAGGCTTATCGTGCAATGCGAAGTCAGCTTATACTGGAAATATCTAGATTGGTTATGTCGCTGTGCGAACAAAGGTGGACATAATGATTGAGGCATAATCTATACAGTCATTAGGGAAAAAACTATGGCAGGTGCATCATAAGGGATAGATAGCTCGAAAATAACTATAAAATACTAGAGTAAACGTGTGTGTACTACTCTGTTTAGTTCGACAAATACGAGTCCAAAAGGCCAGGGAATTCCCGTAAAAACGTTCAAATCCTAGTCGGAATCTCAGCGACAGTCAATGTCAAAAACTTGTCGAAAATGTTGGGAAATTAGAGGTATTTTTGACATTGAGACTGACATCAGACTGTGAACGTTTTTAAAATTATAAGAATTGCCCCTCAGAAGTCGTTTTTGATGTCAAAGTTGTCTCCTCTGTCTATCATACTCTGTGTCCGCTGCCGGCAAGCTGGGAATTGGGTCAAACGTTCCAGAAATTAACAATTTACTTACACCCCTTACTGCGTAGCTAACATAACGCTTAACAAATATCTTAGTTCAGTAAATATGGCTGTGATAGACTTCGGATATGAGGTCTTGTCTTTAACATTTAAGTGAGAATTTGAATTGAACATTTTGGACGTTGGATTAATTCAGAACATTTTAGCAAAACCTAGATCGGCGATTGCAAAGAGGTTGTGTGGTCTGGTTAAGATGTCAATGATTTAATTTCTTTTACATAGTATGTAGTTATTTCCATTAACATTAAATATGTAGTTTACCTACTCTAGGTCAGAGAACCGGACAACATTAGTGATCCCAAAACTAAAATGAGTACTGACAAGCACATTAGTTTTATGCTCTAAGTGCTACAAATACTTCTGGTTAAATTGTTCGAGGGTACAGTCACAAAATGAATGGGTACAGAAGGCTTGCTCTATACAACAAGTCTACTCGCACGCACACTAAGACGAGTACGTACGCTTTCAAATAACGCACGACTTTATCAAACAATTATTGTTTGTCACCCTTTGCAAAAGTTCTATATTTATGTCTGTAATTTATAATGGTGTACATAATAAAGAGTATTCTATTCTATTCTATTCTATTATTGAAAAAACTTCGACAAAAATTGAGGTTATAAAATTAATTTCATTTATTAAATGAAAGCACTTTAAGTTAATTTCAGATTAGAAAACCAGAGGGGTTTTCTAATTTGAAATTAACTTAAAGTTTTGCAAGTTAAATAATGATAAGCATCCGTTAAACCATTTTTTTACGTTTAATTATCTGTTAAATAAAAGCAACGTTAAATGGCTTAAGTTTAGGTATTGTGTTTGTGTTGTCACGATCTACTTTAGCTGTAAGTGTCACGTGTTGTAAGTAGCACTACAAACCGCCTCACTGGTACTTTTTCTTTAAATGTTCATCAGATACTTTTCGAACAGACCATATAGTCGTGATTGCGAGAACACTTAGCACTCGCCGTACGTGAAGCGTGTCTGTGTGTGCGTGCGTTTTCGCTCGTTGTATGGAGCCGACCTTCTGTACTTATCTATTTTGTGGTAGTCATGTACAGTCGTTAACATAATTGTTAACAATTTTGTGGAATGTTTTTAATTACGGACGGTTTAGTGATGTCTAATAGACAAGCCCTGGATAGTTTTAAGTGTTATCGTTAACTTTGTTGAGTGCCCGAGGGCTGCAAATTGAAGGGCTGTTAAATAGTTTATTTCAGTGCCTAACAACGTGTTTATTTTTAAGAACAGTCATCTCATGTGATTGAATACTAACTACGCTTTTTGTTGGTTCTTAAAAAGTTTTGAGACTCGTTAATACGATTTTATCTCAATTATTGATAGAATTACTGAACCAGTGTGCGCACAATAGAAAAACCACAAAAGTTATTTTTCATAATGTAATTTATGATACCTAAGGTATGTATTGCGTTAATTTTGGTCAACCGTAACCAAATTATCTTTCTTCTAATTTGATGAAAAATAAAACACGATGTTCACACCCATCAAACCTTTACCGCATTTCATCTTGAACAGCATTTCTCTAGCCAGACTATGTGTTGAGAGTATCAGACATAATACCCGCAGTGCTTTCGCCAATCGGCTGTACCGACGACCCCAAGATACCAAACATCAGATAAACTCCACATTTCCACCCCACTACCCGAGCAGCATACAAATACGCCATAACTACGCATAAATACCGGACAATACGAATAATATTTAATCGCCGGTCCCCAATCCATATTTAACTTTAAGATAATCAGATTATCATAAATTCATCTTGAGCTTCCTCCCTTGCCGGATCAGACCTTAAAAGGACGGTAACAATAGAATTAATTCTATTCGAGCGAAGTAAAGAAAGATAATTAATTTCTCATATATCCATGTATAAAAAGGTTTTTGTGAGTCATTTTATGAATAAAATGTACTCACTATAAGTCCCTTCTATTTTAAGCGCTGTGTAGATTTTTTTAATAAAGATTTTTGCATTCCTTTGTTCTTGCTTTTGTCGCAAACAGATTGGATACGAACCTCAAGGACGATTTTTGTAATTAAGAACGTTCAAAAACTAATCGCAATCTCATCTCAGCGACTGTCAATGTCAATAACCTGTCAACAACGTAGGGAAATTAGAGGTATTTTTGACAGATTGAGACTGAGATCGGTCTGTGAATGTTCTTAAAATTATGAGAATTGCCCCTCTCAAGTTCTATCAGTTTTCTTAATCATCATTCATCATCATTTTAACCGACTTCAAAAAAGGAGGAGGTTCTCAATTTGGATGTTTATATATATACAGGGTGAAATTGAAAACATGCGACAAATCGAAATGGGAGATTGTACTCATTATTATGAACAACTTTTACTATGGGACCAAACCTGAAATCCCGAAAAAGAAATCAGCTGTTCCCTACATTTTTGTATGCATAACTCATTTAAATTTCGTAAAGATTTAATCATGAGTTTCGGAGACAGGCAACGGAACTCTTCAATAAGTGCCAGCAAATCAACAGCGATTGCTGCTATCGCATATGAATGCATTGTTTACGCAATCACACAACATAACATCACGCCTGTACCCTCTCAAGAGGTACACAGATGCGTTCAGTATACCACGGTAAACCCTCATTTTTGTCTCAAAGTTTTTATTGGAGTACCTCTAATCTTGCAAGTAAATTCGGGCAAAAGTTCTTGTTTATGAATTGATTTTATTATCCGACATCAAATAGGGCGGTTCTCAATTTGGTTTAAGTACATATTATATTATTTATTTATGTATCTTCGGGCATAAAACTCCGTCATTTAGACATGTATTTGCAAAATTTTCTCATTTTTGAATGGATAAAGTATGCCTCAGGGGTGGTCCCATATAAATTTTATGAACTTTGCTTGGGTAGTTATTGAGTTAGCTTCAATAATACGATTTTTTTTCACTTAGTTTATGTTGATGATGTTTTAATAGCTTCCTGTCACTGATATTCACATAACAAGTAGTGTTGTATAAATTGGTGTGGGGTAGGTACAACTAAAAAGTGAAAAATAAAAACTTTCCCAAAAAAAAAAACAACCGTTTTCTAAAAAAAAAACACTACAAAGTGAAAAATAACTTTAATTTCGGAAGTTGGCGTCAAAAAATAATAATACGGAACCAACGACATCGACTTCCAAAATTAAAGTTATTTTTCACTTTGTTGTTTTTTTTTATCATCATTTTCAATTCAATTTGTTTCGTAAGACCACAAGACAAAATAATATTTAGTATTCTTAATCAGAAAGTACGTAATTTCATTCCATAAACATTTTGGTAAGTAGCCAAATGTACACGTCAATAAGTGAATCTATTAATTTAATAAAATTTCGTGTTAGCCATTATGATTTGACAATTAAAAAATAATGTCAGCAAAATTTTATACCAATTTTTTAAATTCACTAATTTATTTTAGTTAGACATAGTGACCCATTTTTATGTTAGTACTAGCAGCGCCCCGCGGTTTCACCCGCGTTAGTTTCGATCCCGTGGGAATATCGGGATAAAAAGTATCCTATGTGTTATTCTGATGTATAAGCTATAATACTGTACAGTTTCATCAAAATCCGTTCAGTAATTTTTGCGTGAAATAGTAACAAACACCCATCCATCCATCCTCACAAACTTTCGCATTTATAATATTAAGTGGGAAGGATTAGTAACCAAAAATTACAGAAGCTAAAAGAGCACAGAGGGCGCTTCTTAAAGTAACTTTTAAGAAGCCCTACCGGTTCTATACTGATCTACTCTACTGCGAAACGAGAGTCCGCCAGCTTTTCATTCTTTCTGCCTACACTTAAATGCACAAAAATGTTAAAAGGAGACACAACTATACATCTAAGTCATAAGCAAAATTAATTACAGAATCCTAACAGCCCAACACCTGACAGTACCTCATTGCTAGCAAGACGCTCCCAGGTCTACTCTCTCTTTAATTGTATGTATTTTAAATAAAAAGTCTGCAACTACTTCATTCAGTTGCCAAAAAATAGTAAAGGAAATTCTGCATAACACTGGCTAAGATGACTCGGAACAATTAATATAAAGACCCTTTTATTTTGTGGATGGGAAATCATCAAATGAGGGGTCATTTGATGATTTCCCATCCGCATGCCGCTCAGGTGGAGCAGGAGGGAGTGTCAGACTCTTACTGACTAAAACCCACCCGTGTTCCTTCCTTAGCCCTTTATGTTCCGGGGCAGCGGTAACCCTTTCGGACAATCCCGCTGCCACGGCAGGCTACCACCCTTACGGGCCCCTTCCTTATTGCTGAAATCTCTTTGAGGCGCGCGTGGAACACGTACGCGCCGTCTAGCACGGGTCTGGTCCTGATCGGACGGAGAGTTATCCATTACTCTCCGCCCGCAGGCCTGCGCCTACGATGGCCGGGAGTCGTCACGCGGCTCCCGACGCCCGGAGCGTCTCCCGCGGCGGCTGGGACGTGAGGCTCTTTCCCTCAGCCGTCCCGCCACCTCCTTCGCTAGCATGACTGCTTCGCAGAAGGAGGTGACTGACTCCCACTCCCTCTTGCCTCGGACCATGGCTTGAACTAGAGCCGGGCGCGAGAGGTCGCCCCCGCTGCCGATCCTCACAGTGGCGACACCCGGGCGTTTCCTCCCGCCCGATGATGTACAGGAACCTCCCGAAACATCTGTGTCTGGTAATGACCTGCGTCAGGCGGTAGGTGAGGACGCCGTAGTGCCTCTCTAGCCACTCCTCAAAGAGGGGTCTTATCGCCACTATCGTGGCGTGCCCTGCGCTGGGCTGCGACAGTTAAACTTAATTTGGTGTCAGGTCAGGCCTGACACCAAATTGAATGAAGCACAATGGAACAAACACGCACACTTACACACACCCACCCTCACCAGACACACCCTCACATCACACACACACACACACCACACAAACATCACACATACACACGTACCATACCATACCTGAAATCACCTCTTTAGTGTCCACTCTGGAATTCGTACTCCGAGCCCCAAGATACAGATTATCTGTCTAGTTTGGGGCTCACTAGCAAATATTATATTGTAACCTAGTTGTAGGTAATATTTTAAGCTACTCATGTCGTCTCAACTTGCTGTTAATCAGTGAACCTGCTTACTGTATTGCTTGGACAATAAATAGTTTCTATTAAAATACACGCCACAATAAAACTACTATAACTAAAAAATAAATAACTGAAATACATAAAATCAAATTGTCAAATAAATGTTTCAGTTAACCCGCAATCATCTTTAAATTAATTAAAATAATTACCATCTTTAAGTAAATTTAAATCAATGTCAATTAAAATGAAGAAAAATATATACATTACGATTACTTTTTCAGAAGATGTGATGTTCTAGGAAACATACTTAATTAATGTATTAAAAGTCTGTTGTTTGTTTTAATTAGGTACCTTTCGTAGTATCTCGACACTAAAAATTAATCCTCTACCAAGTTTCACGTGCATCTCGATACACGTGAAACTCGGTACAGGATTAATTTTTAAATATCTTTTTAAAATAATTTTATTAGAGTTCATTGTACAGTCGAAATTAAAAGCTTTTTAAAATATTAAATAAACATTTCATAATAATATGGCCCATTAGTGTGATTATACTGTTCTTGTTGCTTTACTGTTTTTATTTTATTCTCTTTGCCAAGCATATTTCACAATAATTTAAGTACATCTATTATAAGTACTTAAATTATTATGAAAAATGCTTGGCCGGCAAGACGTAGATCCATTCCACGACTTGCCATTAGTTAATTTTAAGTAACAGATGTATGTTCAGGATAATGATAAATGCATCTATTTACATTATCTTTTGAACAAGGTATACAATTGGACATAGAGAAAATATATATAATTTTCAAGAATTCATAATTTTACGGCCTCCCTGTTCAAGGTTGTCAAGCGCCACGTTTATTTCGCAGATTTTTGTATCTTCCCTAGCTCGCTGTTATGTAAATCATCAATGACCCTCAACATAAAATGTACATCAAGCATTTCCATACAAACTTCCAAAAAGCGCGGACAAATACATTTTTTTCACAGCACACACATGTTTATGTTTTACTCAAAGAATGATAGCCGGAAAAAATTCAGAAAAGGCTATCACGGTCCGATTCTTTGCTCATTCCCAACTAGACTTCTTCCAACACAAGTGAAAATCAACCTTGAAAGCAACAACATAGATTCTTACTAAAACGTAAAAATAACGTGGTCTGACCATGTAACTGCGTACCCATAAAAATAGCGTTCCGTTTACGAGCAACCGATGATAACCGAAGACGCCCGAACTTAGCCGAACGGCTATAGAGTCAACAGCCTCCGGTTTTCGCTGACTTTGGGTTCGAAGCGAAAACTTTTTCAGTAAGGCAATTTGGAGTGGAACCAAATTTACATATGTGATTAGATAGTAAAAGGAAATTTGTCTTCAGTTCGGTCGGGGAACTTGGGATTTGGATAATACGGATTGAATCTTTGATCAGTGACAGTAGTTTGTGTGGCGATTGTGCTGGCTAGTTTTCAACTGGAGGGCTATTTTCACGCCTTTTAGGATAGACACGATGGTGATTATTTTTACTCTTATTTACCATATAACTAATATGATGCTAAGGTAAAGTTTCCAATCATAAATATAGTAATGCTTTATCTAGGGAGGAAATCCCACCCGCGACGTTGGCAACATTTCGTCCGAGGAAATCGGCGCGTTTTAATTTACCTCAACGCAAAAACGTAACGTTGTGTGTTCTCATAAAATTACACAACGCCATTATAAAGCAATACGTATTCAAAATAAGCCAACATACCCATAAATCCGTAACACAATAACAGAATTAACTGCGATTTATCGCCGTACGACGTTACGGAGGTACCGTTAACGAGGGCCGCGTCACGGCAGCTGAGAAATATTCGTCACAATTCGGCGTCCGTTCGCTAACAATCGGCACGCGCCATTTTCATCCCTTTTCAGACGAGGCTGCGCGGGCAGGCATGCGCAGTGCCCAGTCCCCGTCAAACGCCGTCAGTGGAGCGGCGCGCCTTGCCGCACCGCGTTATAGCCGCGCCCTCGATACTACCGATGTAAAAATTAACAATAATATTTTAAATTATAACACGTTCCCCATCCTGCGTGAGTGTACCTAAATCGATGTAAAAAAATATTGGCCAATTTTAATTAAACAGTTTTCTGCCCGATCGACTCTTCGCGTAGTGTATACGATAATTCGAATTTGTAGTATAAGTGAGTTACTGTGTATGTAAAAGTGCAATGGAGTATGCCGGTTTAGTGAGTGTGTTTAGACTTTTGACGATTGTGTTTTATTGTACTGGAATTATCTCGATGGTAAGTTTTGAAAACGTTTCGTACAATTTTAACTAGTAGTAATAATTAAAAAAAAAAGAAATATTATAAGGCTCATTATGGTAATTGGAATACTCAGTATATTTGATAAAGAAAGTTTTTTGCGCCTCGTGTTTCTTATTTTCGGGATTTATGAAGGTTTGACATAGATATAAACTCGCTACTCGGTGATAAAGATTCTGCGAAGAATTTTTACGATCCATAAATTTAATCATACCTACTACGAGGCGTTTCGTAGATTTTTTCGACGAAATTGAGTATTTATGGAGGATTTACGTCACGGTTGAATGGATGTCTAACAATTTTGTTAGTTTTACATTACGTCCGCGAGTGTAAACCATTTTATTACCAAATATTTAATAATTTTTTTCATGCATGAAAAAAAAATATATTAACAATTTATTACTGAAAGGTAGGTACCTAAACCATAATTTTTTTGTAGGTCCTTCATTAAAGTTACACCACTATTATTATCAACCTAAGTAATGTAGGTTACACTTGATTTAAGCTGTCCGACGTCCGCGACTTTTCTGGGTAGCCCCACAAAATCACCAATTCACACGACAGCTCCACATTTAAGTATGAAAAATTGTTTCCTAAAGCAATTAATCCTTTTAATGTAGTAGGCACAAACTTGTCAAGTAACTTATACCTCATACTTCATAAATAAACATCAATCATTCCTCCTTTGAAAGTTAATCAACCTATTTAAATTTAAAAAGTAATTAAAATGTCGATGGTACGGTGCTATAACATTCTTTATTTGAAAAGGGTGACGCCTCATTCTCGTCACTCGGGTATTATGCAGGGTTTTTTTTTTCCGTCTAACCAGCGCGGCGGTAGTGGACGGCGCTCATTTATGAAACAAAACAATTTTGCCTATCATCGACAGAACTGAGGGGCAATTCTCGTAATTTTAAGAACGTCCACAGTCTGATTTCAGTCTCAATCTTCAAAAATACCTTTAATTTCCCTAAATTTTATACTTTTATTGTTGCTGCGATGAGACGGTGACTTTTGAACGTTTTTAATTACGAGAATTGGCCTTCTGTTTCATCTACATATGACAAGTTTTAGTATAAGACTGTTTTGTTGCAATATTATTGTATTTATAGAACCATCGTCTGTATTTTATCAGATGGTTTAACTCAGTCTGTGCACAGCTATAAAGAGTTTGTGGGACTAAGAGCCTTAATTCTACCAAACTCATAATGTAGGTACAAAGAAAAATGGACCAAAATTGTCGGCCTCAAAAATATAGCCAAGAATTTATGGTTTTAACATCAATTTCGTACATCCCCGTTAGCACCTATTTCTGATGTTGATACCAGATACAGGCTTCCACGGGAACTTTTTCACATTCCAGGACTGTAAGATACAACGACTTTACTGAAATGACCCTCCACTAACGATGGCATATCCTGGACAGTCAGCCTATAGTATCCTAAAGTATCCAATGAAAGTGTATACAAAGCTTGGTAAGGTTTAATTCTGAAGCAAATTCTCTCTAAATCGAATTAGTAACATATTAGAAGGTCACAACACACAAGGGACATATTAGGAAGGGTCTTTAGAAGGTTTCAACTTTATACCTCAATATTTCTTCCAACAATTATTGTTTGAATAGCATTAATACATTGTAATTGACAAATCACCAACGAAAATTGAGGTTATAAAATGAACCTTGATTCTCAAACTCAAAACTCAAAACATTTATTTCAATAAAACCATTAACAAGCACTTTTGAATTGTCAAATAGTCGGTCAGATAGCCAGAAAGTTGAAGGTAGTTGCCCTTTACAAAACGTAGATCTCTTGGAGAAGAACGTGCAAGAAACTCCAAGGACACTCTTTTAAATCAAGATATTACGAAATCCTGGGTACATTATTCTTGTTGCTTCTATACGTGAGAACAATGTAAAAAAAAACACAAATGAAGAAACAATTCAAAATATAAGATTAAAAATAAGCCCTGGCAGTTAAGAGATGACCAGTCTCAACTGATGGCGCCCGTTCACGAACATGACGCACGGATCAGCATCATTCAGCTCGACCATTTTGTAGGGAACCGAATGATCCAACACACGCGCCAGCATCAGTGAGACATTAAAGTGAGCATGACACGTTCTTACCTGCCACGCTCTTTACATCATAATATCTTACTAAACGAATACATGGTTCTTACATTGACAAAGTTGAAAAAATGCTTCAAAGTTATACAAATCTGTAGTTTGCCATTTATTTAACAGATTAATAAAATTTCACTACCAAACAGGAAGAGATATTTAATATTGAAGTATTCAATAATTTAAACTTGATATAATTTTAATTAAGATTGATTAAAATAAAATAAACATTGTAAATCGTAATGTCAGAAACAATAAGAAAAAAGGGAAGCATCTCTTTCAAATATTAAAATTTTAACAAGTGAGCCCAAACTATGTTGGGATCAGCTTCTAGTCTAACCGGATGCAGCTGAATACCAGTATTTTACATGGAGTGACAGCTTACCTGACCTCCACAACCCTGTTACTGGCTAATACGACCCTTTGTTAAGACTGACTATCAGAGTATCGGGCTTCCGACAACCCATAACGACTCAAAATCAAAATATTTCATTTTATATAAACCTACATGGGCACTTATAAAACGTCAGAAGCTAGGTGCACCGTTCCAATTGGTCGTTTCCTATGGAGAAGAACCGGCAAGAAACTGCACGGTTACTCTTTTAAAAAAAAATGGCTTTTACATTGTTTTCAAATTACAGTAGGTATGGGAGGACAGCGTAGGCCTGTCAACAAGTACCAGGTACTTGATAAAATAAAAAATGATCTACAGATCTAAAGTCCAGAAGGCCTACAATGTCCTCACATTTACAAAATAAGAATCTATCAAAAGGATAATTAAAAAATTAAATATTAAAACCAAGTGATATGATTGCCATTACAACCACTAATAAAGAGTTAAAAAATTAGAATTGTCTGTATAAATAATGTTAAATAATAAAATGGTTATGTCAAAAACTGACAAAGATCCACGAATGCCAGCTGGGACCAGCGGCTTTAGGTGCTTTGCGACGCAATCGTCAAATGAAAAACATCTTCAAGTTGATTTAAAATAAGAATTACGGACGTAAGTATTCAAATAATCAAATCAAAGCAATCAATTTGTAAGTAGCACCTCAAATTGTCATCTATAGGTACGTTTTCTGATTATTTGTTTACATTTCAACTGATACTTTTGGTACAGACTATACTGCTCGGTATGAGCCAATAATCTTTCTCAAAAATAGCTTAGACATGAAAGAAGAACATGTAATTGACGCAAGATATAGGTAGCTTAGATACAAAGAAGTTCACGAAACGAAGTAGTTCACCATGTAGGACCAAATACTGTGCTGATGAGTTCCGAAGCAATATAATAGAAGCTTGTTTGAAGTGTCGATAACTTGTTTGAGTTTCGTGGCATAGTTTGAAAACGTTATTACAGTTCAATCTTTAGGGGGGAGCGGGGGGCAGCGGTTTGAAGAAGTTTCGGAAGCGATTCCTGTAATTATGTAAGGTTCTAAATTTGAGCGCGTCTTAAAGGGTAAACTTTGTAACTTAAGGTCGAACTAGTCGCGAGCTCTCACTCGTGAGAAAGGCCGAAAAGCATGCTGTCTTACCTGGGGCCCAAGTCTGCTATTTTTATAAATTCGTCATACCAACACGATCCCATTATCATTTTGCTAAAAGTTCGTAATCTGCTAAATTCATAATGGTCGATCATTGGTCGGTCAATGGTCTGAAAAACTACTAAATTTCATGCTAGATTTCATTTAATATATATTTTTACATATTACGTATTAGTGTTTGCATTCTGAAGTAGTAAGAAGTTCGTAAATAGCAATAAACATTACATTTATTCATTTGTCATTATGTACGAGATTACCATTTTATGCCATTTCTTTCAATGGAGTGTCAGTGATTGACCATTGGAAAGTCATAATGACGCTATTATATTAGTAGATTACCAAACTTTTCAAAATCAACAATTATGAAATCAATTTTTTTTTTTTTTCAATTTCAAATCAATCATTCTGACACCATTGTAATAGCAGACTTGAAGCCATGGCATCGTGTCCGACAGAGATGGTATCAGTGATAAGCAGTTAGACGCTAGTCTACACGCACAACGTCTAGTTCACACGTACACAAACCCCGTTCCGAACTGAAACGCGCGTAAAAAAATACAATAGGTCCTTTGGAAAATAGAGTTTTATGAAAAGACCACTGCATAAATCAGTTACAAATAAAGTAAATTGAACTCTTTGATAATTGAGCTTTGTCGGTACTGACTTAGTTTTGAAGATTTTACATTTCTCTTATTAGTTATTTACGCCCAAAGCTACGTTAAAATTAGCAAGAAAAACGAACCTTAGTTGTTTCACAACTTTTTAATGACTTTTTATTTTACTATTCTGTTTCCTCACAAACAAAAATAATAATAAGACAAAACGATATCATGTTAAATTTGGATGTACAGACGCCAGCACATCAAGCTACCCAAAACTGTCAAATTTTCCCAATCAACTTTGAACCTTACTTTAGGGATAAAGTTGAAAATCTATTTCTATATCTATTTATTTTTGTTTATGCTCATTCTTATGCGTCATGTTTGCCGCAAATAAACGTATTTTCTTTCTTTTCTTTCTTTCTTTCTATTAAAAAAATAGACAGATTGTAGTAGCTTGATGTTCTGGCATCTGTGCAATGTCAAACGGTGGAGTAAGTAATACCTTCCAGAAATTTATATTGAAAAAATATCGACTAGTGCCACCTTATGAATACCTCTATGCGTGAGAAGGAAGAAGTATAATATTATAGTATAAATTATATATATTAGAGTATAAATTATAATTATAGGCTTATGGTTATTTCTTCATCATTCGTCCCTTATCCCAATTTCATTGGTGCAGGTAAAGCATGACATGTGATCACGGCTGAAATGTATGTATGGCAGAAGACAATGGAATAGATTACTTTTTGTTCTGGACACCATGAATTTCAGACATAAATGTATGAATTTTTCATAGGGTGACAAAATTGGCGGTCTTATCGCTAAAAGCGATCTTTTAAAAACAATCTTTAGATGTTTTACAAGGAAAAAGAGAGACAATGATGTAGGTAGTCTCTGGTGTACGAGTACAATTTTCTTCTTCTACACCTCTTTGCCTTCAAATCAGCCGATGATATCATCGTTCACACAATCTTTCCATCGTTTAATCAGTCTTCTCAAAAGACAATCATCTGCCTACCCTTTTCTCAACTATGTTGGGGTCGGCTCCCAGTCTAACCGTATGAAGCTGAATACCAGTATTTTTCATGGAGCGACTGCCTATCTGACCTCCTTAACCCTGTTAGTGGGTAATACGATACACCTTGGTAAGACTGGTTGTCCGACTTTCGGACTTCTGACTACCCGTAACGACTGTCAAAGATCCACGAATGACAGCCGGGATCAACGGCCTAACGTGCATTCCGAGGCAGGGAGAGGTCTTGGTATGTAAAGACGGTCACCCACACGGACCAACCGCGGCAAGCGTAGCTTAACCTGATCAATCGACCCGTGTGGCTGTCATTGTCTTAGCTACATGCCACTCTCTTCCCAAAAGACAATGCCTACTTAAATTATTTATCCATTGGCTACGTATTACTTATTACAGTTAGTTATACGAACACTCTAGACTTGAGAATCGCATGTGAACATGAGCGTCTATGTTTTTAAATACTCATACACCACATATCCTCAAACCTTCTTTCCATGGTGCAGGCAGAAACTATAGAACGCCATCTGCTACGGTCCTTTTTTTTTTGAGGATGGGAAATCATCAAATGACCCCTCCCGCTCTGGGTGGAGCAGAAGGGAGTGTCAGACTTTTACTGACTAAAACCCACTCGTGTTCCTTCCTTAGCCCTTTAAGTTCCGGGGTAGTGGTGACGCTTTCGGACAATCCCGCTGCCCCGGCAGGCTTCGGCCCTTACGGGCCCCTTCCTTAATGCTGACATTTCTTTGAGGCGCACGTGGAACACGTACACGCCGTCCGGCACGGGCCTGGTCCTGATCGTACGGGGAGTTACCCACGTAGTCTTTTTGCTTCGTTTACGTTCATCCATCAGGTTATACTCCCACGCCGGTGGCCACGTGCAATGCACCTGACCTTTCTGATTCTATTTTTGACAGTGATGAATAAAATATTATTAATTGTAGTAAAGTTTAGACTGTGATTTCTTTTAGCCAAAATATTTTACACCTAGGCTATAAATTTAGACATTACTTTAATTTGTATGATATAAAAATAATCAATGAGTCCATAAGAAATAAAGACTTCGTGATTCTTATACAGGGGGAAATTGAAAACATGCGATAAATCGAAATGGGAGATTGTACTCATCATTATGAACAACTTTTACTATAGAACCAAGCTTGAAATCGCGAAAACAAAATCAGCTGTTCCTTACATTATGTTCGCATAACTCGTCAAAATATAGGGAACAGCTGATTTTTTTCGTGATTGCAGCTTTGGTCCCTTAGTAAAAGTTGTTCATAATGATGAGTACGATCTCCCATTTCGGTTTGTCGCATGTTTTCAGTTTCGACCTGTCTAAATGGGTCGTTTGTATTTTATTTTTGAACTGATGGGGATTTGTGAACTTTTATCCCTAAATACCCATTATAAGCTTTAAGAGACGTCGATGTAATTGTTGAATAATACCAATAAGATTACTAAATGTCTATCTAGGGCGTCGCTTTCCGGCGTTTCCACTCATATCAGCCCTGTATTAGTAGCCTTTTGTTCATCCTCTTATTATGACCAAACCATCTAAGCAATTAAGCATACTCTTTTAAATTTTTGCCACTTCATCTTCTTTTAAACCTCAACATTGCCTTATCATTCCTCGGCCCATCTTTCACAGTTACAACAGACATGCTTCGCCAGGAATGCATTTCCATAGCATTTATTCTACTGTTATGTCTCCTTTGCCACACTCGAAATTCACTTCGTACATAAGTAAGAACCAGCAACATTATTAAATAATTTCCTATTGTCCAACCAGACCGAAAGTAGGGAATGCTATCATTTAGTGAAGGAAAAATAAGTGAAGTGTTTTGGGGGACTGTCTTATGTAATTTTGACGTTTAAAAAGTGCAGATTCTCAAACTAATTTGAATAAATTACTTTTGATTTTGATTTCTCACGCATCACTTCACTCAAGTTGTAACTACATAGGTAAACTCGAGAGACAATGCCGTAGTGACATTAACTAATTGAATTGTACTGACGCCAGCATATTAAGATACTACAATCTGTCAAATTTCTTTAATAGATTTTCATCTTTATCGCTAAAGCATAAAGTTCAAAGTTCATTGAGAAAATTTGACAGTTTCGGGTAGCTTGACGTGCTGGCGTCTCTGTAAATAGGTAATGTTGCAACAATATTGTCGCCATTCATATTTTGTAGCTATGTTGTATGTGTCTAGCTTAACACAAATCGAATCACATCTTATTTCATGGAGCCTTTTGATGTAAAGTCAAACTCGTAATTGATTTACGGCCTTTGACAAAAACTTTCAGTTAATTGGAATTACACTAGGGTAACGGTTAATTTCGCCGAAGAATTACGAATTCACTTAGGGCAGATTCAGGGAGTCAGTTTTATCCGTGGAAATAAATTGACGTCGGCCAGTTCTTGACAGATTTTTTTAATACGCGTTATTCTGGGTACAAAATTTGGCGAAAATCGCCCTTGGAGAGAAAACATAAATAGGTCTAAACAATATTATATGCCACTAAGCGTGGCTTTTTTTGTGGATGGGAAATCATCAAATGACCCCTCCCACTCAGGGTGTAGCAGAACGGAGTGTCAGACTCTTACTGACTTAAAACCCACTCGTGTTCCTTCCTTAGCCCTTTATGTTCCGGAGCAGCGGTAACCGTTTCGGATAATCCCGCTGCCCCGGCAGGCTACGGCCCTTACGGGCCCCTTCCTTATAATGCTGACATCTCTTTGAGGCGCGCGTGGAACACGTACGCGCCGTCCGGCACGGGCCTGGTCCTGATCGGTCGGAGAGTTAAGCGTGGCTTGAAAGTAACATTATAATAATACTTCGACTAAATATAGCCTGATTGTCCCACTACAGAGCAAAGTCCTCTCTAGCTTTTCCTTTTCCACACAATTCTGCCTTTTGCTAGTGCTGGCTAGTCCTTTCAGTAGGAGTCAAGCTAGACCCGCCATCTTCTTTTAAATATGAAGTTTGAAGGCTTTAATTTACATGACAATGGTGGAGGAAACGCAAATAGAAGTGCGTTTTTTTTTAAACTTGCTTTTCAACCACACTCACACCTTAGCGCGACCCGTAAACTCATGGACCCATGTAAGAGGGAATAAGCTTAACTCCGTTTACCGGTCACGAAAACAAGCTATGAGATGTTACTGAGAATTTGCTAATGGTGAACCCAATTATACTATCCAACCCGGGGTTCAAACCCGGGGTTCCTTCGACCACACGCCCAGCAATCACACTTGCCACCACTAGACCCACGAGGCACTCTGATCTAATTTATTTTACTGAACCGCGTTCAAGAGCTGTCAGTGTCAATTTACCCGCACCCTAATTGCGTAACACACTATTATTCTCAATTTGAATCATTTTGAAGCTTATTGCTAATCCATTGCTCCATATGATCGAAAAATTTGTTTGCTCAACAACGTAAATAACGCAATGAATAATAATAATAATAATAATAATAATATTCCACAACTATCACACAACGCCATCTAGTCCCAAGCTAAGCAGAGCTTGTGTTATGGGTACTAGACAACTGATAAACATACTTATATATTTCTAAATATATAAATATTATAGATGAATGTTGTTGAACTGTCAAAATTAAAACCATTGCTACTGAAAGTTTGTTACGCAATTACCCTTCTGTTTTAGATGTGCTAATCGCGTTCAGTTTTAATTGGTGAAATTCCCCTTAAGATGCTGGCTCGCGGTGATAAGCTATACAATGTGTAACAGAATAAACGCAAGTCCTGAAAGTAGTTTGTTCATAATTGACTACTGAATCGTTATCAGTAACTTTTACGATAGGTAGGTATTTTTTTCAATTTTTTTTTTCATACTAACCCCCGATTGAGCCAAATAAAATTAAATCTTATTTCAAGGCAGTAAGACTCAATTTCAAATGCATAAAGTAATGCTAGTGTCAACACGATTTTTTTAATAAAAATAGCAAGCTTTAAAAAAATAGTTTTGTTTATTGTATTATGCTTTCAACTCAATACTCTAATTGGGGTGTATGAGTTCTTGCATTAATTATGTTACACCTTGTATGTAGGTGGAGACGCCACCTTAACAAAATAGAAAAAAATGGCTGTCGATTTTTACTCCTTTTTCAATCGCAAAACAGGCAACATTTGTTGAAATACGTGAATAATACGTGCCAAAGCGAACGAACACCAATTGTAACAAACCGCACAAAACCTCCACGCAAATATTGACTCGTATCTAGCGCGTTACTAGTACCAAACATTGGCGTTTTACCACTACGCCATTTAATCTCGTATTGGGACACAACGATTACCTATAACAAAATTTAAGATATTATTTTTCAGTTAGTAAAATTTTACATTATTTTCACCTTACATTATCCAAGTTAAACTGAATGATTTGATTTTCCAGAGTGCAGGTTCAAACCTAAAAGTTAAAATTCATCTTATATGAACTCAAGATAATTATAGAAGGATTTTAATGTTAACTAAGAGTTAAAACTATCACCACATCTACAAAACTAAAAAACATCTATTTTTTATTTTTATTCAATATTTGCTGAATGCAAACACATACAGGATAAAGACGCAATGAATAAAACACACAAGTTTTCATACCACAAATAACTAAAACACAACCACTCCAAAGCTGCAGCCAGCCCTCTTCACCTGTTAGACAAAAATCGCCGTCCGAATTTCGGCCAACAATTTTGCGGTCATAATCGATTCGAGGGCGTCGGTTATTTGCGTTAAAAGCGATACATCCGGCCTCGACGGTCCATTAGCAGGGCGACGATGCGATAAGTGTTCCCATTCTCTGTAAATATAGACAGGTCTGACGCGAGGGGGTCCAACAAATTTTCGAATTATGTTTCTCTGTGAAATGATTTTTATGGGGTTTGATTGACGGAATGTTTGAATTCAAATTTTAAATTCGTTATTAATTTTTTTTAATAATAGTTTAGACATTGACCACCAAACTAGGAATTTTCCTAAATTTTGGGAGTCAGAGTTGCGACATTTTCAAAGTCTGGTACATAATGATTATTGTAAGACAGGAAAACAAAAACTAAAATTTAACTAAACTAAAATCAATAATTAAAATAAGATTTAAAAATAAATTAGAATATACATTGCCATCAGCGTGAGATCAAACTAAGCAAAATAAAATCAACAGTGTGAGGTTAATTAAATAACAAAATAATCAAACTAATATTAGAAAGGTGAAAGTTTGTGTGTGTGTTTATATGTTTGTTACTTCTTTACGCTCAAACTGCTGGACCAATTTCGATAAAATTTTGTATGGAGCTAGCTGACACCCTGGATTAACATACGGCCACGCGTTGTTGTGGCTAAGGTTTACGTTATTATAAATTAATTAATTATTGACTATAAATTGAGATATAAACTATCATATCTTTCAAGTTGGATGAAACTGCACACAGTGTGCAAAATTTTATTAAAATCAGTTCAGTAGTTTAGGAGTCCATTGCGGACAAACAACGTGACACGTAATTTATATATATTACTAGCGGCTCGCCCCAGCTTCGCACGGGTGCATTTTTTTTTAATTTCCTGAATTTTCTTTCATACAAACCTTGTCCTGGCAATATTCGCAATCAAAAAATATTGCGATTATAAATTGAGATATAAACTATCCTATCTTTCAAGTTGGATGAAACTGCACACAGTGTGTAAAATTTTACTAAAATCAGTTCAGTAGTTTAGGAATCCATTGCGGACAAACAACGTGACACGTAATTTATATATATTAAGATATATGTTTTATCCCGATACTTCTACGGGATCGACACTTATGCGGGTGAAACCGCGGGGCACAGCTAGTCAATTATATAAATCAAAATAAAGTGTAGAGTGTAAGCGTAAGTATGTGTTAGAGAGTGAGGGTGTGTTAGAGTGTGTGTGTTGTGAACGTGAGCGAGCACGTAGGAGTACATTTTTCGTCCAATGTTGCATAACTAAGTACCTTTTTTCGTTTCTTTGTTACCTTTTTGCACAGGTATATTTTGAGGTATTCTACGTTGCAGCACCATATGGTATTGTTGTAAATAAATGCGTGGAAATAAGTAGTTCGGGGAACGTCTAGCCATAAGGGAGTTTACTTGGGGAGCGGAATTTTGATTATGCGTTTTGAAATTATTTCTTGGTAATTTGTCCTAAATTTTAGTTTTCTATGAATGTGAATTATTGCGTTGAGGATAAACAGCTGTCGAACACGGAGGACTGGGAAGTCACTGTACAATTTATTAGTTGGGTACCTACAAGAATGGCTTCTTGTAAGAGGAATTGATATGCAAAGGTAGCACAATGCTGACACTTAAAAGAATTTCCGGCAAAAAGTAACAATGTACTGACGCCATTAAGCTACTACAATCTGTCAAATTTCTTTAATAGATTTTCAACTTTACCGCTAAAGCATAAGGTTCAAATTTGATTGGGAAAATTTGACAGTTTCGGGTATATTGATGTGCTATCGTCTGTACCATCGGTAAATATATTGACTCGTTTCTGCATTTAAAAAACTGCAGCTGTGGTACATAAGCGGACTTCACGCTACAAGGCAGAAGGAAGGAAAGTATGCAAGGGAGTTCACTGTTCCATGTTAGTTTTATATTATTTTATACTATTGTCAACGTAATTATTGTCTCTATGTTAATTAATATAATTGGTGTTGTACCTACCGTTTTAATTAACTATAAATAAATAAGGCAGATGCCTTATAGCGTAAAGTCCGCTTATGTACCGCCATTGTACATGAAGTTAAAATAAATAATAATAATAATCCCCCATAAGTCTTCATTCAAAACTTCAGTAAACATAGCACAAACAGAAAATAATAAAACCAAATACAATTATTACCAGTATCTTTTTTCCATGAACAGAGAATAATATTTTCGATACAAAGAACTGCACTTGAATTTATAAGCCTTTTTCACTTAATATTTTATTGTAGCTGAAATAAAAGTAAGTGCGATTTAAAGTTCTGAATTCAGTACGCATTTTGAGATGTGAGTAATAATGATTTACACTTTTACTTAAGTAATACATGCAAAAGATTGGGAACGTAACGCATGCAAAGTTTTATCTTTCGTAAAAAATAAAATATATGTACAGAAACTACCAATGAACTAAGTAGATACTTAGATAGTCACTCCGAGAAATAAAATATTCAATGTCAATTAAATAACCAATCGTCTTGCTAAAGAACTCAACTCGCTAGAAAATTTTATCAGAGTACGAAACAAATGAAGTCAAGAGTAATAATAACAGCCAGTGTTTTTAACAGCCATTTTCCACCTATTATTACTTTGTTTCAGAAACCTTAACTTACCAGCAGCCTTTGAGCAAAAATCACGAAAATCAATTAGAATTCTTTATTGCGACTTGAATGAATTCATGCCATAAGCACAATAGTAATATTTAAGGATATATTTTGCAAAACATATAAAAAAGTAGCAGAAAATTGCTTAAACAGAATACAAACAAATTCTCTCAGGTTTGACTCCCGACAGTTTGACTATGAATAAACCCATTCTCTAGTGACAACGGGAAATTGTCGTAGTCAAGATCACAAGACCAAGAAGGTGGATCTAAGTCAAGGACTTCTAATGCTTGCTTCACTTAGCCGACTAGAACAAATGAGGGATCGATAAGCAACACAAATTGACAAGAGGGATACTGTCGTTGAGAGCTTGCCAGATGATCCAAAATTGTCCCAAAGGCATTTACTTAGACATTTTAGACTTTCTGTTCCAACTATAAATGGAAATGAACAAGGTGTTTTACTATTTTCATGTAATTCGCCATCATAACCATAACCATTCAGTTTCCATCATCCATCATGGAGAAGCAATTTAATTTATTTTATGAATAATTTTATTACCATCAGTTTTGATTGGTTTTGTAATCTTTATCCATAAGCAGCTTACATAGTTAAAGAAAGAAAGAAAAAGTATTTATTGCGACTCGTACAGGAGGATCACAAACTAAACTAAACACAGTCTAAATTAAAATACCAAATTAAAAATTACCAAAAAAAAAATTAAATAAGTAACAAAAAGAAAAATGAAACAGAAAGTCCTATACGAGGCCAAAAGACTCCTATCTCAGCATGATGCTGCGATATTTAAAAAAAATAAATTTCGCAGCGCTGGTATTCTATATTTATCGCATAATTTTCATTAACCTACTTCACACATACCCGTGTGTGTATCATTATACTATATTTATCATCACTGTACAATATATCACTAACATTACAGTCAAAGTCAAAACATTAATTTCAAATAGGCACATAAAACGCACTTTTGAACGTCAAAAATTACAAAAAAAAAATAGAATTGATTCTAGTCGCCCCTTCCAAAAGGTAGTATTTCAATTATGGAAAACAAACATCGTTCTTGAAAGATTTTTAAACTAACATTAATCAGAGGCTTAGAGATTTTAGACTAGGTGTACTAATGCTAAAGACTTAATGGTTTCCAAGTAATTTTCTCGTTCATGTTTCACATTAAAAAGTCTATAATAAAAGTGCTACCTGGCAAACTCTCTCAGTAAAGCATACAAATTTATACCCATTACTCTTCGTTCACTTCCAGATCACCACACTCATCTACATGCGTATTCTGAATTGTTTAAAAAAAAAAACTCACAAAGCATTTTCACGTTTTAACTCGAGCGGTATTCCTACCTTTAAGCGTACTGTAATTGTTTTGAACGAGAAACATGTGTCTCTAGAGGGTTGCGAACACAAATAAAATTGTGTAAAGGCCTACAAAAAATTCGCTGGGGAGTGTTTTAAAGACATCCGCCGCGTCAATAGTCTGCTTCACGTGGCTGGCTTCGTGTTGAATATCGCTTGTGTGTGTTATGGGTGAAGGGGTGAGCAGAATAATCACTTAGCTTCAATCTCGTACTAACGCAATATTTTTAACTACGCTAGCAGTCTGTGGAAATTAAAACAAAATATGCAAAAAATATGACTCTAATGCCTCCCGCATTAGATTCATATTTTTTTCCATATATGTTCACCAGAGAAAACAATTCGCAAATAACACTGGAAAGCTAAGGGTATTACAGGTTGATTAAAAAAAATGAACAAAGAAACCGATGATATAAAAGTTGTATGATATAACGAATCTTTTTTTTTAGATTTGCCTATAGTAATGATTACTACTAATACATTAGAATAATTAGACAACAACAAGAATGGAGGTAGTAAACTAGAACAATATAAAAGGGCGGTGCTAAGTTGACATGGGTCAATAGTTGATCCATTCAATAACTTATTGGGAACGCCAATGAAAACAGAAAGCTTTTACTTCAATTAGTTTTTGTTATGTTAGTTCTGAACTGTAGCATTTTTCGAAACATCTTATTATAATTTTAGTGCGTTTGTCTTTTAAACTTTCAAGGCTTAGTATTGATTTTGATTAGGCTATTTATATGAATGTAATTTCGTTCACTCACTTACTGACTGATTCATCACGACCTAGTCCGGACCATTGGAAATAGAAAGCTGAACGTTTGTTCAAACGTTCCTTTGATTATATTGACAAGGAAAAAAATAGATTTTTCTTAACTTCCAGTGCCAGATACTATAAAGATCTAATTAACTGACATAATTGACTGCATACTCATATATATTTTCATAAAGTTCCAGAAATCTAGAAACAAACTTGGAAGTAGGCGATAAAATTTATAACACTTTGAGACACTTACGAGTTCTTTACTTTAGTCCTTTGGAAATTTTACACACATTTTTTCTCTCTACCTTTACAAAATTTTGCTTTAGGATAATTGTTGAGGATAGCTAAGAATGATGCTCATTCAAATGGTAACACGATCACATTTTCTTGGAATATATTTTTCAGAGCCAGAGAGTGATAGCCGTGAAATATAAAAATGAATTTAATAAAAAGGAAACATAGTATAAAAATGTTGGTTGCTGGTCGTCAACAATATTAATACGTCTTAATATTTTTTTTACATATAACGTTATGTCGATCTATATAACATAACTCCTTTCATTAATGTAATACCAACAATTATGATATATTATGTTTGTACCTACCTATTTAGCACTAACGTGCCTATAGGTTTCGTTTGAAATGAAGCCTTTGCCCTTCATAAAGGGCACTTACGAGCTCATATTTAATTACATAGTTATTGTGTAGGAGAACCAATTACTACGCTTAAAAGGGCACCTATAATATTACATTTTATATGAATGTAGAATATTCATACACGCACCGTTACATTCTGATCGTTTTAATCCTTAAAAGTGGTCCTTGTACTCATCATTATGAACATTTTTTACTATGGGACCAACCCTGAAATCATGAAAAAAAAATCGGCTGATCCATATATAATCGCATAACTCGACATAATGTATAGATTAACTGATTTTTTTCACAATTCAATTTTGATTAAATTTTTTTTTCTTCATAGAATAGAATATCTACTCATATAAATGAAGTAATGCTTTCACGTATCGGTGGGCCATTCGATAAATCAAGTTTAATGCTCAATGGCCTTTCTTCTCAGAGTAGTCAGATAGGAAACGCCGACCTCATCTCGTTTTAAAAAAATATGATTGACGTGTAAAAGTGTTTGTACAAACCTACTTACAGAAATAAAATCATTTATCATTTATTATTTATCATTAAGCCTAAACATTGTTGGCTATCCAGAAGCTTCTATTTTATCGACTTCTCTGGCTATGTGGTGTATTATTAAACAAAGGTTTTACAGTCAAGACATAAAATATCCGAAAACCTTTAGTAACATCATCAGAATTCTGTAACATGGCTAGTAATTGATTCATCAGCATCTCAGTTCGGAGTGCTTGAGTGCCTGAGGCCCTCCCCAGAGGGCCGTAACAATGACGTAGAATTAATGGTCCCTCACCCCTTGTAATTCGTTTCTTGCGAATAAAGTCGCAAAGTTGCGGTTTTGATGTCTGTTGCTGAGATTTTAGTCTTTATCTACGGTGCTTGCATCGTCTTTAAAGTTATATTAAGTTTTGCTTTTGTTAAAACTTCTTCATTTCTTATCTTGATTTATACTCGTATAACATGTTTTAGTTTTTAATTTAACAAAGTTAATGTATTAACTACATTCATTTTAAATCTGATATCATTCATATAATAACTATTATGTCATCCAAATAAACCAACTACGCTAATATATCAATAAAATCCCGCACCACAATGTTTATTGTCCCGTGAGATATTAATGACTTACAATATATTCCCCTGATACTTTAATTATACTAAAATATTTTAGCTTAAATTAACAAACAAAATGTTAATCGTGATTTGACGGTATCCGTCGAGCATTGCTATGATATATCTGGTTACACAGCGGAACAGACGTCCGATGCGGGATTAATCTGTTATCAGTACAGCGCATAAAGTTCAGCTTTATTAATATACTACCGATTGAATAGGATTGTCAATAAATAGGTTGGTTTACTGTTAGGTTAGCAGAGTTTATTAATAGTTCGTATTTGTTAAATAAACTTCACGTGTTTTGACATAATTATTTTTTAAGATACAGTTTATGATATAGACATTAACTTTACGGCCACAAGATTGTAAGGGAAACTGTTCAAGTTGAATTTATTATTTTCTGAAAACTACAGATCTCATAGGTTCTTAAACTAGAATTTAACACAATCCCAATATCCAGCTTTGCGACTTTTTTATTTTCGATGATTCATCCCCTTAAGTACGAATCACAAACTTTATTCAAACCTTCAGGCATTTCACAACAGATAAGGATGAAATCCAATGGATCACTGTTATGCTCCGTGTTGTAAGCCTACTGTCCACTGACAAATCTCTAACATTACTTTATAATATCCTATCATACTATAATACACGTAAAATAGCAACGAAATAATCTGGGCTATCCTCCTAAGAGGGAAAAGCGTGAGGGATTCTTACCATTAATTTTATTATCTACCATCTAAGCAGATTACTTAAATCCACTGCAGGGAACGTTAATATGAAATATTTATCAGTCACATATTTTTCACAGACCGTCAATATTTTACCTGTCTAACGATACGATGATACGAGAAGACAAGACAAAAAAACATCCCCACTTTGCGTGTAGAGGAGGTAACCTAAAAATAATTTATTTCAAGATTTATTTTATCACTTTGCCGGCGTGAATAATATGTCTATCCATACCAAATTAAAGCTTTCTAGTACTAAGAATCTCTGAGCTAAGCTGCAGATGGACGGACAGACAGACAGACATGGCAAAACTATAAGGGTTCCTTGTTGACTACGGAACCCTAAAAATTTGTGAAAATCTACTCCCACACTCACTTGTAATTACAGCTATCCATATATTTCTCTGTTGTAAATATTAAGACACACGTAATCTGGTTATTATGCCCGCTATAACTGATGAATGTGCGGTCCATTTCAACTATTAAACCAGTAATAGGATTACATGGTCGTAATTGAAATGTTGGCAACCATAATAAGCAATGGAGCTTAGCACCGGACGAATTTAGTTGTGTTATTTGATATTTTGAAGACATTATAGTTTAGGTAAATTAATTAAAGTTTTTGAATTTTCAGGATGACCAAAGAATCATTTATTTGTATTTAATTAAGATTATACACATATGCACATACCTATAATTTTTCTTTGTTTTGCTGTTACTGTTACACGCGGCGTTCATAAATACAATTTTGTACAAAATGTTTTAGATTACTCAACTCAATTTAAATGTACGACTTTTTACTTTTCATTGCAATGACGGACGGTTTTGGCTTTGAACAGAAAAAGTTCATTTACGACATGAAAAATCCTCAATGGAAAAATCTAGATAAATTGCACTTCAAAATGAATTGCTGTTTTACCTTTATTGCCGTTTTATTTACATTCAGTGTAATAAATGAAACGAAAGTGCTTTGGTCAGGAGACATATTAAAGTAAACTGCCTAGACTTCTACCAGTTAATAACAGCTTTATAAAAAAAATGATGCCTTACAAATCGTCAAACAAAACGTAATTGTTGATGCAATTTGCGATTTCGACGTTATTTTTGTCAAAAAGATCGTCACTCTCACATTCTATAGAATACAAAATGATAAATTGTTTGTATCTCGGACAGTCTGTCGATTCATCCTTCGCACTACTTGTATACCTATGGGCTCTCCAGCTAGTTATGTATGGTGGGCGCCCTCTTATACACTTGCGTGGAAAAAAATCGACCCACCCCATGCTCTTTGATTTCAAACAATATAATTCAACAAGTTTTATTAACAATAACCTAATATAACGTATAACGTATTATATTTATATGTAATTAGGTATATATTATATTTATAGTTTAAATAGGGTTCTGCGTATCTTTATATTTGAAATATTTATTCCTGTAATGATTGCACCTACTACTGTTTGTCTCTGCATCACCCAAAGGTTGACTGGTAGAAAATGCCTATGGCATTAAGTCCGCCTCTGTACATGTATGTGCATGAAGTATTAAATAAATAAATAATAAATAAATAACGTATATTAAAACCTTCCTGAAAGTATGTAGATTACATTAGTGAAAGACTTATCAAAACTGATTCATGAGTTTTTACAAATATGGGTGTTGAATAAAGAACCTCCTTTTTTTCGAAGTCCGTTAACAAAATCAAGTTCTGTTTTTATTAAACAATCAGAAATAAACACAATTTGACGTTTGTTGATTTCATTGACAAAAAAACGAGCACTTTTTCCGAGCAACAGTGGGTTATAAGGACATCTGAAGAATCTAGTCGATCTTGTCAAGAATATTGCCTTCAACAAAATATTGTGTATGTTTAAATAAACTGTACCTTACATACCTTCACACAATATAAAATAATAGATTATATTCATTACGATTTTTGAGATATCGTGTCTCAAATGGAGAGCATGGGGTGGGCCGATTTCTTTGCACGCAAGTGTATTTCTACCTACATATTTAGCTCCATATTATCTGTCTCGAGGGCCACTTATCATTACTGTAATTAATTAGCGCTGTGGATAATAGGGGGTTTAATTCATTTAGAGGTAATTGCGTATTGCTTTGTGGGACTATGTTTAGATATAACTTAATTAGACGGGCATGTTGTAAGGTCTAAAAAGGTACTATAGACGGTGAACACTTTTGCAAATCAGTATATACAGGGTGGAATCAAAGTCATGGGCATTATTTTAACCTAAGGCACTACTCACGATACTGATTGCATTAGGGCTATTAATACGCAAATCAAAAATATTATTAATGCAAGTAAGGAAAACCTTAAAAATGTAGTAAGTCAAATTGCACAAGGCTTATTATTGCAAATAAACACTTAAAGTAATTAAAACAAAATACTTCGTTAACGCCAATAATTGTTGAAACATCAAAATCTTAAAGCGCAGTACAGCGCCAAGCGAAATGTAAACAAACATCACCTGCGCGCGCGCGGGTTTTTCCTTACAAGTAATAATAACAATGGGCTACAAGACATTCCGTCCGGCGGGATTCCCTGAACTCTCTCCGTCCCACTCCCTCACTCGCAAAAATACGAATATCACCCCCGCGCGGGGTATGCTTCCCGCCGCAACACGAAGTCACGAACCCGGAACCAGTGTCATAACGACTGCGCAGGTGCATTGACGCGTAATTGATTTATTGATCCCGTAACGTAATCGCCGTACTCGCCGCTCGCGTCATACGGTGCTTGGATTGCAGTGTATTAAGTGTTAGTGTAGTAGTTGTGTGTTGTGTGTGTGTTTGTGTACACGATGCCTCGACCGCGTAATGTGCAGGCTAGGTACACCAACCAACAATACCCACAAATGGTTGTAATTTACGATCGCACAAGAAATTTAGTATGAACTCGTGAAATGTTCCATCGGCGCAACCCGAACGACCCTATTCCTTCACGGGGTCTCATTCCACCAGAACCACTCAGAACCTGTTGGATTTTTCGTCTTTTCACGTGCCAGCACATGCACAAGCTCGTGGAAGAGCACCCGTTTACCCTCTGTCACTTTACCGACAAATAAGGTTTTTTCAAAACAATCCACAAGCTAGGTACGTAAATGTTTTTTTTTTAATGTATGTTAGTTGACGTAGTTTTGACCGTCCTAAGCCGGCAAAGTACGAAGGGAAAATTGGAATTTATTATGAATCAATTCATTGGCAACTTACGAATGTCACGTGAGTCGGGCGGGGTCAAAGAATTCACGCCCAAGGACGCGCGTACGGCGTAGTGTACCTACGCATTTGCTATCGAGAAGCGCAACTAATTTGATACTTTGTATGACTTACTACATTTTAAGGTTTTCCATACTTGCATTAATAATATTTTTGATTTGCGTAATAGTAGCCCTAATGCAATTAGTATCATAAGTAGTACCTTAGGTTAAAATAATGCCCATGATATCAAATGCACCCTGTAGAGGGATACTTTGATTCCTAGAATACCTACGTCTAAGTTAGTTTGATTACTATTTTAACATAGAAAAATGTGAATGTTTATTATTGATTTTATTAAGTTAGCCGGAAAATATGATACTATATTTTTTTAAAATCATGTGGTAAAAATCTTTTTTACTTCATTTTTATGATTCCGTGCCTCAAAAGGAAAAATGGAACCCTTATAAGATCACTTCGTTGCCCGTCTGTCAAGAGCCTTTTTTTCAGGAGCGCGTAGAGTTATAAAGTTGAAATTAATACTACTCAGGGCTGCAATCCTTTGAAGTAGTAAAAAAAATCAAACTTCTAAGTCAACGTAATCAAAAGATACTGGCGCTTATGTTCCGTTTATGCCACATATTTTGATACTCGCAAGGGAATCAAAACCCATAGAGTACTTCCCGTTGACCTAGAATAAAGAAATTTGGCAAGAAGCAATGTCATGTAGCACAAATAAAGGAAATAGTCTGAAAATCGTAAATTTGTAGCTTTTTCAAGAAATTTGTACGGAACCCTCGGCGCGCGAGTCCGACTCGCACTTGTTTATTGAAGTATCCACTTAAAAGGAATAGGTATAATCCGAATCATATCAGATCCAGTTCAGAATATGAATCTTTTTCAACTACAACTCTTCATGAGACGATTTAATTAAATGCCTTTTTTTTTGTGGATGGGCAATCATCAAATGACCCCTCCCGCTCTGGGTGGAGCAGAAGGAAGTGTCAGACTCTTACTGACTAAAACCCACCCGTGTTCCTTCCTTAGCCCTTTGTGTTCCGCGGTAGCGGTAACCCTTTCGGACAATCCCGCTGCCTAATTAAGTGCCTGAATACTAGTCGAAATCGAATTCCACCATTCCATTTTTCATGATTGCACCTACTACTGTTTGTCTCTGCATCACCCAAAGGTTGGCTGGTAGAAAATGCCTATGGCATCAAGTCCGCCTCTGTACATTTATGTGCTTGAAGTATTAAATAAATAAATAAATTCCAATTGACATTTTCTGTGTCCCCCACGAGAAATGAAACAGCACTCTAATTGCGTAACACACTAGTACTCTCAATTTGAATAATTTTGGAGCATATTGCTAATCCATTGCTCAATATGTTCGAAAAATGTGTTTGAACAACAACGTAAATAACGCAATGAAAGTTGTTGAACTGTCAAAATTAAACCCATTGCTATTGATAGTGTGTTACGCAATTACCCCGCTGGTCTCAATCGCCACTATAGTTACACGGTATCGACACAAAATAGATACTTACACAAGGTCGACATCATATAGTGAGCAAAATAACACGCACACACAGATACACTCACACGTACAGATGTCGCTCTCGGTCGAATGCCAGTCGGGAGTGCTCTTAGGCCGCTGCCTGGAATTTTGCGGACAGCGGGGCGGCAGCGGCGCCGCGCGGGAGCGGCAGGATCTTATGCGTACATTTAAATGGACCGGTTCTCAAAAACAGCGGCGCGGGAGTGGGCAACGAGCGGTGCACTCAAGGCAATCAGAGACCGCCCGCGCCGCCGCCGCTGCCGCCCCGCTGCCCGCAAAATTCCAGGCAGCGGCCTTACACTCGCTGTATGTGAAGCATGTTTATGTGTGCGTGCGTTTTCGCTCGCTGTATGAAACCAACGTTCTGTACTATTCTGTGGTTTCGCTGTGAGTCACAGATTGCGTAATATTGTGCTAGGACAAATTTGTTTTGAGATTGAACAAGATATTAATGAACGAATAACAAACAGGGTTGTTGGGACTAATATCGAAAGCAATTGTTTTTCTGGTTTTAAACTGCGAAATCCATGTTCTTCTCTATCATCGGTATGAACTAATCTCATTCCAAAGTTATAATGTTAGCCAATCTGTGCAGATTGTTCAATCAGTTTTAAAAATGTCCTACAAAATGTAAATATTTCTACTTAATGACTGCAGCCATGAATTGTTTATTAATGAAGGGTATTGGCGTTGATAGACGAATTACATGCTTTTGCCCTGACTCAAACTCAATACTTATTTGTAAAACGAAAATAATTATAGCCTATAAAAATAAATAGAAAAACAAAATTTTTTTTTTGGCAAGTTTTTTACACATACACCTATAGTATCTAACTACTAAATACATAAAAATTATATTTTTAAATATTAGAATATATGAAAACATTTAAAAATATAAAAAATAGTAGCCCACCGGTATCGGGAACAGGGTCCAAGCTACCGGCGGCCAGGGCTCCAGAAAGAGGAACCTCCTAACAATGCGGGCCGTGTTCAGAAGTACCGCTCTCTGAATCAAGCCCTTGATCCAGCCGCTCAAAGAGAACCTCCTCAGGTGTTGGTCGAGGCTCTTGGCTATTAATCCATTGGCTGTCACGACTATCGGCACAATGATCGCTGAGTTCACATCCCACATGTCGACAACTTCGCGAGCCAAGTCAAGATACTTGATTTGTTTATCTTTCTCGGCTTTCGCAAGGTTCTCATCATGCGGGATGGTTATGTCAACAATCAATGCGCACCGCTCTGATCGATCCGTATTATTATTATTGCTATACATTCAGATAGATTATAGTTTAGCACACCTACCATTGTAATTAATTATTGAGATAAACTTATTATTGTTATTCGTTAGTAAAACTGAGAGGGCCTAGTGACAATCGCTTTCTGTTTTGAAAGCGATTGTCACTAGGCCCTCTCAGTTTCGTTTTTTACAACGACTTGGAACAGGATTAATATAAACTATTAGGAAGCTTATATCAGTTCCATACGTTTTTGAATTCTCCATCATTGTTATCGCTGATAGAATGTCACTTAGTTTAGGCCCTGGGTGTGTGCCACATTTAAATATCACATGGAGATTAGAGCAAACATTTTAATTTTATAAATGAAATGATTTGAAAACCATTTAGTTCTAATGAAATATACAAAGGAGATTATAGGACTGACTAGGTATTTCAGCAATATGGTTTCTTGCTCATTGGCAATAAATATTTTGCTTCGCTCATAAGGCCAAGGTGAAAGAAAAATTAGTAAGAAAATAATACAAATGCGGTCTAATTCCGTGGTACCTTAAGCGGGGGAAAACTAAGTGGAGTTGACACATTTTTCTTCGTGTAAAACATTGCAACTTTTAAAATTAATTTACCTAGATTTCATTACTTTTCCAAAATTAGGAAGGTAATTATCTAATTTCATAATTATATACATAAATTGCGTTAATTAGTTACCTAGAGCATACTGTAAGCCCGCGTCCCAATCAAAAGTCACGCGAGTACTCGATTGCCGCGGTCTTTTATATGAATAATATGACATAGTCGCGCGATCAATCAAGTCGCATTAGAAGGTACACACAAGACGGGAAGTCTTTGACCAGTGCGTGTTGCCAGTGATGACCTGTGGCACTGAAACGCTCACTATGGGCCTCATTAGGAAGCTGAAAGTCACCTAAAGGGCTATGGAGAGAGCTATGCTTAGAGTTTCCCTACGTGATCGAATCAAAAATGAAGAAATCCGCAGGAGAACCAAGGTAACGGACATAGCCCGAAGAATTGCCAAACCTAAGTTGGCAACGTGCCCTTGCTCGCAGGACAGAGGGGCAATTCTCGTAATTTTAAGAACGTTCACAGTTCGATCTTAGTCTCAATCTGTCAAAAATACCTGTGATTTCCCTACATTTTGACAAGTTTTTGATATTAATTGTTTGTCGCTAAAAAGGACTTCTGATGGCCGATGGGGCCGAAAGGTTTGGGTTGGATTTTGGATATGTATATATCTGTGTATCTGTTTTATTTTATTGTATACATGATAATATTTCCAATAACGACAGCACCATTTTATGTCCAGGAAGATCACTGTCCATTCCATGGTTGCCTGGAAGAGAACGCAGAAAGCGATACGGTCGTCTATTGTATATTTTGTAGTGTCTGATTTTTTTTTATGTTAAGTATTTTTGTGGAGTACAATAAAGTATATATAAATAAATATAAGTTCTAGTTTGGCGACCGCGTACTAGAAGACGTAGCGTTGGAAGTCCTCCCATAAGACTGATCGAAGACCTGGTGAAACCACAGGAATCTACTGGATACGAGAGGCAGAAAACCGATCAAAGTGGCGATGATTGGGGGACGTCTATGTCCAGCAGTGGACGTCGTTCGGTTGTAATGATGATGGTGATTAGTAGGTACGCCATATTCATAACTAGCTGCGCCCCGCGTTTTCACCCGCATAAGTTTCGATTCCGTGGGAATATAGAGATAAAAAGTAGCCTATATGTTAATCCAAGATGTCAGCTACCTCCATACAAAATTTTATCAAAATTGGTCCAGCCGTTTGAGCATGAAGAAGAGACAAACATACACACACTCACAAACTTTCGCCTTTATAATATTAGTGTGATTCATACGATTGGTCGCGTTGATCGCTTTTGGTTAGGAAGTGGGGTAAAACTGTTGCTAGAGAAACATTTCAAAGACAGGCGCAAATCATTTAACTTCAACTTCAACAAAACACCCATCGATCAGTTCGATCGCCCATGTTGCCTCCAAAATAACAGGAAATCTAAAGAAAAACATATTTCTTCGTTAATCTGTGTTGATAATAAAACACAATAATAACGTAGCCATGGTAACGTTCGTTTTATTATGAAGGAAGGAAATGGGTGCTTTTCAGAATTTATTGTAAGCAATATATTATTAAGTTTTGAGAAAGTACCGAGCAGCCGTTATGGTAGATTTCTTAATATAGCTATGTATTCATTTCTAAGAGGTAAAAAGCATGAAATACAAACATCAAAAGTGTCTATGGATCAAGCACATTTTTGCTAATTACTAAAAATCCGATCATTAAATGATATTTTTTGTAACTTCTAGAGATTCTTTTGACAATATTTCGCCATTTGAAAAGGGAATCGTTTTTGAACTTCGGTCAAAAGACTATATATCCTGCAACGGCGCCAAATCAGTAAAATTTCTGCCATACTTCTGAGTGGAGGCCATATAAAAGAACGTTATTATTTATGGAGAGAAGATGTCGTTTGAGCCGAGAAGAAATGATCAGAGCCGTGGGAATGTTGGAAGCTGGTTCACGGCAACGTGCTGTGGCAATAGTTCTGGGCACTACGCGGAGTGTTATAAGTCGACTTTGGATAAGTTACTGCATCATTGACAGCGTCGCAGAGCGGTGGACGAGTTCGCACCACCAAAGGTAGACAAGATTACTGCTCGACGAAATCGTACAATGACCGCGATGATTTTGGCTACGAGGCTTCATAGCTCCATATACCATAAAACATTGCTCGCGTGAAATTAATCTCCGTTCCCGAAGGCCGCTACGTATACCACCTATAGCACCCCGTAATCGTAGAGCCCGTTTACAATGGGCTCGTGTACCCAGAAATTGAGCAAAAGAAGAGTAGCGTTTTGTGTGTTTTTCTGACGCATCTCGCTTTGGTATGAGGTCAGATATTAGACGTACACGTTATTGGAGGACCCCTTGACGCTAAGTGTACAAACATTTTATTTAATCAATTTAGATAGACATTTTTATTTAATTTCAACAAGGCATTTTTTTTTTAATACCTTGATCCCTAAACTCTTTTGATGTGTATATTAAATTATAAGAAAATCGTTACTTCGAGATTAGTGATACTAAAGCATCAGATATTTAATTTTCTGGGATGACTCTTGCAGTTTCATTTTAACGTTAGTAATAACTGTACCACAATTTTCTTCGCATTTTATGCTCGAGAGGTCTAATATCCGTGTTTTATTCTGCAATCTGTTAGATTACTGACAAAAGGCATTTCACTTTTTATGAATACCATTATTATTTTTAACAAATAAAAGAAGCAATACTTATCTACTTTCCACAACATATGCTAAAAAAATCTAATATATAAAATTCTCGTGTCACAGTGTTAGTTACCATACTCCTCCGGAACGACTGGACCGATTTGTATGAAATTTTGTGTGCATATCGGGTAGGTCTGATAATCGGCTACTATCTATTTTTTTTTTTTTGCAAAACGAAGTTTGCGGGGTCAGCTAGATATTTATAAAAACAGATGAATTGAGAACCACCTCCTTTTTGAAGTCGGTTAAAAATGTAATGCAAGTAATGAGACCAGGGGGGTAATTCTCGTAATTTTTAAGAACGTTCACAGTCTGATCTCAGTCTCAATCTGTCAAAAATACTTCAAATTTCCCTACATTTTGACAAGTTTTTGACATTTGTTTGTCGCCGAGATGAGACTGCGACGAGATTTTCAACGTTTTAAATTAGTAGAATTGGCCTACAGATCTAGCAAACCAGCACGGGGCCCACATGCTGGATCACGGACCATTGTCTCTCACAAAAAGGAGCCCTGTGTCCCAGCAGTCAAAAAAATATAGACTTATTATTATGCTATAAGACCAATATATTTAGACTTTTGATTTTCTTTTTCAATTTAAGCAACAAATTTGAAACTAATTAGGCTGCTTAAATCTGATCCTCAGCCAGCACAGAGATGTAACTAAGTGAATACGTAGAAATTGCACCGAGAATTTCAGTTTGCTTTCATTATTTGGCTTCAGTTCAAAATGGGGATACCTAGCTAGAAAAAACTGTCTTTTGTAGGTTAGTTTTTAACAAAAAGTAAGTTGGACTTTTTTTTTAATAATGACTGAAGAGTTTTAGATTTTCGTTTTTAAACTCAAACTCAAAGCATTTATTTCAAATAAACCAATTATAGGCATTTTTGAATTGTCAAGGGTCGGTCAGTCAGAAAGATGAAGCTAGTTGACCATTCCAAAGCGTAGGTACCTGTGGAGAAGAACGGGCAAGAAACTCCACGGACACTCTTTTAAATCATAAAATTGTTACAAAAATCTTGGTTACATCATTCATGTTGAAATTATACATGTGAGAACGATCCAGAAAGACGTGCGCGTTAAAGGCGTCCGTACTTAAAAGAACAATAATTCATAAATGAAAATAAATTAAAATAAGCCGTGGCGGCTAAGAGATGACCAGACAGACCCACTATTTTAAAGGTCATCAATGTGATTAGAGCTGAAATGGCAATGGGCTTGTCATATTAGCCATTGATGACCGTTGCGGTAGACGTGTTCTTGAACGGAGACCGCGAATCGGCAAACGTAAGGTAGGACGCCCTCAGGCTAGGTGGAGCGACGATCTTCGCAGGATGGCTATTAGCAGCTGGATGAGAGTTGCCGAGAATAAATGGCGTGCAATGATAGAGGCGTGTGTCCAGCAGTGGACTGCTGTAATATAATAATGCTTGTGATTATATCATCTGCTTAGTCAATCTCAGGTGACGTAGGTTCAAGCAATTATACAGGGCGAAATTCAAAACATGCGACAAATCGACATGACAGATTGTACTCATCATTATGAACAACTTTTACTATGGGGCCAAACTTGAAATCGCGAAAACAAAATCAGCTGTTCCCTACATCTATGTTCGCATAACTCGTCAAAATGTAGGGAACAGCTGATTTTATTTTCGCGGTTGCAGCTTTGGTCCCTTAGTAAAAGTTGTTTATAATGATGAGTACTATCTCCCATTTCGGTTTATCGTATGTTTTCAATTTCAACCTAAACGTGCCATTTTAGAAATACCCTTTTATGAAGCCCAGACTTTTTACACGACATTTAACTTCAAAATGTTCTCAAAAGTATTTCTGTCGCTACAATATATATTGTGTAGATGTAGGAGGGCAGGGGTAGGAAGACAGCATAGTCTTGCCCAAATATGCAGCCATCGAGACCTCTACACTACCACCGACGATGCCCTGGAAGTGGCGTTTGAAGTTTGGTCAACAAAATATGCAGCCATCGAGACCTCTGCACTGCAACCGACGATGCCGTGGAAGTGGCGTTTGAAGATTGGGGCCAACAAAATATGCAGCAATCGAGACCTCTGCACTGCAACCGACGATGCGGTGGAAGTGGCGTTCGATGTTTGGGGTCAACAAAATTGAATACACTGTCGTGCCATCGACACGACGAAGAAAAAGACCTTGAAATGATTAAGACAGCATGACATTAAGTCAAGCTTAAATTGGGTTGAGTTTGTGAATTTGAACGATAGACTAGAGTAAGGTACTCAGCTCTTTACGTAAGGTCAACATAATTTGACATTAAAACGCCCGTTCCAACCAAAATCGATGCTACCAGAAATCAATTTAATCCAAACCTCTATCAATTAGCTGAAGTTGTAGCGAATTCAAATTACGTTGATATCTGTGCCGTCCTCTGGGCCAAGCAATAAGGCGTTCATTTCCTCAATATATATCTACTAACAAGATAGTTTCAGTTGACGCGGGACGGCGCACAGCCATGAAATTACTTTCAAAGGATTTATGGCCTAAAATGGTTTGCGCTGGTTTAAGTTTTTGTTTATTATTTTGGGTTTGAGTTTCGAAAGTTTGCCAATTTGAAATGAAATTGAAACTTAAAGTAATTTAAGTCTTTAGAGGTTTAGTGTCGTTTAAGTGTTTTACTTGGGGCTTGGAGGAATTAGCAATTAAATCTGAAGTTTACTAGTATTTGAATTTTGCAGGTATTTGATTTGTTTATTGCTTTGAATTGATTTACTGTAGAATAGATGATTAAATCATTAATATTTTTTGCAGTAGAAACGTTTACTTTTGAGTTATTCATAGCGTGTCATCATCATTTGCCTAGCCAACTATGTTTGGGTCGGCTATTTTTTTACGGCAATTCAATTGATTACAATGCTTTATATTGAATGCAGCTAAATACCAGTATTTTTCACAGAGCGACTAGGTAACTGACCTCCACAACCCATTCACTCATAACGAATTGTGCTCAAATTAATAAAACAACAGAAATATTTTTAGAAGAGGTCTTAAAAGTTCAATGAAGTCGATATGAAATAAAATTGGTTTCTGTAGAATATCGGAAAAACTTTTAACCGTTATATTTAAAAAAAAAAATTACGTTGTAACGGTATCTACAAACGCCACATGCAAACTACGCGTCATACTGATGTCACACAAAATCCTGCATCTCGCAAGCAGAGTTTACCGCGCTTTACCAGCGTATACATATACAACGGCCCGACATGAATCATTGGGCAGTTGCCCGTCAGACACAACCGTATGGGCGGAGGATCCTCCTTTTTCTATAGAGGCTGAGTGAACTTTAAACCCTGTTCCTCATACCTCTATATGCTTGATGGAATCGACATTTCCTATCTGACTACTCCTGAGTCTTAAGAAAAGGCGAAACAAACTCAGAGGGCACAGGCTCTTTTAACGTCGACAATTTTGTTCAGATCAGATTTTGAGGAAAGAACCACACAGATTTGAGTGGACCTATCCAGTCAGCAAGCATTTGCTAGTAATCGTGTAGCTCCAGAAGTGTGTTTTTAGGTGGTGTTTTGGATCTTTTCATTAAATATATTAACTCAACTTAACTACTAAAGGAGACCAGATTATAGGATTTTAAAAGCACTTGGCCTAATTTTATTGTTTCCAACGGATTTTTATGTTTCAGACAATTAGTCTAATGTACAGTAATTAAACACGTTTCAAATTAAAGTTAATTTCCTTTTCTGTTAGTTATAAAAGCAGAATATGTTATGTTTGGAAAATAAAAAATATGAAACTTTCAAATTATAACATAAGCCTGTATTCCATGAAAGGTTGAACAGACATGTTAGCACACCTTCAATTAAGTTATAAGAAACTAGCTGTTTCACCCGAAAAAGTCTAGAACCCCTGAGAATATCTGAATATATCAAATATACTGGTCTACCCATGTTCTAAATTTCATTCAAAGTCGTTCAGCCGTTTTAGCGTGAAAGTGTAACAAACAAACATACGAACAATCAAATTATTTCTCTTTTTAATTTAGATTCCAAATGACGTAGCAAATTGAAGGAAGCCATTCATTCGACTAAAAGTTATTTTTACTGGAGCAAATGATCAAGAAACGTCAATATATTGAACTCTTAGAAAAACATCCAACCAACGGCACAATTATTTTAGGATTATAATCTCTCAAGCTATTTCTTTACATGTACATTGCAACGAAATCTTCTTTATTATATTTATATACAAAAAAATAAATTTGAAGTATCTGTGTGTAATACGTCAGGATAATAGGTTTTTTAGCAATGTGTGACCCAAACCCGCAAACTTACCTAATCCATTTTTATACAGAAGATCGTGACTTACAGCTCGTGTGACCTAAGCCCGTAGTGGTTTGTAATATTTACTAAATGTAATATTTACCAAATGTATATGAAAGTAAATACGATTTAATTTTCCGTGCCTCGGAAAGCACGTTAAGCCGTTGGCCCCGGCTGTCATTCTTTGATCTTTGACAGTCGTTACGGGTAGTCAGGAGCCCAAAAGTCTGACAACCAGTCTTACCAAGGGGTATTGTATTACCCAGTAACTGGGTTGTGGAGGTCAGATAGGCAGTCGCTCCATGTAAAATACTGGTATTCAGCTGCATCCGGTTAGACTGGAAGCCGACCCCAACATAGTTGGGAAAAGGCTAGGCAGATGATGATGATGATGATATGAAAGTAAAAACGATGGGTACCTACTTATAACAAAAAAACTTTTTTTTCTATCTGTCTGTTTGTTCCGGCTAATCTCCGAAACATCTGAACCAATTTTGATTAAATTTGGAATAGAGATACTTTGAACTCTGAGAAAGGACATAGGCTAGTTTTTGTTGACATACCACGCCAGCGAAGCTGCGGGCAGAAGTTAGTGTATTATATAGTTTGATAACTTGTAAGTAAGTAATCTGCTAACCCAAAACACATTCCCGAAATAGGTACAGAATCTACAAAGACATACCGAGAATAACTGCCCCTTTGTACTCCCACGAATTTATGTAAATACTCATTACCATGTCCAAAGAACATTGCTCTAATGAATCAAACAGATTGTATGAAGTCTGTACCTACGTTATTATCTGATTTATTGTATGCTTTAGATATCAATTATTTAAAGTCGCACGGACTCATCGAAATCTCGTAAACATTTTATTTATTTATTAAAACTTTATGAACAGGTAAAAACTGTACAAAGGTGGACTTAATGCCTTGGGCATTTTCTACCAGTCTACGATGGGGTGTTGCAGAGACAATACGCAGTAGGTGCAATAACAGAAAACAAATTAGAAGAAAAAAGAAAATTATAACTAAAAAAATATAAGAATTTTAAAAAGTGGTGTCTGATTTTATTCTCGATCTTATTTTTCGGCGCCATAATGGACGAATCAAAGGAAGATAACAAAAATTAAAAACTTAGCACTTACAGCGCTTCGTTTTCTTGAAAACAGATGCATGTTGCGATAGAGCACTAGAACAGTGATTTCTAGCGCTTAAGCACACTATGCATCTACCTCGAGCTTCAATAAAGTGTACTTATATCATTCTTAATTGGTGTTCGTAATAAATAAGTAAAAAATAACCGAGATCCAAAAATAACACTGCATAGTGAAAAATACCTTTAATTTCGAAAGTCTGTGTTTTTCGATCAAATCAAATCAAATCAAAATATTTTATTTCACATAAGCCTACAAGGGCACTTATGAAACGTCAGAAGCTAGGTGCACGGTTCCAATTGGTCGTTTCTTATGGAGAAGAACCGGCAAGAAACTCCACGGTTACTCTTTTAAAAATAATTGGCTTTTACAATGTTTTCTAATTACAGTAGGTATGGGAGAACAGCGTAGGCCTGTCAACAAGTGCCAGGTACTTGATAAAATAAAAAATTATCTACAGATCTTAAATCTACAGGGCCTACAAAGTCCTCACATTTACAAAATCAAAAACTCAAAAAAAGATAAATAAAATATAAAAACCTATTAAAACCAAGTGATCATAATTTCCATTACAACCACTAAAAAGAGTTGAAGGATTAGAATTGTCTCTATATAATGTCAAATAGTAAAAAGATTAAATGTCAAAGAAGTATGTAAAAATCGGTACTGTTCTTGCCACCGACTTCAGAAATTAAAGTAATTTTTGACTTTGTAGTGTTTTTTTTGCAAGTCCTATTCCACTTCATAGACCACTACATGCTCTGTAAACAACTGTGGCTGGTAGTAATATAGCATCGTCACAATACACAAAAAGGATTTAATCTGTGTTATCGAAGCTAACTCAAAAACTATCTAAGCAAAGTAATTTTTATTTGGGACTAACGCGCAAACATTTTTTAACAAATAAAAAAAAATATTATTAAAATGGGTCTACAATTGACGAAAATAACGAAGAAAATACAAAAAAAAAAAAATAATACATACAGTCGAACATAACCTCATAGTTTTTTGAAATCTTTCAAAAACTAAATTGAAGGTGAGCCATTCACTTTTACTTATCACTACATAGTATAAAACAAAGTAGCTTTCTCTGTCCCTATGAACGCTTAGATCTTTAAAACTACGCAACGGATTTTGATGCGGTTTTTTTAATAGATAGAGTGATTCAAGAGGAAGGTTTATATATATAATACATGCATGCATGTGATGTCGTAAATAAACACATTTTTTTGCGCTTACTTTTCAAACGCTGCCTGAACCCTACGAGATAGGTCAAAATAATGTACTACAGTATTGTACACCTTAAAAAGGTCTACAAAAAACTCTTAGTGATAACCCACAATATTCATTTTTTATCCTTTACTTTTTACGAGAAATAATGGCTTATTTACGAAGCGATTTTAAGCAATACAGCATTAATCCTTATCCAATTAAGTACCTTAAATACATTGTGCATTTAATATAGATAAATATGGCCCTTTACAGGCATGTAATTTAAATGAATATTTTCGAAGATATTACAGATTTAAAATGCAGGGACATAGCGGTTGCTGCGGTACCGGCCGCGGCGGCGCGTGCTGGCATTCTTGAAATACCTGTACTTAGTATCAGTATTGCACCCGTGCGAAGCCGGGGCGGGTCGCTAGTCTTTAATATAATACTGGCTATTATTATGTCTTACCTTATTCATAACAGTAATAACGTTATATTAATTAATTATATTCCCGTGTATAGACTTCAATGACGTCAGTGTTTCAATATCCACGCTTATTTCTTAAGCTTACACTGAACTTCGACTATAAACATCAATAAAAATCTTATAAGTTAAACAAGTATTGTTATTTTAGGGATGTTTTTCATGATGGAAATATTAGAAGGCGACTACTCAGCCAAGTTATGTGAGTTTTCTAAAATAACAGCAGAAAATTTGAACGGTCTTAGATTAGGAAGCGAACCGTATCAACTGTAGGAGGAAGATTACACAAAATTATACGTTCAGATCGCAAGTTTGTTTAGAGAGCAAGCGAAGTTTGTATCTCTGCCGGTTTCCTGGTAACCTTAGAAATTAATAAAAGACAAAGAAACGCTTAGAGTTTACTTAAATCTACCGTGTTTTTATTATTTCTGCCTGCGTTTGTTTTTTTTTTTCACATCTTGTGTTGTCATCTGACATTATGCTGAGCTGAGGCCCTCGTAGCGGTATCTACAACGACGCCACATGCGCACAACGCGTCATACTGACGCCATAAAATCCTGCATCTCGCAAGCAGAGTTTACCGCGCAACTAGCATACATACAATGGCCCGAAATGAATCATTGTGCAGTTGCCCGCCAGACACAACACCCGTCTGGTCGGAGGATCCTCCCTTTTCTATGGAGGTTGAGTGAACTTTACACCCTGTTCCTCATACTTCTATACCCTTTTGGCATTATAATCTTTGTTTTCTGTTTTTATAGTTATAAGGTGTATTATTTTGCTGTAATGCCAATAAACGCATTTTTCTTTCTTTCTTTCTTTTATGTCTCTGTCTATACACTATACAGGGTCAGATTAAATTAGCTAGCGAAATTCTGCAGATGTGATTGGGTTTCACACTGCTTTTTCTTTTCATCGTGGCTTATATCATTCGTGCAGTAGTTATCTTAGTTTTCATTCAAGTAAGAAGTTGAAACTGTCTTTATGAGAATCAAAGAACAATGACTCATCAGCTCAAAGATGTGCTCAAACAGTGTCATGCATTACATTTCTTTTTAGCATGTGGCATAGGCGTGGTTTACCATTCGAAGCACATGCCTCACACTGTCTGGACACAACCTAGGAGACTTTGAAACTTATCAAGAACTTCGCCTTCAATAATTACTACCACCTCGGTCTAGTGGTCTTAAGCGTGACTGCTGAGCGTGGTGTTCTGATTTCGATTCATATATCGTGAAAAGAGTTTGTGGTTATTTTTAAAAAATCTTTTTCTTTTCAGGAAAAAATGGCATGCTAGGTGACTTTCTCAAAACAATCTTTGACGCTTCAAACTTACGTACAATTAGAAATCTCGTTAGATTTTTTTTTCTACCCACGTTCTAAACAAAAGCGAACACAAAGATAAATAAACAGTCGGCGAAAATTAACACACCACTTTATCACTGCTGACCCAGAAATGAAAGCAAACCGTCAGAGTGACTGGCCATTCCCAAAACAACGAGGGCAAACTAAAAATATATCAGAAAAAAAGGAACCCTTTCTATTTCTGGTTCAGGGGCTCCATTATGAACACGTTGTATTTCCGAGATATAGTAGGTTTAAATTGAATTATTTAGGTAGGCACATTTATCTATACTACATAATAAAGCTGAAGAGTTTGCTTCTTTGAACGCCCTAATCTCTGGAACAACCAGTCGGTTTTGAAAAAATATTTTTGCATTTAAGGGTCTATACTACCTCAAATGGCTTAGCATGATCCTCCGTTATGTCGAAAATACTGCAGCATTATTTTTTAAATTATTATATGGTAAAGTTGAGGATTAATGTTAGGTCTTATGTTAGACGACAACACGATTCCATAAAATTTTGTCGATAGAAAAAAAATCTAAAGTTACCGCCAAACCGAACAATAAACCGCTGATATTCAAAAAATACTTCAAATTAGATCATGAAACTTTGTATACTAACTGAACTATGAAGCAGGTCTTATGTTTTTTATTTTTGTTTAATTACCATTATTTCCACCGTAAAAAGCAAATACCTAAACTATTGGCGCTGCCTGCCGCTTAGGACCGCACTCTGTCTCGCTCTCACTCAGTCCGCGAGCAGTATCGAGCGAGCGAGATAAAGAATGAATTTTAGCTCAGGTAGTATAGGCTCTTAAGAGGACTACAGGACCTAAACACCAGTTTTGTAATGCCTAAAAGTATAATATGATCGACTACAGTAAAGAAAATCATAAAAATATATGATATTCTTCAGGATATATGCAATTTAGATAGTGTATTGAAAACATAATACAACTAATTTGATACGATAGAAAAAAAATCTATCTATACTTATAATAAATCTGTAGAGAGGTCAATTCTGTACATGAAATATATTTCCAAAATAACTATCAACGTGTGATTAGTGATCGATACTGACGCCAAAAATGCAATCAGTAAAATTTTTGTCTGTCTGTCTGTCTGTCTGTATGTTCGTTATAGAAACAAAAACCACTCGACGGATTTCAACGAAACTTGGTACAATTGTTCTTCATACTTCTGGTCAGGTTATAGTATACTTTTCATCACGCTACGATCAATAGGAACAGAGCAGTGAAGGGAAATGTTGGGAAAACAGGAGAACTTACTCCATTTTTTAAGCTTCCGTCGCGTGTGCAGCCTTAATGGTTAAAGCTACACAGAAATCATGTATGACGGAATTGTTCTCCTTAAAATTATATAAAAAATATTCCGCGACAGCAAATGTCTATCTTTTATGGTTGACTCGCAATAACACGTGTGACTCCCGATAGCTTAGCAGTTCGGAGCTTTCTGATTATATTTGTCTACTCTTACGTTTATAACACTCTCACTCATCCCTAATTAAAAAATGTTAACATTATTACCTATTTAATAAAAAAGGAATCATAGAAATCGGTACAGAAACACCAAAGTTATACATGAAATACGCTAATAAGCCATCGCGCATGAATACGTATAAAACCAAACGCGAACTTCTGATAGCCCGGTTAAGCAGTATGGCAACCTCCATGAGTTGCACAACTGCGAGTGGTCATACCTAAAAAAAAAAAACGCAAACTTCATACAATATTTGGCTGTTGATGCGAGTAGACGTTCCGAGCATTCGACCTTATTGACAGACAATATTGTTTATCAGCGCGACTTTTAGTCTTTAAATTAATTTAGTTTTCTTTTGTTCTTATTTTATAAAATAGGTATTAGTTATTTTGGTAGTGTATTATATTCGTTCAAATTACAAATTATTAATAGTTTACATTTTATTTATTTTTAGGTGAAGTAGTAATAGGTTAGTAGTAGTTAGTTAGTAGTAGCAGTAGTAGGTAAGTTTTGGTTAATTTATGTTCAGTTTTTTTAATATTAAGTAGGTAAAAGCGTAGGTACTTTTATTAATTATAGGTATAGGTATTATTAATTATAGTAGTTATAGGTATTTACTTTTGTGTGAAGTAGGTTTTATTATATATCTATACTAATATTATAAAGAGGTAAAGTTTGTATGTTTGTATGTAGGGGGTAATCTCTGGAACTACTGCTTCGAATTGAAAAAATCTTTTTGCGTTAGATAACTCATTTATCGAGGAATGCTATAGGCTATATAATATCACGCTACGACTAATAGTAGCGGAGCATGAATGAACAATGTTGCAAAAACGGGAAAAAACCTTTACTAATAATAAAGCTGCCGAGTTTGTTTGTTTGATAGCTCTTATCTCTGGAAGTATCGATCAGATTTACAAAAATCTTTTTGCATTTGATAGCCCAATGCTTGAGGAAGGCTTTCAACATCACGCTAGAACCCTTAGGAGTAGAGCAAAAAGAAAAAAGTCAGAAAACGAAGTAATAGCGCAGGCAGGCGATGCGATGCGACGCGGTGGGTCGGGGGATATATATTTTTTGTAAATATGTAATTGCTTCATATTTTGCAATAAATTACCAGCACTGTGTCATCGCGCTTCTCTTTATTTTCTATGCAGTCCGACAGTGGCCCCGATTCTGTTGTTCACAAACTAAATTAAATTTAAGAAAAGTACAGAAGATAAATATTAGTTTAGTCCTGTCAAATTAGTCAGCGCCTGACGTAAATTGACGTATTTTTAGTGGCTAATTTTTTAATCACGTCTAAACTTCTCTATGGATTATCTAATTTGACAGGACTAAACTAATATTTATCTTCTGTCCTTTTCATTATGAAATAGAAAGAAAAAGATGCACTGAACTTAAATTTAATTTAGTTTGTGAACAACAGAATCGGGGCCATTGACCGCGTTTTATATCATGTAGTCCCCTTAATAGCCCAGTTCTAGAGAAAGGATAGGATAGGATAGGCTATTTAACATCACGCTAGGACTTTTAGGAGCTGAGCAAAAAGAAAAAAACGTCAGAAAATGAAGTTATAGCGTCGGCGATGCCATGCGACGGGGTGGGACGGAGCAACAGGAAAATGTACGCTGACGAAGTCGCGAGCAGAAGCCAGTTTATACATATAACTTGGTTTGGTTTGTTTTGATTGCTACAACTTTTTTTTTGTTTTATTGCTTGAGTTTTTTATAATATTGAAAAAGACCCATATCAGGCCCTGGCTGTTATCATTTTATTTTTATTTTTATTAAGAGGAACAGCAAACAGTTACATTATGAAGACTTAAAACTAGTATAACAATATTTTCACTTTGCTAATAATGTAACCCACAACACTGTCCCCGGGTTATCGTAATAATATTAAAAAAAAAAAAACAATTCGCCAGGGGTGAAGAAAAAAAAATAATTAAAAACTAATAAAACAAAATAAAAGAGAGATGACAAATAAAAAATATACAACCAGGACAGATTTAAAGCAATAATTTGAAGATTACATCTATATTATGTATTAATTTTTAAGAGTTTTGAAGATAAGACCTTTGAACTTTCCTATTGTGCTGTTGAAGATGTCAATATTTACAAAAGTTTTATTGTACAGAGGCCAGCACATCAAGCTACCCCAATCTGTCAGATTTTCCCAATTGAATATGAACCTTATTTGTTTGTGCTAAAGTTGAAAATCTATCAAAGAAATTTGACAGATTGGGGTAGGTTGACCTGCTGGCGTCTGTACAAGTCAACCAAGCGGCGGATGGCGATTTATCTTCTTGGCGTGTTCAAATCTTTAACTTATATTTTTTTTTCACAACGCTAATCAAAAGCGTCTGTGTCTCATTTTAAGTGCACACTCATGAAAGATCCGACATAGGTATCGTACATAATACATTAAAAAAAACAAACCTAACTAAAACTTACAACAAACTAAAATACGTTGATTGCAGCCAATGAGGCAAAAGAGATAAAGGTTTTCTTATTTCCTTCCAAGTCAATAAAAGCAAGCTGTGTTGCACAGACAATGTCTATTGTACTTGAATGGGATGAAATTATTTACTCTTGTCAAGAGCAGTTTAAGTGGGAGAATAAACTTGAACAGTAACTGTTCTGTACATGGAGAGCAAAGTGGAATAGAATTATGAATAATTATGTTTAAGACAACACCGACAGCGCAGTGGCGCCCTCATCGTTTGTTTGTTTATTACTTTTATTTTAGATTGAAAATGCAGAAAATAAGCATTTTACGTTGTGCTCCACAAGGATATACGTTATTATTATTACAAACTGTAGTTTTACACTGTTAAGTTTTATTAAAATCCTTAACAATAAAACTGAAACCATTGTCCACTATTTTTTTTTTAAACGGAAAATAGTAGCTACTCACTCTTTTCCCTTTAACTTAACAATGTAATGTATGTGTGTATAATGTTATGGAGCACCACGTAACATGCTTATTTTCTGCATATTCATTTTAACCAAACAAACGATGAGGGCGCCACTGCGCGGTCGGTGTCGTCTTAATACTGAAATAATTATTTGTCTCTTTTACTTTGATTCACCTGTACACCAATATCTATGTTATATATACATATAATAAATTAACGTCGCTTTTTGCATCTGTCTCAGTGACCGCGTTGTTACAGTGCAACAAAACGCAACTTTGATGCAGTTTTCATCATCATTTAGAGATAGGTAATACATTAATCTATAACTTACCTACATTATAATAAATAAATCTCAATGTTTTTCCAATTCATATAAACCGTACGAAGCAGGGGCAGGTCGCTAGTATTCAATTTTATTTAAAATCAGCTGTCGTGAACAATTTGGCTTCCCATTTCAGTGTTACCTATGCGGTACACGGCGATTATTCAGGCGGGTATCACATCTCCGCTGCGAACCTATAGCAGCGAAACCGCAGTAGTTCCGCAATGACTTGTCCGTTGTACGAAAAGCGAAACTGTCCGATCTAACGGAAAGATTTGATTATGATTCTTTTTTGTCCCGCATGATTTCACCGATCTGCTCAGAAGCCATTTTCAGAACTATTTGTTATGGTGCCGCGTTTGTTTCACTCATATCTGTAGCGACAAGTTAATAAAGTGAAACTTTAATTGGAATGTTAAAATAAATTTTACGGAAAAACGAATCTAAGTCCCGTATTACAGAACGTCACTCAGTACTCGAGCATTACTTAAAACCAGTTTCAACCAATCAAATGGCTTAAATCTAAGTAATGCTTGAGTATTGAGTGACGTTCTGTAATACGGGCCTAAGAGATTCGATTTAGACCTATACAATATTTACTAAGTCGAAAGCGAAAACTACTACAATTGACCTGACTCTCAAGATATTCCGCTACTCGATTCGTGACCTAATGTAGTAACGTTTCTTATCTGAATTTGCGTTTCCCATTATTTTTTTCGCGGCGGCGGTGTGCTAAGGCCATGTATCTGCTACGCGAATTGCGAAAGGTGTATTCTTATCAAAATTATTTATACTGTATCAAACCGCATCCAATAAAAAAAATCACTATTTATTTTTTGTATCAATACTGCCTTTATGCCTCATTCAACACCGCACAAATAAATACACTTCGCCAAACAGCTTTTACGACTGCAGCTCGGCTTACTTTAAAAATCCATTTCCCTTCCCTATCCATTTTATATATATTTTTGTTGATCGAACGGCACCTCTAATATTATATATTAATCTGTGAAGTACTAAAGGTACGCTCACAAGGGAAACTAAGATTGCGCAATTCTTAGCAATTGTGTTTAACAATGATGACATGAAATAGCGAGCGATTTATTTTACTACTTTTTTTGGTATTTCCAAGATTGTTGCAATTGTTTCTGTAAATACATTCATCGTAATTACACCATATTACTCTGTAGTATAGGAAATTTTGGAGCAATTTAATAAACTAAAGTATGTGTCACGAGCAGCTATAAATTATGTAAACACACTTTCAGGGGTTCGCACCCTTTGGATCAAATAAAAAAAAAACAGTTTTGTAATGATTTTTATTTTTCTAAAAGGATATAATTATGTTAACACACACATCTAATTACTGTCGTTTGACAATTCGAGTATTCTGCATCTGCATTCTGCAGCATTGACAGCGTCAGTGTGAACTTACTTCAAAACGGCGGCCTAAATGTTTACGTTCCATTCAGACGCATTACACAAAACATTAGACGACGGTGCTTTATATCGCTTAAATATAACCCAACCAAGTGAAATCGCTGGTTAGTATGATATTACACCAGGTTGTGAGACTTTAGACCTTCTGACAACTCGTAGTACCACTGTTAAAGATCTACGGATGACAGCTGGAACAAACAGCTTAACGTGCTTTCCGAGGTATGGTGTGATTTCGGTATTTAAGGATGGCCGCCCATCCAGGCCGACCGCAGCAAGCGTAGCTTAACCTGATCGATCAACCCGTGTGGCTGTGTCTATTTAGCCATGAGCCCCTCCACCTCCGGCAATAAAATTGTAGTTGAAAAAAATTTACCGTGTAAGCGCAGCCTAACTCAGCCATATTCCGAGAAAAATAGGAAGAATAATTAATAGGAAGAGATTTTCTGAGTGTCCATTTGAGCGAATGAAATTAAAAATGTAGATAAGTTATTGGCACTTGTAAGAGAAAATTGTCGACATAATAGAAATGAGTTTTAGAAAGCTTATTGTTTTAATAGTGAGTTATGAGTTTTTATGCCAGTTATATTTTTCTGTTCTGGGAGTTAATATCTCTGAGTGCACTTTATTATTTGTTATAGTTACGTTTTATGTAATAAGGTTTTTAGATAACTTTTATTTTAACGTCGTCACAAATGCTCCATTTTAACCGTTGTCTGGCTGTAATATCTTTCCAAATCTCTCATGGATGTTTATAATGTTTTTCTGCTCTTGCAACTGAGTCTATTCTTTAATTACATTTGGTGTGTCCAGATCTGGCGAATGCGCCGCTCGCGAGCCGCTTGCAAACTGCGCGCGTGTATTTCATGTTCATATGCAACCCCTGCACCATTCGCGCGCTGCTCGCGAGCAAGCTACGCGCCGTATTCGAGCGGTGCAAGCAAATTCACAACTGAGGCTCATAATTCAAACGCAAAAGAACCTATGCGCACGAGCTCCGCACGCGCGCAGTTTACAAGTGGCTCGCGAACGGCGCATTCGCCAGGTCTGGACACACCAAATGTAATTAAAGAATGTACTCATTTGCAGGTGTAGAAAACACACCTTTATAGGTTCAGGTCCATTGCTTGTCATTTTCATCTCGGGTCTCCCGCATTCAACTCTTTCCTGCTACCTGAACTCCTGTTTGTTTCTGTATTCTCTTATCTAATTTGCTAATTTAAAATTCATCTCTATGATGACTATTCTTTAGTACATTATAATTTTCAGGGTCTAATTCGTATTGTTAAATACTTTGAATTATGGATTTATTTGTATTTGTACGCTGTTAAGGTAACCGTGACTGTGATATAATTTAATATAAAATCTTGTATGTCATGTAAGTATACGAAAAATGAAACCTAATAAAATAACTAAATTAGTAATCTTTGTTTTACCACTGAGTTATAATCTTAATCACTAAACCATAGAAATTCAGCAGTTGGAATAATCCTATTTTACAAAATAAATTCGATACTTGCAGCCCCAAAGAAGCTACTCATAGCAAAACGGTCGTATTGATGCCTACTAACAGTTAGTAACACAAATTTCTACAAAAAAAACATAACTATTTGTCTTATTCTTAAACATAGGTTATCAGCCGTTATTAACACCTTTTTTTTCTTTAACCCGTTTTCACACAGTCTGAGTGTGGGTCTACTACATTGTTCGCTATTTGTACAACACTTGCGTCTCCTCCATACAACTTTTTCCTGCTACCTTGTTTAATGTCCAGTATACTTTAATCTTAGTAGATTTGAACGGCGAATTTGGTGCATGATTATAGTAGTCTCTCATTACTAAACCACACACAGTGCAGTAAATCATAATTCACGAAATAAATTCGATACTAGCAGTCCCAAAGCCGCTAACCATAGCAAAACGTTCAGGTAATGATGTCTACTGCCAGTTACTAGCAGTTAGTAACTGTAACTCGCCGCTGCCCATAAATCATGGCACGCCACGGATCGTTACTCTCCCGTTTCCTGCCAATCGATATTTACGAGCATTGAGTTATCCTCGCGGTGGATAATGTTTTCTGCTATTTATGTATATGCGTATGACCTAGTGAGCGGGTTGTTAATATATGGGGCTGTGAGATGGTTGTACCGTGTTTTGGTGATATGAATGGTGAGTATATGGGACAACGTAACAAAAATCTTTTGCAGTAGCACCTGAAGTCATCATTGGAACTTTACGTGGACTTGAACTGTAAATTTTGAACTTTATTGCAAGTTTATTTACTGGAAAACAAAACGTTTTGCCTTCTCTTTTGCCTATGTCATGATTTTTAAACTGGATTAAATTTTCGAGTTAATAAAACCCTATTGAGAAAACACAGACTAGTTTAAAATCTCCAACACGTAGTAGATAAGTATAGTTTTCAATATTTTTTATTCCAAAAACTACTTTTTTTTATAAAGAATAAGTTTTTGACTTTCATTGTAATAGGAAAATATTACAGGCTAAAACCATAAATTAAAATCATACAAGTGCATTCACAAATTCATTATCTTTTGTTTTCCGAATTCCAAATGTTTCAATTGCTGGCTTGCCCCAAGCGGTGTTGTCGTTTCCCATACAATTTGTTCAGTGAGTCGACAAAATGCAACTGTACATTATAATATCAAAGTCATAACAATGGTCACCACACAATCGTCGTGTGGCGGCTAAAATGGCGCATTTGTGGGGGTAGCACGCACTTATTTACCCGCCGCTTACATCTGGTTAGAGTTTGGTTTGCGGTGTGATGTTTGTGCTGATAAAGTCATGTTCTGGATTTTGATGATATCAGAGCTGAATGTTGATTTCAAACTCCATCTCAAAGCGTTTATTTCAATTAAATTAAACACCACAGACATTTTTGAACTGTCAAGGAGTTGGTCAGTAAGAAAAATGAAGCTAGTTGCCTATACCAAAGCGTAGTAGATACCTACCTATGGAGAAGGATCTGCAAGAAACTCCATGGACACTGTTTTAAATCAAAATATTGTTGCATCATTCAAGTTTTATAAATGATACATACAGACTTTTTTATAAAGACGTGTACGTTAAAAACATCCATAGTAAACAATAAAAATAATAAGCATAAGGGATGACCAGTCCCAACTGACGGCACCCGTTCACGAACATGACAAGCAACAACACGATTTAGCTCAACTATTATAAAGGTAACCGAATGACTTAGCACATGTGCTATTATTTGCGAGATATTTGAGTAAGCATGTCATATTCATATTCTACTGCCAGTGCACATTTAAGACAGTGAAAGACGTACCCAGTAATGGTATGTAAATTTACTGTACATAGTACTCACACATCTGCTGTTTCTGTATTAGAATTCCAGCTTTTTTTTGCTCACCGTTGTGCTAGATATGCCAAGTTAGTTGAGGTGCAGTTTTATTTAGACTCCAAACAAGCAAAATCAAAATAAAATAAGTAAACACGATAGAAGTCCTCCAGATCGTATTTCGGCCACAGCGGTGAATCTCAAGGGAGAATTGCCTTCGGCGCGGAATATATTATAGTGCATAAGTGTGCGCACAGACACAGGTGTACTCCCTCTTCCCTCACGACCAGAGAGCGGTCAGGCGCACGACCAACGGCTTAACGTGCTTTCCAAGGCACGGGGGTATCACACCGCCAAGTTCCAAACTCCGGGCTGTTATTAAAAAATTCCTAACGGAAAAACTCAATGAAACTTTGCCCGACCCGGGAATCAAACCCAGGACGCTCTGCAGCCGAACGGGGCATTTCGAAGGGGATCGGGGTGAGATTAAACACAATAAAAACTTGATGAAATGACAAGAACGTGTAGTACACTGAACAATTCAAACACAAAAGTGTTTTTCATTGCTCAACATTTTTTCATAACTGCTAAATTTAACAAACCATTCCGAATATAAACTAGAACCTACAGCCTTTTATTAACGAGTGATGGTCACTCAAATAAAGAAATTCCTTCTTTATTTATTCTCAAGTTAGTGTCGTTGGTTCAGAATTTTAAAAAAATAATAAGTAATATAAGTAATACGTCGGTGTCAAGAAATTAACACCGACTTCCGAAATTAAAGTTATTTTTCACTTTGCTGTGTTTTTTTCTTAGGAAGTCTGTTTTTTTTTTCTTTTGTAAAATTTATTATCTTTCTTTATTGTTGTACATACTCCACACAAATTCATTTAAATAAAGTATTCTATTAAATTATTTTAGTTCAATAATCCTACACAGGTATTATTATATCGCCTACCTTAGACATTCTGGTCGATCAAATTTCGTACAGAATAGATTAAACGATATCGGATTACCGAAGTCTGTTAACGAAATACCATCGGCAATTATAAAGCTATTTAGAATCTAGATTGCGTTTTAATTGTTGTTTAATTCTATTGTTAGGGTATTTGTAATTTGTTTGGCATAAATTGATAGGTACAGGCAAAGTTTTCAAATTACAAAAAAAATTGTCGCCTGGTTAGTTTTTTGTTAAATTAAAATCAGTTTTGGTTGTAGGTTTTAATTTAATCGGTGAGGTACTTTAAAACAAATTAGACCACCTAAAGCTGTATTTAAATACAAAACTTATGTATACTTTAAATTATTCCAAAATATACCGGAGTGTTCTAAATATTTAAGTATTGGTAGCTTAATCGTTTTTAAACCCTAATTAAAACCGTTGTTGACCGACTCAGCTAAAATACCGTTTAGTTTCTTGTCCATGGCATATCAACAGAGAAATTAATGCAACGAATAACTTGTATCTTCTAAATACTGTTTAGAACTTTAGACGGTGCAACTTTTATTTCTATTGTCGTCTGGAATATAAATGGATCCCATAAAAAAATGCATTTTCTACTTTAACGCTGCCTACTTACTACCTTAGGAGTTACCAGTGTAGTACACAGTTAAGGCTCAAATTTAACACATTTCGAACAATAGCTCCACAAATTCTCACTACATTTTGGTAGAACTAAATTTTGCGCACGGCCTACATTGCGGTTCGGCGCGTGCTACATATCGGCTACGAAGTGCTACGACGTAGCACGTACATATCCGCTACGAGCCTACGAGACACTACCATGTTGAGCGTAACATTGTAACAAATGTACAGATTTTATTTGACGGGATTCAGTTTCCAGTTTACAACTGTTCAAAACACAACACAACACATTACAGTTCAAAAGCCCACACAGCCCTGTGACATATAGAATTACAGTAAGTGGAGCTTTAGTAATAGGGCTCCGTTGACACCCTTTACGGGTACGCACCCTAAAAAATAGTATAATCCACCAACTTGGAGTTTGTCCATGTAAGTCCATCTTAGTAATCTGCCTTCATTAAAGTCCCATTTGTTAATGAATTTCCACCACAACTCCGACCTTAACACCTTTAAAACAGCAAAGCAACCTTTCTTTATCCCCATACATTCACTAAAGTACCACTTATCAGTAAAACATTACACCTTAACAAGGTGCAGTCCAAAAATAGGACCCATCTACCTTAAGACATTTTCTAATTAAGGGACCTCCATTGAGTTTCATAGAAGGACGACCGTTTTACGAATTAATCTGCTCTATTTGGGTCCGGACATAAAATATTCGTGGGTGGACCGTCGTGGGATATTGTGTTCGATGAATCAGGTCTTAGGGTGGTTTTCAGAGGGGGAGGTTTGAACGCTCCGTTTTTGTTTATTAGAATAAGTGGTGGTAAATTCAAACGTGAGCTAATTAATTATTAAAAAAAAGTAGCTTTTAAGTTGAACGTGCTTTTTTTTCACATACATGCTCAAAGTAAAACTGGAGAATTAAATGGTCCAAATTAAGGGCGGATTTCATCATTGAACGTGCACATTCACGAGTTATTAGTGTCATCATTATTGTGGAGTATTTGACACTGATAGCCCTTGAAGGCATTTTAGATGTGCCGACAGCGTTCCTCCTCCTCCTAAGCAAAAAAGGTAACAAAATTATCCTTTCGTGATCACACGGATTAGTGGTCTTACTAAAGTTTATCGTTGCCCCACACCAGGATTTTCTCCTGAACTGTGTTGGAATAATCTGAAAACCTTAAAAGTCAGTGGACCATAAAGCCGTCAAATAATATTTAACCAAACAAGAAAGCCTCAAATGCGATTTAGAAATGGAATATATTTAATTGAACCTCGAATTATTTATTTATAAACTAGCAACCCGCCCCGGCTTCGCACGGGTGCAATGCAATTTTTATTAAATTGCATTGCACCCGTGTGAAGCCGGGGAATTAAATAATTAATAATTTTAATTTAATGTTTTTTTTTTAACTTGCCGCCAGCCCCTGCCGCTATGTCCCTGCATTTTAAATCTGTAATATCTTCGAAAATATAATTTAAATTACATGCTGTAAAGGGCCATATTGATCTATATTATGCACAATGTATTTAAGGTACTTAATTGGATAAGGATTAATGCTGTATTGCTTAAAATCGCTTCGTAAATAAGCCATCATTTCTTGTAAAAAGTAAAGAAAAAAAAATGGTTATTGTGGGTTACCCTTAAGAGATAGACATATACCATCGCGAACTTTTCTTGTAGACCTTTTCAAGGTGTACAATACTGTAGTACATTATTTTGATGTATCTCATAGGGTTCAGCCAGCGTTTGCAATGTAAGCGCAAAAAAAAAGGGTTTATTTACGACATCACATTAGAAACCTCTAAAATTATAAGTGTTTCTCTACTATATTATACACGTATTAAACATTTAAACCTTCCTCTTGAATCACTTTATCTATTTAAAAAAAGCGCATCAAAATCCGTTGCGTAGTTTTAAAGATTTAAGCATACATAGGGATATAGGGACAGAGAAGGCGACTTTGTTTTATACTATGTAGTGATAATGTGCCTAAAAAAATTTTAGTCGTACATAAATTTAAATATTTCCCTTTCGAAATGGCTTTTTCAACAAAGGAAGCAAGCTATAACAAGGGACCACTGTTAAACAGAGAAAGTTTTAACTTCATTTAAAGATGTATTATAGTTTTGACTGCGTCGTTGGTTGCAAGTGCTTCTACTGAAGGTGGGGTCCTGGATTTCATCCGGATCGGAATTAACCTACTCTCTCTTTCCTTCAATTCGCCTACGCTCTGCACATAATTCGTTTTTCCAAAATGCTATTTAAAAAAAAAATAACGTTCAATGAAATTAAAATATTTTTTTCATAAAGAAAACGTGAAACCGTATACGTGTGTTAAATATTAATGACACCATTAAAGCAGCACGCTGTATATAACTGACGGAATATGAGAGTCCTATAAAAGACCGTTATCAATTCATTCTTTTTTTAAATCAAATTAATTAACACTGAGCAAAAATGATTGCCGGGAAACCTTATTTATTATTATTTTTGGTGTGAAAAGTCGTTTTCAGCAGCGCGCAACGTAACGTACCCATAACGTTTTGCATAATTGGAAAGTTCCCAGGTGTGGTCCAGTACAAAATCATGGCTACAATGACAGGAAGAATAAGTGACTCTCGTCTCCGTTAGCGTCTTTTTACATAAGTTACATCTCTACCTTCTCTTTGGAGAAAACAGACGTATCTAATGATGCTATGTTATGTACAGTGAACAAAATAGATAAGTATGCAGGATCGTCATATATAGTTTAGAACATCCATATCGCATCTTTAAAGTAAAACCGTTGCTAAACGAAAATTTTCATGAATTGAGTTATCAATGCCATCTATTTAAAATATAGTAAACTGCAACATAATTTTGTCATTTTTGTAAAATGTTGTTACAATAAGACCTCATTAAATGCCTTAAAGAACCCTGCACTCAGATTTTATTTACAAAAAACAGTGACTTTTTTCTAATATTGACTCTCCTGTAAAATTTTATAATTTCGTTTAGTAACGGTTTTACTTTAAAGGTGCGATATGTTCTCGAATTAAAAATAATTTTATTTTTAGAAAACAAACAGCTTATTTATCAAATTAAATTTCAGTCGACAACATCCGTCGGTTTCTTACTAAACTTCATCTATATCCGACGATCCTGCATACTTATCTCTTTTGTTGACTGTACATATTTTCAATAGAAGCCATGACGTAACTTGATAGTCGTGAACTTAAAAGGGAACCTGCGGGCCGGTTTAAAAGGTCCTGTAATTAAGCTTTAGAGTAATGGCGGCTTAAGCATCTAGAACATTACTTAGCCACTAAAATAGATTGAATTAAACCGTAGGACACCTGAGTTTAGTGTACTGGGAATTTAAAGTATTTTTTTTGCTGAATGGGCCCGCTCTTGACCTCACGCCTGATGGAAAGCGGATGATGAGGTCTATGATGGAACGAGCGTGCCCAGAAGATACCAAAGGCACTGGAACTCCCACGCATCGATGAAACACAGCAGGCTGCTTGACGCCGGACTCCAGTGGGAGGGTGGTCGCAAACTAGGCGGGCATTAGCCCTACCACCGCAAGGGAAGAATTGGCCAGTCAAATAAGGTGTTGGGTATGACTGTCCAGGATGCGCCGAGCGTTCGGTTCAGTTGAGTAATTGGCGGAACTAACTGAGCTTCAGGAGGAGGCTTCTTCATGCATCCCTAAAATAATTGAATATACAGTTTCTGTCATTTATAAATAATTTTACCGATTACAAAATATTCAGCCTCTGTTACTGCTGGGATTACAAGGAGGACTCTGTGATGTAAAAAATCTATTTGATGCAGAGAGAATTAAAAAAAAAAAACTATTTTGTTTTGCTTATGTATTATACTAGCTGTTGTTATATTACTTCGTATCCATATATATATAATCCAGGATGAAAAGTAGCCTATGACCTTCTCCAGGTCATGGTCTACCCTGCTTTAGGCTAAAAGCGTAACAAACAAAGAAACTTACTGTCGCATTTATAATATTAGTTAGGATAGTTAGGATTATTCTAACATGGTAAGCTCTTTCATGAAAAGTGTTATAACAACAAAAAGACAAGCACACATAAAATTAAAAGCTTTCTTTATTATTGACAGATAAGCAAGGTTTCATTAGAATCCTTCTAGAATAAACTCTCTAAATGATGGTGAAAACCGCATCAAAATCCAGTCTAGTGTATAAGAACAATACGGTCACACAGCCAGATACAAAAAGTGAAAAATGATTTATAAGTTATGTATCGATTCTCACTCCGGCTGCAGATTTTGTTCTTAAAATTGCAATTTTTCTGACACATAATAAGCCAATCATTTATCCGTTTACAGTCATGATAATTCACTTAAGCTTTGCTTTCAAATTATTCACGTAAGAGGGTACATGGAAAGTGCTATTTAGACCATGGCGCAGTCAGTGCTGCTTACTATTAATTTTAAAAATCTTTGATTGACTTTTATTTTGTGTTTATTTTTTTGTTTTAATATTAGTTTGTAACTACCCACCTAACTAGTTCATTTATTTTTTCCATTAATTTCAATAGTCATGTTATTTATTTTCTTTGTTAATTTATTAAAATAATAATGTTAATTTCTAATATAATAATATGACACAATGTTAATATTTTGAATAATTTGTATTGTATGCCCAAAAGGCGGGACATAGCTGAACAACATCACTGTAAATTTTTACACCTGTATCTACTTCTGTACCTATGATCCACAATAAATATGATTGATTGATTGATTGATATTTGTCAGTCACATTAGCATAATACATAACTGCCAACTGAGCAACAGTTGCCCAAATTAGTCAGAACCTTTTCAAACCCATAAAATTTTACTGAGCACACCGATACTGGAACAATTCGCTTACACGCCGTAATGCACGTTTTAATATTACAGTCTACACTGTTTTAATAGTGTTTACAATAACTGGACAAACAATAATCAGTTTGTTTATAACATAGGTTTGTTAGAATCCATGGGGAAATTGAAAATTTAACGATGGGGTAATATTTTTTGTTATTTAGCGTTTGGCCTCTTAAAGGGAATATATACACTGACTGTTCCTATAAAAACACAAAAAAAAACGTTGTTTTTATACTGCGGTAAAGTCAATAAAATTTATTGATTTATTTGTTTAGACACACTAGCAGCTAATTAGCTGATGCATGTGTAGCTTGGAGATATTTAATATATATTTTGTAAATATTACGGTCGCGAATCATATTTTAATCAACACAATCTGACACTGAGCCGTAAATTGTAAAACACTTATCCTCCTTAAAACGGAGCGTTAGTAATGAGTGTCTTCCCCATACCTACAAGCAAGACACGATAGAAACTCAATAAATACAAGCTATCGTTAATATTATTACGTTACGATAGGCGTGGTAATTACCCGCATCAGACGAGGCAGGGGATTATTATCTAAATAGTTCATAATTATTACCACGACCACAGCACTGGAGCTGGTTTATCAATAAATTAATAATTATCAGTTTCAATATAGGATCGTGTTTGTGTAAGGTTTTGTAAAAAGTGAATGTTAGTTATTTAATGAAGGTTTTATTTATTGAGAACGTGATTCCAATTACTTCCATTTTAATTGTCAACTTACTATTTAACTATCAAAGTCCTTTACTGACAATGCTAAAAGTTTACCAGCTTTTGGCTAGAAACTTGACATGCATACGTTTACATAAAATTTTTAATATCAACATAAATAATTAAACCAATATTTTGTAACAATATTTCGATTTATAAGAGTATCCATGGAGTGTTTTGTCCGTTCTTCTCCATAGGAACCTATTACGCTTTGGAATGGGCAATTAGCTTTGTACTGACTGACTGATTGACTTCTTGACAATTCAAATGTACCTGTTCCAGTTAAAGTGTTTTTTGAGTTTTTCGTGAAACTGCACAATGAAAAACTGACACTTTTTAGACACGACTACGCTCTAATTAACTTACACTTAACTCATTACTTAACATAAACAAACAGTAATCAGCTATTATGGCAAGTAATTTCAGTCAAGTATTGTTATTTCAGTCCGACCACTCAATATAAGTTTGACAGTCAAACACAATGTTGTTTTGATTCACCTAGCCGAAGTAAGATTAATTTACCCTTGTGTAAGCTTAATTATTTACTTTGAAAAACAAAAAAAAAAAAAATACCAAAACACTACAAAAACCAATTACATATTACTACCGCAACTTGAGAACAAAGCTAATAAAATCTTTCTCCCTAAATATAAAGTAGGTTAGGAACAAAGCATCGGCTGAACACAATAACCCGCGATTTTTTATACAAAAGATAATCTAATTACTGGAGTGTCAGATGATACTCGCATGTGTTTTATTTGACACTAGATATATGTTTTTCTGTAAGAAAATAAAAGAAAACACATCTTGTGAGTCCTTTGATCAACTGAACCCACCCTACCTTCATCCACCTTCTCAAATGTCAATATTTAATGAGATTACTTACTTAGGCAGTGGATGTGTGTGGGGAGCGGTTTACGAGTTGTAGGTCGTAGGTTCGAACCCTAACAGGCGTTTTACTTTACTTTCATCACCACTGATCTCAAAACGGTGAAGGAAAACATCGTGAGGACCAAAATTCTAAGATATATGACACTAGCGGCCCGTCCCGGCTTCGCACGAGTGGAAAAAAAAGAAAAAAAGCCTATATTAATCAGTGTAAATTCAAATGGTGAAAAAAATTTTAAAATCGGTCCAGTACTTTTTGAGCCAATTCGTTACAAACATACTTACATACAAATCTTTCCTCTTTATAATATTACTAGCGGCCTGTCCCAGCTTCGCACGGGTGGACATTTATTTTTTAAACATTTTTTTCTTGCAATTAAAGAAGCCTATATTAATCAATGATAATGTAGCATTCAAATGGTGAAAGAATTTTTAAAATCGGTCTAGTACTTTTTGAGCCAATTCGTTACAAACATACATACAAATCTTTCCTCTTTATAATACTATCCTACTTAAGTTTGCCCCTATGTCACGAGCCGCACGTATTATTAACATTAGTACAGTATCGGAGGATATATTTGGGCAAAACCTGCTGAAATTCATTAAAAAGGTACAATTAATCATTGAGAAGGGTCTGATATTATAATAACAGACCTTTTTCAATGATTGATTCAAGCCATGTGGGCGTGGTTGCAACAGCGTTATAACGTTGTTTCAATTTTGCATGCATGCCAGGTGATTTTATTTTATTTTATTTTTGTAAAGGATATGGTGACTTGTAACATCGCCTTGGATGATTCTGTAAAGATGTTATAATTGTGGTTTCAATAAATAAATAAATAATAATTCAATAATATTATAGTTATAGCATATTCACATTTATTCATCATACTCTTTTATCAGGTTTACATTTTATTTTGCGAATCGGCCTAAAACGATTCATTTCCTTTTATAATTACCAAATTAAATATTTCTATAGTTTTCATTGTTATGACATTTACGTCAGGCTGTCAAACTGCTATTACTTTTTTCTGTTAATTTTCTTTCGTAATTTCTTACTGGCTTAGTCCATGAAGGTTGCTTTTGATTTGTATAATTTAAAATTATTTTTATCTTTATGTTAGCTCAAATATTGTATTTTATAGATAATTGTGACTATTTATTGAATAACTGTATCATAACTTAAATTTATAAAAATTATTGACACTCAGTATTCATCAAAGAGGTTATTAAACAAATATTTCTGGCCGCTTCAAGCTCGTGACAGCAGCACATTTTATGAACGAAAAATTCAATTTTGGAAAGAGCTAAAAGAAATGAAGATGGAAAAACAAATGGCAGACTCATATAAAAGGACCTCTGACACATTATTTGGAGGATTCTGCTCTGGTTTCACTCAAAGAAACATCTCCGCTACAGACCACGTCCAATTACTAAAGGAAAAGTACAACAGAAGTCAAGCAGTCAAGAAGTCAAGGAACTATTTTGACTTCATATCTTGACGGGGTGACTACGCTGAAGTCCAGAGGACCATCTTCTCTTCATCTATTCTCCACTATCTATCACTACTGTGACCTGTGGCTTCGCACTTGAAAAAAGAAAAACGGACTGCGACTACAAAAACCTCTCTTCTTTCTACTGAGTGTTATTGGTATTTTTTTTTAATCATTTATGTATTTTTTATCTCTAAATTATATTGTTCAGATTTACTTCCTACCCTTTTATTTTGTTAGGTTAGTAGATTTGTTACATAGTATAGATTATTAATTATCATTATTATATTATAGTAATAGTATAAAGTATAGATATAGATTTATCAGCCGACACTGAGCCCACCTGGTGGATTACGGCCCACTCCCTCTCATTGAGTGGAAGCCTGTTTCCCAGCAGTGGGAACAATAAAGGTTAATTATGCTATGCTTTATGCTGAATGAGTCAACCTATTTATCTTTGACAACAATGATTTCACGCATACTTGCAACAAAACAGTCAAACTGTAGATTGAGTTCTAAAAAAAATATAATTATTGACAACACAAAATTGTTGTCACTAAAAGACATATCAGTTTTTTTTTTTCTAGTATATGTGTCACGGCTAATGGCCGAAGTGCGGCTACACCTAGTTTTAGCCGGGCAAAACTAGGTGCAGCTGGCCACATGCGGTTCGTGTGTACTTCGGGTGACATCGGTTGCATGGTTGTGGTCAGTCGATAGGCGACGTAGGATGCAAGAGCGATCGAAGGGCACCCCGAGATTAGGTTTGGTTAAGTTACTTTAAACCCTTTACACAGAAATAGCTCCATCGACGTAGGATATGCACCTAGTTGTACCCGGCTAAAACTAGGTGTAGCCGCACTTCGGCAATTAGCCGTAACATATGCAGTGTTTTATGATATCAACTTCGGCAGGCTTGCTCTATCCATTGTTGAATCTGCCTAGCTCTCCCCTTTTGTACCATGTTCCCCTAGTTTATGCGAGTCTCATCCAGGTCTTCCCGCGATCTTCTATAGGTCATCAACCCTTTTGTCTATTGATCTGCTAATGTCAATAATTTTTGACCGACTTCAAAAAGGAGGAGGTTCTAAAGTCGACTGTATTTTTTTTTGTATTTATGCCACGCGATACCCCCGACAATTATTCTTAATGGATTCCAAAAATTCTTCTTTTAATGGATAGGGTATGCCTGGGAGTAGTCTTATATAAATTTAATTAACTTTGGTTAAGTATTTTTGAGTTAGAGTCTATATTAAGTATTTAACCCGCTTTGTGTATCTTGATGATTTTATAATATTTACTTCCTGCCACTAGTTTACATAGCAAGTGAAAAATAAAAAATAAACTTTTTTTACATTTCATTTATTTATTCATCAAACAATATATACATTGTGTTCGAATTTTACAAAATAATTACATTTCCAATCTTAGCAGAAGCAATAATAATGAAATATAAAACAAAAAAAAATATATATTACTATGTCATCAATCAAAGACCGTTTACAGGTCAAACCATAAAAAGCACAAAAACAACCATCTGTTCCATTTTACTTAAGTCACCTGAGAATTAAATGTCAATTAAATTACTGTTTATATGTCCAACCATAAAAAAGCTCAAACACAACCATATCCATTCCATGTTAGGTAAACTTAATGAGAATTAAATGTAAATTAAATGACAGTTAGATTTAATTTGTGTCATCAGCAAAAACAACACACGAAGCGTCAGGCTGAACTGTGTTCATGAAATTTAATAAATCGTTTGTGAAGACAAGATACAATATTGGACCTAAAATTGAGCCTTGAGAAAGAATACAACCGACTTTCAGAAAAAACACTACATTGGTTTGAAGTTTCAGTAGACCATCATTTAAAGCTACCAATCAATTCTGTATTTGAAACAATTTCAGTGAAAATTAAAAGGGACCAATTTCACTGTGTCGTTCTGATTATAAATTTATACTCACGTGTATTAATTAATAACGGAAACGAAACAACTCCTAAATGAATTATGTATGTCCCTCGAAATTCTCGACCCTACTAGAATTGAGAATATTAACAAAAAAAAATCCTTTCCTAACCTATTCCGAACGAATATTTTAGCTTAACTCTTGCAAAAAAGCCTCATTGATCCCATTTGATCCAACAAAGGCCGGACGGCTTTATAAATTCAATTAATAATAACCGGATCGCCAGCCGTGTATGGAAAATCAAACCGGGCCGAATTAAAATCAATACCCGGGTGAGATTGTGTCACCCGGATAAACTTGGGACGTTTATAGGCGAACTAATTCGGACGGCTATTTCTATTGTGGTTTTTTGCCGGATAAATTGAGTATTATGTCATTATGAGCTATTTGTTCGGAACCGGTCCATTTTTGTGATTTTGTTTTTGTTATTGAGGATAGCTAGGCAAAAATGTATAAATGCCTAAGGCATTAAGTCCGCCTTTGTACCTTTTTTATGCGAAAAGTTTAAATAAATCCTACTAATATGATAAATGCGAAAGTTTGTGAGGCTGGATGGATGGATGTTTGTTACTCTTTCACGCAAAAACTACTGAACGGATTTTGATGAAACTTTACAGTAATATAGTTTATACGTCACAATAACACATATGATACTTTTTATCCCGATATTCCCACGGGATCAAAACTTACGCGGGTGAAACCGCGGGGCGCAGCTAGTAAATAAATAAAAAAAGGATTGTGTGTTTTTATGTAACCACGGTAAAAGTGAAACTTTATCCCTACTCCGCGGCCGACCGTCACGCGACATGCAACACACAGACGAAAAAGTTCGAGACGATGTAATAAAAGTTTCACTTTAATAAATGTATTGGTACCTGAAATATCGAAATGATTCGATATGATAATATCTAAATTAACATGAATTATTTAATATATACAATAACTAGCTTCTGCCCGCGATTTCGTCCGCGTGTTTCGAATCCTGAGCCTCCGCTTTCAAACTCAAACTCACACTGCGTTCTTTCAAAATCAAACTGGTTGCTAATTTAATTTATACATACACATTTTTTTTTTTTTTACATTGATTTTTACATTCTTTGACAAATGTAACTCACACACTTTTTAAAATACTAGTAAAATTTTTCAATCTTTGTAAATATGTGGACACCATGTATCTATCACATAATTGATTTACCAGTCTGTTATATTTTTAATTCTTTTACCATTTTTGGTAGACTAAATTTTATTTTAGGTGCATCGTCTTCACATATAATTATATAAACAATGTATACAAAAACTTGTAAAACATTTTAAAAGAGTAACGGTGGAGTTTCTTGCCCATTCTTCTCCACACGAAAACTACATTTTGGAATGGGCGACTAGAATCAATTCTATTTTTTCATTTTAAATTTTGACGTTCAAAAGTGCCTTTTAAGTGCCTATTTGAAATAAATGATTTGACTTTGACTTTTGACTTTGACTTCTGACTATTTTTCTTTTTGCTTGGCTCCTAAGGGTCGTAGCGTGATGTTATATAACTTATAGCCTTCCTCAATAAATGGACTATCCAACACAAAAGTATTTTTTCAATTCGAACCAATAGTTCTTGAGATTAGCACGTTCAACCAAACAAACAAACTCTTCAGCTTTATAATATTAGTATAGAAGAATAAATATATAGATTCTTGAAATAAACAAGATTCCGAACGGCAAACAATGCTAAAAAAATATATTTATTTATTTTACCATTTATGTACACTAAACACACATTACATACACAACACATTACAATTTTATAAACAGACAAGAAAAAAAAATTGGTACAAAGGTGATGCTTATTTCATAACAAATCTCTTCCAGCATACCTGCGATAGGACAATAAATAGAGAGATGTAGACAGCGTATCTATACTAATATTATAAAGCTGAAGAGTTTGTTTGTTTGTTTGTTTTAACGCGCTAATCTCAGGAACTGCTAGTCCGATTTGAAAAACTCTTTCAGTGTTAGATAGCCTATTCATCGAGGAAGGCTATAGGCTATATATTATCACGCTAAATTCAATAGGAGCGTAGCACCAATGAAGAATGTTTCAAAATCGGGGGATTTTTTTCCTATTGAGAGCTTCCGCTGCGTGCGCTGCGTAAACGGTTAAAGTTTCGCAAAAATCATGTATGACAGAATTGTTTCCCTTTAAAAGCTTTAAAAAAAAGTCAGCGACAGTATATGTCTATCTTTTAAGGTTAGCTCACTATAACCTCTTTTATGCTAACCAAATTTGTTCTAAAATAATGCATTATTTGCGAAGGTGTTTTTATAAACATGATATTAATCCTTATCCAAATAAATACGTTATTCATCACATGTATTTAATTTTGAACAAAATTGCCTCTGACATCATTTGATTTCAATGTATGTCTTAGGAGATATCATAGTTTTAAAATAATACTAATAATAAAGCTGAAGAGTTTGTTTGTTTGAAACACGGTTTGAAAGCGCTAAACACACGTTGCGACGGGGTGGGTCGGGGAAACAAAAAAAATTTACGCGGACAAAGTCGCGGACAGAAGCTAGTGAGGAGATAAAAAAATACATTAAACCATAAACAATTCACTAAATAAAACTAAACAAATATCATGAGAATATACTTACTTACATAAATACAAACAAACATACATACTTCTTAAATAAATATCAGTAGAAAGCACACATTTTACCGTAAGTAAACCTTTTCGTTTTTAGAATTACAAGAACACAGGCAAGAGTTTGTAAAGGAAAATTATTATCAATGCCCGCCTAGATTGTACTGTGCTCATAAACTTAGAAATAGGGAGGTTCCACTTGAATTAATTAAATACTGAGTTATTTCTGTTCAGGCTTGGTGAGATTAATTTTGGTATAAGGCTCTACACAGCCGTAGACAAAACTGTTTGAAGACAAATTCTCGGTTTATGAAAAATAAAAATGGTGTACACAGCGCAACAAAACAGTCTCATAGTTAAAGTTGACAAAATGAACAGAAAAAGTAATATAATGCAAAGAAAAGCTGTTTTGACAATGATAGGAAAAACTGGTTTGTTAAAGTCTGTGCTTATTCATGGAGATTGTTCAGTCAGGCTGCGTCCAGTCCGCGTATTGGCAAGCACAGTGTGGGATACCCCCCAGCTAGATACACCGACGACCTCAAAAAGGTGGCCGGTACCACCGGTACAGACTAGATACGAAAGGCGGAGGAAAGGGTCTTATTGCGCAGTCTGAGAGAGACCTATGATTTCCAACAGTGGACTGCGTTAGGCTGAGTTGATTGATTGATACAGTCAGGGAAATTAATTCTTCATCAGATTGATACACTATGCAAATTCCAATAAAATGTAATACTGTTTAATGTATAACCATTAGAATTACAGACATTTATGTGTCGCAGCGTCAAGACTGATCCGCCAACTTTATTTTGATTATTTTATCGGCATCTAAATTATTACTGAACTGAGACGTAAAATAGTACGTTTAGGTGAAGTCAATATAGGATATGGCAACACTGGGTTGACGGTGGCACTTGTCAGTTGACATTTGACATTTTGAAGTTTGGTGAAAAGTGTGAGACGGAAAAACATTTTTAGGATTGCGAGAGGTTGCCTTTGCCAGTATTGAACTCGCCGCGTTTCTCTTTTAAAATCTGATTGCATCTGCCTCAGTTTCGTAATAGTTTTGTGATTATTGAACTGTAGTATCTTAATAGACGTTTGTACTAAGATTTGACTTTTAATTCAGTAACCCATCTATCATGGTCAACCATTCTTATAACGAGGAAATGGAACTGCCTTCATTAAATATGTGTAGAAATTTTACAAAGGGTGACGCAATAGGCGGCCTTATCGCTACAAGCAATCTTTCAAAGACAATCTTTGGATGAATTAAAGGGAAAAGGAGAGTAATACAGCAGGTTTACAGACGCCAGCACATCAAGCTACCCGAAATTGACAAATTTTCCCAATCAACTTTGAACCTAATACTTCAGCAATAAAGTTGAAAATCTATTTAATAAATTTGATAAATTGTAGTAGCTTGATGTGCTGGGATATGTACCTACTGTAAGTTCCGTATTCTAGCCATTTAATACAACTGTCAAAGAATGACGGTTGTAATTTGTCAATTTAAGATGGCTGTAGACAAACAATTACTTCACACGATATTCTGCCAGTTGACAGTTTACAAAATAGATATTATAAAATGGATAAAATTCGGAACGCGAGACAATTTTGTTATCAGTCATTAGTTTTATAGTAAATTGATTGATAGATTTATCAAATATTCAACCAACCGATCTGACTAATTACAATTAATTAGTGTGTTAATTAACACATAGATTGATTCACTCGACGCGTTGATTGATTCAGGGATTAATAGATACAGTGATTGATTCAACAAATGCTTGATTTATTATTCGTCTGTGAAAAGCTGCAATTCTCTTCAAGATATTATATATTCCAGTGATATTAACTGCATAGGTACTTTTTTATTATTACCATTTTCACCGTCGGTATTCAAATATTTTCGAGGAATGGAAATGCTGCTAAAACCTTCGTCGAGTTCTATAAAAGTGCGGAGCAAGATGTCGACTTACCAGTTAATACTTACTTGTTAATATTTGCGTAACGCAAGATCTACGAGCGATAACATCTGTATTTGTCAAGTTATAAAAAATACGACCGCAGCCTTCCCACTTTTATATTATGTATATCGTAAATTCGCTCTGATTCCTATAACTTTACTTAGCAAAGTAACAACAACTCTGAAACAAAGAAGATAAAGTTTATTTTTGCTCGTGCTGTAACCGTTCTTTTGCTTATTCCACGTTTGGAACTGGACTACGAGTGTGACGTCAGTGACCCCGATCTGTCGCGCACGTATTCGCCTTAATCGTTTTTAATTAACCTGTAAGTTGACGCGTCAGCCCGTATGTCAGGGTGCAATTATTTTCGACTTACGATCAAGTGCTGATTATGAATGTAAATTTTTGTTTCGCTCCAGGAAAAATTCACACAATTGAGGGTAAGTTTCGCTTTTGTTGTGTTTCGTCGAATGTATGATTTTAGTGACCTGTTTTTTGTACGAAACTGTAATAATTGAATACTTGGAAGTCTTAAAATATGAGTAGTGAATGGAGTATGTTGAATATTTTATTAGCATTTACACGAAAAAGTAATTTACGGAATGTTTTATTGCAAAAATAATACTTTGACCTCACATTTAAAAAACCCTATGTTTAGCTGTGGGCGTAGCTAGGCCGAGTTTGTTATTTCATTGGTTGATTCATTCATTCATGAATAATTCAAGAAGCTAATCAAAATCTATTTCTAACCTTTAGTAATTGCTTCTAACATTATAAATATTTACATGACCTGTAAATTCTCAAATATTAGTTGCCTTTCACTAGTCGCTGAGGTATTAAATACCGAACTAAGTGACATTGAGTGCTACTTGGCACTCCATAGTATCCTAGTTAAAGTACTCACCTTACCTTGGGAATAAAATTAATATTGATACTCTAACTTTAATATGAGTTCCCACTTAATGTTTATACAGAACCTAATACTAAAAGCGATATGTCTCAAACAACTTAGGAATTTGAATAGTTACAAAAGACGAAATGTTAAAACTAATCTCAGTGACTTGGCTTAAAATAACTTACATCGTCATATCAAAAACTTAGGCAACTAATTGGGGTAACATCCAGCAAACTGACTAAACATTTTCTACGTTGAAAACTCGAAAATGTTTATAAAACGTTTTCAAAGCGTAAAATAGCGACACAAACCTAAAATTTAGCTTTCAGCTCTGCTAAAAGCGTCTCAAACACATTTTATCTGACCGTGCCGAGTGCACGTCTCTATCCCTATGGTATTTCGCAGAATTTCTGCACTTCATTATAAATGTATGTTGTGCTGAAATCCTAATATTTCAGGATTTCCGCATCGGCTTGAAAATTTAATACATACGCCCCGAGTTTTTTATTCGCACCGGATTTATTGAGAACTCCTGCTATTTGCTTTAACAACATGTTTTTTGCACGTGAAAATCGAGAGGATTAATTTGACGCGTGATTTTCGATCAAAGTGTCACTTTCGTGAATGTATTCACTTTAGTGCAAATGTATTTTTTAATTTACCTAGGTACAATTGTAGTCTTTTTTTGTGTTGTTCTGTCAGTTTAAGTGATAAGTTTAAATTAATTTTAATAACATCATTAATTATCAGATATAATAGTAGGTATTTAAAATATGTATCAATTTAATTGTATAAAGAATTTAAACAAAAAACGAGTTTCGAAAACATTCGTTAACATGTCAATCATAACAGAATCATCGGAATCGCATTTCTCGTAGCGATAACATATTCTGTTTCATATAATAGTATTAATCCACTTAAAAATTCGTCGAGTTTGTTCGTTATAATTGAGACGAATGTTAATAAGTTTTAATAACAGCACGGGATCCAATTACAGGGTACCGTAAGTGGAAACATTGGAAAAACGTATTCAAATGAGAAAAAAAAGAAATGGGTAAAAACGATTATTTTGCTAACGATGCAGATCGGGTATTTGAAGGATAAACATTAAGACCCAATTAATTTCGCCAAACTCTGTCAGAAATTATGGCATGTTAAGCATTTTGGTGGATTTTTCATAGTGAGACAGTATTGTTTGTCTAATGGCTCAACGAAACCTTAATAATATAACTTTATTGGATGAAATTGGATAAAAATTACTAGGTTTTTATTTTAACAACATAAAATTATATTGAATATCTGCTACCGTCACAACGGAGACGTAAGAAAAGTTGAGAGAGGAAAAAGAACATAACTAGGTAAAGAAAAAATCTCAGTAGATCATTTTTCAGCTGTATATTCATTAATAAATGACTTCTAAAATTTTATTACATTCTTTGTTAATTAGTTACAAGTGAATAAAAAAAAAACGTGTTGAAAATAAACGAGAGTGATTATAATCGGTGTTTCCATTTGGAAATTCTTAGTTGTAGCCCGAACTCTGTTCGAACTTATTAGCAAAGTGTGGGTGTACTTTCACCTCAGTCTACGTCTACGGGGACAACAAGCATCATGCATGAGGTTTATGAGGAGACGTTCGTTGAATATTTTATTGGTTTAAGTAATATCTATGCTGTGTGTCGGTGGGAGAACAGATTAGCCGGTAAGAATGGTTGGTTGCAACCAACCACCCCGCACTGGGCCCTGAGTTCCAGCAATATAGGTTGATTATGCTTATATGGTTGGTTGGGAGCACAGATATAGATAGACCTAGATAACGCAAATATCACCATCTGTATGAAAACCAAGCGTGCCATTTTTTTGACTACCTACTATGACGTCACAAGCACTCTTTCTCACTCAAGCTCACCCAGCTAGCAATACACAGGACCGAGTGAAAAAGTGGTGGCTTACGATTTTTGAACGTAAGTTGGTGCGATTTTTGGCACGCGAAGTAGTTGCACTTGCGTTATCTAGGTGTATCTATATCTATGCTTAAGAGATCTCGGTGGCCACTGCTAGAGTCGGCATTGTCAAATTCCATATGACGTATAGGAACTGGCGACTTTGAATGATGGTCCTTGACAAAAGTAGGTAGTGCGCTCAACGGTCTGAGGCGCGGGCGCCTCGAATTTTATTAGAGCTTTCGTCTCTAGACGGTTTTGGCGCGACGGTTCAGTGTTCTATATTAAAGGAGCAGTGGGCAGTGAGTGGTTGTGTGGGCTTAGGACCAATTCCATAATGGTCACTTTTCCAATTCAATGTATTTAGGTAATGAGTAAGTTGACTAGTGAATAACCCATTCACATATTGCTTTGGAAACTTGTTAAATTGTGCACACAGCAGCGTAGGAGTGAACATCTTTCTCTATGATACCAACAAGGAAAATACTATTAGCCGTTCCATACATTTGGGTCGAGAAGGTATTGAAGTTTTGTATGAGACGGTTGATATTTTTTCGCTATAACGATGTTGCTTCCATGAAGAAAGTTGTTGAGTTTGATGGTCCCTTAAATTTAATCACACACTGAAACTCGCTAATAATCTGTAGGTACAAAACTATACCTAAAAATGTTACTACAGTATCCAAGAATTTATGGAAGATAAAGTGTTAAGAGTTCAAATATATATCTGTGTGTTAATCTTCGTCTTCTAATATATAAAATTCTCGTATCACAGTGTTAGTTACCATACTCCTCCGTAACGGCTGGACCGATTTGTATGAAATTTTATGTGCATATCGGCTAGGTCTGAGAATCGGCTACAATCTATTTTTTTTTTGCAAAACGACGTTTGCGGGGTCAGCTAGTAATATATAATCTTTTCATTCATGTATAAAGATAGATATAATTTTAAATAATATAATATTTTAATTGTAAAAGTTCCTAATCTTCGTATCTAATATTAGATAATGGATACTCACTACAATATTATTAGTTTCAAGTTATCTTGCTGCGCCCTAACAGGGTCATGCACTCACTAGTTTAAGCCTAGCGTGTAACTATGGTTGTGTATATTTTGCATTAAATAAATAACATTTCCGCTTGAAAGACATTGTGATCCTATACTATAGCCCGCATTTATTGGTAGTTTGCCAATTCCGGACTACACTATTTGACCGACTTTGCTATTGAACTCAAAATCTAACATAGTCACTTTAGGCACTGCAAGTTTTTGAAATTTGCAACACTGCAAGTTTTTGCAGTCAGAAAGAAAAAACGGAGTATGGAGAAGAACGGGCAAGAAACTCCGACGACATTCTTTTCAATGAAAATATTCATACAAAATATTGGATATATCATTCAAGTTGAAATTATGGTTTATTAATCGATTCGCGCGAATATACCCGTTTAAGAACATGAGGTATGAATCAGCACCATTTAGCTCAACCATTTTGAAGGGAACTAAATGATCCAACACACGCAACCATCAGCGAGACATTTAAGTGACCTAGTTTCTCGTATTACCTATAACACAAGGCATTGAAGATTTAATATGGTCACTTATGTATTAGTCAAATATTTCATCCTACTATGCCAGTAAGGAAGAAAAGTTTATTGGGCTATAATTGATTTTAAAATAAAATAATTATACTTATCTTTCAATTACGTCATGACTGCAAAACAAACTCGTTATCGGCAACTGTTATAACGCCATTCGCCGATTTAATTCAATGAATAGTGAAAGCGTTTATAAAGTTTGCTTTGGTATTTAAAGGTCAATCAAAAAACCCTTACCATTGTTATTGTAGGTTAGGGTCCTCTAATTAGTATTTAAAATCCAGTACGTAATGATAATGTTTATTTGCCTAAAACAGAGCTTTACATTTTCTTATAGTCTACTTTAATAGGTAGGATTACATTTTAAAAAGACTCGCGCTCCGAGAATTCCTTACAAATTTGTAGGTATATCACTAAACATTTACGGTTTTCGGATGTTTCCTTTACTTGTGCTATAAGACATTGTTTCTTTCCAAATTTCACGATTCTAGGTCAACGGAAAGTACCCTATAAGTTTTGATTTCCTTGCGAGCTTCGATCAATAGCTTGCGAGTGTCAAAATATGCGGCATATACGGAACGTAAACGCCCGTATATTTTGATTGCGTGGACTTGGAAGTTTGATTTTTTCACTGCTCCAAGGGATGGCAGCCCTAATTATTTTATATTAATTTCAACTTGGTAACTTCACGCGTTTCCGAGAAAAAGGGTCTTGACAGACGGACAATGAAGTGATCAATAAGTTCTTTTTCTCTTTTTGAGGTACAAAACCCTAAAAGGACGCAAATGAAGCATTTTGCTTATGAACTCCACACTAGATTGAACCTGTCTTGAGGAGTCCTTAGGTAGTATTACCATATAAAATTGGTAGTTATTATAAATCGTTTAGCCACACCGAATATAATACATTAAGGTGGGGTCTCCATCAACCGAAATCATAAATGCATTATGATACGCAGCACATTGTTATCGTATATATCGAAAAGCCAGTGCAGCGAGTTGGTTGAATCCAAATACATTTGATTAACGATCGCAACGTTAATCGTCAGCGGCTCGATTAATGACTCGATACTACTCGATACTGAGTAATGGACTTTCGGCTCGACTGAGATCCGACCATCTATTATGGTAGTAGCTTAGTATTTGTTTAATGTTGGGGTAGGATTGTAGCGTAGATGTATAGAGTATCTAAAGCCTTCTTTTGTGATGGTTTTTGAAGTGTCTTTAGTGACATAATAACCCGAAAGTTGACCGGGGGGAGGTTAAGTCAAAGTCAAATCATTTATTTCAAATAGGCACTTAAAAGGCACTTTTGAACATCAAAAATTAAAATTAAAAAATAGAATTGATTCTAGTCGCCCCTTCCAAAAAGTAGTTTTCGTGTGGAGAAGACTGGGCACACAACCCACCGTTACTCTTTTAAAATGCTTTACCAGTTTTTGTATACATTCATTATATAATTATATGTTAATTGCGTAACACACGATAGCGTAGCAATAGCTTTTATTTTGACTGTTGAACCGCATTCATTGCGTATTTACGTTGCTAAGCGGACAAATTTTTGAAACATTCAGCAACAATGGATTAGCAATATATCCTTAAAATTGATATTGACATTGATTCAGATAAATTGATATAATTCAACTTGATATTGATAGTGTATTTCGCACTTAAAGAGCTGGACTACTTTTTCTTCTACTGTGGATATAAAGCATAGGCTTATGCATTATCATGAAAATGTTGACCTTTTTAAATGTCATCATGAGACACTGCTTATTATTTAAGCTAAAGACATTATAATGAAACTAGAGCTGACGTTTGCAGAACTCTTCCCTTTTCTTTTAAAAAAATATAAAAAGCTGTGCAGTACGAAAAAAAAGCAACAAACGATGGAGTTAAAGAAACATTCATCATCTGCCAAATATTCGAGGACATTTGATATCTACTAACCCGTACTGGGCCCGCGTGGTGGATTATGGCACACTCCCTCTCACAGAGAGGAGACTTGTGTGCCAGCAGTGGTGCTAATGGGAGGCTGATTATGTCATGCTATGAAAATATGAACAGCAAGAAATAGACCAGTTACGACAAAATCCGACAATATTATTGTCATCCATATAAGGGTCTTAAACGCCTGAATGTCCTAACTCTAATGTGGGATTAAGGGTTCTTTGGTGACCTTTTAACCCGAGAATAATCCAGCTTAAATAATGTCGCTATCCACTTAAAGTTAAGTCTATTAACAGATACCCAGCCCTTCGCCTGGCAACAGCACAGTTCGCCCGGAAAGACGGTCCGATAAATAATTAAGTACCATTTACTTCTATAATGAAATTGACCTCATTTTGTATTTTTTGGAAAATTACAGAGCACTAAACTCATTTATACTTAAGTAGTGAAAATCTTTGTGGGTTAGAAACAAGTGCGTACTTGTTTCTGTAGCTTTTAGAACCTAATTTTGGTTTTAAATCATGTGCATATCTATAATTGCATGTAGACACAGTTGACCGCACTTTAACTTGGAGCTGGCCTAGGCTAGTATGGAGTTTCAATACAATTACAGGCCATCTTACACGGGTTTTCACTCCTGACGTGCGGCCTACTGTATCTATTTTTGCCTTTCCTCATACTTATTTTATTTAATTTTTGGCCAATTTTGAACCGCTTTTTATTCCATAAACGCAGCTATTCTTGGTTTACTTGAAAGCCTAGAAATAGTCTCTTTAAATATAATAAAAAGCCGTGACTTATTTCGTATGACGTCATAATTTTAAATGAAAAATGTAAAAGGTTATTACTTAAAACTTTACCGGTTTGAATGTGAGGCGAGCACGCCATTATAATATTGTAAGATTACATGCACATTATACGGTTGGCGAAGTTTAAAGAGCTATGTAACGCAGAATTCTGTCGCAAAAATTAATTTGGTCCCAATTTCGCAACAGGAAAATTGTTTGCTTCGTCAATGTTTATAAAATAAATAAAATTTCATTAAGCAAGTAGGCGTTTTGTTGGAAAACGGAGCCATTATAAGAACACATTTTTGTTGTCTGTCACAGAGGTTTATTGCAAACAAAAGTGAAGTTGTGAAAGAAAAATTGTAGAAAATAATAATGATTCCGAGCAGTAGTTGAAGATAAAAATGACTTACTTGTTGTGAACACTCAAGGGATTAAATCAGATGGATGAATCGTTTTACTAACAGTGAAGGGGTTCCTGGTTTTACACAGACCTATAGTATCTTTCTGCTGCCTTAATGTAGAATAAATATGATCTGAATGCATTTTCTTTAAGATTATTTCCTTGTAATTTAGACATTAGTACGCAAACAATTGGGGCCTGAAATAATTTGTAGGTAGGAAGTTTTCAGACGCGCCTGCAAAATTTCAACCTATTTATTAAATGGGTCTGCGCACAAAATTTCATACAAATCGGTCCAGCCGTAATTTTTTAGAACCTTCTAGAGCTTTCTAGTAGTACCTTAGTTATTTAAATAGAAAGGTTCCCATAAACAAAGCTTTGTTAAGAAAATTTTATTATTATTACTAGCCTGTGATGTCCCACTGCAGAGCAAAAGCCTCCCCACTCTCTTTCCACTTCTCTCTGTTCAAAGCTGCTAAGGACCAGTTCTTGTTGAAGGAGTCCAGCTCATCCCGCCATCTCCGTAGTTATCATTAGTAGTAGGTATAAGGTATAACTTACTTATTTGTATCGATGAAGGGGGTGCCTACCAAGATGACAATGGAAGAAAAACACATGTTGCGCCAGCCTCAAATAAATTGGGCTAATAGCAGGAGCAGGAATGATGATGTACAGAGGCCAGCACATCAAGCTACCCCAAACTGTCAGATTTTCCCAATTGAATATGAACCTTATTCCTTTGTGCTAAAGTTGAAAATCTATCAAAGAAATTTGACAGATTGGGGTAGGTTGACCTGCTGGCCTCTGTACTACGAATGATCTATTAATTAGAGTATAGGTGTAATTGTAATTGTACATAATCAGCCTATAATGTTCCCAGTGCTGGGACACAGGCCTCCTCTCAGTAAGAAAGAGAAAGAAAGAAAGAAAGAAAGAAAGAAAGAAAGAAAGAAAGAAAGAAAGAAAGAAAGAAAGAAAAAGTATTTATTGCGACTCGTACAGGAGGATCACAAACTAAACTAAACACAATCTAAATTAAAATACCAAATTATATAAAAAATAAAAAGTAACAAAATGAAAAATGAAACAGAAAGTCCTATACGAGGCCAAAAGGCTCCTATCTCAGCATGATGCTGCGATATTTAAAAAAAAAAAGCGATATTTAAAGAGCGGGCCGTAATCCACCACGCGGGCCTAGTGCGTTGGTAGATTTCACTTGTCTTTGAATTTTTGGTTCTAGAACATGCCGGTTTCTTCACGATGTTTTCTTTCACCGTTTTGAGAGCAATGCTGATGAAATGAAATACACAAAGTGTCTGCCTATGGGCTGCCAGTGCTCTCAAGTGGTGCAACTATAGTCATGGTTAATAGTGCACATTTATTGTGATATGTCATCACCTGCCTAGTCTTTTCTCAACTATGTTAAGGTGGACTTCCAGTCTAATCGGATGCAGCTGAATACCAGTATTTTACATGGATCGACTGCCTATCTGACCTCCACAACCCAGTTACTGGGTAATAATACGATACCCCTTGGTAAGACTGGTTGTCAGACTTTCGGGCTACTGACGACCCGTAACAACTCTCAAAGATCCACGAATGACAGCCGGGACCAACAGATTAACGTGCTTTCCGAGGCACGGAGGGGTCTTGGTATGTGAAGATGGTCACCCATCCACGGACCAACTGCGGCAAGCGTAGCTGAACCTGATCGATCGACCCGTGCTGTTATTACTTAGCCACATTCCCTTTGATAAATGTGTATGTTATATTTCGTTCGATAAAGTAGTGAAATAATAGGTTAGCATCTTTTACATAAAGACCTCCGTATTCTAATTGCTGTGTGTATCTTGTTCCTATAGATAAAAACAAGCCTAAAACTCGCGAGGGAAATATATCCATAATCACTACAACGGAAAATGAATTAATGATCGAAGTATGTTGATATTACCTACCCCAAAAGCGAATAGGTACTCCTGGGTCAAAGACGACATGGTAAAACCTACCTTGTTAACTGAAAAACAAAGTATAAAATTGCAGCGAACAGAACCCGTCACGCCTATCTGAAAACGTGCGGTAGTAACATCGCGTGACTATCATTCTCAGTCGTGACGTTAAGCCAACATTTTTAATTATTCCATTCGAAATATAACTCAGTAATGAAGTTATCATTTAATGTTTTAACACCATCCACCCCGGGAGTGACTACTTTTCAAGCTACAGTAAAATACTCGTAAAAGTCGTAACTACGAGTTTGCTAATTAATTTGTTAGAAGCGACTTTGTCGTGACTTTGTCCCGTGTTAAATATTTTATGTTTATTGTCCAGTTTTGATATAATTTGTGAATTAAGTGGTCATTGTCGCTATGTGACTGGGATTTAATTAAATATTGATTGTGTTTTCGTTTTAGACACTCCGTATATTTATAGAAGAGAGGTAGTTGATTTTATTTATGTAATATACAGGGTGGTTTTTACTGTAATGTCAATGTTTCGGGTGATGAAGGAACTTGCACGGGTACCGTGAAAAATCAACAACTTTCACTACGGGACCAAGAGACCTCTGAGCAATAATATCACGTCACAAAAATTCAAACGACATAAAAAAAAACAATAATTGTAATAGAAACAAAAAAAAAGAGTTACGATTCGCGAAATTTAATTAAGCATACGTCAACGCAGCCATTCTAAAGCTTAGCATACACTCGCAACGTATCGCTTAGAGTTGTTTCGCGATTGCAATAACTTTGACTTTGAAACACTATACAATTTGTTTCAAGGGTTATTTCGTACAATAATTTTGTTGTTTTTTCGCTCTTATTCAATACTCTTTTTAGTCACAACCGATACGTTATTCAACAGACAGAAACATGAAATGGCAAAGAAGATACAATATTTGGTTGATTATTTATTTCATTTTGGTTTTATCCTTGTAAATAATGCTACTATCTTCTTGTTTTTGTGTAACTTATTTTCGATCGATACTTGCTGATACCTAAGTGAACAAGCAATCTAATTTTTTTTTTAGAAAAAACAAAAATGTTATATTGATATTGGCCCCAAACTAAGTGAGCCTATTAGGAGTATGTTGAACACATGTACACATAACATAACATCAACCTGTTAAGCAGAGTTGTACATACGCCAGCACATCAAGCTACCCGAAACTGTCAAATTTTCCCAATCAACTTTGAACCTAATGCTTTAGCGATAAAGTTGAAAATCTATTAAAGAAATTTGACAGATTATAGTAGCTTGATATGCTGGCGTCAGTACTTTATAGTATACATTTCGCCAGTTATTTTTAGTCCCACGTACTAGGGGACAAGTCTATTGCCATCAACTGAGCCCAAATCTAAACATCAGGCGACTACTAAGAAAATCCAGATGTAAAACCCAATAACACCAATTGGCTCGACCCGGGAATCGAACCCACGACTTCATACTCAGTTACCACTTGCAACCGCCAGACCAACGAGGCAGATGTACGTACAGAAGCCAGCACATCAAGCTACTACAGTTTGCCAGTTTTGTTTAATACATTTTCAACTTGATTACTAAATCATAAGGTTGTAAGTTGATTGGGAAAATTTGACAGTTTGTGCTGTACAATATAGCTATAGCTGGACAATAGTATTTATTCTATTTACAATTATTAATTTCTATTTTTTGCATCATTAGGAGCACTAATTACAAAGCTACCAGTTTTATTATATAGAAGCCCAATATATTAAGCCCGGCTTATAACAGATAGGTACTCAATTAAGTGCCTCCGCTGTTGTCAAGGGACACGGAATTATAAAACTTTTCTAATTTCGATTTTCCAATCAATATCTCGACTTCTTCTTAATGTCTTACTAACTCTGTATTGTGCTTGTCAGTGCTTTAGAAATAAACAGATTTTATATAAAGACCATCCTTGTTGAAGGTTTTAATATTTAACTTTATACAAGATCGCGCCCGAGGGCCGCGATCTGGTTAAGCTACGCTAGCTGCGGTTAGTCTGTGGATGGTGATCATTTTTACCTAACGAGACCCCTCCGTGCCTCGGAAAGTACGTCAAGCCGTTGGCCCCGGCTGTCATTCGTGGATCTTTGACAGTCGTTACAGGTAGTGAGAAGCCCGAAAGTCTGACAACCAGTCTTATCAAGGCGTATCTTATTACTCGGTAACTGGGTTGTGGAAATCAGATAGGCAGTCGCTCCATGTAAAATTCTGGTATTCAGCTGCATCAGGTTAGATTGGAAGCCGACCCCAACATGGTTGGGGAAAGGCTAGGCAGATGATGATGATTATATAAGATCGCGCATGTCTCTCCGCGTACCGTAGTACGCCTGTGCTTTAAAGGGTTAAGCAGGTAAGTACCTTTGGTACACCTAAATTTCGCCAATTAGGTATGTAGGTTTAAGAACAACTTTATTTCTCATAAGAATTTCATACACAATTCAATTACTGAGAAACAATATTTAAAACTAAGATTAATAATTAGAGCGCACAGATGTGGGTAAACAAATAACATAAATTTACTCGAAGGTAAGTTAACTAAGCACAAACATGGATGTAATCATGTATTTGATTTTTACTAGATGTGGCATTGATGGCATAGTCTGATTATTAGGAAGTTTGTCAGTTATTATAGGACAATTTTTTTTTTTTTTTTTTAGTTTATTGTTCTATTTATATCTATAATCTATAAAATATTTTGATTATTGGATTTTACTTGTCTTTGTTTTTTTTTTTTTTTTTTTTAAGTAATTACACATGTATATTTTTATTTTAAAGTCTATGTAGTTAATCTATTTTTTTTTTTCCACTTATTTGTATGTATTAATTGTGTGAGTTTTTAGTAGCTTTTTGAACCGGGCATAACTTTGTTCTTCTTTTATTGCTGATGGTAATTTATTATAAATTGTAACGCCTTCAAACTCCAAATTTCTTCTTCCATAGTTAGTTCTAGGAGGGCGGGTCACTAAATAACTAGCACGTCTTAGGTTAATTTTTCGTGTTTGTTGTTTTGTTACAAATCTTATATTGGAATGGATTTCCTTATTTAATATTTTACGTATTAGAATACATGTGTAGTATATGTACGTTTGTTTTATGTTCATTATTTTCGTTTCCTCGTATATCTTTTCAGTTGGTGTCCGAAATTTATAGTTAAATAAAATTTTAATTAATCTATTCTGAACTCGTTGAATTGGATCTATATTAGTCTTCGCTGCAGTACCCCAGATTTCAATGAGGTAGTCGATATGAGGCTTAACCAGAGAGTTATAGATAAGATATCGCACTTTTCGAGGGAGGCAATTTGTTATATTGCGTAGTGCCCCTGTGAGTGAACTTAGTTTAAGTTTAATTTTTTCTAGGTGTGGTTTCCAAGTTAGGTTACTATCTAAGATAAGTCCGAGATATTTTTCCTTAGGTTTTCGTTCAAGTGATTGGCCGGCTATTTTAAGTTCGAAATTATGATTTATTTTTTTATTCTTTGCTACAAAGATTACATAATTTGTTTTTGTAATATTAATAGTTAGAAGATTTGACTGAAACCACTCATTTAACAGATTAAGATCATTTTGAGCGTCGGCTACTATAGCTTCGACTGAGTGTCCAAAGTAAAAGAGGCTTGTGTCGTCTGCATAAAGGGAGATGTCTCCTTTGAGACCCAATTTACTGATACTGTTAATATAAATTAGGAACATGAGGGGGCCTAATATTGATCCCTGGGGGACGCCAAAATTCAAGACACAGGGATTGCTTTCACATTTACCTATTTTTACTATTTGTTTACGGTTCTCCATATATGATTTAAAAATTCCAAGTGCTTTGCCTGTGACGCCGGTGAGTTCCAGTTTCTGTAATAATTTGTCATGACTAATGGTGTCGAAGGCTTTTTTAAGATCAATAAATATACCTAAAGCAATTTGTTTTTGATCAATTTTATTTTTAATTTTGGTTACAAGGTCAATTGTAGCAGCGAGAGTATTTGATTGAGCTCTAAATCCATACTGTTTACGGTAAAAAAAACCTTTTGAATTAAGGAATGACTCTAATCGGTTATAAAGAATCTTCTCAAAAACTTTGGAAATCACCGGGAGAACTGATATAGGGCGGTAATTGCACGGGTCAAATTTACTTCCGGATTTATGAATTGGTACAACTTTTGCAACTTTTAACTCGTTGGGAAAAATACCTCGTGCCATATGATAGTTAATGCAGACTGTTAGTTCTGTGGCAATAATGTCTTTTACGTATTTAATTGATTTTGTACTAATACCATCAATGCCAGATGCAGTATTACAGTCCAAATTCTTAACTATGGTAATAACTTCCTTCGTAGTTGCTGGTTTCAGAAACTGCAATTCTGTTTTATCAGTTAGTCTACACTCTTCCAAAATTTGACTTACTTTTGATTTTTCTGAAATCATATTTGCTAGGGTTGAGCCAATAGTCGAAAAATATGAGTTAAAACTTTCGCAAATTCCTTTTTGGTCCGTAATAGTACCAGCTGCCGTTTCAAGTCTGTCCGGTCCTGTTCTGTCATGCAGTTTGTTTTTCGACAAGTCATTTATAAGTTGCCACATTTTTCGTGGTTTACTTGAATTTTCTTCAAACCTCTTTAGGTAATAATCACTTTTCGCTTTTCTTATGTTGTGTGATAGTCTGGTTTTTGTATGTTCATACTCTGCTTCTACTTCCGTGTCCTCTGCGTTTGTTTTATATTTTTGCCATAGTATGTTCTTTTTATTTATCTCTTCTAATAGTTCTTTTTTAATCCAGTCCTGTCGCGGGGGATTCAAGAGTTTAAATTTTGTGATTCTGCACTTACTTAAACAGGTTTGTAATTTGCCTGCCAATTTATCATACTCTACCTCTTCATGATTTTTAGGATATTCATCCAGGCATCGATAAAGTTTATTGAAGTCTACTGCGTTGTATTTCTGTTTTATGATAGGTGGTGGTTGGTATTGCTTTATCTCTAACAGTATTTGCTTGTGGTCAGACATTGACGATTCCATAGTGACAAAATGAAAATTATTTTCACTTAAGTTACAAGACACATGGTCTAACATTGTCTTAGTTGAGGTTGTTTCGCGGGTACAGTGTTTTGGACTGTATGTATAAGTCTCAACCCCTAAGAATTAGTTTTTGATAAAGCAAATTCAAATTCAAATAATTTATTTTCTCTTCACAAACAATGGTATCATATAACTTTAGACAAGCTTAGAAACTAGCAAAAGAGCAAGTTCTGTTTAGATGTTATGATCTAAAAATTGTGTTAACTTTAATATTAATGTAACACTTAGCTACGGACAAATATAAGCTAAAAATGCACTGGAAACTTGTAATATCGTAGCGAATTAAAATGTTCCCATAGTGCCATATCATGGCGGCGAAAACACATGTCTGTAACTTTGACATGATCAGCGGGATTACTCTGGCAATATCCTGCTGTAAATGGCCTCCCATAAAAATATACCACAGCTGGAGCTAACTATAAAAGGTAATTTAAAAAGGGCCACAAGAACAATGCAGCCTCTTTTGCCCATCTCAATATACTATTCTTGAATGTACGAGTCCACGTTCTCATTTTAATTGAGACGCGATAAATTGTTAACAACAAAGTCCTCATCACTAAGACAAACAATTAAATCTCAACTCCCATTACGAAATTAAACAACGTATCACTTTACTTAACTTACTGAGCACTTTAAACTGTATCAAAGCATTATCAATTCAAAGCAGGTACAGGTGTGTCAACCTCAAAACGCACATAGCGATTACGCGATACGTCGCCCGTGTGTACTAAGCTTAACTGTCAGTGTCGGGTCGTGGCGTGGGGGCCGCAATTTCCTGTAACAGAACCGAGTCGACGCGACCGCTTCCTGTTGGAGCGGACAATACGTTGCGGTTTTAAATTAAAAGCAGTTTTTAGGAACGTCACTTACCCCGCAATGGTGAGGCTACATTGCGAACTTTTAGTGCGCGTTGTAATTTTCCACGGATGTACTATGTTAATGCAGTTTTTCGTTTTTGCAGTAATAAAAGGAGTTATGAATGAAATGTTTTATAAGGGTTTTAAGTAGTTTGTTTTTTTTTGTTGGTGCACACACAATTTATTTTGTTGTAACGTGTGTGTTTTATGTTCTGTTTGAGTAATTTTTTTGCGAATGTATTTCGTGCTTTAAATTTATAAGGCGAAGGTTGCTTTTTGTCTTTCTCACAACCACTTTAGCAATGTCTATACATAATTAAGTAAGTAATGTTCTAAAGATAGAACCATAGACCTAGTTTGCCCAAATCTTATTAAGACACCACATATTCAAATTTAAATACGTTCTCATATAACAAAGGACCGCCCTCAAAAGCGACCATCTTTCCGAGCGAACCTCTTACATAGTAAGGTGCTTATCTACAAACACTTAAAGCATCTAAGTAACAACTCCAGTCCTAGACCATTCTAACCAACCCTTAAGAGCCTATACTACCTCAGCTAAAATTCACTCTTTATCTCGCTCGCACGATACTGCTCCGGACTGAGTGAGTGCGAGACAGAGTACGGTGCTAGGCAGCAGGCAGCGCCAATAGTAGGTATTTGCTTTTTACGGTGAAAATAATGGTTATTGAAAAAAAAAAAAACATAAGACCTGCTTTATAGTAAGTTCGGTTAGTATACAAAGTTTCATAATCCAATTTGACGTGTTTTTTGAATACCAGCGGTTTATTGTTCGGTTTGGAGGTAACTTTGGATTTTTTTTCTATCGAGAAAATTTTATGGAATCGTGTTTCCGTCTAACATAAGACCTTACGTTAATCCTCAACTTTACCATATATTAATTTCAAAATTAATGCTGCAGTATTTTCGACATAACAGAGGATCATGCTAAGCCATTTGAGGTAGTATAGGCCCTTAATACCTTCTGCTGAAATACAGCTGGATCTTTTTCACTTATACCTAATGCTATTGAAGCAAGTCATTTGTCAGGCAACTATACCCCTTTTGCAATGAATAAAGTACCTGGTGAATAGACACGTCTGGCGGGAAATTGCAGTCTCATGGTCCGTGTAGGCGCATTGAATGGTACCAGTGACGTCAGAACTCAGGGCGAAATGACGAGCGCTGAATTAGAATACAGCGCTTTATAGCGCTTTGTGCTGAGTGGGAAAAATGGAATTGTGAGTTATTCGTTATTACTATTGATTTCATTTTTCAATCTTTCTTAAGTTGAAGTCTTAAAGAATGTCAATGGGGTCCTATTAAAGTTTTTAAATGTACAGTTAGCAAAGGAGATAAGTATGCAGGGTCGTCGAATATAGTTGAAGTTTAGTAAGAAACCGATTGCATATGCAGTAAGGAAAATAAGGCAGTTGACAGATATAGCCACAGCTAGGTTAGTATACTTTGCTTATTTCCACAGTATTAGGTCTTATGGTGTTCTGCTGTGGGGATCGGCAGCTGACGTAGATTCAATTTTCATTTTACAAAAGAGGGCAATCCGCGCTATTTATAAAATGAGTCCTCGCGAGTCTCTTAGAAACAAATTTAAAGAAATTGATATACTAACTCTGCCTTCTCTTTATATTTTAGAAAGTATTTTGTATGTTCGCAAAAACTTAGGACTTTTCAAAATAAGAAGCGATTTCCATAATATAAATACCCGTAGTAAAATTGAAATTGTGATACCTAAATTTAGATTAACAAAAACTAGCAAGTCTTTTCATATAAATAGCATCCGTTTTTATAACAAGTTGCCAAAGCCGGTTACAGAACTTAGCGATGGAAAGTTCAAAACCCTCATCAAACGTGTCCTTATCAAAAAAGCATATTATAAGATTAAAGACTACGTTGAAGACAAGGTAGTTTGGCAATAATTGCTTCTGCACATGTGGCTTCCCTGGCATCTCATTAACGGCATAACTACATAAATGTCTATTAACTGCTCTCAAATTACGATTTTTATTTAATTTTTACATACTTCTTTGACATTTAATCTTTTTACTATTTGACATTATATAGAGACAATTCTAATCCTCCAACTCTTTTTAGTGGTTGTAGTGGAAATTATGATCACTTGGTTTTAATAGGTTTTTATATTTTATTTATCTTTTTTTGAGTTTTTGATTTTGTAAATATGAGGACTTTGTAGGCCCTGTAGATTTTAGATCTGTAGATCATTTTTTATTTTATCAAGTACCTGGCACTTGTTGACAGGCCTACGCTGTTCTCCCATACCTACTGTAATTAGAAAACATTGTAAAAGTCAATATTTTTAAAAGAGTAACCATGGAGTTTCTTGCCGGTTCTTCTCCATAGGAAACGACCAATTGGAACCGTGCACCTAGCTTCTGACGTTTCATAAGTGCCCTTGTAGGCTTATGTGAAATAAAATATTTTGATTTGATTTTGATTCGATTGACGTTTTCGAATAAAATTTAATTTAATTAACAGAAAACAAACAATTAATTTATCAAAATAAATTTCGTTCGAAAACATCAATCGGTTTCTTACTAAACTTCAACTATATTCGAGAACCCTGCATAGGTACTTATATCCTTTGCTGACTGTACATCGTATTATATAAATTTAAATGGGCGGCGTTTTACTTGTAATATAATTTCAAGGAACCTAACCTATAAAATTACAGTGTTGCCTTTGAAATGACATAAAATTTACCATCAATATTTTACTCATGAATTCGAACCACAAAAAATTTCTACCTACCCAATCAAAATGTATGAATCAGAAGTTTTTTTTTTTAAATATTTCATACTACGTCCCTTAGCAAGAGCTGTTCATATTCATGAGCACCTACCCTTAAAATATTACTTTACGCTATTGTACACTATCGTTAAACAACTTTTAATAAACAACCTATTTAATTACCGGCAAACTACAGACTCCCTATTCCCTAGAAATAAGTTAACAAAGATATGGATTGCATTGCTTCCAAGTGAATCCCAGTTCTGTAAACGTATCAGTTGCTTATTGTTCTGCAACTTGCGTTTAATTGGAGAACAGATCCCTAAGGTGCGCAGCTATTGGCTCACAAACTGACTACGTTTGCAGCTATTGGCTTGCAAACTGGCACCGTTTGCAAAGCTGCGGTTACCACGTAATATTGTGCCTCTAGCGACTAGCAATGTGCTTTTAATCGAAGTGTTTGTGTTTTGTTTTGAGGTTATTGTCTTGTCTTTTACGTGCAATGGGATGGTCAATATCGTATTTATGAAACAATTATATTGAACCTGAATTTTATGGAGTTCTGTAACTAAAGCTCCGCTGTTCGTCGGCCACAGGGGTGTATCTTTTGAACCGTAATAGGTAGACGCTTCGAATTTTTATAGAATGTGTACTACTATGCCGCTATAAAAATATAAAGATAAAAGTATAAAAGTTAAAAACTAAAAGTTATTCCTATTATAAAAAAAAAAACAAAAAAAAATATGTAAGTAGTGTTGTTTTTTATGCGGTGTTAAAATAATGCATGGGGGTCCTTCGTGAGCGAGTCCGACTCGCACTTGACCGCTATTTTTTTGGATGATCTTGATGTTGTTGGCGACATCTTCCAAAAATTGTTAAGAGCCCTCTTATATTTTTTTTTCGGTTCTTCTTAACCGGGATTGCCTGTGGATACCTCAATAAATTAAGGCCTCCAGCCAAGGTGAGCGCGCATCGCCAACGCAGTGAAATTTAGAGTACTTTTATTTTATTTTAATATGAAATCAAAGTACCAATATTTGTTTTTTTTTATTGATATTGTTTAAGCAATTATTGGAGACTCTTTTGGTATAAAGATTACGTGAAAATGATGTAGAAGTTCGGAGATATTCAGACTTGTTTGCGTTAGAAAATTGAATAAGGTCCAGTAATTTCTTCTTTATTTATAAGGCATATAACAAAAAATGTAGGTATTCTGTTGTTATAAAAGTTTATGATATTTGCAATATGAAAAAAAAAAATGTTTTGATGGATTCTAATCAACAGAATCTGCAAATTAGAGCTCTCAAATCAGCTCTCCATGAGTTTTTGCCTAAACATGCATCAGGAGAACGATTATTGCTAAATAAATAGACAAATAATAAAAAAAAATCACTTTATTATTATTGTAAAAGAGAAAACGAACTGTTTTGACCAATTAGTTGCTATTAATACCAACCAACAAATAGTATTCATGCGAGCGAGTTAAAGAGTGAATTTTAGCTGAGGTAGTGTAGGCTCTTAATGTGATCTACATACTTTCAGAAAGGTTTTAGTATATGTATAATACATTAGATAATTATTCTTATGTACGAAGTTAAATGCATAAATGTACTGCATCTCCGGCGTTTCTATGCTAATTTTGATGATTCTTCTAGTGTTAATTAAATTTATGTGGGATATGTTCAACTAAAAAGTGAAAAGTAAAAACTTATTTACCAGAATAACAACCGACTTCCAAAAAAACACAACATGGTGAAAAATAACTTTCATTTCGGAAGTCGGTGTCAAAAAACTAAAATGCGGAACCAACGACACCGACTTCCGAAATTAAAGTTATTTTTCACTTTGTTGTGTTTTTTTGGAAATCGGCTGTTTTTTATTTTGAAACATCTTTTATATTGTTTAGAACAAACAAATTCAAATCTTGGTCCCAACTTAATCTTTACAACACAGTGCATGAAACATGTTGAAAGGTCGACGGCCATTCGGCAGCATTTTATTGCAGATTGTCCTATTTGACCTCTAGAATGGCCCTGGACTATTTTATATAGCAGTTTTATGGGGTCGAAACATGCTACAAGGACATATTAAAGCGTCGATACTATCTGCGAAAATTGTACATAGAATATATTTTTTGTTATATTTCTGTCTTGTAAATTTTGTTGTGTTCTAACAAAAATAAAAGCGTAGTTTTGGTAAGATTAGGAGACAAACAAAATCTCGAAGCTTTATCGCTTAAAATTGTAAAAAAGGGTTTTAAAAATACCCTTTTTTCATGCTCTTTTGTTTTATTTTTCTCATTGCGTTTTGTAAATTCCTTTCAACAGAATAAACTCGTTTTATAATAATAGTAGTTTTATTGAGACGATCACCATCTAACACCAGAATAAGGCAAAAAGTCAAAACAGCGTTCAAGGAAAAGGTTTGCTTGAATGAACCAAAAGACGTGCGAAACACGACCTCACATATTTCAGACACTAGTATACATAAACCACGTAGTGTCTGAACTAGCATACCAGTCTTCAAGGATCGTTAACTCCTAAACACTAAGTAAATTTCATTTTTACACGCCATTTGTCACCCTATCCTGATGAACATAACTTTAGAACATGATTTGGAAACCTCTGATATATTTTTAGAAAAATCTTTTTCCAATATTCTTTAGTACTGGTTATGTTTATTGTTGTAGAAGATAAGTGAAGTCAAGAAGCTAAGTCGATATTCACAGAATATCTATGAGAAATCCGATGCGAAAATATTCATATTTTATACCTATTTTTAAAAAATCTTGAGTTTTTTCTGTTATATACTTAGTAACACATTAGAGTTTGGGACTGTGACTGTTAGGTTTATACCTATTACAATATTTTCATATGTTTTTGAAAACATTTGGGTAATATAAAATTCGTTTTCGATTGAAGTCAAATCATATTTTAATTTAAATTAGACCATTAGTAAGCACGACAGCGCACACAAGACCTAAAAAGGCTGAAGCCCAAAAAGTTGGTTGTATCAAATATCCGAGCAACTGGAGGCTATCAACGCCACACTCCCCAGTTTGAAATGGAGTCAGGATTCTCAATAGTGAGGAAGAAATTGAGAAGAAGAAGTGCGGGGTAATTGCGTAACAAACTAACATAGGAATGGCTTCCATTTTGACAGTTCAACAACGTTAATTGCGTTATTTAAAGTCTGATTTTTAATTCGAAGGAATTCTGACATTTCCGAAGTGTTGCCAATAATAAAGCGGTCCTACTAAAAACGGAACGCATAATTAAGCGAAATTAAAAAAAAATCATTCTTGTATTTAAGGTTTCAATTAGAAAAACTAAAACTAAAAAAATTACTGATAATTTTAAAATGGTAATCAGATTTTTTATTATCAAATTATTGAAGATACAATAATTAGTAGGTAATTATTTTTCTTTCACTGGAATCCCTGACCACTAATCCATAGGTTAAAAACCTTTTTTAGGAAAATCTTTTTGATTGTAAAATCTTTGCTTCTTGTAACTACAGATTTGGCGGTATGAGCCTGGATTCCTTAGCCTGTTCTTCGGGACAATTAATAATTATAATCATTATAATGTGTCATTATCATGCATGTTATTTGGCTTCTAATGTGCTCACGGTGTTTGTTGCGATTTATTGTTGAGTTTTTATTAGCTGTTACGTTTTGTTTGTTCTTTACATTGTTATATAGTTTACTTGATCTCATTCTCTTTCATATTTGAGGATAAATATATAATTGATTTATATTCTGAAACAATTCACAGAAATAAATATAATTTATCATTGGTACTTAGTTAGTTAATTAATATATTATTATGAGTTAAGTATTAAAGTAAGAACAAAAAGCTAATTTATATTATCAACAAAAAAAATAACAAAATTAAATCCTAACTTAATAAAACAAAAAAAAAACTAAAATATAGCGTCGAAAAATTCATCCGCATCGCTGTCGACTGGTAAAGTACCCAAGAGACTGGCGGCATTACCACGTTGAATAGCAATGCTTAGCCTCTGGCCAAGGTAAAAGCCAGCCCTTGGGTCATGGGAAGTGTCAACCAGTCGTTTTGAAATTTCCTTAAAAAGAACATGAGCATTCGGACCCCACGGCCCGAGGGTTTCAACCCCAAACGGCTCGAAAATATAACTTCCGCTAAGGTTATTATATTTTCGCCGCTTGAGGTTTTCCGCAGCCGCAGCAGCAGCGCCAGCACAGCATGCCGAGCCAGGAAGATGGGATGGCGCAAGAGTATCGACACACGTTGCGTCCCACACTAAAGGCCTACCCAACTTCCATGGAAATAAAGACATACCGTCCGGTCTCTTGCCATCATCGCGTGCCAAGCCATTGGGTTCTAATACAGCTGGAACGCCGACGGTGACAAGAGCTCGTCGGATGATGTCATTAATGTTCGCGTGCCGCGCTAAACGACCCGCACTTCGGCTGCAAGAAAGGCCGTGGTGTCCGAGGCTGTTGACATCTTCGCCACAGTGACAGCGATGAGGAGAACAGCAAGAAGTGCCTAGCCGAAGAGAAGCAGCGAGGCGAAAAGTAGTGTCGTCGAACAAAGTGCCTATGTTCGACGAAGGTAGTGCAAGAAGCCAAAGACCCGACTCCCACCTACCCACAGCCAGCAGGCGCGCATGCTCCGCAGAAGTAGCAGACGATTCAAGTAAATTGTTCTGTACTACTCTGCAGAGCGGCTCATCCCACCGTTTTTGGGAAGATGGATTGTCGGGTAGATCTGTATTCGGGCAAACGAGTCTCCAGGCATCCATAGCCTCGGTGAAACACGGCACATCAAAATCAATCAGTGTGGATGCTAGAATTTTCCTGATTAACTTATCAGTGCCGTGGACCGAGGATATGAAAGCCGGTAAACTAATACTAGAAATTTTGCGGACGCCGAGTCCTCCCATACGAATGGGAAGAGTAGCTTGTGCCCAAGCTCGGTCGTCCAATGCCACATTTAAAATAGAAGTTAATGTATGCCTGATAATTTGGTCAATTTTATCTAAAAGGTGAGTGTGCTTCCATAAATGTGAAGCACGAAGGAAATATATTAATTTAGGGCCAAAACAGCAGTAGCGGATTAAAGTTATGGCCGAATGCATATTAATTTGGAACAATCTATCCGAAACGTCATTGAAATTTTGGATTTTTTCCTCAATAAAAACGGGAAAGGAATTGTCAAAGATTGGACACCCAAGGAGGCGAAGAGAGCTTTTTTCAATAATTTTGATTTCTGGAGCTATTGCGTTAAATTTAGGAAGTGTCAGATGTCTGTCAGAATTATCCGTTAAGTATAATTCACATTTCGAAAGATTGAGATCAAGGCCGATGGAATGAAATTCATTTTTTAAAAATTTAAGGTCCTCTAATACAGTTTCTGCATCGCCTCCCAAGGTTCCATCATCGAGATACCAAACGTTAAATTTGGAATTTAGCTGACGAATAATAGGGTGAATGGCTAAACTAAAAAGCACAGGCCCAAGAGGGTCACCTTGTTGACAGCCAACAGCAGATTCCAAAAGGTTGTCCCGATAGAGTAATTTAGAAGGGTGTCTGTAACATTGCCAAATGAAACTATAAATTTGGGGAATTTCTTTTCTAGTTACTGCCAGCAAGGTGTCCCTATTAACAGAATTGAAGGCATTCTTTATGTCAACCTTCAGGATGACCTCTCCTTTTTCAGAATGTAGGTAGGTCGACAAGGCGTGTACGGCAGCCTCACAGCCCCCCTTGGAGCCATAACCTAGCTGCAGGGGCTGAAATTTTTCCGAAACAAAATCACCAAAAAATTTACAACAAATTTTGGCTGCCGTACGGCGGTAAGTAGTGCCTACGGCAATGGGCCGAATGCCGCCATCCTTCTTACGCAGGGCGCATAAATTGGCCCCGTACAGAACGTCGATGACGGCCTCGTTCACCTTGCCAGAGAGCATAAGGTTAATCAAAGCCGTAAGCTCCTTCAAGAGCAACTCACCAGCTGCCCCGGCGCCTGAACAAATAAGATCCTTAAGGTGCTGAGGACTCAGGCCGTCGAGGCCGCCAGCGGAGCCGCTCCGGAAGGAGCAAACGGCTGTGACCAACTCTCGACCTGTAATGGTGAGGGAGTGGTTATCAGAATCAGGAGGATCGGGAAAAGAAAGGCCATCCGCTGCGGCTGGGTGTTTGCTCTCCAGAGCTGCGAGTGTTTCTGGAGAACATGGTGCCACCACATCGCTACTAAAAAGAATCCTGGCTGCTCCGCTAATGTCACCTTCCCCTAACTTAGATTCTACCAGATGGGATATACCTCTTGATGAGGTATATCTCTGTGTCTGCAATTTTGAATCTAAATTATGAGCCGAAATATTACAGTTTTCTTTAATTTGTGCAGTTAAAGTCTTTTTGGTTGCCAAATTTTTTTGTACATTTAGAATTCTGTAAGGGAAGGTGAGTAGTTGTTCCCAAGCACTTAGCGAGTTCTCGCGGACCGCAAGACGAACGCAACCTGCTAGGTGTTGTGCCACTAGAGGTCTAGCGCCGCGGGGAACTCGCTTCAAAACAGGAACAGAGGTTTTGAATTTGGACAGGGTTTTCCAAAACGGGTCAAAAGAGGATGTAGCTGGAGTTGTAGGTGTAGCTGTTGAGACAGGGTCTGAGATGAGTGCATTTGATGGTCTGTGCACCTTTCCAATGTGCACATTCAAACCCCGCTTACCTTTAAAAAACCGTGCCTGGGTACATAGCGGACATCTCTCCAGGATGCTCAGCGATGTTGAAGGTTGACAAGCACTGTTATTCACCACATCGCTGCTTCCACTCAGCATTTATATATATATGAATTGTACTTATATAATATTAAAACTAATAAAACGAATGAAAATAAAATAAAACCAAACCTTTCATATTTTATGTTATTTTATCCGAAAAATTCTAGTCATATAAATAACTTAGAAAAAGGACAAGACAGAAAAAGTTTATGATATCTGAAGTGTCAAAAAATGACCGCTGTCAGAATTCCTTCGAATTAAAAATCAGACTATAGGTACATTGTGGACAGACAATTTTTTCAAACATATGAAGCAATGGATTAGCAATACCCTTCAAAATAATTTAGATTATGATTGATAGTGTAAAAAAATAAAATATTCCGACGAACTGAGAACCTAATCGTTTTTTTGAAGTCAGTTAATTACTTTTTAATTTTTACACCAAAGAGAAGTTTTTATACGACCGAAGCAAAGTAAAACAATTTAGCACAAAAATTAAGTTGACATTTCGTAGTGACAGCTTAAATGGCCTACTTTCACAATAAAAACAAACCATTATCCTCATTTTAATTGACTTCAAAAACATGAGGAGTTTCTCAGTTCGTCGGAATCTCTTATTTATTTATTTTTTATTTATGTTCCCCGTTTACTCGAAGACGGCTAGACCGATTTGAAAAAAATCTTTTTGTTTGAAAGGGTATACTTTCCAGGAGGTCCCATTGCCATCAGGTCAGGATCTGATGATGGGATCCTGGAGAAATCGAAGGAAGTCTTCAAGTATTATAGGCACACCTATAGCGATTTGGGTATTTTTTATAGTAACTCGTGAATTTGCTTTCGGAAAACACCATTTGGTGAAGTAGAACTGATGATAAAGACCACAAATGGCCACCCAAACTATTCAATAATATGTATAATTGTATATAGAGCGTATAGCGCCATCCCTTTCTTGAACTGGATGACTTTGACAGTACGGTAAGTTAAGTTGTTCTAACTTAACAAACAGGTGTGCTGTTGGGGAGTTTCCTGCGCCACTTAGCCTTGTGTTCACTAACATTTAAATCAACTGATTAAATACCTAACCGGTAGTTTGAATGTTGGTGAACTCGAGCCTACCTAAAGCACTATAAAATGATGAATGGTGGGCAATTTGGAGGACTTTTGTCTTATGTCATTTTGACGTTAAAAAACCTTGCTGATTTTAAGCCAAATTAGAATCAATGACTGTTGACTTTGGCATATATATTATTACTTCCTCGCTGAAATGCTTATAATCTGCTTTTAATATTTATTAATTTATTTATATATAGGTACTTTACTGTACACCAGAAAATACATAACAAAAAAAAACAATTATTACTACAAAACATACAATGGGCGGCCTTATCGCTTTCTGCGATCTCTTCCAGGCAACCTTGGAATGGACAGTGATTGCGTGGATATATAGGGTGACTGGTAATTAGTGACCGATACCTAAACACGTGATTGTACTCATGATAAAAAACAACTTTTATTATGGGACCAAACCTGAATTCGCGAAAAAAGAATCAGCTGTTCCCTACATTTTGACGAGATAAACGAAGATAAATGTAGGGAACAGCTGATTTTTTTTTCGCGATTTCAGGTTTGGTCCCATAGTAAAAGTTGTTTGTTATCATGAGTACAAGCACGTGTTTAAGTATCGGTCACTAATTACCAGTCACCGTATATAAAAATGGGGTTGTCAGTGGTGCAACATAATATACTATAATAGATACATAAATTATATAATATATATATACATACAAGCTGTATAATAGATACATAAATAAATACATAGGTACTAAATATACATACAAACAACGAAAATAAATGACGACTACAGATTATTGCATAACGAAAACAAGATCACAACAATAAGTCATTTTCCTTCACCAGTCTCTTAAACACAGCTAACGATTGCGCGCGTTTTATTTGAACTGGCAATGCGTTCCATAAACGAGCGGCCAGAACAGAGAAGGAAAAATAAACAGTCTTGTCTTTAGAGTTGCAGAATTCAACTTCATACCTGTCAACACAAACTATACGAAAATAGCTCAGAATTATATAAACCAACTGTTAGTCTCGGGGGATACTGCTCCACCTGTGTCGGCATTAGCTAAATGGAAATAGCTGGCGTTGTGGTGAATAGATTAGCCAAGCCAGTCAACCATGTTGATAGCGGAGCTGGCTTAGTGTACCGGACGAATATTGTAACGTGTCAAGACTTATGATCTTTTTTACGTGCACTCCTTGGATAATTTGTGACAGTTGTATATCTTTGAAGCATCATTTCACTTTTTGTTAATTTATTTAGCATCTTTAACAAAAGATATACACAAAGATACATGACACATAAGTATAGCGCAATCTAGGAGACCACTTCATTCACAATAAAGTTAACAAAGTTGACAAAGTAAAAAAATATATACTTATAATTCTTTAAAACGTTAAAAAATTGTAAAAATGTTGTTAAGGAAGTTTTATATAGTTTCAACTACAGATTTCCTTGTATTTTTTTTTACGTTTTGTTTCTGGAAGATTGATACAATTACAGTTTTAAGGGATTTTTATCTCTACATTATTCATTAATTTATATTCAGAAAAATACAGGTTGGCTTAATGAAAGAGAATAACAGCGTCGGAACAAAACAATATTCATGTATTCATAAAAACACAGTGTGATGGTACGGTTGGCACAGTGGCTAAGCGATTGACTGCTGCGCTGCGTGTCGCTGGTTCGATTCCCGCACGGAAAAAATATTTGTATGACCTACAAGTAGTTATTCCGGGTCTGGCTGTTTGTGTATGTGAGTTTAAATGTTTGTAAACACACCCACGATACAGGAGAAATATCAAGTGGGGGGCAACGTTTAAAAAAAAATGTTAAGGGGTTGTGGCAAAATAACAAAATCATCGACATGGCACCGTAAATCTTTAAAGCTAAAATAATAATTATATACTTAGCGGTGACAGTAATACATTTTGTGAAGAAAAACTAAATAAAATAATCGTAATTATCCTTTAACATGAAGGAGTTGACATGTCCCATGCAAGTGAATGTGTGTGAAAGTGTTTACTCAACGTAAGTGATGTTTGTCAATGTATCAATCTACCTACACACACACACATTAACAAGCTGGCCTGCAAACGGTCCAGTCGCATTCAATAAAACCGTATTTCCGATAGCTAAACGTTCCGCCGAACTTGATTGCGAATAACGAAATAAAAGCGAATACCGTTGTGCAGAAGCTAAGCTGTTTTGTGTGGAATTGGCTTACGTCGACCTACCGTGTCTTTATACTTACAACTTAATGCATTTTGGCTTATATGGATCAACTGTGGAATGGCTTAAGTGGCATATTGGCTTTTGTTAACCAATTTCCTGCTTCCCATCTAGACCGGAGGGGCAATTCTCGTAATTTTTAAGAACGTTCACAGTCTGATCTCAGTCTCAATCTGTCAAAAATACTTCAAATTTTCCTACAATTTAACAAGTTTTTGACATTCGTTTGTCGCCGAGATGAGACTGCGACTAGATTTTGAACGTTTTGAATTACGAGAATTGGGCTACAGATAGCTTTCTAGCTAGAACTTAGGTTTGCTCTATACAAGACTTGATCGGTACAGGTTTATACAAACACTGTTACAAGTATTTAGTATTTTTAAAACTAATTGAGATATGTTTCCTATTTGACTGCTCTGAGGAAAATCACCGAAACAAACTCAGAAGTCACAGTCTCTTCTAAAGTCCAGATATAATCTTGATAATATCATGTGAGGACTATGTAGATTAGTGTCTAAAATGGTCTTTTGAGGAAAGAATCACACAGATTTGACTGGATCTGTCCAATCAGTGCCCAATTGCACATATTTGTCTTTGTATTAGTTTAGGTTACGTAAAATGACAGCTTTTAGCATTTGGAGCCAGTTTTTTTTCCTTTCGGGCATAGCCCATGTCAACTTAATCATAATCCTATTATTAATTTTTTATTTGTGTAACATAGGTAGTGAATACAGTTCAATGATTAAAGTTCATAGGTCGCTATGTTATTCCAAGAGGCGTACCTACAAATATATATGGTTGCATACAAAATAAGAACATTATGGAATAAATTCTACAGTCAATGCATAAACAAATAATCATACATTTACAATTAGTCACAATATTCAAATAAAAATTGTTTTTTCAGTCAAATAAAATAAATAAATCTACATTAATTTAACATTCAGAAATTCATCAGTCGTATAATAACATTTTTCAATTAATAACAGTTTTTTTTTATTGTGTAACATTGACATCTGGTAATTTATTGTAAATGCCATGCCTAAAACGCTCTTTCGTCACTAAAGCAGTATTACAACGCTGATCGCTTAAAGAGTTTATCTATTGGCTACGATTCGCAATATCTCGTAACACTTTTTCGAATAACCTCATGTTTGTTTTGACGAAAGCACTAATTTCAAAAATATAATACAATGAGGGTATCGTAAGTATTTTCAGCGATTTAAAGAATGGTACACAGCTATCATCAATTTTTAGACCACGCATTGATCCTATGCAACTTTTTGTGCCATAAAAACGATATCTTTATCGGTAGAATTGCCCCAAAAAAATAATACCATATCGCAAAATTGAGGCTTCTAAGCCATGATAAGCAACTAATAACGCATCCATATTTATTTTTCTACCAATTTGGAAAAGAGCGTATGTTGATTTATTTATTTTATTACTTAGGTCATTTAAGTGGGCCTTCCAGTTAAGTTGGTTGTCAAGGAATAAACCTAAGAATTTTGCTACTTTAACTTCCTCAATGTCACATTTACGTTCTGATATTTACTTTTTGGTTTTCTTTAAGTTTATAACTAAATCTATACCTAGGAGGTTTTTGGCTGCATAACCGGGCTATCCTGTAAATACCTTATTATTGGAGCCAGGAACGAACCGTAGATGACTCGAATATTATTGATACTTGGTATTATAAAATTTACAAAAACTGTGACATCTGAGTTTTTTTCGGTCTTTCTTATCAGAGTAGTCATAGGAAATACCGAACCAACTTAGTTTCAAAACGTAATTCATTTGAGACGTGTAAAATCATTTATAATTTATCAAAGAACTGTTTGTTTTCTACTGTATCCCGTTTTTTTTGAAAGCCTATTCGAGTTGCTTTTAATAATTAGGTAATTGTGATTTAAAGTAACCATTGACCATAGCGTAATTGATACTTAGTTGGCATCATCAGGGACGACAAAAGGTTTAAAAAAAACGTAAGTTTATATTTCATCAATATGAAGCAAAGTCAAGAAATAATCGCCAATAATCGCCAATTTATACAGGGTTACAGGTTAAGTCGACCTAGATCCTTTAAGAGGTTGTAGTTTCCATCATTCCTGACTGATTTGCCTATGAAACCCGCACCCCAAACTTAACGGTTTTCAAGATATGGGACTTTGAAGTGGTTTTTTTTTGCAATATTTAGTGTAGAGAATAATAAAGCAACATAATATCTACTACATAAAAATCGCAAACACAAATAAATTAGAGGCAAAACACAAAAAAAAAATAGGTCAATAGACAAAAAAACATTTTTTTTTAAACTTCAAAGTCCAATATCTAGAAAATGGTTTGGGGTACTGTGTTTCATAGTCAAATCAATCAGGAATTATGGAAACTATAACCTCTTAAAGGATCTAGGTAGACTTAACCTGTAGCCCTGTATTTAGGTACCGACAAAAAATCAGTATGAAGAGTATGTGGGTCCTCCCTAAAAACGTCTGTATCGTGTTCCATCCATTGTGTCTCTCGCCTTATCTGCTGGTGTAAACCGGGCACATTGTCCGATCGTGTACAATGGCCGCTGATACGCTTCAGAAGTAAGGTCGTGTTTACAATATACATTGTTGGCGTATAATGTGAGCTTCTTAATCACGCTTCGGTAAAAATGTTGGTGATTTAGACGTATCTTGTGTGAAGTGATTTACGATGACAGAAGGCCTTAGAGGGTTAATGGGTTTGGTTCTTGATGTTTTGTCAATAATATTCTTATCTCAGAGACGTTAACAGATGGACATTGCTATCATAATCGTCAAAGCCTTTATACCAACTATAGTAAAACTGGTTGTCAGACTTTCGGGACATTCCTAACATTAATCGAGTATTCACAGACCTAACACGGGGTAAGCTGTAAAAATTTTACATAAAAAAAAATCATGCAACCACACGCAAACCCGACATCACCACATGATCCGAAAAATAAATCATTCAACACCGAATTTTATTACGGAACCCAAACTATCCATTTGGTTGTCCACTCGCTATAAATATTCAAAGAATACATATCACGCGTTTTATGTTCGGTAAGGAAGCGATTCCTTTGGCAGAGGACACTTTACGACTACTGTTTACCCTCTAGCTTGTTTATCTTGAACGTATTTATTGTACCAATAACTCAGAGTACGTGGCATCTGATCAGTACGGATAGGGTTAACAAATACGTTTGGTGAGGAGATAAATTAGGGGTTCGAAAGTAGGTTGGTCGGATAGTGACTTTATGGCGGAGGTTGTATGGCTGAAGAGTGCTTGCATTTAAGGAGAATGGAAACTTATTGTTGTTTTTTGTTGGTAGAAAAAGCAACAGAGCGGACTAGAGAAGTAAGAAGACGATACGAATGGCGATATTTTAATGTACGTGTATTGACCGTTTGTAGTCAGCGTCGTTTTCTACGGCGTCATCGGTGGCAGTACAGAGGTCACTTTGCCTGCATGTTTTGGAACTCGAGAGGGATAGGAGATTGAGCATAGTTCACGACATAGCTCCTCATCCACACCCTACTGCCCTTTTGTCGAGGTAGCCCCCACTTTACCAGATTGGAGTTACATCTTCCGCCGAGGACGCCGTGAAAGTGGCGAAGTTTTTATAAGGACAACAAGATTTGAAATTCTGTCGTGCCAGCGACACGAGGAAGAAAAAGTATCGTTTTAATTTTTCTGACTGGTTAATATTTTTACCTAGGGTTATTCTATGGTAGTTATATGAGAGAATAACATCGACTGCTGAAGAAATGCCTTTAAGATTTACTTCAACTCTAGAGCTGGATTTAGTAAAACTTCTGACATTTTTACCCAAATGATAAATGATTTTATTTCTGTAAGTAGATTTGTACAAACACTTTTAAATTTCATTCATAATATTTTTGTTTAAACTAGATGAGTTCGGAAAGATATTATGCTTTTTTTTTGTTGATGGGAAATCATCAAATGACCCCTCCCGCTCTGGGTGGAGCAGAAGAGAGTGTCAGACTCTTACTGACTAAAACCCACCCGTGTTCCTTCCTTAGCCCTTTATGTTCCGGGGCAGCGGTAACTCTTTCAGATAATCCCGCTGCTAAGATATTATGCTAAATCTATGCTTTTACCTAGGATGTGTGTTCATTGTAACAGAAATTGTTGAAAGTTAACAAGCGTCTATCATTTCGGATATTCATTACTAGCTTCTCCCCGCGCCTTTATTCATGTTTTTCACGGATCCTAAGGATCCTAGCGTGATGTTCCTTCTTCGAAAATTAGGCTATCAAATGCAAAAAAAAATCAGATATGACTGGTACCTAGTTCCAGAAGTTAGCGCGTTCAAACAAACAAAAAAAGTTCAGGTTTATTATTAACTAGCTTTTGCCAGCGACTTCGTCCGCGTGGAATAATGACTTCCGGAAATTGAGGCACTAACTCTCATAGAGTTTAACCGATGTGCTCTTTCTTCTGCCGATTCTTGAGAACGCGTATTTCTCATTCAACGCGTTTTTCAAGACAATAGCGGGCGGACGCCGGCGTCCGCTTGGGGCTTGAATAACTAAAAATATATAACTACGTCTAATATATAAAATAATCTATACTTATAATAAATCTGTAGAGAGGTCAATTCTGTACATGAAATAAATTTCCAAAATAACTATCAGCGGGTGATTAGTGATCGATACTGACGCCAAAAATGCAATCAGTAAAATTTTTGTCTGTCTGTCTGTCTGTCTGTCTGTCTGTATGTTCGTTATAGAAACAAAAACCACTCGACGGATTTCAACGAAACTTGGTACAATTGTTCTTCATACTCCTAAGCAGGTTAAAGTATACTTTTCATCACGCTACGATCAATAGGAGCAGAGCAGTGAAGGGAAATGTTGGGAAAAAAGGATTACTTTTTAGGTGAAGTAGTAATAGGTTAGTAGTAGTTAGTTAGTAGTAGGTAAGTTTTGGTTAATTTATGTTCAGTTTTTTTTAATATTAAGTAGGTAAAAGCGTAGGTACTTTTATTAATTATAGGTATAGGTATTATTAATTATAGTAGTTATAGGTATTTAGTTTTAAGTGAAGTAGGTTTTATTATATATTATTTTATATATTAGACGTAGTTATATATTTTTAGTTATTCAAGACCCAAGCGGACGCCGGCGTCCGCCCGCTATTGTCTTGAAAAACGCGTTGAATGAGAAATACGCGTTCTCAAGAATCGGCAGAGGAAAGAGCACATCGGTTAAACTCTATGAGAGTTAGTGCCTCAATTTCCGGAAGTCATTATTCCACGCGGACGAAGTCGCTGGCAAAAGCTAGTATATAATAAAACCTACTTCACTTAAAACTAAATACCTATAACTACTATAATTAATAGTACCTATACCTATAATTATTAAAAGTACCTACGCTTTTACCTACTTAATATTAAAAAAAACTGAACATAAATTAACCAAAACTTACCTACTACTAACTAACTACTACTAACCTATTACTACTTCACCTAAAAAGAAATCCTGTTTTCCCAACATTTCCCTTCACTGCTCTGCTCCTATTGATCGTAGCGTGATGAAAAGTATACTATAACCTGTCCAGGAGTATGAAGAACAATTGTACCAAGTTTTGTTGAAATCTGTCGAGTGGTTTTTGTTTCTATAACGAACATACAGACAGACAGACAGACAGACAAAAATTTTACTGATTGCATTTTTGGCGTCAGTATCGATCACTAATCACCCGCTGATAGTTATTTTGGAAATTTATTTCATGTACAGAATTGACCTCTCTACAGATTTATTATAAGTATGGAGTATAGATGTATGTAGATAGATAATGGTCTATTTTTTCTTTTTACATTAAGAATTGAAATAGGATAACTTCTCTCCGATGAAACCTCTAATAGCCGGATACTTCATAATCATTTTTGTTTTAGTTATAGTTGGTGGTTATTTAATAATTAATTGGGGAATATGGTGCTCTGTTATTCTGACTGTTAACAGGCGTATTGATAATAAACTCAATTACAGCCATTATGACATCGGTTTTGGATCGTTCACGAGAATTATTTTCATTAATGAAATTTAATAAGATACACTTAATTTATTTTGATGCATATTAATAACATAACATAATCAGCCTATAATGTTCCCACTGCTGGACACAGGCCTCCTCTCTATGAGAGGGAGTGGGCCGTAATCCAACACGCGGGCCCAGTGCGGGTTGGTAGATGTCACATGCCTTCGAATTTTTGGTTCTAGGACATGCCGGTTTCCTCACGATGTTTTCCTTCACCGTTTTTAAGAGCAATGGTGATGAAATAATTTACACAAAGTAAAGCGCCTGACGGGGTTCGAACCTACGACCTACAACTTGTAAGTCGCGGCCGTTACCACTGGGCCACCAATGCTCTCAATGCATATTAATAGGAACAAAACAAGCACTCTTCTATATATATAAAAGGAGAAACTGACTGACTGACTGACTGACATATCAACGCGCAGCCGAAACTGCAAGGACTAGGAACGTGAAATTTTGCATACGGCTTCCTTTTATTATGTAGGGGAGCACTAAGAAGAGGTTTTTGGAAAGGGGGATTTCGTTTGTATGAAAAATCTTATTGCTCGAGTTAATTTTGTAAAAAAAACGCTGCTTCTATTTAGATAAAAATTCAAAACAAAATGAAATGTATTAAACTAAATACTATGTATTTTGTACAATAAAGCCGAATTCTAAGGCGAATATGATTAAAGACGTGCCTCAGTTTTGATTGAACATGTTCTAATAATGAGAGCCGCGAGCGAGTACGTGACGTAGCGACTTATACCTGTAAAATACTAGTTCCAGAAGGTTTGGTTAGTTTGCTAGAAAGAGAAGTCGTAAAGCAGTAGATAATATCTACGGTGTGAGTAAGAGAGATAGAGTAATATTCACAATACACAGCATAACCTGTTCATTGGAATGCATTTGAAGTACAGTCGAGTCTTTTAGATCTTCGTCAGTTTTTTTGGTACAGAACAGTATGCACGGAACAGTTTTGAACAAAATCAAAAACTACAACAACGATAAAACTAAGGATTTTTTGTGCCTCACGGCTGTTTCAAATAGGTTAAAAAACTTTCACCATTCTGTCATTTATTTTTTGGATTCTTCCGTTTATATAGTGGTCATTCTGCCTATGCGCACTGGGTAGTAATTTCACAATGACATGAGTTACAGGCTAAAGCCAATAAAAAAAGGAATATTTAAGTACTTCATAGAGTTCAATTTTACACTCATGCCATTATTACTATTGTAGCCCGTATCTACAACGCCACATGCGGACAACGCGTCATACTGACGACACAAAATCCTGCATCTCGCAAGCAGAGTTTACCGCGCAACTAGCATACATACAACGGCCCGACATGAATCAATGGGCATTTGCCCGCCAAACACAACACCCGTCTGGTCGGAGGATCCTCCCTTTTCTATGGAGGATGAGTGAACTTTAGACCCTGTTCCTTATACCTCTATACTATTATTACTTCACATAGCTCTAGTTTTTTGGCGAGATCTATGTGCTAGCCTGGACTGCATTTGACTTGTGGTTTGATGTTCAGTAGTTAAAGAAATGGCGATCAAATAAAACCGCAAAATTTTGTAGGCAGAGTAATTATTAGCATATTCAGAAATACGTTATACGTACCAATGGTCCACTGGAATAAGTTTATTCAATAGGCCCTATCATCATCATCTGCCTAGCCTTTTCCCAAATATGTTGGGGTCGGCTTCCAGTCTAACCGGATGCAGCTGAATACCAGTATTTAACATGGAGCGACTGCCTACCTGCCTCTAGAACACACTTACTGGCTAATACGATACCCCTCGGTAAGACTGGTATTCAGCTACATCCGGTTAGACCAATAACAATGAGCCCTATGTGTGTGTTTAATTATAATTGTACAAAGTGGACCTTCTGTATAAATCTGTCTAGTTATTGTTATACCTCGCGTTTTATTGGACTTGATTGTAATGAAATATACGATCATATATGTATGCCTGTTTTGTTTATTAGACAACCGTGTTTGGTATTGTTATGAAAATCGGCAAGATGATCTGTTATGATCTAGTAATATTCTAGTAGTTTTATGTTCGCCAAAATTGGGTAGCGTGTTTGACTACTGTCATTGAATTTGCAAAATTTTTGGCATTTTTTCAGTAAACGCAAGAGATTCTTTTGTGTCAAATAAATACCACAAAATTTATTTCCGTAGCACTGCTATGAAATAAAACGCTACCTCGATTTCTTCAGGTTTTTTGTCCATTCCTCGATAATTCTAAAGCCACCACGTACCACGTTCACTTACCATTACATTTCTTTGTTACAGATAAACCGGTAAATGATCTACAGAACCGTACCAAAACTGCAAAATGGTCGACTTATAGCAGTCAGCGGCCGGGGCCATTTACTCGGACGGTGGCGGTGGAAGCGGAAACATGTTAATTCTGATGATAATACACTTCATTACGCTACCAGTACTAACATCTAGGCTCGTTAGGGGCGAGACGACAATGGATGACAAACAGCCGCAAACGCTCATCAGTTCCCGGGTAGTGAGGACTAAGTATGGTGATCTCAGGGGGTTTATAGTGACTCCAGAATCTAGGTTCTTAGAACCAGTTGAAGTCTTTAGGGGTGTGCCCTATGCATCGCCTCCTGTAGGTTCCCTGAGATTCATGCCTCCAGTTTCTGGCGCGCAATGGTCAGGTGTCAAAATCGCTGAAGAGTTCAGCCCAGTATGTCCGCAAGTGCTTCCCGATATAAAGAATGAGACCGCCGTGTTGAAGAGGATATCAAAGGGACGGCTGGAGTACTTAAAAAGGATACTCCCGTTCCTGACGAACCAGTCTGAAGATTGCTTGTATTTGAACATCTACGCACCCGCTCAAGGTAAGTCCATGCAGTTAATGTCTTCGGTGTGTATTGCAGCTCCATTTTGTAATTCTCTTGCGAACAGAATAGAATAGAATAAAAAGAGTGCTTACAAATCCGATTAGCGTCTCAGAACTTATTAACATTCAAATGGATAAACAGGCTAAGAGACGCCGTGCATTGTAATGTTTCTTTTATAAGAAAATTAACATGTAAATAAATACAAAGCCAGCTCTCCTTGATTACCGCTTGGTTCACGGCTATCTAACTAACTAGAAGTGCTATAGTATGAAAAATGTGACCCATTTTTGAAGGAATGCCATCAAAATGTCGTCACCAACACAACCTCCACTTTCTCATTCCTGATAAATTTATCCCCTTATTTTGTTACGACAAAGCGGCATCAGGGATGTATAAACAAGGCATTTTAATCCAAATTTCGTCAGGCAAGCATTACACTCGTAAACTGAGGGTGGGAACAAAAACTTGATTTATAATTTCAGTTAAATCCTCCCCAAGCTCCAGTGAGCTAATTTTGAAAAAGACTTTTGTCCTTGTCTGTGGCGATACACATTCATTTTAGCAGTTGGCCGGACAGAGATATTTTTTGAATGGCTGCGGGCCGGTATTAAAAATAAATGAAATGTTTTTTATTACGGAACCCACGGATGTGACTAATTGGAACGTGAATGGCGGTGATGGTGTTGATTTTTGGTTCGTGTTAGAGTCGCGCAATAAAAGAAACAGCACAAAATCTGGGATTTAATTTTTGAAGTGAAAACTTCTTTAGCGGCGCTGCGTATTTTTTTTGGAATGGGTAAAAATCTCTAAGCTCGCGTCAGGACACGTGACCTGATCGAGGATTCGTAAGACGGATGGAGAGAGGGCAGGCGGCGCAAGGCGCTTGCGCGAATGTTGAAGTGAAAACTTCTTTAGCGGCGCTGCGTATTTTTTTTGGAATGGGTAAAAATCTCTAAACTCGCGTCAGCACACGTGACCTGATCGAGAATTCGTAAGACGGATGGAGAGAGGGCAGGCGGCGCAAGGCGCTTGCGCTAATGTTCGATAATTGTCATGTTTGTGTACGATAGCGCAATGAATAAATATTGTATCCTACCACATAAATAATAATACTTTTATACTGATAACGAAAGCAATTCGTACAAAATTATTCTCTAACCATTCCAAAATATCAAAAATGCAGAACATTAATATTTAAGTTTTCACTTCTGCCGGCACTCCCGGAGTGCAACCCGTCGATTTTTTTTTTTTTTAAGGATCTCCTTATAATCCTACTAATAATTATTATAAACGCGAAAGTTTGTGAGGATGGATGGATGTTTGTTATTCTTTCACGCAAAAACTACTGAACGGATATATTGATAAAACTTTATTGTAATATAGCTTATACATTAGAATAACACATAGGATACTTTTTATCCCGATATTCCCACGGAATCCATACTTATGCGGCTGAAACCGCAGGGCACTGCTAGTATTATGTATGTAAACGAATCCGCAAAACGGATTGATGTGGTTTTGGCATTCTTTATTTAAGACACAGAAAGAGAGCCTAATACGTCAGGCCCAAATCCATTTTAATTATTTTTACAAAGATTTCCCACACATTCTCAGATTTATTTCATTCCACATTCAAAAAACTCCTTTAGAAACGAGATCCAATTCGTCACTTCATTAAGCCAAAAAACTTTTAGAATCTAGCCACTACCCCTTACCAAATCTACTAACTAATTACGAGACTGCACCTTAATCCGGACCACTCCAATAGAGCACACACATGGTTATGTCCAAAAAAATGTCTTGTTCCTCTTATTACGAGGCAGCCGTATATTCCCTACGTCTGTCCGTAGGTAGTACGACACCGGCTTTTGTCACAAATACGGTGGTACGGCTCTGTGCATACGAAATACTTTTTCACCTAGATATGTTTTTTTAGGCAGCATCTGAGTTTGAAACGAACAGCGATTAGCGAGAATTTCCTGAATTTGAAGCTTGCTTTTGGTTTGTCTTCTTTTTTTGTTCATGTCTGTTGTTGTGTGGAAGGTAATGAGATAGATTTAGTCAAGATGTTTTTTGTGTCTATACCTCTGAAAAAAAATACCTCTTAGAGTCATTAGTGAATCATAATGCATTACCTAAGTTATTTTTTATTAAAAGACATTAAATTTTTTTACCAGTAAAACTCTTTTAAAATATTACTTTATTTTGTCCTAGCTTCTTGCCCGCGACTTCGACCTCGTGAAATTTCTTGCTCCCCCGACCCATCCCGTCGCATCGCATCGCCAGTCCGCGCTATACTTCGTTTTCGCTAAGCATTCTGTTTCAGGCTTTTTTAATTTCGCTTGACCCTTAAGGATCCTAGCATGATGTTGAATAGTTTATAGTAGAATTTTTTAAAATCCGACTAGTAGTTCCAGAGATTAACGCGTTCAAACAAATTTTTCAGCTTTATTATTAGTATAGATATAGATTGTACTTATAATATTGATCTTTTGAATATGTTTATGAAGCCCATTGATATTATTAATATTGCTAATGATATTATTAATATTGCTAATGATATTATTAATATTGCTAATGATATTATTAATATTGCTAATGATATTATTAATATAGTATTTATAATATCATGTTTAGGGATAATACACCATAGTAATACCCGCAGGTATGACATAAGTCTAGTCATCAATCAATTAGGTACAAACGCCAGCACATCAAGCTACTACAATCTGTCAAATTTCTTTAATAGGTTTTCAACTTAATCGCTAAAGCATAAGGTTCAAAGTTAATTGGGAAAATTTGACAGTTTTGGATAGCTTGATGTGCTGGCGTCTGTACAATTTAGTATCACTAAAAGATCCATCACGACATAAGTATATATTTTTTTTTACGAAATTCAGCAGCATAATCTTTCATCCTGTCATTTACAATTCGAACAACATTATCTAATATGTAATACACCGTGAAATTTTCGATCTACATTGAAATTCAGATGATTTTTCTCGTCCCCAAAAATCCAATTTCCCGGATAATTTTGCGCCAAACTCCGAACACGTACGTGCAGTTTCGGGACCCCACTCCAAAATAGTCTTCTGGCTTTTTAATAACCGTAAATGACGCTCTACGCTCCCTAAAATTTTCGCCTACCTGTGTCTATAATGCTGATGTGAAGCTAAATTATTATGAGTATAGCAGACATGTTTTGTACCATAGATATTCGGAATGATGAAAAGTGGTTTTCATTTTGATTGATGAAAATATTTTTTTTTTTTGTTAATAAATTGTCTCAAGATTAATTTGATTGATTGATTTGATTGTATTTTTTTGTAAATATGTTTAACTGCTTAGACTAGAAAATAGATTATACGCATTTAAAATTGTTGAGCCGTTGCTTCTTCTTCTTAGAATGTCTATGGCAGTCTAAATGGAGTCGAAGAATTCGGCTACGTGTTTGGCGCCATCACTAGCGTCCATCAGTTTCGGTAACGTGCAGCTACTACGTGATAATAAGTGGCCCATCGTTTATGGAACAACACCACATTTTTACACTCCAAGGTGGAATCGTCTATGAATTATTGACCCATTGCTAAATCAAATCTATATATATAAAATTCTAAATCCTGACTGACTGATATATCAACGCACAGCCTAAACCGCTGGTCCTAGACATGAAGCTTGGATGGTGTGTTCTTTGTGAAGAGTAGGAATCCACTAATAAAGGGTTTTTAGAAATTCCACCCCTAAGAGGATGAATGGGAAGAGGGTGAAATTTCACGCAGACGATGTCGAAGCATAAAATATAACTTACCTATATATTCATCGCACAAAATTCTGTGACAAACTACTAAGGAACTTGTTATAATACCGAAAATGAAATACCAAAAGGCAACGATCATTTTAAGCATTAACATACTTCCCTTAGCGTCGTGCGTTCCGGAAAACTTCCGAATTACGGTACGTCGGATTCCGGTATTTGAGTCTAAACGGTATTACGGCACTCGTACCCGAAGCGTTTATAATTCCGGTACAGAATTTACGCGGACCAAAACGTGGTCATGCAATTTGAATGTGCTGGATAAATTCTATCTCGCGTAAATTGTGCACGATCTTCCAAATTTGCGTTTTGATGTATGCCCAGACACTGATATATACTGTGATTACAGAGATTACTGTATTGCTTCTATAATCACTTTAATTATGTTTATACTTATTGTTGTATACTTGATAATTTTTGACGTTCAAAAGGGTCTTTTATGTGCCTATTTGAAATAAACGCTTTGACTTTGACTGTCTAGCTTCTGCCTGCGGCTTTGCCCGCGTAGATGTCGGATATTATCCTACGGGAACATGCTACCGGAATAAAAAGTAGCCTACTAGCACTCCACAACCAGTACCACTAGTGCTCCATAACATCAGCTATCTGCCAGTGGTCCCGTCAAAATCAGATTAACTGGAACAAACAGACAGACGGACAGACAAAAAAAATGTCAAAAAAGCATTTAGTAAAAAGCTGTTATTTTGATATTACAAACAGACACTTATGTGTGTATTTGTATGTATAGATTGTGATAATCTTTTCAGTTCTTCACATTTCCAGCGATGACTCAAAAGTTCTACGACGATTTATTGTAGTTTCAAGCATGGAAATGAAGCGATTAAAAATTTACGTGTTTTTCCCGTTCAACGTAGCGTAGGATGAATCCAATCTTTTGAAGAAGATCTGTCACATTTACATTAAGCAGGTGTCCGCAACAATAACCTCAACATAACACCATTATACTGATATAAAACCACTTACCATCACGACGTTTAAGACAAAATTCTTCTCTATTTTCTCACAAAAACAACCACTTTAGGGAAATCTAATTTCAAAATAGAATAACAAGATAATCTAACCACGAGGTTATAGCAAAAAATTGATTTGACAGCCGTGTGAAGCTATAGATTTATACAGTGAAAGTTGATTTATGCCCCCGATGCGATCCATCAAGGGATAACCGATAGTGTTAGCGGTTTATGAAGCACGGGATCTACTTACAATGATGTATAGTGTTGTTACGTTTTTCTGGTTCATGGAAATTTTGTGGTGTAGGCGTAAATTGTTTTGCGGCTACAAGTTTTGTGTTTGACGTCACATATAACATGTAACTTCAATGTATTTTATTTAACATCATTATCGGGAGTTCTATAGATTTTGGTAGCCTTGTTTGAAGCCCAAATACAAGCAACTGTCAAATCAGCAAACTCTTACTTCTCGTATATATAGACTACTAATACTAATAATATAAACGCGAAAGTTTTTTTTGTGAGAATGGATGGATGGATGTTTGTTGGTACTCTTTCACTCAAAAACTACCGAACGGATTTTAATGAAACGTCACAGTAATATAGCTTATACATTAGAATAACATATAATAATACTTTACTTTGAGGGGCCCGTGGCTAAATAATAACAGCCGCACAGGTCGATCGATCAGGTAAAGCTACGTTTGCCGCGGTTGGTCTGTGGATGGGTGACCATCTTTACATACCGAGACCCCTCCGTGCCTCGGAAAGCACGCTAAGCCGTTGGTCCCGGCTGTCATTCGTGGATCTTTGACAGTCGTTAAGGGTAGTCCAGAAGCACGAAAGTCTGACAACCAGTCTTACCAAGGGGTAACGTATTACCCAGTTACTGGGTTGTGGAGATCGGATAGGCAGTCACTCCATGTAAAAATACTGGTATTCAGCTGCATCCGGTTAGACTGAAGCCGACCACAACATAGTTGGGAAAAGGCTAGGCAGATGATGATGAATCCTTTAGAACCCGATTTTCACGGGATCGACACTTATGCGGGGAAAACCGCGGGGCATTGCTAGTAGACTCTATTTTCTATACCGTATGCCCAAACTTGGTTTCATCTAGGTTACTCATAGATATATTTCGATTTTCCTTGTGTTTGTTATTTTCATCCAATGCCTATCAAGCCATAGAAATACACGATTTTCCCCAAACAAGATTGCATGATAACATTATATCAATACCATTTGAACTCTTTCTACCCCACAAGAGCAAAGAGTGTCACACAGCCAAATCAATGAGGTTAAGCTAATCGACCAACATGACATCACAAAGTACTCTTTAACGTAACGCACGAATCCAGTTTTTCGTTTGAGTCTCTTTCGCTTCATGACTAAATATATCTCGATATAATTGAATGGTGCTTTGATATGAGATTTTCTTTATATTTCTTTATAAATGTTGTATCATATAAAGCTTCGATTCGACTAAATTGCTCAACATTTAAAGCCAATGGTGGGGAAGTGATTGAAGAACGTTAACTCTATTTGAACGTAATAGGGATACGTTAGATGAAATATTGGGGGCATAATGTGCTTTGTTGAGTTAAAAGGTTATTTTCTAAATATATCTGGCATTTGCAATGAATTATTATCAGCACTTACTTTAGAAACTTTTAGTTTGAAACTGATCCTAGGATATATTGAGGTCTCTTTATCTACAACTATACATATAGCTAAATATTTATATTTTGTTTGCTGCAGAAAACTAATAATAACTTGGACATGATTTTTATACAGCAGTTTGCTTACCTACTTCCACGGACATTTACAGACAAAATGGTGAAGAAATGTCAAAAACTATATTTATTCATTTAATAAAACAAACACAACTATACAGATCAAGATCCAAGTTATTGCTCAGTTAAATTTAAATAAAAAGCAAACACATTTATAATAAGCAAGGAATAACAATAAGAAATAACTAACAAAACAAGCCTAGTAATTGCTTATAATACTTACACACACTTCATGTAACGCTACATTAATACGTAACCCTTCACATAAAAGAAACATGAATGACGTAGTACCAACGCGCGCCATCTTAGAACAACTGCCACGTAAACATTAACACACTTTATCCCCAACGTGAGACCTAGATTCACTCGCTTTAACCGAAAAAAATTCCCAACGGACCAAACCAGCGCAACGATCACTTTTGTGGATAAATATTTCTTTATTCATGTCTGGATCTAGGCTAAAGTTTTCTATACTTCTCCCAAGAGAAGCTCGATTGGTCGAGACTAGAAAGTTTATCAAGATTTTTGGAGCTCGTAACAAAAAGCACTGCAGGGATTTGTGAAAAAAGTCTAGGTCTATTAAGCAATGAATGGCCAACATGCCGAATGAGCCGACAGAAAAAAGTAGACTTTCTTTTGTTAATTCTCAAGAATTTCCCAAAAGCTAGAAGGTCGTCTAAATAAAGTTTTGTTACATCTAAGTTTGTTACGACAATTATAAATAATTGGAATAACAGTTATTTGCTAGTTTTCCTTGAAATTAGTATACAGAGACTTAACTTAGAGTTTATTTTTAACCTTTCACGAAACACCTTTAATAGACGATAACCCAGTAACGTATCATAGTCAAGTACTTCTTCCTATTTGTAGCTTCAAAGACCACTCATCTGGATTTTCCACTTCACCCACTCCTTAAAACTTTACGCAACCCTTTTATAAAGAGCACGAACAAAAAAAAGTCAACAATATTAAATACCAACGTCAAACTCCGTGTCTCCGTTCCACGGTTTTTTATTAGAAACGCTTCTTATATCATCAACTGAATAAAACACGATGGGTACAAGTAAATGGTGACCCAAATTCGGATTTATTGCTTCGGAACTCCGGATTTGATTTATATCCAGGAGTGGATTGACTTACAACACATCGATTTTGTAAATTGCATTACAATTGATGAGGAGGATATCATGTATGGAGGAGTATGTTTCAATTTGGATGTAATGTAACTTTGAAGGGTGAATTATTAAGAAGATAACACGGTTGAGTTCCGTCAAAGTTTCGATTAAGTTGTAAAGTAAACGGAATGTGAATGCCTCAGATGTGATGATAGCGATAAATTACAATTTGAACACGCGATCCAAATTATAGCAACAGAAGATGACTTCATAAGGAATCGATTCAAACGATAATTGCAGTCGTTGGAATTTGATCATCATAAAAATAAAATAATACCATCTTAAAGTCTTTTATCATATTGACAAAGTTCCCAATTTCTTCGGAAGCTTGCTAAACCATAAATCATTTTTTTTTAATATCGTTAGCGTTACACGTTATGTGGTGGATCATATAAACGTATATCTATCCCTTTCTACCCTCATTACCGTGCAGATTTGCAAGATAACCTTGATGTTCCCGGTCAGTGTTTATGAAAGTCCCTACTGTAATGGTCTAAGTAATAAACTGGGCATATACAGGATGACGTGCTAATTGCTGCATGTCCGTTTTATTATAAATGTACAACGGCGCCGATTTCCTTGTTCACAAACTAAACTAAATTTAAGTTCAGTGCATCTTTTCTTTCTATTTCATTAAGAAAAAGACAGAAGATAAATATTAGTTTAGTCCTGTCAAATTAGTCAGCGCCTGACGTAAATTGACGTATTTTTAGCATCCAATTGTTTAATCACGTGTAAACTTGTCTTAATTTGACAGGACTAAAATAATATTTATCTTCTGTCATTTTCTTAATGAAATAGAAAGAAAAAGATGCACTGAACTATAAAACAAGGGAATCGGCGCCATTGATTGTGAGATTTAATTGTGTTTGGCGGGTATCGTGCTAACGTGAAAATAAATGTTTGAACAATGTTTACAAGCAAAATACAAAACACAAACGGAACATTTATGAACACTTCAATAATATAAGCTTACAAACTCGATTAATAAGAAGAACTTAAATGAACGATCATTCAAACGCCACGAAATTCTTTGACATTCCATTTTACTCTTTCATTTCAATTTGTGTGTCGTCAAGCAGTATGGCGTTGTTTATGTATTTCAACTGCAGTTCTTAGTTAATGTTCCATTTGCAGTTTTTAAGTTACTCCACAAAAACTATAGTAGCCAAGCTTTCCACTCCCGTCTTGCACCACACGTCTAACTTCCAACAAAAACTTGATTTATCCTTTTCTTCCCGATCCATCATGGCTGAGATAAGACGAAGTGGGGGATGGGGGGAGGACGGGCGAGATATCTCGAACCTTCACTGGAAATTCCCGTCGAATCCGATAGACAGCTATCCTTTTTTTGTTTTCATCCGACAATCTGAATGGAAAGATGCGAGATAGTGAGTGTTCGGTATTGTTCAAATTGTTTGAATTTTTATGTGGTAAAATTTTTTTTTCGTCCTATTGTTGGACAGACAATGCTTCTTGGATTAGTACTGTTTCAGCGATTCTCTATCCGTAAAAAGAAAAGATGACTTTTTGTGATTACAGAGAATGAGTTTATGGCAAAAATCTTGGTAAAAGGTTTTCGTACAGAGCAATATCTTAGATAGGTACCATGAAGAGGTTTTTTTTAAAAAAAAAAAAACATTGAAACCTAGAAACTTTTCATGGTGATCTCTATCAAGCATTAATCTAATAAATATTCATTTAATCAAAACACTGCCTTTATTTAAAAAATACCTATTACAAATTTGCAAGTATCCCTACCATGTCCCACATTCGTCGCCTCCGATTAAATGTGTCATTTCATCTCACATCAAACTAGTCCTTAGTACCATCGCCCAAAGTCCATAATCGGCTCCATCTCCCCCGATCCAAAACTGACAAAAGAACTTTGCAACGAAAATAAAGAAAAAATCAAATAGGGTCATTCGGGAAAAATAGGCTAACTAGGTTAGAAATTCTTTCACTACGCCCCTGTGTAGTGGCTCTTAAATCTTCTATACTTACTTATGCCTTTAGCACCACCGTTCGTACATTATCGACCTTTAAAACTAAAGTAGGTACGTTTGCTCGCATTTTTATCTTTGCAGAGTGAGCTGAACGCCAAATTTTAACACTAAGTGCGTTGGCATTATTCCAAGCTTCAGGCGAGCAGTAAGTAATACATTGGGTTAAAAGGTCACAACTTTGCATAATTAGTGACAGGTTTGGTACATTATCTCCTCGAGAATTTATTATAATGATCCATTTTCGTCTTGCTTTCGATTTTCATATTCTCTATTTCCTCTTGAACGTTTCGATAACCATTTCAATGGATTTTATATTCCCATCGTCTAGCTAGAATTTAGTTCAGTCGAGAGAAGTTATTTCGTGAACATCTCTATTAAAAAGTCCATGAATATTAGAATTGTGATACGCGATGGATACCTTCCCTTCTTTATCAAATACATAATATTATCAACCATGTGTGCCTTTACCGTGTGAGCCTTTACTAAAATGGCCACACTATCTATTACCGCCTTGAAAGCTATCATCACAACATTTATTGGTTTCTAGACGCTCGTAAAAATAACATATAGCTATAACATATCTTGTATGTCCTTCTGTTGGGGGCGACGTATTAATTCGGTTATGACCCGGGCTATATTGCTCTTTTGGATAAGTTTGGTGATTATCTGTTATCGTCCTATCTATATTGTTGATTAAGTACTATTTGTTTTGCGGAGGCCTATTGTGGAATGTATTCATTTATGTACTATCTGAAAATATATTGGTTTTTGTTGGTTGAGTCCGCATTATTTTCGAGTAGGATAGTGCTAATAGTATAATGATGAAATAATAATTGAAATCATAGAAGTATACGAAATTTTGAAATAGATTTGCCTTGATTAACCTGCCAAGTCGTTGTAACATTCAAGGTCTAAATAAACAGTTAAAGTACATAGCCTTGGATATAATAAATTATTGACATACAACGTGTAACGTTAAATGCGCAAAACCTGAAAATAGTTTGTTCATAATTGACTACTGAATCGATTTCAGTAACTTTTAATACAGGTTTTTTTTAAATATGTATTTTGCCATACTATCCGCCGATTGACCCAAAGAAAATTAAGTCTTAATTTAAGGTAATAAGGCTCAATTTTGAATGCATAAAGCAATGCTTAGCTTTAAAAAAATAGTTTTGTTAATTGTATTATGCTTTTAACTCAATGCTCTAATTGGGGTGTATTAGGTTTTGCGCATTTAACGTTACACGTTGTAGAAATATCTTTAAACAAGAAATACACAGGGGAAGAAAAAGACAGTTCTCATTCTGAGATCGTCTCTGCTTTTATTAACTACTAGCGGCCTGTCCTGGCTTCGCACGGGTGGACATTTTATTTTTAAAACTTTTTTTTTCTTGCAATTAAAAGGCCTATATTAATCAGTGATAATGTAGCATTCAAATGGTGAAAGAATTTTTAAAATTGGTCCAGTACTTTTTGAGCCAATTCGTTACAAACATACCTTTCCTCTTTATAATATTAGTATAGAAGTATAGATTAGTATAGATTATTGTCAAGCTCACGTTGATAACTATGTAATAACCTACCTAAGTATTTATATTTGTACAGCTATAAGGCAAAACGTGATTATTTTTATTGTAACATCTTGCATGCCTAGTGTGTATACTCATCTTCTGGACAAATAAATAATCTTTATCACTACAAAGTATTTCTTGCATCGACATCTCTAACCTCTGTCATTCTTCTAGCAGGTGTACGAGACGCAGTGGCTCGCTACCCAGTCCTAGTGTTCGTGCACGGAGAGAGCTACGAGTGGAGTTCTGGCAACCCTTATGATGGCACTGTCCTGGCCTCTCACGCTGGCCTGGTCGTCGTCACTATCAACTACAGGCTCGGGATCTTGGGTAAGTCTATTAACTAGTGCATTTTTTACTAAGATAGACGTCTGTTTCGAATATTATGTTTTCGATATATTCAGCGGGATAATTGCCTAACACACTATTAGTAGCAATGGGTTTATTATTTATTTATTTATTTAATACTTCAAGCACATACATGTACCGCGGGTTTCATTTTGATAGATCAACAACGTTCATTGCGTTTTTTACATTGCTGAGCAGATCCATTTTTCCAACATATGAAGCAATGGATTAGCAATAAGCTTCAAAATTATTCAAATTGAGATCGATAGTGTGTTTCGCAATTAGAGTGCCGATGCCGGTCTGATGCCCTGAACGGCTCCACCTCCTGGATCCCCCGCTAGATCTTCTTCTGTTTTAAACTCGTGTCTTATCTACTATCTTCTTCTGTTTTAAACTCGTGTCATATCCACTTGCTATCTCTGATCGGCATTGTGAATGATTTTATCTTAGACGTCGACATTGAAATCTGCGTTCGAATCAGCATTATATTTTATGATCTACACTTTGTAATGCAAAATCAACCAGTGACGCAGAATAACTGTTCATAAAGATTTATAACCAAACCAGGCCAGGGCCGCTGGAAACCGCGTTTGGTTGATGATATCTGAGGGACAATTCTCGTAATTTTAAGAACGTTCAGTCTGATCTCAGTCTCAATCTGCCAAAAATACTTAAAATTTCCCTACATTTTGACATTTGTTTGTCACCGAGTTGAGACTGCGACTAGATTTTGAACGTTTTAAATTACGAGAATTGGCCTTCTGATAGCCTTGTATATTTAAGAATACTTGTGGTAAAATGTGGGTTCCCTTTCGAGGACTACAGAGGTGTCTAAATCTACTTATTTTCAAAGAAAACTTTAAAAATACCCTATTTTCAACTTTGTGCTTGTTATGTTTACGTGGCCTTCAAGGTTGACACTATTAAGTACAGGTTTTGGGTAAGTGAAATGTTTGAATAATAAGTGGGGTAGAGGACCTCTGTGTGGTAAGTTAAGGGTACGGTTTGGGTCTAGTAGCCCTCTTGTGTTGACCATCGATTAAGACTGAAGTAGGGAGAGAGGTTTCTATAAAGTTTCCTTTATGTAAGACGTAAGCATGTCCTAATATGGATGTTTTAAATGTGAAAGTGAATGTTTAGATGTTTGGATGTTTGTAACTCAATCACGCAGCTTTGTTCATTGTGTCGATGTTACAGGTCGACGTTATCGCTCAGCGATAAAGCCCTTAAAATAATTTATTTATTTATTTATTACATCATGGAAGACTTACAGCTAAAAAAACAGAATAAAAGAAAACGATAGTCGACAGAAAGCTAATTACAAGTCTTCGCGTTTAGACTTATAATAGAACTAGCTTCTGCCCGCGACTTCGTCCGCGTAAATTTTTTTTGTTTCCCCGACCCACCCCGTCGCAACGTGTCGCCGGCCTGCGTTATTACTTCGTTTTCGCTTGGCGAAAACTTCAGACTTTTTTTCTTTTTGCTCAACTCCTAAGGGTCCTAGCGTCAAATTTAATAGAATATATAGCCTTCCTCAAGAACTGGGCTATCGAACGCAAAAATATTTTTATATATGTGACCAATACTTCCAGAGATTTGGAGCTTTCAAACCGTGTTTCAAACAAACAAACTCTTCAGCTTTATTATTAGTATTATTTTAAAACTATGATATCTCCTAAGATATACATTGAAATCAAATGATGTCAGAGGCAATTTTGTTCAAAATTAAATACATGTGATGAATAACGTATTTATTTGGATAAGGATTAATACTATGTTTATAAAAACACCTTCGCAAATAATGCATTATTTTAGAACAAATTTGGTTAGCATAAAAGAGGTTATAGTGAGCTAACCTTAAAAGATAGACGCTGTCGCGGACTTTTTTTAAAGTTTTTAAAGGGGAACAATTCTGTCATATGTGATTTTTGCGAAACTTTAACCGTTTACGCAGCGCACGCAGCGGAAGCTCTCAATAGGAGAAAAATCCCCCGATTTTGAAACATTCTTCATTGGTGCTCCGCTCCTATTGGTTTTAGCGTGATGATATATAGCTTCCTCGATGAATGGGCTATCTAACACTGAAAGAGTTTTTCAAATCGGACCAGTAGTTCCTGAGATTAGCGCGTTCAAACAAACAAACAAACAAACAAACTCTTCAGCTTTATTATATTAGTATAGATTTTGTTGAGAACAAACAAGCAGTAACATATTACTTTGTACTATATTTAATAGTTAAAACTATTAAAATAACCACTTGTGTTTGCAATTAAAAAGTGAGAGAGAAAAAAAAATAAGCTGAAAAGCACTGCAGCTATTTAAAAAAATTGAGGCTTAAATACCTTCTAGCTGAGGTCACACTGGTTATAAAGAGATCGAAATCATGTTGTTTACATATTTTACTAAAATTTCTAATTTAATAATAAATAAATTTAAAAAAAAAGACTCCATCACGCAAAACCGTCTGAACTAAATAATAATAAGGTTTTCATCTATGCAATTTCCAAATATTTTTTTGTTTGTTTTACGTATACATACAATAATCTTCTAGGTTTAGGTAATTCAAACGTAGAATCAACTACTTCAACAAAAGCAAAAAATCGAATTAACTCTTAATTGGATATCAAAATACAATAAAACTTCGTTCAAAACAAAATTAATTATCGAAACGGATAAAATGATTTCCATTCCGTGACTCCGTGAAGAGATACGGACGCGCCGCGCCGCTCCGTTAATTTGGATCTTGAATAAGATTGTTACATCAAAGCTGCCCATTTCCCGAGCCATCCCGAATCTTCCCGAGCGAAAACGAAGCGGCAATGCTAATTGCATTCCAATTTAACACAAAGAGCTCTCTTAAAAGAAAGTCCTCCCAAGCAAAACTATCTGTCTGTTAACCTACCTTACTTAAAATGTATTAATTCAGAACAAGATCGGGCAAGTTGCAATTTGTTTGTTTAAATTTGAAATGACCAAAACTTAAATTATTTCAAAGTGAAACTTGAATTTTAGTGACTGAATAATAAATAAATTAATTGTTCTTTAACAGGTTGCATTTTAATTGAATGAATTTCGGATAAGAACCCCCAAAAAGGATTATTTAATTTTGTAAAATTATTTTTATGGTAGGTAATACATATGTATATACTATTATCTTTACAATAAATGTCCTATTAACGGAAAGCCTCGACCAACACCTAAGGAAGCTCTAATTGCGCGGCTAGGTTGATTCAGAAAGCCCGTACTTCTGGACACGGCACGCATTGTGAGGTTCCTATATCTAGAATCCTGACCACTGCCAGCTTATGATCCCCTGTTTATGATCCCGATGGGTCATTATTTTTTATATTTTTAAATGTTTTTTCATAAAAAGATTTAAAAATGTAAGCAATGTAATCAGGTTGGTGTTTTCGTCAATTTAAACTAATCACTTAAAATTTGACACATAATCCCTATCATGTTACCAATGCTTTGCGAGATCGAGAGCAGTGGTAACGGCAACGACTTACGAGTTGTAGGTCGTCAGTTCGGACCCAGACGGGCTTTTTACTTTGTGTAAATAATTTCATCACCACTGCTCTCTGTGTCCCAACAATAGGAACAATCCTTTCTGTGAGTAAACGCAATCATAAATCATGCTGGAAGAGCCCGCAAAAGTCCAAAATAAACATAATGGAGACGGTTCAGAATAGTCTCTGTCAACAATACAACTAACAAAAGACAATCGTCTCTTACAACCTTTATCTCTTTATTGGCTCAACTACCTCAGATATTGAGTCGGATACTAAAGATTCTTAAGCACAATCAAAGCACTAGAATGGTTATTGTCTATATTTATCAGCGATATCCTTTTAACAACAGGGTCTTATCATATTTCCCGCGGCCATGATGGCCCACACAGCAAATAAACTCAGAATAATGCCAAAATAAAGTGGGATTGTCTTGCTAAGTGGAATATTACCATTTTGAGACAATAATTTCGTGAATAGAATGGTCTTTGAAGAAGCTCTTGTTTTCTTAAGTACGTAATGTAAATGTGGAGTTTGCGTAAGTATGTGTTTTTAGGTTAAATATACGTTCGTTTGAATGTGGGAAAATGTTTTCGGGTGCAGAGGTAAGGGTCACGTTAGCATTACATTTCTTCGTGTCAGCACTTTTGCAGCGTTTCTATTCTTTGAAAATCCTGGCTGTTTGTGGATGCAAAGGAGAGTGAAATTGCATGTTCTTGTTTTGAATGTATAACTAAAGTGTAATGATTTCAATGATTTAATAGAATTATTAATTAAAAATAAGACTTTCACCGCAAGCGACAGATGGCGCTAGTGGTTGCACGAACTTTAACATCCGTTTTAGATAGTCATTTGTAAAATAACGGTATCTAAAGTATACTTTGTTTTGTATCATTAATAAATCAATATTGTATAAATAAAAGAGTTTAGTTATAATTAAACTTATGCTCTAATGTACTTTAGTTAGTCAAGTGATTATATGTACTATTTACTTTGCTCTGATTGGTCGTATAGCCGACTGAGCGTTCACTTCCCTTTGGGGTGGGGAACATTCAGTCGGCAACTAATTTGCATGGATAGAGTCAGTCTTCCTCCAGGCGTTGAACAGTAAGCATATCTTATGGTTCCGTGCTAATATTATTACACCCTACTGTGTGTGATTGTGTAAATCTGATTGTGTTAAAGTTGTTGTGTTGATTGAAATAAAGTGAATAAACATTACTAAAAGCTGTGAATACGGTTCCGTGTTACTTCTATTATAATCTACTGTGAGTGACTGTGTTAACCCGTTTGTGTTGGAATTAAGTGAATAAACATTATTAAAACTGTACTTGAGGTGTATGATTTCTTCACAAAAGTAAGAGTGGTGTGTTCCTTTTGTCTTTTAAGTTCCATGATGTAAAGTTAATAGCGTTTTTGGCAAAATATTTATTTATTATTACCACTTACATTTGTTTTACAGGTAGGAACCCAATACAAAAATGTAGTCACAATTTCCACACTCGTGTAGCACCCAAAACCAATTTGATACCACCACCAACAAAAATGAAATTTAGGTTTATAGGTATGATGTGTCAATTTTTAAGTGATTAGTTTGGCAAACACATTGCTGTTGCCTTCTGATAAGATTTACTTACATTTATAAACATTATAGTTATCATTAACATTATAGTTATCAAGTTTATAGTTAACATTATAGTTATCAAGGGAGTGTCAGACTCTTACTGACTAAAACCTACCCGTGATGCTTCCGGAGTAGCGGTAACCCTTTCGGACAATCCCGCTGCCCCGGTAGGAATCCCGCTGCCCCGGCAGGGTTCCCAACTATGTTGGGGTCGGCTTCCAGTCTAACTGGATGCAGCTGAATACCAGTATTTTACATAGAGCGGCTGCCTATCTGACCTCCACAACCCAATTACCTACTGGATAATACGATAGCCCTTGGTAACACTGGTTGTCAGATTTTCGGGCTTCTGACTACCCGTAACGACTGTCAAAGGTCCACGAATGACAGCCGGCACCAACGGCTTAACGTGCTTTCCGAGGTACGAAGGGGTCTTTGTATGTAAAGATGGTCACCCATCGACACACCAACCGCGACAAGCGTAGCTTAACTTGAGCGATCGACATGTGCGGCTGCTTTTTATTTTTAATGTATCATATTACATGGGGCCATCAAAATTATTTTTAGACAAGCTAAAAATATTCCAATGAACAAATTTGAAAAACTTCCATACAAGCTTTTATCTCTTGCGGAATAATTAAAAAAATATCCTTTTTATTGGTCACCTTCGTTATAATTATAAGGAACTTTGTGCAAATTCTTCTAAATCTAGGGCTGTAATGTGCGTTGTCCGTCCCGTCAGTGAGTAAATTTAAGATTTCTTTTAAGTAGGTAGATTTTGCGGTCACCGTTTCTGTAATCTGAATATAATTTAAATACTAATAGTCTTGAGTAGACTCTTAATTGAAATATTGCATCTTAACATGCAAACTGGTGCTTGTAAACATTAAGTAATTAAAACTTTTGATTTGATTTCCAATTTTTATTCTCAAAATTTTGTTGAATGTCTGAAGTACACGCAATGTTGTTTATAAGTGGGGGAATGATTGGGAATCAAGATACTTTCGTGACTTGTAATTTACTTCATGTGAGAAAATGTTTTCTAAAATAGTGAGAAAAGTGACATGAAATTTAAGGTTTTTGGTAATTTTCAGTTTGGTTACTTGCATGATTGAGCTGCATTCAGACCGGAATCGAACTTAACATAGTTCAGAAAAAACTAAACATTACAAAAATATTAAATCGACGGGAATATTTTTTTTTCCACCTTACACTATCATTACAGGGAAACCTATAGCGATAGTGTACTTATCTACACTCTTATCTTAACTTATCACTAACATATTATTATTATAATTAAATTTTGTAACTTATTACAAACAATGCATTCTTTGTGAACTCACTCAGTGAACAACAGAATAGGTCCGTGTCACTAGCTATGAGGCTGAGAGTACGGAGTGCACGCGTCAGTGGCGCCTCTTTTAAAATATTGGTCCGAGCGCACGCACCTGTCCGGAACACACAAACCTATGTGCCCTAATATGTCCACATTATGTACCTTCCCTCTAAGTACTTTGAATATGTACGAGGTGAAATATCAAGATTGGTACAGTATTTTTATACAATGGACATTCTACCAAAATAAAGGACACTGGGAAACTTTGAGAGGGCGCCGTACCCAAACGAAAATTGACTGTAGCGATAACGCTACAGTCAAATTTTTTCATCATTAGAAGCAAAAAAAGTTTTATAGGTACATTAATTTCAAAAAGTGTCCATCATTAGCAGGTCAATAAGTTTTGAGAGGATAAGTTAAATATTTCCCTTTATTAAATCAATTTAATTTCCTCACATATATTATTTCTCCAAGTGAATTCAGACATGCTGTTTTAGGATTGATTAAACTACTCCATGAGGACAACAAAAATCAACATAGTTCATAATGCTACAATTAACTTTGTCTGGGTACGGTCTTACCTATTCTCAAAAAAACAGCAGATATTTTTAATTTTGCGATTCTATGAATAAATAATTTTAATAAAAATTTCGCCACGAATTCAGCATGAATATTAAACGTATTTTATTTTTGCGAATAATTTACGAGAAACTTAAAGTTAAGCCTTTGAGTCTGAGATACTTGGACAAACACCTCGTTAATGGAGTTAGTAATATTTATAATAAATTATTGTGACACAACATTAAGTCTAGACTTAAATAATAATATAATAGACACATAATATTCAGTGTTAGATACTTCATTTTCGTAAAATAATAAAAGAAAAACCTTGCCAGAATGGTATTTTATTTTATAAGAGAAAATAAAAAGTAATACAGTAAATTAAAAATGTCTCCAAGACTAATGAAAGTAAGAAAACTTAGAAATAAGTGAAATACAAAATTCATTTACTTACTAGTAGTAAAGTACTTACCTACAACGCGAACTAAATATAATTATTATGATTTATTAAACTCACTGAGGGGCTTGTGGCTAAGTTATACCGCGGATAAACCGTGGATGGGTGACCATCTTTACATATAAAGACCCCTCCGTGCCTCGGAAACCACGTTAAGCCGTTGGTCCCGGCTGTAATTCGTAGAACTTTGACAGTCGTTACGGGTCGTCAGAAGCCCAAAAGTCTGACAACCCGCTTACCAAAGGGTATCGTGTTACCCAGTGGAGGTCCGATAGGCAGTCGCTCCATGTAAAATACTGGTATTCAGCTGCATCTGGTTAGACTGGAAGACGACCCCGACATATTTGGGAAAGGGCTAGGCGGATGATGACGTACTAATACAAAACGGATCGTGCAATTCGTGTATCACGTATGTACACGAGATTTTGCATCAATCCCTACATCTGAACATAGAAGACTGAAACGCTTTTGCGCAAGCACCAACACAAACGAAATCAGCATACTTTTTTTTTATTTTTTAGGTATGACCACTCGCAGATGTGCAACTCATGGAGGCTGCCAAACTGCTTAACCGGGCTATCCTGTGGTGACCAAAAATTACTTTAAGGCCCCCAGCCAGGGCTTACAAACTAAGGATTTATATTTAACTCACCCGGCATGCTTTTGTAATAGAGAACAACACAAAACGGGAACTTGTCACATTGTTGCGAAAATTTCCACTTTATGCCGAAATAACTTAGGAGGGGTCACACGGGGAGAGAAATTAGGTATGACGCGCGGAAATACGGTAGTAGGCATCCAAGGTAAGAATTTGAAATTAGCTGGCTTTAAATTTTATTTTTGGTGTTACTTATTCCAACACTATTATTAAAATTTTAACTCCTGAAAACAGCTCATTGAAAGTATTCCAGTAACAAGAACTAGATTTCAACAAGCTCTTTCTTATTCCCGGCTTTCACCTCAAAAAGGAATAATCAACATGGTTATTTTCAAACCCATCAATATTCAATATTATTCTAACCCCAAAAGCACCCACAATGTATCGTACTGTGGCCAAAATCTATTTTAACTCGATAAACGCCAACGTAATTGTTTGCGTTTAACTCAAACGTTATGGTTATCGTTGCTACGTAGATTTTATGGCGCAAACATAATAAACAAGACGCAAGTTCAGTTTAGTGTTGCAGACTAGAAAGTTTTCGGTTTCGGTTCAATAAAGTTGAAATGTTTATTGGGAATATTTTGGATTTATGAGTTGTAAATAAAGTTTTCGTTATTGTCCTGGCGCCTTTCCTTACCAATTTTATATTTATATCCAAACTTTTAAGTGACGTAATTCTTGAATGTTGTACCCACTCGTTTGCAGATATCGTCTAAATATAGGCGAACAAAATGCTCCCAACACTAACAATTTGATAGCTGGGAATTTGTACATATTTTATTTAATAGTTCCAACGATTTCTGCGAACTATACTCGATATCGTCTGCGAACTATATGCCATATCGAACTTGCCTTGTCGAGGGACGCCATTACGTCTGTCGAGAAATCAAGAGTATCGTATAACTAACATACCTAGTAGTAGGAACGTGCCAAAGTATACTAGTATTGTATTTTTTTAGGGCTGATTTCTCAATACCTCCACAAACCACCACCAATATCAGAAGGCCAATTCTCCAAATTTAAAACGTTCAAATTCTAGTCGCTGTCATCTTAGCGACAAACAAATGTCAAAAAACTTGTCAAAAATGTAGGGAAGTATTTTTGACAGATTGAGAGTGCGATCAGATTGTGAACGTTCTTAAAATTACAAGAATTGCCCCTCAAGACGTACGGTAAGCTATATTTGCTAATACAAACGTGGGAAATATGGGTACAAAATAACAAAAGTGCCATGTACTATTTAAGAAACAATTAATATTTTACATTGTCACGAAACTCCCATAACGAATAAATATGTGTTGTGTACCGTTTCACGTTTATTATTCAAATATTTTAATAGAGTAAACGGTCATGTTTCACTGTCCGAATAAATATGTCCGGTGTTTTGCGAAAAATAACGTAAATGATTGAAAACGAGGTTAATATATGACGCGACGCTGGTGGTATAGTAATTTTACTCTAGGTACAGAGGCCAGCACATCAAGCTACCCCAATCTGTCAGATTCTCCCAATTGAATATGAACCTTATACCTTTGTGCTAAAGTTGAAAATCTATCAAAGAAATTTGACAGATTGAGGTAGGTTGACCTGCTGGCGTCTGTACATCACCATCACATTATAATCATACAGAATGAATGTAAAAAAAATATTATAAAGTGTTTTCAAAAAGTAAATTTTCTTGCCTATTCTCCTCCATACGAAGCTACAAAAGGTAGCTTAAAGGAAGGAAGGGGTAACTAGAACCAATTCTATACAGCCTCGGCTCTCCCAGGCTGTATAGAATAGGCCTCTGTCTATGTCCAGCAGTGGACTGCGATAGGTTAACTTGATTGATTTTGACGCCGAAAAGGGCCCATGGGCCTGTTTCGAATAACTTTATTTGACATTGATTTTGACGTGATCTGAACTTACATTTTGCGACATTCGAAGCTTTGGAATCTGCCTTTTTGTTGAAATATGTGTTAAACCAAACCTTGGCCATGATATTGGTTGAACCTTCCAATTACTATTCGACTTTGAAATTTCATACTATGACTAATTATAACCAAGCCTTGGAACCATTTGGCCCGGGCCTTCATCAACCTAATAACTTCAAGTTGGTAGTATTATCCATTCACTCAAATAATATTTCCATTCATAGCCTTCAAATCTTACTAAAATCCATAGAAATCTACGAAATCTAAGTAACTTACACAAAGGGACAGCTTAACAAGTCAGACAAATCGATACACTGGGAATGAACTCATTTATTTCAATAAATACTTGGGCACCTCTGAACGTTTGTAAGTGAAGTGTTTACACAAAGACTAATTTCTAGAGGCAAGTAATTACCTACTTGGTAGTTTTGTACCGCTCCGTCCTTCGGAGCACTTGTAACAATTACTGTTGCTACTTATACTGCTTTTGTCGTGGAGTTGAATAACTGTAATGTTTAGTGTCTGTCTGGAGGGTTAAGATGAGATGTATAGTTCCCGGAGTTTGTTCTCGACGTCACTGTAGTACCTAATACCACAACTGTTCTATGAATTATTCCAGTAGCAGGTCACAATATAGGCTAACAAAAAATAAGTTTAACATTATAAGTTCGTAGACCAACTTCGCACATGTGTCGGCCAAATCCTACTAATCCTATCCTATCCTACTAATCCTACTAATATTATAAATGCGAAAGTTTGTGAGGATAGATGTTTGTTACTCTTTCACGCAAAAACTACTGAACGGATTTTGATGAAACTTTACAGTAATATAGCTTATACATCAGAATAACACATAGGATACTTTTTATCCCGATATTCCTACGGGATCGAAACTTACGCGGGTGAAACCACGGGGCGCAGCTAGTGCTACAACAATTTGTCATCGAATTGAAGGTCCAGTATGGCCAGAAGCAAATCCATTGCTTATACGAATTTGAGATATAAGGACAGATTAATATACAGGGTGCATTTGATATCATGGGCATTATTTTAACCTAAGGTACTACTTATGATACTAATTGCATTAGGGCTACTATTACGCAAATCAAAAATATTATTAATGCAAGTATGGAAAACCTTAAAATGTAGTAAGTCATACAAAGTATCAAATTAGTTGCGCTTCTCGATAGCAAATGCGTAGGTACACTACGCCGTACGCGCGTCATTGGGCGTGAATTCTTTGACCCCGCCCGACTCACGTGACATTCGTAAGTTGCCAATGAATTGATTCATAATAAATTCCAATTTTCCCTTCGTACTTTGCCGGCTTAGGACGGTCAAAACTACGTCAACTAACATACATTAAAAAAAAACATTTACGTACCTAGCTTGTGGATTGTTTTGAAAAAACCTTATTTGTCGGTAAAGTGACAGAGGGTAAACGGGTGCTCTTCCACGAGCTTGTGCATGTGCTGGCACGTGAAAAGACGAAAAATCCAACAGGTTCTGAGTGGTTCTGGTGGAATGAGACCCCGTGAAGGAATAGGGTCGTTCGGGTAGCGCCGATGGAACATTTCACGAGTTCATACTAAATTTCTTGCGCGATCGTAAATTACAACCATTTGTGGGTATTGTTGGTTGGTGTACCTAGCCTGCACATTACGCGGTCGAGGCATCGTGTACACAAACACACACACAACACACAACTACTACACTAACACTTAATACACTGCAATCCAAGCACCGTATGCCGCGAGCGGCGAGTACGGCGATTACGTCACGGGATCAATAAATCAATTACGCGTCAATGCACCTGCGCAGTCGTTATGACACTGGTTCCGGGTTCGTGACTTCGTGTTGCGGCGGGAAGCATACCCCGCGCGGGGGTGATATTCGTATTTTTGCGAGTGAGGGAGTGGGACGGAGAGAGTTCAGGGAATCCCGCCGGACGGAATGTCTTGTAGCCCATTGTTATTATTACTTGTAAGGAAAAACCCGCGCGCGCGCAGGTGATGTTTGTTTACATTTCGCTTTGCGCTGTACTGCGCTTTAAGATTTTGATATTTCAACAATTATTGGCGTTAACGAAGTATTTTGTTTTAATTACTTTAAGTGTTTATTTGCAATAATAAGCCTTGTGCAATTTGACTTACTACATTTTTAAGGTTTTCCTTACTTGCATTAATAATATTTTTGATTTGCGTATTAATAGCCCTAATGCAATCAGTATCGTGAGTAGTACCTTAGGTTAAAATAATGCCCATGACTTCGATTCCACCCTGTATATCACCAATTACCTCTAGTTTCTGGCATATTACTATAAAATCGACCCGCTACCGGAATTCTTCTGCTAATACATAAACCGCTTTGAACGAACTAGGAAATTTGAATATTCCAATATTTACTATAGTAATACTTTCATAAAATTGTTTGCGTAAAATACATTTTTGAACTTACTTTTTAAAAATACGATACATAAAATTCAATCAGCTTACGTGACGCACTATCGCATTGCTTTTAAAAGATTTTCAGTAAAAATTTTAGCGCATAATGATTTACCTAAATATATTTTTTCAACGTTCTTATAGACGTTGGTATCTGTAACATGATTAATTTACGTTACAAGAATAAGAATAAGAATAAGAAGAATAAGAATCGTTTATTTGCACAGAAAGTAGGTACAATATACAGATGTTTTTTAATATTAAGCGATCCATGTACTTTCTACCTTAACTAAGGCATGCAAAAGTGTTATAAAGTGGATAAATTCAATTAAATAATATTACAATAGGTACAGCCATAATAAAAACATAAAACAAGCACAATGTCAGAATAAATTATTGATTAAAATTACAAAAAAAAATTACTACAAAGAATGTCAGAGCCAATTGAATTAAATTTAATAATGTTTTATTAGAATAGGTAGAGAATGTCAATATTAATTTAAAATGTGTCGTACAAATTCGATATCTATTATGAAATACTATTAAGCCTTTTCTATTTATTTCTTCGGTATTAAAGGTTAAAACTTTGACTCCCAGACAACAGACATAATAGAAAATCTATTGTTGGCGGACACCGTGACCGCGGTGGCAGTCAATGACTTAAGGATAATCCTAGTAGACTCAAATTTAGACATTTACAAAACCATTTGTAGTTCAATTTCCAGCGAAGGTTGATAACACTGTGACCTTGAGCTGGCTTAGCGTAGTACGGACTTTCAATTTATTATGTTTAAGAGGCCAGTTTATACTGGTTTCGTTGCCACTAACGTGCGGCTTAATACACCTTTTCATTCACCTTGACGTTATATGACACAGTTATATGTAAAATACGTTTGACGTCAAATACCATCTTTGCATCGAAACTATCAAATCCTAAAAAAGGCCTAAATCATAAAAACAGTTAAACAAATTTTATTGTCTTATGCGAATAGAATTCAATATATTTGAATACTTTTATTTGAAAAAGTTTCCCTAGTTCCCCTGGAGCATGTGGCATCTGTACATCCTAAAAACCACACGATTCTAATCAAAATTTTCTTTGTAGGTTTCCTCAACCCTCGGTCAGACGAGTACCCTCGCTCCCCTGCTAACTACGGCCTCATGGACCAGATAGCAGCCTTGCACTGGATCAAGGAGAATGTGGCAGTTTTTGGAGGAGATCCTACGAATGTCACCCTCATGGGTCATGGAACTGGTGCTGCTTGCGTGCACTTCTTGCTTACTTCCTTGGCTGTGCCAGAAGGTACGTATTCGTTTGTTTAAATATAGTTTACTAGCGACCCGCCCCGGCTTCGCACGGGTGCAATGCTGATACTAAATACACTACATATAAACCTTCCTCTTCAATCACTCTATCTATAAAAAAAACCGCATCAAAATCCGTTGCATAGTTTTAAAGATTTAAGCATTCAAAGGGACAGAGAAAGCGACTTTGTTTTATACTATTGTATTGATTGTCTCGCATTTGACTACTATCTTACCTGGCCGTAAGCGATGATGTGGTCGATGGTAGTGTATGTTAAAGTAACCTAATCACGCACGAATTCAAAACAATGAAGTGCATTACCATCGAGATTTAGAAAGTATTACACCGGTGCGACACTTCAAGTGAATCCACTTAGAGTGTTCTGGGTAGAATTAATATTGTCGTTCAGGTGCCATCGAAAAACGATAAAGTAAATATTGAATATTACTAGATGCAAGACATGAATCTCTTAAACTAATTTTTGTTTTTTATGCCATTTAAGCATTATTGCATAAAATTACCTTATGATGGAACAGTTAAATTAAGAATTCTTAATACAAATAAACAGAAGAATTTCAATATTTTTTCGTACCTACATAATAAATATACAATTACACTTAACTTGACACAGCAAATCGAGTTTTAGATTTTGGTCTTTTAAGTCTTCACATAACGGAGACGATTTTCATAATATAAAACTTGACTCAGGGTAATCACATTTCTATCAGTCAGCAGTAGTAACTTATTGGAGAAGTTTAAAGAAAATAGTCCGTACAAAAGGCTCGGCCAGACTTCTGAGCGAAATATAAAACATTTTGTCTCTTCTCTTCGTTCAAACACACGTTGGCCACCCGAGTTTGAACTTGACGACACGCATAATATAGATTTGTTATATTTTTGTTATGAATAACAAAAATATTTAAAAAATCCCCTGTTCCCTTTTTCTCCAATAGTCCATCTTCCTACGCATATGGCTACTTCCAAGTAGCCCCTAGGATAGACATCTGGAGTCATTTTTAACCGACTTCAAAAAAGGAGGAGGTTCTCAATACGACGGTATGTTTTTTTTTTTTTTTTTGTGTTTGTTACGCGATTTCTCCGCCAATTGTAGACCGATTTTCAAAATTATTTTTTTATTTGTAAGGGTATGCTCCCGAGGTGGTCCCATTGTCACCAAATTGGAATCTGACTTGGACTTTTCAATCAGCTCCAGTTCTCTTGGTTCTTACAAGGAGAACTCCTCAACAATTAACGTCCCTGCATCGGGAAAAGCAATATTTTGTAAAAGGTGATGAGCAGTTGACATTAGGCTATTGTAACTTAGATAAGTTAGAAACTGGCCCACTAAAAAGTGAAAAAATAAAAAACTTTTTATAAAAAAAAAACAACCGACTTCCAAAGAAACACTACAAAGTGAAAAATAACTTTAATTTCGGAAGTTGGTGTCAATAAAAAAAAATGCGGAACCAACGACACCGACTTCCGAAATTAAAGTTATTTTTCACTTTGTAGCGTTTTTATAGGCTTTTTTCTTGCAACTGGTGTATCCTCCTTATTACTAAGCAGGTCGTTATTAATGTTCGTATCTCTTACGTAGCCGTCGGGTCAAGTGTTATCATGATCTTGGCTTAACTTGTCTGAAATCTATGTTGTTGAAGCCATCCCTGACATCAGCTTTTCTTCTTGATTTTCTAAGTATTTCAACATAAACAAAGTGAGGACCAGTTAACTGCTACACTTTTGGCAAATAAATCGCGAATGCGGATTATGCTTATGTAACTTCTAAATTTAATATTCATACTTAGATATTTCTATTTAAGGCTAATTACTCTCCCATTCTTTTCAAACATAACTTTTCTGATCAAGCCAATCAACTCAAGATACTCTCAAAACAAACATTCCAACGAGTACATAAATTCCAATTCCATAAACCACCGCAATACTTATTCGCATTTTCAAACACTTCCTATGGAGGATTATAATGCAAAAAAGAAACAAAACTCAATTCGAAAACGGCGGAGAATCTACAGTTCTCGAGTGGAATACTTGTTTTAATTACAAAAGCAAACTAGCAGAACAATAAACCATGAAATGATGTTGTTCCGAGCCGGGCAGTTTGCTACGTGCGAAGTATAAAACCGAGCAATAAATGAAGACATTGTTTCTGTATTGATTTTTTCTGAAAGAAATTATGTTTTATTGTTTCGTCGGTTTTGAGATCCCACTTCATCATACTAAGCGAGAAATCTTCAGAAAAGTACTCGTATAAAGGGTTGCAGAATTTAATTGGTTAAAAAATTCATATACGCATATTTTTTTTTACTTTGGTTTCATGAGAAAGCGGTGGCGTCTACATTACGACCGCAGTGATGGCTGTCATAAAAATGATGGCACCGGGTTTTTCTTTACGGTGTCAAAAAATGCTCTCTAGGAAAACACAGCAACTAACTTTCAAAAGTAACATTTCAGTGAAGTCATTCAGCTGTAAATTGCAGACGCTTTACAGCGGCCGCTACATTCTAGGAAACCTTAGATTTATACTGTATCTAATCTAAACAAAAGAACTCACAAAAACGATTTAAAAAGAGAAAAAATATAATATAGGTATATAGTTAAATTGTACAGTTGCAACAATATTTTGATTTGCAACAATTACACATACTAAAAAATACAAAAGAATTTACAAATCAATTCTAAGGAATATTTCAATATGCATCAAAATATTCTTAAACTCAAACTAGACATAATTTAACAAATTCCTCTGAAATATTTCAAAACCTCACAAAATATTTCTATTTCACGTAATGTATTGTGACCTAGCAAATCTTCAAGTCGGAATTGAATAAGGGTGCAATGCTGATAGGAAATATTTCCGAGGTATAATAAAACGGAGCGTGTCTTCGTTCAATCCTCGCGAATGAATGGAACTTGTGTGTTTAACTTTATAGGCAAGCTGGGGTTCTCGGTCGTTCTGAATTGCTGAACTAAATTTGAGCTCTAGTGAACCATTTTTATCCGACTTCAAAAAGGACGAGGTTCTCAATTCGACTGTATGTTGTTGTTTTTTTTTTGTATAAAAAAACTGTTCTTTATGTTATTTCTATTTTTTTTTTTTTCATGACTGTTACGCGATGTATCCGGTAATTGTATATCGATTTCAAAAAATCTTTTTTTAAAGGATATGTATACCTCAGGGGTAGTCCCATTGTAAAGTACTGGTACTTGTGTGGACTGTATGTTCGCTTCAAATAAAACACTTCTTGATCGCAGGTATTCAGACTTGTTTATTCTTCGAGCTTCTTCGGTAGACTACCTTTTTGCCGTTTTTTTTTTTTTTTTTTTTTTGGAAATGGCATCTCGCAGTTCAACCTGTAGGAGGTTGTCGACTGCTTAACCGGACTTTCCTGTGGATGCCTTGAAGTTAAGGCCTCCAGCCAGGGCTTTCCTTTTTGCCGTAAAAGGCGCTCGTTTTTATTACAAAGGTAGAGGGCGCAAGTAGTGGAGGGGGTACTCTTTACAATTTCTCAATTGCCCAATAAAACTAAATTCTGTGGCTGATGCCCCGTGCAGGTAGGAACCTTTCTCGACAGGTTCCGACCTGTTTACAAGTTCGGACTTACATTTCAGACTTTGGTGATACTTATTCTATCTCATTATAACAAAGTTAAACAATATTATGAACTTAATAACTATCTTATCCTATTTACAACTGTGTTTAATTTAACTTATAGGTACAATGCTCGGCGTCCGTTACACCCATATAAATTTTATTACCTTCGCTTGGGTAGTTTTTGAGTTAGTGTCGCCTGGCTTCGTGTCCGACAGTGCTAGTATCAGTAATAAGCAGGTAGACGCTAGTCTATACGAACAACTCTAGTTCTCACGCACAGAAACACCGTTCCGAACTGATAGGCGCGTAAAAAAAATCAAAAAGTGCTTCGGAAAATCGAGTTTTATGAAAAAACCACTGCATAAATCAATTACAAATCAATAAAATTTATTGATCTCTTCGATAACTGAGCTTTGTCGGTACGGACTTGGTTTTGAAGATTTTAAGTTCTTTTATTACTTATTTACACCCAAAGTAACGTTAAAAATAGCAAGAAAAACGAATCTCTGTTGGCTCATAACTTTTTAATGGCTTTTTATTTTACTATTCTGTTTCCGTACAGACACAATTAATAATAAGTTAAAACGATATCATGTTTAACTTTGGATGCACAATGTCAAACAGTGGAGTAATATTCTCCCGAAATTTGTATAGAAAAAATATCGAAAAGTGGCACCTTAATACGTATTTTTGCTACTTAGTTTTTATTGATGATGTTATAATGACTTCCTGACACTGATATTTACATAGCAAGTAGTGTTATAGGAATTTGTGTGGGATAAGTACCTACATTTAAAAAGTGAAAAATAATAACTTTTTTTATAAAAAAAAAATAACCGTCTTCCAAAACAGACTCTACAAAGTGAAAAATAACTTTAATTTCGGAATCCGGTGGCAAACAACGAAAATGTGAACCTAACAACACCGACTTCCGAAATTAAATTTTTTTCTCACTTTGTAGTGTCTTTTTTAGAAGTCGGTTATTTTTTTTTTAGAAGCAGCATTGGCCTAAATCTCGTTGTCCCAAGTGCGTGTGGGGGGTCCTAGGGTCGAGCATGGCAGTGTTGTTGGGTTCTATAGCATAGCCCCTACCATCAGAATATGAACAGAGAATGCACACTGTGTCTGCGCACACGCTTGTTCACTATGATATCTTATGGTTCACATTTAAAATGAAAGCTCGAGAACACATACACAAGAAGTTGGCAGATTCGTCTCAGAATTAAGTTGTTGTAGATTTTCTTGTTTATCTCTCTTAACTTTTTTTTATATACATTTTGTTGTATGTATGTATTTATGTATTTATTCTTACCTTATATCTTTTAGTTATATTTTTTTTCTAATTTGTTTTCTGTTATTGCACCTACTGTGTATTGTCTCTGCATCACCCTAAGGTAGACTGGTAGAAAATGCCCAAGGCATTAAGTCCGCCTTTGTACAGTTTTTACTTCTACATAAAGTTTTAATAAAATAAAATAAAATATCTCTTGAGTACTTTGCCTAGTTTCCGTTGAAACTGGCCGCTGTGATCGAAATTCGGTCGGTAGAATATTATTAATGGGCTAAATAAGAGGCTAACTGGGTTGTCGAGGTCAGATAGGTACGCGCTCCATTTAAAATACTTGTATTATTCACCTGCATCCGCTTAGACTGGAAGCCGTCCATAGCATAGGAGAGGTCGTAACAATTTTGTACCAGAAGTTAGTAATTTCAGAGATAGCGTGTTCGAACAAATAAACAAACTCTTCAGCTATATTATTAGTAATAGCTTCTACCCGCGACTTCGTCCGCGTAAAATAACTTGTTTCCCCGACCCACCCCGTCGCATCGCATCGCCTGCCCGCGCTATTAGTTCGGTTTGAGTTTTTTCTAACTTTTTGTCTTGCTCGGCTCCTAAGCGTCTTAGCGAAATGTTAAATAGCCTTCGAATTGGGCGATCAAATGCAAAAAGTTTTTTTTTTAATTCATCTGTTAGTTCCTGAGATTAGCGCGTTCACACAAACAAACTCTTCAGCTTTATTATTAGTATACATATAGATTTAGACGATGCAAGAAGCGGTTGACGGTTAACACTATCTGAAAGATGTATATACGAGTACGTTTAAGATAGTCACTAGCATTATTTTATGGCTGAACACACTTTTATGTTGTCTAAAAATATTAATCATTCGATTGTTTTTAAACGCTTTCAAAAAGGAGGAAGTTCTCAATTCGACTGTATATTTTTTTTGTATTTTTGTTCCTAGTCTGCTCTGTCCCACTCCTGGCCAAAGACCACCCTCCACTCCTTCCATCTTTCACGATCCTGCGCGTTCTCCTTCTAGTTTTGATGGTACCTACCTATCCAGTTCGTCCCGCCATCTCCTACGTGGCCTGCTGCGACCACGTCTTACTGTATCTATTTAACAGTAAATATTTCAAGGAATAAATGCCCAAAATACGAATGCTCCTCCGTAAATCAATGTCAAAAATTTTCAATCACGACAGACGGCTGCCTATCACCTTATGCATATAGATATGATTTAACAAAGAGATGCATGAATATCTGAATAAGCAAATGAATTCAGCTCACGCTCGAGTTTTATATGAAATTCAGTGAAAAATAAATATTGCTTTTGAAAACCTTTTCGACCGCCAACTGATCGGTATGAAAGCTATTGTGAGAATTAAAGGATGAAAGGTATTTAAATTACTTTTTTAATTTTTAAGCTCCACACAAGTATAATTTAATTTTGTCATTTCATTTCAGATTCGTACATGGAAGACTAATTCTAAAATTAATAAGCAATAATTCGATCTCTTTTGATGAGAGATTCAATCGTGTGTAAAACTTTGTTATTCATATGGTGAACTAAATTCAGCCTGTAGAAATGTAAATATACACAACCTTCAAAGAGTGGTAATATTGGAATCTAATATAGCTTTATTTACCTACAGTACTCGGCTGTTATTGTGTTGCAAATGAGTTTTTGGAAAGGTTTGGCTTTATAAAGCGTCGTCTCTATCACTCATAATAATCCTCCATTATCATAATAGGCCTTCGGTGCGAGAGATATTATAGTGCACAAGTGTGTGCCAAACACAAGTGCAGTCTCTCTCGCACTCTTATAGACGATGGGACGGCAATCCGACACGACCGGAGAGAGATCAGGCGCAGGACCAACGGCTTGACGTGTTTTCCGAGGCACGAGGATATCACACCGCCAACTTCCACGCTCCGGGCTGTTGCTAAGAAACTCCTAATGAAAAAACCCAATAACTCTTTGCCTGACCTGGATATTGAACCCAGGACCCCACGCTCAGCAGTCGCACATGCAACCACGAGACCAACGGTGCAGTTATTATTGGTACTCACAAATTTGTCTCTCTTATTAAAACTGCATTTGTAAACGTCCGTCTACTTTAAGTATTTATCCTCTTAAAACTAATATAAAAACAAGTTTAAAATACAACGTTAATTATTTTAAAATGTTAATTTTAAACAGTATATATTTCTCGGCAACATCCCCATGAAGGAACATTAACAATTTTACTTAATCTAACCATCCATTAACTTTGCACGTCTATTAATGACCAAACATCATTAGTATCCCACCATTCAAGCCAGGTCCATAATAAGCAAGCAAACCAAACAAACTGAAACAAAAATAACTAAAAGTCCATTCAAAACTAGCATTTATTCCCTCAACATAAGTTACCCCTGAGTTTATTTTAGTTTTGCTGATAAGCATACTAGTACAAAATTAGCGGATGTTTATTCAAAACTCGTCTGTATTTCGTTAAGGTAAGGTGCAGTGGATTTTATTTTAGTTTTCTAAAGTTTGAGCCTCCAAATTGTTTTGCTCCCTTCATCAGGTATGCTGCGAGAGGCGTTTGGAGCGAACTGAACGCAAAATTACTTCCTTACAACTTGTGGCCTCGAAAGTGGCGTTAGTTGGGATTCATTGGCGTTGCAGTTCATACAAAGCATAAAAAAGAGTTATAATTACTGCAATTCACAACATTCGGGCCATATGAAGATAAGCAAGACCCTGATAAAATAGAATTACTAGTTAGTCAGTAGGTCGGTACTGATGCAGGCTACCCAAGGTTCGCTGGAGGCATATAAGAATCGTCAACTAAAAATGTTTTGAAAACAAGTTAACCATCGCCTTGATGTAAACTAGAACCAACTGATATCGACAAGACAAATCTATAAAAACTATGTTTAACAGAACAAATCATAATTATTCATAACACAGTATAGGTACTAGACTCAATTTTTAATGAATGACAACACGATTTGAAAATTGTCCATCCGATGTACATATTTTTAGCCGTCCGAAAAGCATTTTGGACGGATTAAAAACTCTTTGGGAAACACATCAAATAAATTAAAAAAATCAAAAAAAGGTTTATTGGAATCAACAAGTTTACATATTACATCAGTGGTGATTGGAGACTCCTTTTAAGCGTGTAAAGCCTGTATTATGAGACTCCGCTCTTCCATGCATTAGTAGTACCTACTTATAAATGCTTGTTTAATTCTATTTTTATTTTATTTTACCATTTTTATAAAAATAAAATAACTTAAAACTATAATGGGTAACATTTACAAGTTAAGCAAAGTGTGCTTGTGTATGTAAATAAAACATTATTTTGTCACTTGCATTGTCAGACCAACTACTTTTGGATGGGCTTATGAGCCATCTTCATCGACGGACTTATAAGGAGTACGTAGATCCCCAGGTGTCATTCGTAGATCTATGGCATATATTACGGGTAGAACGTCCGAAACACTGACAGACAGACTTACAATGAATATCGTGTTGCCTAATACACAGGTGTTCACTGAGAGTGACACATAAAAATATTGCATAATACTAACACATCACTTTACATAATTTTGGCCATTTTGTAATTTCTTACATCATAATTTCTTTGGTACATGTTAGGTTAAAATGTCAAATATGGACGCTTCGAAATGTTCAATGTTGCCACTACTTTAAAGCGTAAAACATTTATTGTGGATGATATTCTCATAGGATGTGCCTATGTCTAGTTCTTGTTTAGTAAATATTGTATCACTTTTAAATTCAATTATATTATTTTTCTTTAAATACGCTGTACCGTTACAGTGTCCTATTAAATGTCTGCTGCACCAGACGACGTCATTACGTCAGCGCCGGCTGTCGCTGAAAACCAGCGCTGGGGCTCTGTCTTGCACCGGGTCGCAGCATAATGCTGAGCGATAGCCGTTTTGCGTGGATGTGTCGCATGTTTCCCCCTACCTTTTATTTCTTTTATTTTTTGTGTTTTGGTTCTTTTTGCGTCATGTTCACCGCAAAACGTATTTTCTTTCTTTCTTTTCTTTATAATAATAATCCTTCCAAGCCGTTTTCGGCTACGGCGACCGTTTCATTATCAACCTACTGGCGTCTATCACGTCATGTATATCATATCATGTCTCTGGTCGTTAGCTAAACCAACTTCATGTTAAATTATCTCGTGGCATCTGTTACCGTATCAAATAGACCATGTTTGAGATGATTGTCAACTATGTAGACAAGCGAATAAATTATTGAGCGCTGTAGGATTCTCCCTTACAGTAATAGTAATGAGTTGACGTAACAAACATCACGCCTGTATTATTCCTCAACGCTACGAAGAGGTTTGCGTTGGAGGTTATGCATAAGTTAGAAGACAATGCTATTGCCATTAATAGAAATTCAGGGTTGTCTTTTGAGAGATTACGGTACCCCTTCCATGTGCAGATGGTGACTACCGCGGCGGTGGTTTTAGTGAGTGTTTCTGCGGAGAATTTTGTAAATGCTTCCTAAATTGAACATGTTGAAAACAGTTAGTAACTGCGCGCACTGGGTGGCTATGATACATTGCATTGTTCATGGTTAGTTGTTCCATTAATTCAAACGTTGATCGTGTCCGTTGCTGTTCAGTGCGCGGGAGCTTCCGATATACAAAACGTTAGAATTTTGGAGTTTTTATGCCCTTAAAGATCTTTCATTTTGTAATTTTTGTGGTACCTACAGATTCTGTATCACGCTACTTCTAAAGCCCCGAGGCCACGTCCTACCAAACGCGATTATATGCAGCAGCGATTTACCGACGATATAGCGCGCGTTATCCGTGACACGTAATCTGAAGGTAACGTATTTATGAAAGGGAGGGGAATTTTAACTTCGCCAGAATTTTGTATTCGACTGAAATATGCAGGAATTTGATGAATAAAGTATTTTGCTACTTCCTATTCATATTTTTTTTCTGCTGAGCGTGTGTTCCTGTATTCGATCCCCCGAGCAATTGAGTTTACAATAATTATTGAGTTTGGATTCGTGCTCCGTTGATGAAAATGACTCGTCTTCTATTACGTACGATTTACACATAAATGGCGAAATTTAGGAAATGTGTTATTTTCCTCAGCCTACTTAGGTAATACAAGCGTGAAGTTTCATCGATATACTAGCTTCTGCTCGAGACTTCATCCGCGTAAAATTTCGGCTCCCTCGCATCGCATCGATCTCTTTTTCTAAGGGTCCAAGCGTAGTGTTGATGTGAAGTTCAGCAAGCCTTCCTCAAGAATTGGGCTATAGAAATAAAACTGTTTTTTTTTTTAAATTCCGTCTGCTAGTTCCTAGAGATTAGCGCGTTCAAACTAACAAACAAACTCTTCAGCTCTATTATTTGTACCTATATAGATTTCTGGTCATATTTTTCTTTGCCGTCAGTCAATGGTATCTAAGATTTAACTTAATCCTGTAACGCTGCCTCCCATACAATATGGGTGAGCATTTTAACTAGGTACTCGTATAAGGATATGGGGATATATACATACCATGGTTTATGGGGGCCCGTTCTGTTTCAGTAATAGGATGAAGAGGGTTCGTTCATGTCGCTGAAACTTTACGGTATGTACTCACCATAAAGTCATGTATTTTGCGATTTTCTAACTCATCTTACAATACGAAGGTGAAGGATAAAAGTGAAATAGGTATAAGTATTCTTGTTTGACTCGTTTCATACGCAATAAAGTATATGTGATAGAACGCCTATGTCCAGCGGTGGACCTGTTTCGTTTGAAATTATGATGATGATGTATATGTTACGGCTAAAGGTGGGTGTGAACATAAACTTAAGATTAGCCGGGTACAACTAGGTGCATCCTACGTCGATGGAGCTATTTCTGTGTAAAGGGTTTAAAGTAATCTAAAACCTAACCTAACCTCGGGGTGCCCTTCGATCGCTCTTGCATCCTACGTTGCGTATGGACTGACCGCAACCATGCAACCGATGTCACCCGAAGTACACATGAACCGCATGTGGCCGGCTGCACCTAGTTGTACCCGGCTAAAACTAGGTGTAGCCGCACTTCGGCCATTAGCCGTGTCATATACATAAATATTAAACTAACACATGTTATAGAAATCTCGATGGTTTTTCAAGTCAAATCGCATAATTATAAAGTGCGGAGGCGGGTCTTTAGTAGAAAATAAGACAATTTACCCTTCGATCTCATCATCTGCCTAGCCTTTTCCCAACTATGTTGGGGTCGGCTTCCAGTTTAACCAGATGCAGCTGAATACCAGTATTTTACATGGAGCGACTGCCTATATGACCTCCACAACCCAGTTACTGGGTAAGACGATACCTCTTAGTAAGACTGGTTGTCAAGACTTTCGGGCTCCTGACTACCCGTAAAGACTGTCAGAGAACCACGAATGACAGCCAGGACTAACAGCCTAACGTGCTTTCCGAGGCAAGGAGGGGTCTTGGTATGTAAAGATGGTCACCCATCTACAGACCAACCGCGGCAAGCGTAGCTTAATCTTATCGATCGACCTGTGCGGCTGTTATTATTTAGCCACGGGCCCCTGTAATTTACCCTTCGATCTATGGTAAGGTATTAGGGAATGATAACACGGAACATATCGTAAACACAAACAGGGACTGCCGACGTCGCTTATGACAGTTTACACAGGACTACACGCTATAAACGTGGGAGCTGTGCTTATACTCGTAATGAACGGAGTTAAGGTGCTCATGAACTGACGTGTAACACAACAGGGGATAGTAATTTATTAATGGAGAATGTTGCTTGATAGGCACTAGGCGGAGCCATGTTTTTTATTTTTATATGCACGTGTCTGTGATAAATAAGTCTATTTTCCTTTCATTAGTTTAATAAAAAAAAAAAACGGATTCGAAAAAAAGACACTACAAAGTGAAAAATAACTTTAATTCGCATTTTCGTTGTTTGCCACCGACTTCCGAAATTAAAGTTATTTTTCACTTTGTAGTGTCTTTTTTGGAAGTCGGTTGTTTTTTTTTTGTATTTTTTTTTATTTTTCACTTTTAAGTTGTACTTATTCCACACAAATCCATATAACACTACTTGCTTTGTAAATATCAGTGACAGGAAGTCATTATAATAAGTAAACTAAGTGGCAAAAATATATAATAATGAATATAATTCAAAAACTACCCAAGCAAACTTAATAAAATTTATATGGGTCCACCCCAGAGGCATACCCTATCCATTACAAAAAGGTCCTCCTTTTTGAAGTCGGTTAAAAATATTCCTCTACACGAATACGTCAGAACTTTGTAAGGTCTATCCATAAAACGTACGATAAGGTTATAGTTTGCCTAAACATCTTAGAGAGCGGTTATGTATGAGACGATACGGCTAATAGCGATACGAAGTGCATTATCTCTAGAAGGGTTCTGTCGAGACTGCGAGTGTAGTTACGATGGTGGTGTCAATATTTAAGAAACTTAACTAGCTACAGAATCTGTTACAACAAGGTGTGTTTTCAATGAGTTGTTGATTGATTTGCTAGTTATCTACGATTTATTTATTATATTATATTATATTATATTTCACTGTAACTCATACACGATTTTCTCATTCAAGTCTAATTATTTTAAACTTACGACATTACACATACATACACTACACATACATAAATTACACATACATACATTACACATCCCTAAACATTCACTCACCCTCACACACTTACATTCGTTATCCACTTTATTTTCTGTATAATTTTTACTGTTTTATATTTTTACTTCATTTCTCTGTGACAATGAAACTGCACTAATGCCCCTGCTGTCCCTTTTGGGAACCAGTGTACCTTTGTGTAATAACTTTTGTTGGAACACTGGTACTCATAACACAAGTTAGATCTTACTTTGAGTTCCAGAGTTCAAAATACGCTAGTTTTTAAATTTTCTGGTAACACAGTTTTTAACGTTAGTTACTAGTGTTATTGTTCACTTTTTTGCGAAAACAAAGAATTTTATTTATTTATTTATTTCAAATGTATCAATCAACTCAGTCTATCGCAGTCCACTGATGGACATAGGCCTCTCCCAGGCTGCGCCACAACACCCTGTCCTCCGCCTTCCTCATCCAGTCTCTCCCGGCCACGTTTAAACGGTTAAAATATATATACAAAGTATAGTATAGTATATTAAAGCGAGCGAGCGTTTTTCTTTAAAGCAATAAGGCCGCCTATTGTATATTTTGTAGTGTTTGATGTATCTTTACTCGTTGTATTTTTGTGGTGTGGTGTACAATAAAGTATATATAAATAAATAAATATATTAATTTACATTTACAAATTGCTGTGTTCTTACACGTTAATAGAGTTTATACCAAACGAGATCAATCAATATTTGAATTTAAAAGAAAGGGGATTGAAAATTTTTTTACGGAGCCTGGCATAGGTACTGTCGCGCCATTTTGTTTTTTTTTTTTTAATATCGGCCACGCATGGAACCTATATAAATAGATACTAGCTAACATCAATGCAAACAGAAAATATTATACGACCAAACCTCTTAGTGTCACGCTTTCGAAATATTAACGTTCTCACGTAACATCCATATTTTTTTAACATCTTTAAACGTTAATATCTCAGCTACATGACACTTTACGGTTTTAGGTCTGATAATGTTGATACCATACTTATATTTTGATTAACAAAAACTGCATTCATCTTAAAATAATAGTTATCTAAAAACATAACGCTACCTACATCAGTTTTGTTGAAAAATATAAAATCGTAAAGAAAATTGTTGCGAAGATAGCCATGATATGGTTCCAAACGGGTAAGGAATAAATTTCAGAAAAGAACAATGAAAAAATCGCCGAACATAAATTATGGCGTAAAAATGAATAATGGCCTCTCTTGGACGTATTGAAAGTATGCTAGGAAGAGAATCGTGTAAATGTGAAATAAAATAGAAATCGATGTTATAGACGAAGGCAACGGTCTCGGTTGTATGTATACAATGACTATAAGCTATGATGATTTCTGAATTGATTTGTAGGTACTTACTAGTCATCATCTGCCTAGCCTTTTCCCAACTATGTTGAGGTCGGCTTCCAGTCTTTACGGATGCAGCTAAATATCGGTATTTTACATGGAGCGACTGCTTATCTGACCTCCTCAACCCAGTTACTGGGTAATACGATACCCCTTGGTAAGACTGGTTGCCAGACTTTCGGGCTTCTGACTACCCGTAACGGCTGTCAAAGATCCACGAATGACAGCCGAGACCAACGGCTTAGCGTGCTTTCCGAGGCACGGAGGGGTCTTGGTATGAAAAGATGGTCACCCATCCACAGACCAACCACGGCAAGCGTAGCTTAACCTGATCGATCGACCTGTGGGGCTGTTATTATTTAGCCACGGGTCCCTCCATTGTACAAGTAATCACTACTAAAAGTACAAATTCTAAGCAGCGATGTTATGAAAGCAATACTTATGTCCAGCAGTGGGACATTGAAGGTTAACAACAAAAAAACATTTGCAAAAATGAAATGTTAGTACCAGAATCCTATCTCATTAGCTATTTACAGTAACACAGTACTAAGACAGTTCATTTTCGTCATCCCAGACCAGATTGAGACGCCAGCACCTAAAACTACTACAATCTGTCAAATTCCTTTAACAGATTTTCAACTTTACTAAATCATACAGTTCAAGGTTTATTAGGAAAATTTGACAGTTTCGGGCAGCTTGATGTGCTGGCGTCTATACATAAAAAAAAACATTACACTCAAAACCGCACCTAATAAACCAAACTCGAAGACAGAAAACATCCCAGCAATACATTCACATTAAAACAAGATGAAAAATACGTTTCATTCGGTACACTCGCTGCGAAAATAAGCAACTCCTTCAATTCAGCGTATGCAACGTTCAAGTCCATGCAATTTCCACTGAATAGGGTTACCATTCATCTTATTTTACGGACATCGACCTACATTGGTGCTTGAGAAATGTGGCTATTTTGAAGTAGCCAGTCCCCATTGTTCGCTAGGGATCGAATTCAGAAGCCAGAACGTTGACTATCATTTTTGTTTGAAGTGTAATGTTCGTGGTGGAATGCCAGATGAGTTAGACTAAAGAATAGGGATGAATAATACGCTTGTCAACTGAAAAAATCTAACTAGTCCGTCAGTTAGATTATCAAAAAATATTTGACCCGTATTTTTTCTTTTGTTAAGCAAACCAAAATTGACCAAGATACGACGCTTTTAAAATTCTCAATACGTCAGATCTTGGTATAATTTTTAGTGCGTTCTCACGTCACGAGCCTTCACTCCCGAGTTTTGATGCGTTTTATCTTTGTCAATATTCATTGATTTACAAAAAAATATATACGTTTCCATTATTTTCTAATACTCTGACGGATTAAGTAAATTTTCAATTTATTGATGGTGGAAACTAGCCTATTGTTTATAAAGTTTTTAATATAAGGTTTCGAGTTGGATCTACAGTTACTGCACTAGTACCTACCTGTAACTAATTGTTGCTCACTACATTCGAATAATAACTGAAATCTAAAAAACGGTACGGTTATATACAAAATCATGATTTTACAGGAGAGCGTTTTGAACGCAAAACTGTGATAATTATTAACAAAGCTCTATTTTTTTCTGTTTTACAACGTAAAGTTAATAGGGTTAATGCTCAAGGAAGCGGTTAAGGCCAATTACCTTAGTATATATGTTTTTCCAAAATACGGTGTTAACATTACCTTCTTCATACAAAAATAAAACTGAATCAACTGCCATACATTCGATTTTACGCAGGGATTCCTAATTGCTACAGTTTATTATACCTACTCGTATAATTTCAAAACAGATATTACTAACTATTATTTTGTATTTTACATTGTTAATTGTTACAATTAATAAATAATTTTCCTTATCTAACAATTGAAAAAAAAATAATTTTGTAAAAAGTGCAGTTAACTCTTTGTATTTTTCTCCCGTCGATATTTAGTTTGCGTAGATTGCGTGCTTTGTGAGGCTAATGCTGTGGATGTGGCCAAATTGTGGTCGAAGTATTTATAAAATTAAAAAAATAGATTCATTTGTCGTATCTACAAAAAAGATAAGAGACGTGCGATCACTGACCCCATTATATTTTTTTAATAAGTTACCTACAGAAAACCTAAGATTGTATCTGATTAGCTGAAAGATAGTACAGCTTCTTACAGTAACACAAATACTCTACATTCCTGCATTTCTACAACTGCACTTGTGCATCTTCAGAACCCACTTTTTAATCAAATCTTAATACTCGCGAAGGAATATAATATCTTGAGAGCAAAGCAGCTCAGAGATATTCAGATCTGTTCTTATTTTGCCTCGTTGCCTCGAAGCAGCGTCGGTAATATGCGCTTATTTTTAAGTCTATTACAGAAGCTGTGCTTGAATATCTGCCTTGAGTTCCACGGAGTCTAAGCGTCACGGTTACATTGTTATTAGTACTCTTTATAGCTAAAGTTGGAGTTGTTATGCTTGGGTGTATTCAATGGAGATTGGGCACTTTTGTATATGTCTTTTTTCTGTGTTTTGTAGCTGTGTTTTTTGTTTATTCGCTAAAAAACAAAAGGAATGTTTATTTGTTTTTGAAGTGAAAACTTCTTTAGCGGCGCTGCGTATTTTTTTTGGAATGGGTAAAAATCTCTAAACTCGCGTCAGGACACGTGACCTGATCGAGAATTCGTAAGACGGATGGAGAGAGGGCAGGCGGCGCAAGGCGCTTGCGCGAATGTTCGATAATTGTCATGTTTGTGTACGATAGCGCAATGAACAAATATTGTATCCTACCACATAAATAATAATACTTTTATACTGATAACGAAAGCAATTCGTACAAAATTATTCTCTAACCATTCCAAAATATCAAAAATGCAGAACATTAATATTTAAGTTTTCACTTCTGCCGGCACTCCCGGAGTGCAACCCGTCGATTTTTTATTACTAAGGGCCCTTAGCACGGGAGGAAACGCCCGGGTGTCACCACTGTGAGGGTCGCCCGGAGGACACGGCGGAGCATACGGTGGCGGTATGCCCCAATTGGGCGGAGCACCGCCGTGTTCTCGCAGAGGCGATCGGCAGCGACGGCGACCTCTCGCGCCCGGCCCTGGTTCAAGCCATGGTCCGGGGCGAGAGGGAGTGGGAGGCAGTCACCTCCTTCTGCGAAGCAGTCATGCAAGCGAAGGAGGTGGCGGGACGGCTGAGGGAGAGGGCCTCACGTCCCAGCCGCCGCGGGAGACGCCCCGGGCGTCGGGAGCCGCGAGACGACTCCCGGCCACCGTAGGCGCGGGCCTGCGGGCGGAGAGTAATGGGTAACTCTCCGTCCGATCAGGACCAGGCCCGTGCCGGACGGCGCGTACGTGTTCCACGCGCGCCTCAAAGAGATGTCAGCATAAGGAAGGGGCCCGAAAGGGCCGAAGCCTGCCGGGGCAGCGGGATTGTCCGAAAGGGTTACCGCTACCCCGGAACACAAAGGGCTAAGGAAGGAACACGGGTGGGTTTTAGTCAGTAAGAGTCTGACACTCCTTTCTGCTCCACCCAGAGCGGGAGGGGTCATTGGATGATTTCCCATCCACAAAAAAAAAAAAAAGGGCCCTTAGCAACAAAAACAAAGACGAAACGTATTTTTTAGTTCTATGTAGAACTCAAAAATCTGTCTAGATGTTATGATAACTCAAGCAAAGAGTTCTCAGTAGACGCAATTCATTCAAGATACTTGATAAATTTTAGCTTGTATTAAAATGAACTGTCTCTTGATATCGGAAACAGTGTTTCTTTTGTATTATATCCGTTTGTTCCGGCACGGCACAAAGAGTTATGATGAGATATTAATAAGGTTTTCTCTTTGAGAGTAAACAAGTTGAAAAACAAAGGAATGAAGAAAAATCGCAAATGAAGAGGTTATAGTGGGTATAATTTTTGTTTTCTTTTGTTTTCATTAGCTTCTTGTATCACAAACTTTTTTACTATAGACTTAAAAGTGTGCATTAAAAATGCTTGCATAGTATATTCTTATTTCTAAAAGTTAAAACAAGTCTACTACAAAAAGGTCCTATGCTTGAAATTTGCTCCAAAACAGTTTAAACGAGTAACAAAATAAATGATTATTTAATAACGAAAGAAAAACATATCCAAATGCGTAATTACACAAAAAATACACAAAGAGATGAAGCAGACAGCCCCATATCTAAACTCGACTCATTCCACAAAAAGAAAAACACGACATCCCCAACGCATTTACCTCGAGCGAAAATAAACGAACAAATCCCTGTAAGTGACATTTTTACATCCATACATTTAACTTTCATTTGTCAGTGTGTGCAGAGATGCTTCTGGCTGACGCAGCATAGAAACGGGTATTCCTTAACAAGATGTGAACGTAATTTAGTTTTTAAAACCGTCCTTTGCAGGAGAATCTCAGAGATTCGTTAGTTTTATAGTTATTTAGTCGTGTCTGAGATTAAAAATATTCTGGAGACGTTCTCCATTTCAGATTACGGTCTTTTCTAATTAAGGTGGGATGCATTTCGTTGGAAGCATAAAAACTTGTTAAGGCGGTAATAGTCTTTTAGTCTATTGCAAAGGGAACGCGTGATTTCTTTTTTGTTGTTGGCGTGTCTTTATTGGAACGAAGTTCCTTATCGCGCGTTGTGAAAGGGGGCTAGACGGAAAAAATTCTTACGAAAAGTTGTCACGACACTTTTTGCTATAGTAAGCTATTGTAAGCTGTGCGGCGTCGCATGTTTCTCTGTCTGTCTCTCTCTCTCTCTCTTATAGAAAGCAAGCCAGATATTTTCATTTCTATTTCTATTTTTCATTTATTTTTTTATTATTATTTATTATTTTTTTTTTTTATTAATCGAAAGGAACTTCGTTCCATCCGGGTGTCCCTTGACACCTCTCAAGTTTTTTTTGTACTACAAAAGGTTCACGAAATTGTTTGAAATTTTTTTTTAACCAAGCAGTTTTGGATATTGATTGATTGTCACAGTTAATACCTACCTACTAGATTAGGTTTAGCTGACATTTTTTTCTATTCAGGCATACCGTTCAAGACGCTACATAAAAATAATCAGTTTGTTCGAGCTAGGGAACAAACTTTAAATAATACTTGGAAATTCTTGATACGGGCTTAATGCGAGTTGAAATAATAGAATAGAATGAACAATTTAGCGTTACAAGTGAACTTAGTTCTTAAATATTATTAGAAATAGGAATATGAAGTACAAAACTGCAATCTTGGTGGTAGGCGGTCGAGCAAGTAAGTGGCAGAGCGTCTTCCGTTCTCCCGCGGGCGGCGCGTATCGCGTGATGTAGCAGCGACGCCATTGGTTGAAGCATATTATCACGTCATTTTGAAGGGACGCTATTGGGCAGCGTCTGCGCAACACCGTTCTCAGTATTGCTAGCTACGGTTGCGTTCGGATACAATATACGGCGTCAACACAGTTAAAGTCTCATATCACCAGTCAGTTTGTATCTAGTTACTTTTGACCACCTTTTTGAAAACGTTTTGCATCTACCAACCCACGCTGGGCTCGCGTGGTAGATTACTGTCCATTCCCTCTCGTAGAGAGGAGGCCTATGTCCCAGCAGTGGGAACATTATAGGCTGATTATATGTTATGTTATAAGTTATTATATGTTATGTTATATATTATATGTTATTATAGGCTGATTATATGTTATGTTATAAGTTATTATATGTTATGTTATATATTATATGTTATTATAGGCTGATTATATGTTATGTTATATGTTATTATATGTTATGTTATATATTATATGTTATTATAGGCTGATTATATGTTATGTTATATGTTATTATATGTTATGTTATATATTATATGTTATTATAGGCTGATTATGCTCGTATTTACAGCTAATTGTATCATACTACACTTATACTTATCTAGGAGCTTAAGTCATGAGAACAGCTACCTAGGTATAATGAGAATATTGTAGGAATCATAAAAGATTAGACAGCTGGAAACGTTCTGTCTGCATTGAAGATGTCTGAGAAAAGCAATTTGGGTGTAATAATAATAATAATAATAACCCCCATCGTCGTATCTCTACGTTGACGTCGTGGTGGGGCTTGCGAGCTCCGAACTCTAGGCCTGTGCCCGAAGAGTTTACTTTGCCGGAACAGGTCTAAGGTGAGGAGCCAGACCAAGAGAGATACAGAAACCCGCAGGGCAGCATGTGGCGAGCTGTTGGGCAGTAGCGACCCCACGGACCCTATCTCCCGGGAGTAGTCTTGTTCCTCACCTCTGGCTTGCCTTAATTGGCTGGCTGGAGTGAACACTGATGAGGAACAGAGCTCCCACCTCATTCTTGCCTTTATTGGCCGGCTTGAGTTGAGATTCGCAAGAGCAAACGTGCTCGGGGGAAGGAAGTATTCCAGTAAGTGCTCGTAGGAATCTTGACCATCTTCCGGGCTCTGGGATTGTTCTGAAAGCCGTGGAATACCTCTCCACTCCTCAAGCACCTCAGGACATGTTGCCCCCTTGTCACTACGTCACTATGTGCTAGCGACAGTTTCCGAGGGGCCCATTATTGAGTATGCAAGTCACCCCCTGCCATTTTATCCGTGTATATATAAAACATTGATCAGGCAGTGGCCATAGTTCTTCCATAGTTCTTGGTAACCAATCCACTTTAACCTCGAAAACCTATAGTACAACTTTTTATTTTTCCAATACTGCAATAGTCCTACACCAACCGAGGGTTATCCTTGGGTGCACTTTCATAGTGCCTATAGGGATAATCGTCGGTTCGTGCCACATTTCATTAAAATTTTCTAAGGGGCCTCTGCGAGTTGGCTTCGGCCCCTCGTACGCCTTCCAAAGCACCGGGACCCCATGGTCCCGAGATATATAAAATAATAATAATAATAATATATTTTATTTCATTTGACAACATTGGTCCACTGGTTAGTATAAAGCAAACTTATCAAGAAAGAAGAAAGAAAGAAAGAAAAATAGTTTTATTTGTCACAGAAACACGTGCAAACAAAAAGATCATCTTTTAATTCTAATGACATCATATATGTCGAAACAAAAAAATATATATATATATCTTTATACATGAGCACAAAGCGTAGATAGTGGACGGCTGCACGTCATGACTGTGACAAGAAGGCTTCCACTCAGCATGATGCTGTGCTATAAGGGACCCACAGCACAGCGCTGATTTTCAGTGGTTACCCGAAAAGGACGTACGGAAACCAAGTCAGATCAAATGATTCGTACTTAACAGGTAACCTAATAAAATAAAACAAACAGTACTCATAAATTAAAGCAACTACTTATAACCAAAAATTCTAAGAAATTGAATAACATAAAATTCAATTTATCCGCAGGCATCACCGTGCGTTCCTATAAAGATTTGTACCCAAAGTATTTATTAAAGAGGGAAATTCTGTGTTTTGTGTTTTGTCTCGCTCCCACCCTCACCTCCACGTCGCTGTCGCCTGCGCGCGCGCTCCCAATACATTTTTGCAGTTGCATTTCCTTAGTGCGGCTATGAGCGTGACGATGTACTGCGAGATATCGTGCCGGGCGCGGCACAACTAAGTGTTAGTATTTTTCACCCCTGCCACACCAGCAACCGAACAAAGTGTTTCACTAACGGTGCATCGTGCTGTTCAGCTAGGGTTTTCAAAATACTGTTGCGGCTAGCCCTCATTGTGCCTACTAGGGATGCGGTCTTTTTCCTCATAATGGCATAAAAGTCATCAGTTCGTACTACAGCAAACATGCTTGACGCGCTGCAGAACCTGGGCAACCCCGAAGCACCCTGAAGCCAAACGAGTGGAACCCAAAGCTTGTGAACTCTTTGTTGGCTCACAAACTTTTATTTGTACGTCTCGTTGACCTACGCTTTAGTTTGAAATGAGTTTTTTTTCACCCTTTTTGTTTATTTATCTAATTAATTTTGTTTTTAATACAGACCTTTCATTGTTTTAATTCATGAGTTGCTAGCGGTGTGGACAATTCTGATGACGTAAAACTATATCCTACTAATATTATAAATGCGAAGGTTTGTGAGGAAGGATGGATGGATGTTTGTTACTCTTTCACGCAAAAACTACCGAACGGATTTTGATGAAACTTTACAGTAATATAGTTTATACATCAGAATAATACATAGAATACTTTTTATCCCGATATTCACACGGGATCAAAACTTACGCGGGTGAAACCGCGGGGCGCAGCTGAATAAAAGTTAGAAAATACAAAAAACAAGTAAATCAGTAAACTGATTCTGAAAATAAAAATAAACTTGTGAAGTGTCAGGAAAATGAATGAGGTACTTCACAATCAAGTCGACGAACTAAAATGCTTTTTTTCATCTCAACATTTCGAGACCGTCCTCCCAAAAACACTTAAGCCGTTATTCTCGCATCATATCTTTCTCACTAGTTTCCCGGTAACATAAAGACGTTCTCAAAAAGCTATTATTAAGGATTACCACTCACTCCACAAAGTCTCGCTAGAGACACCCCTAATCGGCTGTTTTCACACAATTGAAACTATCGTGGAGTCTGAGTTTCATGACTTTCCACCACATTCTTGGCTTTACATTTTATTTCCATTCCGACAAGGTATTGTAAGAAAAATATTGCGGTTTTTCACAGGTATTTTACAATGGAGATTGCTACAGTTTATATCAGTCTATTGTTATGTTATAATCCTTCAGTTACAGACTTAAATGTTATGCCTGGTATAAAGCTTAAAAAAAATATGCATTTGTTTATTTATGTTAGACATAACCGGTAAAATGTGAGTGAACTTAATAGGTGATGTTATGTTACGTAAATAAAGAAATCAATTAAATTTTAAAAAATCTAAACCTATAACGGAACATTCCAACACCAGGGGGCCTACCACCACTCTTAAAGCAGCATTATCTTAATCTTACTTCAGTGTGGGAAAGAGATGGAGCAATACAGGACATGCAGCTCCATCTCTTTCCCACACTGAAGTAATACTGCTATAAAAAAGAAAGAACGAAAGAAAGAAAAATAGGTTTATTTGTCATAGAAAAACGTGCAAACAAAAAGATAATTAATTCTAATGACAGCATATATAATAAAAACAACAAAAAAATATCTTTATACATGAGCACAAAGCAGAGATAGTCGACGGCTGCACGTCATGACTGTGACAAGAAGGCTTCCACTTAGCATGATGCTGTGCTATAGGGGACCCACAGAACAGCGCTGATTTTCAGTGGTTACCCGAAAGAGGTAGTGGTAGGCCCCCTGGCTTCGAAACGCGTGTAATATACCTCAAACTTTCCCTATAAAAACAGGCTAACACGTGTACAATCTATTTGAACTGGTCAAAATTGAAGCGTGTCTACAGGGTGCATTTGAAATCATGGGCATTATTTTAACCTAAGGTACTACTTATGATACTAATTGCATTAAGGCTACTATTACGCAAATCAAAAATATTATTAATGCAAGTATGGAAAACCTTAAAATGTAGTAAGTCATACAAAGTATCAAATTAGTTGCGCTTCTCGATAGCAAATGCGTAGGTACACTACGCCGTACGCGCGTCCTTGGGCGTGAATTCTTTGACCCCGCCCGACTCACGTGACATTCGTAAGTTGCCAATGAATTGATTCATAATAAATTCCAATTTTCCCTTCGTACTTTGCCGGCTTAGGACGGTCAAAACTACGTCAACTAACATACATTAAAAAAAAAACATTTACGTACCTAGCTTGTGGATTGTTTTGAAAAAACCTTATTTGTCGGTAAAGTGACAGAGGGTAAACGGGTGCTCTTCCACGAGCTTGTGCATGTGCTGGCACGTGAAAAGACGAAAAATCCAACAGGTTCTGAGTGGTTCTGGTGGAATGAGACCCCGTGAAGGAATAGGGTCGTTCGGGTAGCGCCGATGGAACATTTCACGAGTTCATACTAAATTTCTTGTGCGATCGTAAATTACAACCATTTGTGGGTATTGTTGGTTGGTGTACCTAGCCTGCACATTACGCGGTCGAGGCATCGTGTACACAAACACACACACAACACACAACTACTACACTAACACTTAATACACTGCAATCCAAGCACCGTATGACGCGAGCGGCGAGTACGGCGATTACGTCACGGGATCAATAAATCAATTACGCGTCAATGCACCTGCGCAGTCGTTATGACACTGGTTCCGGGTTCGTGACTTCGTGTTGCGGCGGGAAGCATACCCCGCGCGGGGGTGATATTCGTATTTTTGCGAGTGAGGGAGTGGGACGGAGAGAGTTCAGGGAATCCCGCCGGACGGAATGTCTTGTAGCCCATTGTTATTATTACTTGTAAGGAAAAACCCGCGCGCGCGCAGGTGATGTTTGTTTACATTTCGCTTTGCGCTGTACTGCGCTTTAAGATTTTGATATTTCAACAATTATTGGCGTTAACGAAGTATTTTGTTTTAATTACTTTAAGTGTTTATTTGCAATAATAAGCCTTGTGCAATTTGATTTACTACATTTTTAAGGTTTTCCTTACTTGCATTAATAATATTTTTGATTTGCGTATTAATAGCCCTAATGCAATCAGTATCGTGAGTAGTGCCTTAGGTTAAAATAATGCCCATGACTTCGATTCCACCCTGTATACGGAGAGTGATTTCCCTCGCGAGTACTTCACTTTAAAACGTTGACGAAGCTCCGTTGTTTGACGTTCGAGATTCTGATGGACAAACAAGGTTAAGTGCTCCAACAAATTAGGAACGTGAAAATGTTCATCTATTCTTACGTACTTTATAGTCGACGATGAAGATTGAAAGCGTTTTAGGAGCTGTTCATGCTGTGGAATAACAAACGTTTAGTTTCTTTGTGTAAAATTTGTTTCTACGTTGTTAGGTGGTAAACTAGTAGTAGGTATCTACCTAATGGTGTATGTCCATCATTGCTTTTGGGAATCTGCATCGTGCAGACGAGTAACCATTCATGTGTCAGTCAGCAAAGGAGATAAGTATACAGAGTCTTCGAATATAGTTGAATTTTAATAAGAAACCGATTGATGTTTTCGAATAAAATTTAATTTCATTAATAGAAAAGAAACAGTTAATGTATCAAATTAAATTTCATTCGAAAACATCAATCAGTTTCTTAGTAAACTTCAACTATATTCGACGACCCTGCATACTTATCTCCTTCGCTGGCTGTACATAAACTTCATACAGACACATAGCTGAAATATTACACGTGACCACCGATACCAAAAACCTTCAAACCGAAACACAACAACGCAGGAATAGGTCCTTATTGGTAGTACTTCCTTGGATGAGCTCCTTTACAAAACGGAGCTCTAAATAATATTTGCCATTTGTTCCAGGTCTTCTCTTCCACAGAGCAGTGCTCATGTCAGGGTCTGGTCTGAGCCCCTGGTCGCTGGTCGCAGATCCCAGCAAATACGCGGCGCTAGTCGCCACTCATGCAAACTGTTCTCCTGGTAAGTGTCAACTTAAATTTTCCTATTTTTAAACCCCGACTCAAAAAGAGCGGGTGTTATAAGTTTAATGTGTCTGTCTGTGGTATCGTAGCTCCCAAAAGGATGAACCGATTTTCGTTTAGTTTTTTTTTGTGTCATAGACAATTTTATCCCGAGTGTTCTTAGCATGTTTCATGAAAATCTGTTCAGCCGTTTGAAGATCATCAGCTCTTTTCTAGTTGATGAGGGGATCTGACTAACTTCCTTATGTCCGATCGATTCCAAATTTGGTACCGCGTTACTTCAATGATATTGAAAGTATATGGTAAGGTAAGTTGTCTCGGTATTTAACGTAATCTGCATTCGCGATTTATTTGCCAACAATAAAAAGAAATATGAATTTATGGAAAAATAACTTTAATTCCTACACAATAAAGTTGATATTTGTATGACTTGAAATAACATCAATTTGAAACAAGTTTAAATAGACTTTAGATACTTACAAAGATAGGTCACGTAATGTGCAATCGGTTAAATTGCTGGAAACCAATTTCTTATCCAGTGGCAGATCCACATTTATGGTCACTGAAACAAAAAGCAAACGATATTATTCCAATAATAAATTCAGAACCTTAAATAAGGCATAACATCGCGTGTTACAAAACGTTCAATTTTGTAGAACGTCATCTCAGTCACTTGAAACTCGATGTGCAAAATGAATGCAAGATATTTTTATTGATGTTCATAATGTTAAATCAAACTATTTATGGAGACCACTAACTACTATTACAGCAAAAAAATAATATGTCCCTATGACTTTTATAAAATTATACCATCAACATATGTCCTTATGTCTACATTAAACCAGAACAAAGCTTACTCGCACATACGCAACGGACAATCCAGTAAGTCCGTGTTAAGTGAACTGCCACAGTATTGGGGCATCGGGCTTGGCAAGCATCCAATATGACGCACGTGGTGCTTCAAACAGGCGACATACTTCATGTTACCGGCTTTGTAAAGTCTGCGTGATAGCTACCTAAAATGCAAAGAGAATGATACAGTTTTTATAAAAAGATAATGGCCAAATTGGTATTGATTTATTTTTTACTTAATTTATGGCCGCCGAAAAGAAGCATCAATTCTGACCAGTGTCCTCTATAAAGGTATTTTTAAGAGTCAAGGATGAACCCTTGACTGTTAAAACCATGGCTCAGGTACCTATTAGAGAAAAACACAGGAAAAACAACTATTTTGACCTAAATTAGAACAGTAAAATATAAAAGTTAAATAGAAAAAATATAAAAGCCAAAGCTTGAAAAAATTCCTGCGTCAGTAAGCAACATTGCAATGCTGCCGGTATTCTCATTGGGTACAATAGTGAAGAAACAAAAGCTATGAAACAAGTTGAGCATTCCAAAGTGAATAATCAGGTCCCTGAAATTGTGAGACTGTCTTGAAACATAGTCATCATTTCTTTTTAAATGGGAAAAAGATTTTCGCGAAAATACATTGGAAAGATCCTGCTGTCTAAGTATTAAATATTTTAAGCCCTTCCGGATATAAAAATGCAAATGATGAAAGCCTCTAAAATAGTCTGTATACAGTCCAGGAAGAAAATATCAATCATTTTAAGGTAATTTCATGACAGTGCGAAAAGATGACAATGAACCTACACTGTGGGAAACGACATATTTTCTTGAAAATTGCTTAACAATATCGCTCTTTGACCGCACATTGAAAAATAGAACTTCCTAAAACAATTTTTTTTTTACGAAATAGTGATGCTTACACAGGTCCTGCTATCAAAGCAATAATCCTTCCAAAAGCTGCAGAAAATAATAATAATAATGGCATAACAGTTATTCAGAATCTACATGCCAAAATAGTCCCTATTACACATTTAACGCTAGAATTTCCAAAACGAAAATGCTAGGCCATCCAATTGTGTCCCACAATCGCGCTAAAGCCACGTCAGTAGTGGTATTACTCGTAAGTGCGATGTGTGCCAAGCGTTCGGTTTAGTTTCGACTGTGACATGAATACTGTGACAATGAAGTGACACCTGGCACCTGCAGTTTAGTGTCCAACAGCTGTTCACAAGCAGCTGTTACGGAATGGACAATAGAATGTGCAATTGAGGGGTTAGTTTGCAAACAGGATTTTAGTATGGTGTTGAAGGATCGATTTGGTACACCTAGTTTTAGCCGGCAAAAGTGTGGCTACACCTAGCTTTAGTCGGGTACAACTAGGTGCAGCCAGCCACATGCGGTTCGTGTCTACTTCAAAGTCAAAGTCAAAGTCAAAGTCAAATCATTTATTTCAAATAGGCACTTAAAAGGCACTTTTGAACGTCAAAATTTAAAATGAAAAAATAGAATTGATTCTAGTCGCCCATTCCAAAATGTAGTTTTCGTGTGGAGAAGAATGGGCAAGAAACTCCACCGTTACTCTTTTAAAATGTTTTACAAGTTTTTGTATACATTGTTTATATAATTATATGTGAAGACGATGCACCTAAAATAAAATTTAGTCTACCAAAAATGGTAAAAGAATTAAAAATATAACAGACTGGTAAATCAATTATGTGATAGATACATGGTGTCCACATATTTACAAAGATTGAAAAATTTTACTAGTATTTTAAAAAGTGTGTGAGTTACATTTGTCAAAGAATGTAAAAATCAATGTAAAAAAAAAAAAAAAAAAAATGTGTATGTATAAATTAAATTAGCAACCAGTTTGATTTTGTCTAGACTCTAGATTGTCCTATGGAGCAGGACCAGCATGTTTCCAAACATTGTTATCTTGGATATAATCCTCCAATTTGTAATATCCTTGTTTACAAAGTGTACTTTTTATATGAGTTTTAAATTTTCTTTCATTTAATTGTAATATATCAAAAGGTATTTTGTTGTAGCATTTAACACAGTACCCCATAAAAGATGTTTGCACTTTAGATAGGACACTGCACTTCGGATGACATCGGTTGCCTGATTGCGGTCAGTCGATAGGCGACGTAGGATGCAAGAGCGATCGAAGGGCACCCCGAGGTTAAGTTTGGTTAGGTTATTTTAAACCAGGGATTCCCAAAGTAGTCGATATCGGTTTCCTAGGTGTCGACATAAACGAAAACTGATTTTGGGGGTCGACGGGGTTGATCTTAAAAGTAGGTAATTTGGCCATGGGGGTCTGAGGTAACAGTTCATTTTGGAAAAGGGGTCACATGTCCAAAATAGTTTGGGGATCCCTGCTTTAGACCCTTTACACAGAAATAGCTCCATTGACGTAGGATGCACCTAGTTGTACCCGGCTAAAACTAGGTGTAGCCGCACTTCGGCAATTAGCCGTAATATAGTGATTGGATGGTAGTGGCCAACCCTATGTAATAAAATAATAATATGTCTCGAATAAAATTTAATTTTGTTAATACAAAACAAACAGCTCATCTATCAAATTATATTTCAGTCGACAACATCCATCGGTTTCTTACTGAACTTCAACTATATCCAACGATCCTGATTATTTATCTCTTTTATTGTCTGTACAGTCAGATTAGCTGACCCACCTTTACCTATATGGTTGAGATTTTTTACAATACGAATCGATAGAATTTTATAAATATTTTATTAAAAAAAAAAGAAATTAATAAATAAATTATTTTTTATTTTATAATTTTTTTGTGCCATTGTGCATAAAATGTAAATAAAGTATTTTTTAGTTAGTTAGGGGAACATTGCCCTTGAAGTAGTTGATTACATTGTACAAGTAAGATTATAGGTCAAATGTTAACTTCAACAGATTATATTTAAAAAAATCATGAGATTCACAAACTTCTATAGGATTATAATTATTTTGCAGTAACACTTTATGTTTTTCTTGAGGAAAAAGTTGACAGTAGGTTTCCAATTTTTTATACCGGTGCTCACGGACCCTCTCATTTACCCTTTAGCAATTAATAAATTATTCATAAGAACATTACGTAGATTGCAAATACATAATGATCAACAAAACAACTTTGTCCACAGAACTAACACCGCCTGCGTTGCTGCGGTGTTTACGGGAGCGGCCGCTAGAGGCGCTACTGTCCGCGCCTGTGCAGGCCCCCGACTTTGCCTATGCCTTTGGGCCTAGCGTCGACGGTGTTGTTATAGGTAGAGTATCATGTAAATACAAATCTATTATATTAGTAGATTGTAAACTAGCCTAGAAGTTCATGTCTTCACAGAATGATGGCTGTGGGTCACCATAGCCTCTCATAAAAATAAAAAATAAAAAACACATAAACCTATATTGGCAGTGGGCACTTATGAAACGTCAGAAGCTAGATGCACGGTTCCAAATTGGTCGTTTCCTATGGAGAAGAGCCGGCAAGAAACTGCACACACTCCAAAAATAATTGGCTTTTACAATGTGTTCAAATTACAGTAGGTATGGGAGGACAGCGTAGGCCTGTCAACAAGTACCAGGTACTTAATAAAATAAAAAACGGTCTACGGTTCTAAAGTCTACAAGGCCTAAAAAGTCCTCACATTTGCAAAATATAAAAGAATCTAACAAAACGATAAATAAAATATAAAAATATAAGTTAACAACATAACTTCTTAAGAAGATTCTTCCTTACAGGATTACCTTGTAGGTTTATTTTTATAACAGTTTATGCCTCAGGGGGTCTTAACTTTGACGTAGTTAGAGTTCGTCTTTACATGGCTCATTTTACCAATTATGTTGAAGTACTTAAAACGAGACTACGTCTCGTGGATAAAAAGGTCATTTATTTTCGTCAATGACTTCTTTTATACGCCTTCTACATAAAAAGGATTTATGTCAAATAAATAAACGCTCTCCACTATTGACAAGTATTTCAAAACAAAATCTCGTTTCCGAATACATTTCCCGATAAATATACAAAGACGTTTAAAGCGGAATCGCCATTTTTATTACATATATCGTGAGGCCCCAGTAGACTTGTTACAACGCTATTATTGTATGAACAAGGAATAGTAGTCTCTGTTGAAGTACAAACAAAAAAGAAAAGAAAAATAAGTTCTTCAGAGATCGGAAACAAGTAAATAAACTAATACCTTTCATAGATAACGCTACTAGTATAGAACTCACTGTAACTCATAAACAGCCTATCGATTCTGTAAAAATCTCACCGTGATAACTTAGGTGAAGTGAGCTATCAATAGTGGGTCCGTAACATCAGGTGGAGTGACAGCTTACTTCACCTAAGTTTTCACGGTGAGATTTTTACAGAATAGCACTGCTGAAGCATGACACTTGTTAGTACGGTTGTACCTTCTTAATTCAAAGGAAAGATAGTAAATTATTTTATAGAAGTCTACCTTCATCCGCGTTACGTTGGGGGTGCAGGCTGCAAGTAAATGTGAACCTTATTGGATTCACTTAACGTTATACCATTAAGTGATTTTCCACGGAACCCCAAGTAAAAATCTTTCTAGGTCACTTCAAGAGTAACTTGATCACGACTCAATTTGATTGGACGATGCCCAAATAGTTCATCAATACATTTCGGTCCGGTGGGAAAACACGAGCAAGCTATCATGACACGATTATTTTATTATCTCTCTAGTTTTTTGGGATGTTGATAAATATTTTGGGAGGCCAAAATAAACGAGACTTTTATTCTTTCTTATCTAGTCATATAATTTTGTACTTTTAATAAACACGATCTCTTAGCCCTGTATTTATTAAAAACAAAGTGGAGAAACAGATATGCAACATTGTTTCACGTAATATAAAAAAATGCTGGCAACAATGTTGCGCGGTATGTTGCTAACAATACTGCAAAGTTTTATGTTGACATCAACATGTTTCTCGTGACACAAAACAATGTTGTGCAACTGTGTTTCCAAATGAATAAGCGTTTTTACATTTTTCATGTGTTCTTGTACCAATTCATATATTATAACTCCATTCATAATATGTTTCTGTATCTCCGTAGTCGTTGCTAGTTTATAATTTTATTTTCCCTTTTCTTAATTATCGGTGCTCTATTGTTCGTCTCTTGGTAACAATTGCTCGAGTTTTGAAGGCAAGACTGATCCGTGGGCGGCACTTTTACAAATCTTCAAAGAAACCAACAGCTGCTAAGATAGCGGAGATTTGTTGCAATTCATTTGGATGACCCGAGCGCTTTTGTAAATTCGCATTGCGAATTTCTTAGCGGAGATTTGATGCTCTTTAAGACGGGTGAATTTAAGATAGAAAGATTGCATGGAAAGAACACTTGAGATGAAGTCTTTTAGTCAATTTTATTTGTACAAAATGTCCTCGATATTATCTATCTATATACCGACAACTTATCACAGTCACAGGACGAAATAATATTATACTTACCTACGAATCCAGTAGGATTAAAATTCCAAACCTATGTAGGTTACATAGGTTACGCCTATAATCCAGTTTATTCGTTATTTATTAAGAGCTCGAAATAAATACCTACTTTTAGGAATTTCAATTTTAGTTTTAGCCGAAGAGAATATTTATATCTGTTTCAGGATTTCTCAGAAAAACCGATTTTGGTTAATTGGCACTTTCGTATTACTTTCGGAGAATTATATAAAATTTAGGCACTACTTGCAGACCCTGATAATTATCCTCTTCAGAATTAAGATATTAGTAGTAGGTACCTATATTATGTAGTAGAATTTAACAAAGTTGCATTTGTTAAAACTTATTATCAAGAAACCATTAGTTTAGTTTAATGAGTAGGTATTAAATATCAATGTTTCTAAAAATGTCTTTTGTTGATAAAGGCAAAAATAATTCTCGAAAGAAGTGTAGCTGCTTTTTAAAATTCAGGCGTTTGTGTTGTTTCTTTAATTTTCTCGAAGAAATAAGGTCATTATTCCTTTCACCCTTCAACTTCGCCACATAACAGCCAGTGACAAGGATCTCATGAAGTGCAGCCACCATAACCCAAACACAAAACATAAATTCACGAAACTTTCCGTGTTTTCGCATCGGCATTCCGGCGTCTCGTCCACCCGGTGTTATTAAATTGTCTCGGAGAACTTTTCTCATCTCAAGCTCTTGGAGCGACAACGTCCTGTGTAAGCTCAGTTTGTTGAACAACGATTTTTTTTTCTTAGCTTGATCTCCGCTCTTTGTGGTGGTGGACAATTAATGGCCGTTTCTGAGTCGCACTTGTTTTTCGCTTTCATAGCTTTGATAATTTAAAGTTTGTTCAGTTTGCGTTCTTTTTGTGACGTTTGTAAATGGAGTTGTGAAGAAAATTTAGACGGCAATATAAGAGTAGTTCGGTTTACTTCTAACATAAATCTTTGCTGTATAGTTAACAATGCGAGAAGGTCCTCATTTGTTTAATGGAAGTAAATAATAATAATAAATTCTTTATTTCGGACACCAAAAGATCCACTGTGTTAGTAAATTCCTTATAATTAATGTTAGTGACATATTATTTAAAACTTGTTTATCCGAGATCGCTTCATGAGGACGACGCACAAGCGAAGGGGAAGTACTTCACTCACTCGTCACAAAACGTCTCAGAATAGGAGAGTAGATGCTCTCCGCCACTGTCCTCAGAATACTGTTGTCACGGTCCCGCAGTCTTGCTACTAAGGACGAGATTTTTTTCCGCATGACCGCTTAGAAGTCGTCGGTTCGATTCAGCGCAAACATCTCAGATGCGCTACAAAAACGGGGCAGTCCCAACAGCATTCTGAAAACATTATTATATTGGATGCGCAGGACCTCCAGCGATCTTTTGGTAAAGCTGACCCACAGGCTTCCCGTGTACATACCCTGACAATACGCTTAGAAAAGGGTTATTTTAACTTGATTAGTACAACGGTAAAACCTGCGCGCCAACATATTCCCTCTGACTACCAGCGCCCTGCGCTCCCTCTCTATGTCCACATTGTCTTTAAAGTCGTCGGTAAGTATGTAAAGCTAGGGAAATAATATATTGTTTTCACTATAAACAGAATTTAAATTTTCCGTATATTCAAAAACAATTGTCATTCTTTGACAGTTGTATTAATTAATGGCTATAACACGGCAAACTGACGTTGTGTGTCAATTTGATACGCCATGAATTTTCCCGACAGTAACTGTCTACCACAGACTACTTAGAGATACTACCTACGTATCAGACGACCCACTCCCATAGAGAAAAAATGGTTAGTAGAGATTGTCAAAAGTTGGAAGTTTAGAACATGACAGTTCGTTTTTTTTTTTATTTAGGTGTTGAGTTATTGGCAAAGGCTCACACAGACAGCCTGAATTACCCCGTTGGTACTGTATTCGGATCTCATGTTTTTTTTGCTGTTAGCAGAAAAACACCAATGAGCTCTTACAGGAGCTCATTGGTATTACCGGGAAACTACTGAGAAATATGTAAATTAAACACACCAAATATTTATACAAATTTTTATTTTTTAATTTAGGTTTATATTTACATAGTTTCGGTCGATCGAACAGGTACGCTTGCTGCGGTTGGTCTGTGGATGGGTGACCATCTTTACATAGGTACCGAGATCTCTCCGTGCTTCGGAAAGCACGTTAAGCCGTTGGTCCTGGTTGTCATTCGTGGATCTTTGACAGTCGTTACGGATAGTCTGGAGCCCGAGTCTGACAACCAATCTTACCCGGGGGTATCATCGTATCACCCAGTAACTGGGTTGTGGAGGTCAGATAGGCAGTCGCTCCATGTAAAACACTGGTATTCAACTGGTATTCAGCTGCATCCGGTTAGACTGGAAGCCGACCCAAACATAATTGGGAAAAGGCTAGGCAGATGATGATTTATTACTAGCTTTGAGCCGATACTTCTCACTGATGAACCTTTCTTCAAAGTGTTTCTGGCATACATATAGTTTTTGAAGTTGTTACTTGTCTTATCTCATTAAAAGGAAAAGATGCATAATAACGTCCTTTCGTTTAGCACCACAATGTTCGATACAACACTCAAGTACATCTTGCACTACCGATGCAAAATATTACAGTTTAAAATCACTGAGAGGATAGATAAGTACGGAAATTAATCAACACTGACTTCACTCGATCAACAGTAAAACTGTAATGGCGGTAGCGAAAAAGTCGAAAACTTAGTCGACAACCGCCTTAATTTGACAGTGACATTTTGTAAATTGTCTATAGTTTTGGCACCGGGTGTAAGAGGGGTGAAGAATGATAGAATAGGGCGAGGAGACCTGTCATGTTCTATTCTTCCAACCATAGAGTATATGGTTGAAATTTTTTGTTCTAAGTTTGCATGCCGTGCTGTCTACATGAAATGCCTATAAGTACAGAGAGATTGAGAGATGTAGTAGCTTGATGTGCTGGCGACTGTACCGTCTTCATCAACTATTATAATCTGAGTACCTAAAGCTTTTGTAGCAAATAACGTTCGTATTAAACCAAAAAAGAAATATTATGCACAGGAAGATCAAGATGCTCATCTTGGTCTTCCTGTGTATAATACAACCCTGTCTCTTTCTGACCAGACACCGGCGACCTGTTAGTGAACCCAGAGAACGGGTACGAGTGGGGGGGACAGACTGTGGCGCACGCGCCGCTCGGCAAGCAGGCGCAGAATGCCATCAACATCATCAACGCGGTGCTGATGAGGAAGAGCGCCGTGGCACAGCTTACTAAGTAACTGTTGTTTTAATTATTCTGAAAGAAGCTGGTACACTTAAAGCGGAATTTGTCAGTGAAACTGAACGCGATAGCACATCTAAACTGCGTTTCAAGCGCTGTCAGTGTCATCATTTTTGTGAATCGCGTTCATTTTTATTGGTGAAATTCGGCCTTAGTTTGCATTAAACTTTTTTCTTTGATTTCAAAATTTTCGAGATTAAAATCTTATTCAGATGGATAAATCAAGCATTCGGCCAAATCAATGAATTATTAAGAGACTAATTTAGGTATATTTAGCAAAAAAAAAAAAAAACTGGAAATGTTCCTATTTGAATATCATAGAAATAAAGGTATGTATATTTATTACAAATAAACATACATATATATGTATATATATATATATGTATGTTTATTTGTATGTATATAAGTATATTCTCATAGTATGTGTTTAGTTCTTATAAGTGAATTGTTTTTGATTTTATGTATTTTTTTTTGTCTCCTTTATTCTTTCACACGCTGTCTACATCTCTCTATTTATTGTCCTATCGCAGGTATGCTGGAAGAGATTTCTTAAGAAATAAGCATCACCTTTGTACCTATTTTTCTGTTCTGTTTATATATGTGTGTAAATAAGTAATAAGTAAGTAAGTAAGTATTGCTGTTAAAGGTAGAATAGCAAACATAAAAAGATGGTCAGCAATTTTAAATGTTGACTGTAACATACCTACAAAAGAATATTCTAGCATGGACAAACATGTAACATAATTGCTAATCCATCGCCCTCTTTTACAGATATGACCTAATGTTAGGAATAACAAAAGCGGAAGCGTATTTCGCGTTCAGTGGCGATGACGTACAATACGGAATCGAAGCGGATAGGAGATCCAAGATCCTCAAGTCTTTCGTCAGGAACACATACAGCTACCATCTATCTGAGATCCTGGCTACCATTATCAATGAGTACACAGACTGGGAGAGGCCGGTGCAACATCCAATTAATATTAGGTGAGTAAAGTACCCGTTCTCACTAACACTAGGTACTGCATAAAAGCGCGCTGTAATTTTGCAAATCAAACAGCGCGCTTTAATTTAAGATTTCATTTAGATGTTGCCTACTGTTAGTGAAATATACTATTGTAAGAAGTGACACAAGTACCTGCGTCCTAATCGAAGCCACTGAAGCGCAAATATGCGATTACGCGATCCTTTACCTGAATCATGACGTACAAACGCGAGCTTATTGATCGCGCGAGTACGTCATATTCATATAAACTAGCGCGACGATCGCGTACGCCCGCGGCAATCGGTTTCGGTTAGGACGGCCATAGGCTACCCGAAGTTCGTAAAATAAAATTGAAGTTTATTGAATTACGTTTGAGTAGAACTACCCCTTCAGATTAACCTCAATCGATAGCTTAAATAAAGGAGAAAAATTATCAAAAATATATATAGTAACTAACTAAAAAATAAATAAACTAATAACTATCATCAGCGTGCATTATCAGTGACGATGTATGAAAGTAAACGAGCCAAAAGGAGTATATTTAACCTACCACGCGGGCTCAGTGCGAGTTGGTACATGTCATGTGTCTTCAATTTTTGACATGCCGGTTCCCACGCGATGTTTTCCTTCACCGTTTTGAGAGCCGTGGTGATGAAATTATTAATTACTAGCTTTTGCCAGCGACTTCATCCGCGTGGAATAATGACTTCCGGAAATTGAGGCACTAACTCTCATAGAGTTTAACCGATGTGCTCTTTCTTCTGCCGATTCTTGAGAACGCGTATTTCTCATTCAACGCGTTTTTCAAGACAATAGCGGGCGGACGCCGGCGTCCGCTTGGGGCTTGAATAACTAAAAATATATAACTACGTCTAATATATAAAATAATATATAATAAAACCTACTTCACTTAAAACTAAATACCTATAACTACTATAATTAATAATACCTATACCTATAATTAATAAAAGTACCTTCGCTTTTACCTACTTAATATTAAAAAAAACTGAACATAAATTAACCAAAACTTACCTACTACTAACTGACTACTACTAACCTATTACTACTTCACCTAAAAAGAAATCCTGTTTTCCCAACATTTCCCTTCACTGCTCTGCTCCTATTGATCGTAGCGTGATGAAAAGTATACTATAACCTGCCCAGGAGTATGAAGAACAATTGTACCAAGTTTCGTTGAAATCCGTCGAGTGGTTTTTGTTTCTATAACGAACATACAGACAGACAGACAGACACAAAAATTTTACTGATTGCATTTTTGGCGTCAGTAACGATCACTAATCACCCGCTGATAGTTATTTTGGAAATATATTTCATGTACAGAATTGACCTCTCTACAGATTTATTATAAGTATAGATTAGTAATTTTTAATACTAGGATCTGCACAATCAAGAGCGCCACTATCTGAATCTTTATTGCGTTCTTGTAAAGATAAATATATATATACTACACAATGGTCTTGTACAAAAACGTTTGCAAATAAGAACACTTGAATACAAGCTTGCAACATCGTATCTTTTACTAGCAGACAAAGACTTTATTTTCTTCCTACACAGAACCAGATTGTGTTTCAAAATTGCAGACCAAGATAATATCTTCAAAGTGCAGAGTACAGTGTTGAACTGGGCTAAGTTTAGCCTGTATTTAGAAACTGTTTAAAACTAAGCTTAAGCTCAGGGTGTTAGGAAGCGGAGTTTAGAAGAAACTTAATACATAAGTATTATACCCAACATGTTCTGCGAAGGAAATGAAGACTACTTACTTACTTATATCTTATGCTTTCAGCGTTCCATAGTTTGAAACTTAGGTTAGTTACACTATCAAAATTGGGGATATGAAGGCAGTACTGATATATTATCAAATTACCAAAACAATGAGATCAAGTTGTAAACTTAGACATTAATTTTACTAATATTTACATAATTTAAAAAGCTAACAGTCTTAAAATAATATTTACAAGATGGGGGGCTAAAGTAATCACCCGAAGTTGTTTTAATGTAATTTTTTTAGGCAATGAAAAATGTTTAGGTCTTCACTCTTCTTATGGATTATTTTTATTTAATGGATTACAATTATTTCCATCGAGTCGATAAAATGATATCAGTCAAGTGGCCACCGTCAAAATTGATGACCGTCGGGTTCGTTCTATGGCATTTTCCATCACTTATGTCAGAATTTTCGGGGATAGGTGCTCGCGTTCCTGTCGGATATTCTCTTTAAGGGCTTCTGAGGCTTCAAGCAGGACTTCAAGTAACCCTACAAAAATAAGTACGGAGCGGTCAAATCGGGTGATCTGACCGGTCAGTGCAAATCGCCGAAGGGAGAGATTAGACAACGCGGACAATTATTCAGCGTTCTTGAGGAGTATAGCGTGTCATGGCTTGTTGATGTGTATTCTGCATCTGCCTAATTCACAAATGTCAAAACAGAATTGACATTTGCCGCCATTTGCTAAAATTATAGCGCATTTCAATTTGATTACAAAAGGGTGATTACTTTTGCCCGCCTTGTACAAGTATATAAGTATAAGGGGAAATATCAGTTTTAAGATATATCACAGTCTACGTACAGAATCCACCAGATAAATTAAAAATTGGAATAGATTTATTTTTAAATTATCAACTAGGTTATTTATGCAGGTTTTATACGCTGAATTTTACTCATGTGTGAGTACTATGTAACTATTAAGCTACAATTAAAACTGTGTAGATAACTAGATATATCTTTCATCAACTTGAATGTGCCCTGTCGGCTGAGAGTATGTCATGCTCACTCAAACGTCTAGCTGATAGCGGCGTGTTTTGGATCATTTAGTTTCTTTCAAAATACACACATCAAAAGTGTCTAGGGATCAAGCATTTTTATGCGGATTTCTTGAGATTGAGATGTGGCTTTGTAATAAATTTATGATTTTATAAATTTATATGGATCCTTTTTGTGCATTTCATAATTTGAATCAGGAACTGTGAATCAAATTCGAGTAAAAGATGAAAATCAGCTGTCAATATTTTCCCTATAAAAACATACAACGCATTGAAGACATTATTAGTGCTACTGTTTCCCTACTACTGATTAAAACCAACGTTATTATGGAGCGGCGACGTCATTTAAGCAGGGAAGAAATGCTCAGAGCCGTGGGAATGATAGAAGCTGGTTCCCGGCAACGTACTGTGGCTTTAGCTCTGAATACAAGTCAGAGTGTTATCAGTCGACTTTGGACACGTTACCGAAGCACTGGTACCGTGGCTGAGCGCCATGGAGGACGGTATCGCTGCACCACACGGAGACAAGACCGATACATTCAAATCTTAACTCGAAGAGCTCCAACAATAACCGCCATGATGTTAGCCGTGAGGCTTCATCACTCTTCAGGGAACTTAATTAGCGAACCTTCATTCCCGAAGACCCCTACGGGTACCACCTATAGCAATGCACAATCGTAGGATTCGATATCAATGGGCTCTTGAACACAGAAATTGGGCAGAAGAACAATGGCGTTTCGTGTGCTTTTCTGATGAGTCTCGTTTTGGTATGAGACCGGATACAAGACGTATACGACACTGGAGAACCCCTGGACGCCAACAGCGATTAAAATCCTGCCAGGAAGTCCATCCTTATAGTGGTGGAACCATCATGGTATGGGCGGGTATTTGGATCGGCGGAAGAACTGAGTTGATTTGGATCAGAGGCAACTTCAACGCTCAAATTTATGCTGAGACGATTGTATCAGACGTCATCGTTCCTCTACAAGTGCAAATCGGTCCCTTATTTCAGTTAATGCATGATAATGCACGACCGCACACCGCAAGAGTTGTAAGACAGACTCTCGCCGCAGCTAACATCAATGTCCTGCCCTGGCCTGCTCAGTCGCCAGACTTGAACCCGATTGAGCATGCATGGGATATGCTACAGAGAAGAGCTCTGCCGAATATGGAGGGTATCCAGTCGCAAGAAGACCTTTTTTTGTTGTTGCAATGAACATGGGCGGCCATTCCACAGCGTGATTTGGATGAACTCATTTTGAGTATGCCAAACCGATGTTCTTGTGTTGTTAGTGTTCGCGGTAGAAACACGGATTATTAATTGTTTAAGTTACCCAATAAAATTTTAGAGAAAACTGTTATTTCAGTCTTTTTTTCGAACTTTTGTGTTAGTGGTTCAAATGTCAAAAATCCCTTTATTAGGAAAATGGCAAATTTCTTTATTAATGCAAAGGTGACTTGGTTTATCGTTACTGTGACAAACGAAAACACTTTATTTGATGAATCCTTAAAGAAAATTTTAATTAATATCAATCAGGAGAAAAGTTATTGCAAAAATATATGTTGATCCCTAGACACTTTTGATGTGTGTAGTTGAGCTGAATGTTGCGGATACATAAGTCATATACGTGAAAGGGCCCCGTCAGTAAGGACTGAGGGGCAAATCTCGTAATTTTTAAGAACGTTCACAGTCTGATCTCAGTCTCAATCTGTCAAAAATACTTCAAATTTCCTTACAATTTGACAAGTTTTTGACATTTGTTTGTCGCCGAGATGAGACTGCGACTAGATTTTGAACGTTTTAGATTACGAGAATTGGCATACTGGTCTTTAAGCTGCCAAGGCTTGTTTTAATTTGCTTTATTTTTTCTTTTTATCACGGGAGCTTTTAACGTGCACTTTCTACATCGTTCTCACATTTATAATAATTTCAACATGAATTATGCCATAGGAACCTATTACGCTTATGAATAGGTAACTCGCTTCGCTTTCTGACTGGCCGAACCCTTGACAATCCAAAAATGCCTGTAATTGGTTCAATTGAAATAAATGGTTTGAGTTTAAATACGAATAGTTTAATATAATAAAACAGATTACTCATGTAAATGGATTTAGCATAGAATGAAAATTATATTTATGAAATATCTTATTAATTTATTTCATCAAAATATCATTTATTTATTTATTTATTTATTTAAGGATCTCCAACAAGGGATATACACAAAACATTAACAGCGTAATTATAAAGTAACGTGTAGGTGTACTCCTTCACTTATAGGAGACCACAACATTCACAGTAGAATATAAATTAAATAATTAAGTTTCTATTAATAAAATAATGTTGACAATTTATGATTACAGACAGATAATTTGAACATAATGATTAAAAATCAAATAAAGATAAAATAAAATTCCTAACATTGCTAATGACATAATTTCCATAAAATAAAATTTGTAATTCCTAACATTATCATTGATATAAATTGCCATAAATATATTATATAATTTCAAGCATTAACATTCTTATGACTTTTATTACTATCATCAAATACTTATAAACCAAAGAGAGAATGAAACAAAACTATTTTTTCCGTCAATACCTTGCTAGAACTAATTAATATTACAATTAGTCCGAGCACCAATTCCAATTCTATTGAGAATAATTAACATGACATGGGACAGTAATTAGAATTAATTGTTTAGTGTCCATCGAGTTAATAATAATTTCATTGTTTCCTCTGAGATTTAATTAGAGAAGAATGAGAAACTAATCTTCCAAAGATGGAAGTGATAATTTATACGATGTGAATAATAACGGGTGTGTATGGGATTTACATGGTATAAAGATAATGCTTAATTAATTCAGTCATTCTATGAGCTAAAGTCTATTCAAATTTATGTTTAAAATTGATGATATTTCAAGTTAAACAAATATCAACTTTATTGTAATGGCAATTAAGTTGATTTCAAAGTGATAGCACTATTGAAAAAGTTCTAAAAATGCTTGAAGTTGTAGTGTAAACTGTACTTTATTGTGTAGGAATTAAAGTTATTTTTCCATAAACTCATATTTTTTTACATTTTTGCCAAATAAATCGCGAATGCAGATTAGGCAATGTAGAACATGAGGTACGGCCAAAGAGCTAAAATGTTCAGCAGTTTTGGAAAACATTCCTTTCTCCAGTCTCATCATGGTGACAGCATGAAAATGTCGGCAATACGTTGAGCAAAACTTAACCTGCAGTGCTATTCTGTAAAAATCTCACCGTGAAAACTAAGGTGAAGTGAGCTGTCATTCCACCTGAAGTTAGGGATTGCCCCTATTGATAGCTCTCTTCACGCTCACTTCACGTAAGTTATCACGGTGAGATTTTTACAGAATCGATAGACTGAAGTTACTTAACATTTTCATTATTTCACCTTCCATTACTACTTACTGAAATCAAAAACATATGAGTACCTACGAATGCTCCCTTTTATCTAACTACAAAGTTAGAGGGAAGGTAATTTTTAAGACTAAGTCCCATATTACAGAACGTCACTCAATAGGACTCAAGCATTACTTAAAACTAGTTTCAACCAATCAAATGGCTTGAATCTAGTTTTAAGTAACGCTTGAATATTGAGTGACGTTCTGTAATACGGGCCTAAGTGTGGGTACTTTTTGTTTGAACGATTCAGCCGATCGATTCTGTCAAAATCTCACCGTGAAATTTTAGGTGAAGTGAGCTTAGATCAGGATGACACTGACAGTTCACTCCACGCTCACTTCACCTAAGTTTTCACGGTGAGATGGTTACAGAATCGCTCTATACTAATATTCCTCAATTTCTCACCAGGGATGAGACGCTAGAAGCGCTGAGCGACGCTCAAGTGGTGGCGCCAATGGTCCTGACAGCTGACACGCATTCAGCGTTGAGACGAAACTCCTACCTCTACGTGTTTGACTACCAGACCAAGTATGGAGATTATCCTCAGGTGAGTTAGAGGCGTCAACGGACGAGGAGGTATAATAGGTATTCCTGCATCACTTTGAACTTTCAAAAACTGACGCTGACCTCAAAAAATATTTGCTAAAGGCAAGAGAATGATGATATGTAGCTGTCAATCTACATTCAAGTGCAAGAGAGAAGAACAAATATTTAAATAAGCCAAAGCAAGCGCTAAGTGCCATAATAATTGTCTGCCAAATGAAATTATCTTTGAAAACTGAAGTGGTGGCTCTAACTAATATTTAATTCTTAGGAACTTACAAAGTTAGTTTGAGTAATACAGGGTGAAATTGAAAACATGCGACATATCAAAATGGGAGATTATACTCATCATTAAGAACAACTTTTACTATGGGACCAAACACTGAAATCGCGAAAAAAAAAATCAGCTGTTCCCTACATTTATGTTCGCATAACTCGTCAAAATGTAGGTACCAGCTGGTTTTTTTTTCGCTCTTGCAGCTTTGGTCCCTTAGTAAAAGTTGTTCATAATGATGAGTACAATCTCCCATTTCGGTTTGTCGCATGTTTTCAATTTCACCCTGTATAGATTTTACTTTAATCACGGTTACTTTGTCAATATTGAAAATTTGCAATGAAAAATGAATTGTGTGTACGTAACATGAAAAGAAGTATTTCCTCTGCAGTGGGAAAATAATAGGCGGGTAGATATATACGAAATAAAAATAGATTTATTTATTACCGAAACACGTGCAAAAAAAAGGTAAATAACTCGAAAAATAACAGCATAATAGATCTGTAATCACGAGCGTAAAACAGAAATAGTCGACAACTGCACGTCATGACTGTGACAAGAAGACTTCCACACAGCATAATGCTGTGCTATAGGAGTCCACAGCATAACGCTGATTTTCAGTGGTTACCCAAAAAGGACGTACCTACGGAAATTAAGCCAGATTTAATCATTGGTAATAAAATAAAATAAATAGTACTTAGAATATAAAGCAACTACTTATAAAAATAATTATATGCATAACAATCATATATTATTAAATAAAACATATAAAATAAGTTATCCGCAATCATCGCCGTGCGTGCATAAATAATGTAATGTAAGTATATAACAACATTATTTCAAATAAACGCCCAACGAAATTAACCCCTTTTACCGATTTCGTGACTTGTTTTCAAAGAAGCAATAAAAATACAAAAAAAAAAACACAATACATTTAAAATATTACAAATATTCAAACTTATATCATTCTGAATTTCGCAAACACAAATCGTTAAATGAAATACCAAACACAATTTGTTTCTCCGAAACTTATTTCATAGGAGTTCTTGGAACAATTAATTTGGCCTTGAACAGCTCACATTTTGTATTAACGAGCCGAAACTGGGCACAAATTGGATTTATGAAAATTATTCCATTATGTGAAAGTTTTGCATAACTTGGGTTCGAGTTTGTTTAGTTTTTGGAGTTGAGATCGATTAAATTTTGATGGTAAATTGTTTGGTAAACTGATTCTTTATCTCTTCATTAACAAAATTCATAATAGATTCTGAATTTATATGCCACTTTCAATTGGTAACAAATATTTGGTATTGGAACAAACATTTGTGTAGGCCATTCAAATATCAGTACCAATGAATTCGTTCGTTCCACCCGCTGAAGACCTCCCACCTGGACATGAGTTACCTTGGGTAACCTGGAAGTCTTTAAAGAGACTCCGGACCCAGGTTGGCCGAAGCAAGCAAAACCTGTTCAGGTGGAGGTAAATAAAATTATATTTATTTATCTCCACAAATTACATTTTACATATTAAGTTGACAGGCATTTCGACAAACTTTTATAATTTGTGGGAGATCTGGAGTCTAAACTAAGCCTAGGTTCGTATTTTAGAACTCCAGGCCCCGAATTATACGTAGAAAACTACCAAGCACTTGTCTTACCATTTCCGAGTAGCTTCCTGTTGGAAAAAGCCACTCAGACACTGTAGGACAATCCCTAAGAATATAATAAATAAAATAAAAATAATAATTATAATATTTATAATAAATTAATATATTTTTACTTTACTATCTCAAAGACTTTTTCCCTTTCTGTGTAGCTTGGATTTAGTAAGTATTTGATTGTTTTAATTATGTTGTTTATTTTATTGAATAGATTCATAGACAACTCCACCTTGAAGTATAAATGTGGTGCTGTTCCACAAACGAAGGGACACTTAATATCGTGTCCTGTCAGCTGCACGTTACAGAAAAAGCCGATCGATTCTGTAAAAATCTCACCGTGATAACTTAGGTGAGATTTTTACAGAATAGCACTGCTGGTGGACGCTGGTGATGGCGCCAAACATGTAGCCGAATTCTAGGCCGAGTCCATTTAGATTGCTATCGACACACTAAAAACAAGAATGAACTCGTGGCCCTAAACACAAAAGGTGTACATTCCGTGGAAGCATTTAGGTCATCTATCTTTAAAAAAGTTTCAGAGTACCTTACCTGGGCTGGAACAAAAATTGCTTTGAATTTCGTTACTAAAATAGCTGCTATAATTGGTTCAGCTTTTTGGTCTACTAAAATATGCATTAAATTTCCAAATTAGGTTGCTCGACTATCGGATTAATACGTAAAATAAATTAATCGCATTTAAATCCTACAAATAAATTTATTTAACCGCGTTCAAATAACATGGTGTTAATCCCAAATTTCCCAGAATTAACCGCATAATTTGGTGATCAATCGGAGATAACACCCGTTCTAATAATAGTGTACATTAACCTACTCATTAACACCGATACATCACACAACCAACATCAACCGGTTTCCGGCAAACTGCTAACTACCCACATTTTGAGGAGCAATTACTATCTGACCATTTGACGAAGACACCTTACACGTAGAAAATAAAACCGAGTTAGAGGTCTATCTCATCTGGTCGTATTGGCGATGTTCCTGTTAATATAGAAGTGTGGAGTTACCTTGTTTGCTATATGAACTAACGAGGGCAATGAGGCGGCTTAAGGAACAATTTTGTATATTGGAAACAGTGTTATGGAGGTCCCATGTAATTAACGAGAAGTTGCTAATGATGTTCACATTGCATGAAGGGTGAATTTGTACTGTTCGGTTTTTTTCGCATGTGTTCTCTCGTATGATAATAGAAGACATTTAAAATGTGTATGGCATGTTAAATCACCTTAAAAATCGGAACAAACTTGTTTTATGTTACATAGACTGCTTAGTCTCGGTTGGCACGGGCGATTTTTTTGCGAGACGATTTTTATGACGCCTTGTATATATAAAACTCTTGGTATTGAGCCGATCATTGAGAATCCAACAGAGCGACGAAACTCAGAGAATGGCGGATTTTCATCTCTCGGTGCTAAGCAGTACGTTGAAAATCCAGTATGTGAAAAAAATCGCCCGAAGGTAGAAGGGCTAAGCTACCAAAGTATTTTTTTTTTTTTTTGTTGGTCCGTTTAAGAGGAATAGCGGGTGGCCTTTTCTCTTTAAAAACGTTCTCGCCTGTTTTCTTTCTATTTAATGACCATAAATTAAAGACTTTTACAGAATAATAAATATTAACTACCTGGTCTCCTTTTCTATACTAATATTATAAAGACGAAAGATTTGTATGTATGTTTGTAACGGATTGGCTCAAAGAGTACTGGACCGATTTTAAAAATTATTTCACCATTTGAATGCTACATTATCACTGATCAGTAGAATACGGAATGCCGATGCACAAAATATCGATAAATGCTAATACGATGCTACAAAATTGCGAAGCACGTTACTGCGAAAGACTGTTTCTGCGAAGCCACTACACTTCGACGCACGTTACCGCGCTATATCTTCACTGCGATATTACTTGACTTCGATGCACGTTACCGCGAAAGACTTTCACTGCGATACTACTTGGCTTCGAAGCACGAACGCAACGAACGCAATAGGCGACGTAGGATGCTAGAGCGAGCAAAGGGCACCCCGAGGTTAGGTTTTGTTAGGTTACTTTAAACCCTTTATACAGAAATAAGAGCCCCGCAAAGCGGAAATATCTGCCGCAAATATCTTTTACATAAGTCCAATATTGGAGGAGGAAAGACTTTTTAAGTCTCTCCGACCGCATTACCTCTTAATGTTCAGGGAATGTGTATAAAGAGAATCAAATCGTACACTGCCTTTTAGGTTATAGTCAGAGATTAAACCAAGTAAAACAATTTCTCAAAAACTGACAAGTAAATTACCGATAAATTATAGGTAACTAGCTGCGCCGCGCGGTTTCTCCGTCGGATCCCGTGGGAATATCGGGATAAAAAGTATCCTATGTGATAATCCTGGTTATAAACTACCTGTTGCCAAATTTCATCCAAATCCATTCAGCCGTTTGTGCGTGAAGAAGTAACAAATATAGGTACAAACACACTCACAACCTTTCGCCTTTAGCTACTAGCTGCGCCCCGCGGTTTCACCCGCGTAAGTTTTGATCCCGTGGGAATATCGGGATAAAAAGTATCCTATGTGTTATTCTGAAGTATAAACTATATTACTGTAAAGTTTCATCAAAATCCGTTCAGTAGTTTTTGCGTGAAAGAGTAACAAACATCCATCCATCGTCACAAACTTTCGCATTTATAATATTAGTAGGATATATAAACAACCAAAGCTACCAAGAATGAAAATATGCAGAAATAATATTTTTTTTCTTCTGTCTTGTAAGACACCAAACTAAGTCTTCCATATTTCTGCAGCGCCAAGGTTGCATTCACGGCGAAGAGTTACCGTACGTCTTCGGGGCCCCACTGGTGGGGGGCCTGGCCCACTTTGCGAGAAACTACACAAAGGCTGAGGTGGCCCTGTCAGAGTCCGTCATGCTGTACTGGGGAAACTTTGCCAAAACTGGGTAAGTAGAATTTATGGTATATGAAATGATTTAAATTGTTATGTAATTACTATAGTAGCTTCTGATAGTACAGTCAGGGAAATGAACTTGGAAATGAATTGTTAAGATAAGTGTCAATTTGCAGTGTTATAGTAATTTCATACAACTGTCAATGAGTGACAGTTGTGCGTGATTTCCCTGATTTTACAATCACCTAACATTAACTTTAATCACTTTTGGACTTAGTCGCATTGAAACTCCTGTTTTTTGATTTTGTCATGATTGACCTAACCATTTTCACTGTGAAATAAAATAAGGTCCTGAATACCTATGGTTATGATGTCTGTAGATAGGTCGACTATACAAAATGCTTTTGTCAAATAAGAGTTCATTGTCGTGAATTGCTGCACTTTGAATTTGTCCTCGTGACTGGACAAATTCTAAGTAAAAAGGTCTTTGAAGAAACGTTGACCCTCGGTATTCGCTCCTTTACAAAAAATATACAAATTCAATTGTATTTTTATTTATCAAAGAAACCGTAAAATTAAAGTACCTATGAATTAAATTGCCGAGATAAAAACAATGTGTGAGCAATCTTTGAAATACATTATCCCCTTCTTCTAATCTCATTTTATTATCCTAGAAAAATAAATTCTTAAATTCAACCTAGATGGTTTAATTTAAAAATCTAGTTATTTTTTTTTATAACAGCTGCTAACACCACTTTCAAAATAATTTAGAGAGTTTATAGCGTAGAATTCATCAGAGCGGATTTAATTAAAATGTTGAGATATTAAAAGAACATCTGTTTGAATCTCTTTCAAACGAATAAAGTGATAAAATGTCAAAAAGAACTAGATACTTACAGTATTAATAATGAAACGTTAATTGGTACAGTCACGATGAACGTAGATTGTTGGCTGAACAGCTTGAGGTGATAAACATTTAGCATTTCGACTGGCACTTCCACAGCGGGATAATTACTGAAGCAATTTCCTTTAAGCATAAATGGAAACCATAATTACCTTTTCTAGTCTTTAGTACACAAGTTTCTGTATCAGGTATAGCCAGATTAGAAATTGACAAAAATAATGGTTCCGTAATTGTTGAATTAGTCACGTGATCAAACAACCAAATATTTTCTTACAATTCTAAACCATACCTACCAACTACTAAAACCACCACACCGACAAACACCAAGCTCAAAGGACTCATAACTAAACTAGAATAAAATCTCCCTTATTCTTTGTCTAGAAATCCCAACGAAGCGCAAGAGAGTGACCCAATAAGAGCAGGTCGACAAGAGCGAGTGAGGATGAAGAACATAGAATGGACGGCATACGAAGCAGTGCACAAGAAGTACTTGAACATCGATACCAAAGCTAAATTGAAGAATCACTACAGAGCTCACAGGTAAGTCCAATTACAAAAAAAAAAATAACGAATATTTCAAAGAACTTTTCTTCAGTATTTTTTCCGAGAGTGTTAGTCGTATTTTGATTTCATTGAGAAAACGATATGATGAAAATACATCATGCTTTTTCATTTTATTAAACAAGACATTTAACGTAGGTACATATTGTTTATCAACCTCGGGTTTCCTAAGAAAGGTCTTTCCATAAAGATACTGCTGTAAGAAAATATTTATTTTGTCAACAGACTATCATTCTGGTTGAACTTAGTGCCAGATCTTCACCGTCCTGGAGGAGAGGACGTGCCTCCATCACATCATCAGCTCGAACACGAAGACGCGGCTCTCCAGCCGACCCTCAAAACATTCAGTCCACCATTCAAAAAGACTACAGACATGGTCATCACCGATACTGGGTTGGCAACTAAGATCCCAGTTTTAGGTGTCCTAAATATAACTTCTCCTTTGAACTTCAATATCATCGGGATCAATCCTCCTACCCACAGCACTGCCGGTACAGAAGTACATAAAACAGATGCAACTACTGCCACTCCGCCTGAGGATGGCTTCGCAGCATATTCTACGGCTCTTAGTGTAACCATCGCTATCGGATGCTCACTGCTCATACTGAATGTTCTTATATTCGCTGGAGTTTACTATCAACGAGACAAAACGAGAATGAACGGACAAGACGGCCACACGAATGGGGCTCACTTAAAAAAAAGAGTGGAGAATGGGCAGATGCCGAACAACATTTGTGGTGACCTAGAAGGAGCACTGACTTATCAAACTAGTTTGAAAAATGATCCAGCTACTATTTTAAGTCATCACCACCATTCTCATCATCAGTTACCACCACCAGAGTTCGCTGATCTTCCAAGCAATAACGTTGCCAGTATGGCGACATTACCTCGGGCGCCTCCGCCTCCAAAACTTGGGAAAAGTAATATAAATACTTTAGCAAGTGGGCAACTTCAGGAGAACCAGCCGTTGTTATCAGCACATCAGATGCAAATGATAAACACGAACACATTAACGAAGAAGAACACGCAATTGAACGCGAAATCGAACGTAACGATGGAGGAGTTGCGTGTGTGACGTCAGAGGGCATGACTGCAGCGAGCCGGCAGTTGCAGCGACGTGGTCCACCACGACGAGATCGTGTGACTTGAGCCGGACCTTCTCAAGTGTGTGACAGATTACATATAGACTTACTGTGCCACTTGAACTTTGAAGGTTATTAATATTAAAGACTTCTCTTCCAAAGACAATGGTAACTGAATCAGTGATGTTCTTCAAACTCAAAGTGAGATATTTGAATAAGTGACGTTCGTGATTATCATATCTGAGACGTTGGAGTGTATAATAGCGTGTGGACGATTTATCGATGTATAATAATGGTTGTAAATAGCGAAATAATTGTATATAGTTCAGCAGCTCAGCCGCATATCCATCCTAATTACAATTATGATAATCTCAAAAATAGTGAAATTTAAATAAAATATTAAAGATTAATCGTCGTTGTTCTCGTTCGGCTGTTAAAATTCTATGAATGTAGAATAAGTTTTCGTTGCTTCAGCGCGATAAAAGTAATTACATTGTTTCTTAAACGTTATTTTCGAAAGATTTATGTTCTAGAATATCTGAATATATTCCACCCATTTGAGATGAGGTTTTATTGTGTTTAAGTGCAGCTATATATATTTGCCTTAATTCCAGCTATTAAGATGATTAAATCCGATACTAAAATATTGTATAAAGTTGTACGATTGAAAAATGAATTTCGATTCTCTTACTACGTTGGCGTCGGCTCTAAATGCGAATCACTGTATTTTATTAATAGTTGAAGCGGACAAATCTAAGAGAGAACAGAGGACCCTTTTAAGGCCCTCTTGATTTCAAATATAATTTTCCTTTGAGCATTTTGAGTAATGAAATTTTGGCCATTTTGTTTTATGTCATTTTTATAAAATTCTAACAGCCGAACGAACTTGGATTTAATATTGAATTTGAAAACTAGATATTTGAAGAATAAAAAGACACCAATGTAATCTTCGCCGAAAGTTTTATCGAAGTTAGAAGCAATAATGGTTCTTCGAAAAAGTCAGTTTTTAAGCGATTTTAGTTTTTAATAGAAAAAAATTTTGCTGGAGAAACACGGTGATTGACAAGTTCATTCTTTGTTTTAAACTTTTTGTAATGTATTTCGTTTCATTGCTTTTTCGAGCTTAAAGACACGCACATCTCTGACTATGTTTTCTTCATACATTTTATTCTTGTTTTGTCTGCCATGTTTTTTATCGTCTGTTTCTTCAGTAAACGCGTCATTTTTAGTTTTCAATATAGATGGACCAATAGTGTTTGTACATATGTAAATAAACTTAGGAAACGGTATAACAGGTTGAAAAATATCCTATTTATTTAAATTTCCAACCACGACTGATCCCGTTCATTTTGATTGTTTATTATCCTAGTTTATGTAAAAAAGGTTAAACGTAAAAAGAATCTGACAAAACTCATCGGCCTGATAAAGAAATAAAATGAGTTTTGTCAGAGTTTAATGTCTAGAATGACAGCGAATTATTTGGGCGATTCAGTACTTTAATTTTCAAAATCCTTAATTTTCATTAATTTTGTAACGTCATTCCTTCTCCATACGCACTAATTTTGTTGTTATAAAAACGTAAGTGTATTTATAGATATCAATAAAGTCTGTACAAAGACTTCATTATAAAGTACTCACCGGAATACAGACTAAAAATTTTAATAAAATAAAATCCAAAAATTATTTTCGTTGTTTTATTTTGTCTTTTAAACACAAGGTAGGTACAGATTATTATGTTGATAATTTGCTGTAGTAAATGATTTCTGAAAGCTTGAAGGTCTCATTAAGACTTGTTTGTTACTATCTGCTGTTAAATAATGCATAGGTAATAGGTAATACGGGCTGGTGTCCGTAACTCCACGTCAATGCGCGTATTTTGCGTATGTATTTTTTTTTACGTATGTATTTTTTTTCAAATAAGGCATAATATTATAAGCTGCTGTAGGTAATTTGTTGGTTTACATAAACTTCTGCGTGCTAAGTCCCCAGTACCTCGCACTATGAACGCAATTAATAATCTCTTGGATTCTAATCCAACAAACGATCTGTTTGCGAAGAATTTGATTGACTTGTCAGAATTAGGTAGTGAATCTACTGTAAGATGAATTCATGAAAGTTTTTATACATTATTTTTATTATTATAATACATATTTTTATTTGTTATGTGTAGGTATGTGCCTGCCTTATTAAAGTTAATAAATAAATAGGTATCTTAGTAAAAACACCCAAACGAAATTCGTTGAAATAAGATTTAGTGCTGCTTTTTCCTAAGCCAGATAATTTTATCCAAGTAATAGTTTTGAATTTTTGATAGTTCTTCCATATTTAATTTTTTATTATTTATGAATATTTTTAGCTCTTCTCGCCTGAAACACAGGATTACCTAGTTCAGGCACGTAAGTCTTAGGAATATAAAAAATTAAGCAAAACTGTACCTACTAATTTTCATGCCTTATAATTTTTGAATAAATCTATTAATATTATTATACAAAATCTGGCAAAAGTAAATTTTATTCCGCGAATAAAAATTATCTCTTGATTGAAAAATCAGCTGTTAATCAAATTAAGTTTGTTTTATGCAACACTTCAGTACCTAGTGATAGCAATATAATTAACTTACCTATAAATTATACTAGCGACCCGCCCCGGCTTCGCACGGGTGCAATGCTGATACTAAGTATAGGTACTTCAAGAATGTCAGCACGCGCCGCCGGCCCCCTAGCCGCGGCCGGTACCGCAGCAACCGCTATGTCCCTGCATTTTAAATCTGTAATATCTTCGAAAATATTCATTTAAATTACATGCTGTAAAGGGCCATATTTATCTATATTAAATGTACATTGTATTTAAGGTACTTAATTGGGTAAGGATTAATGCTGTATTGCTTAAAATTGCTTCGTAAATACGCCATTATTTCTCGTAAAAAGTAAAAGATAAAAAATGATTATTGTGGGTTATCCCTAAGAGATAGACATATACTATCGCGGATTTTTTGTGGACCTTTTTAAGGTGTACAATACTGTAGTACATTACTTTGACCTATCTCGTAGGCTTCAGCGAGCGTTTGAAAAGTAAGCGCAAAAAAATGTGTGTATTTACGACATCACATTGGAAACCTCTAAAATTATCAATGTTTCTCTACTATACATGCATGCATGTATTATATATATAAACCTTCCTCTTGAATCACTCTATCTATTAAAAAAACCGCATCAAAATCCGTTGCGTAGTTTTAAAGATCTAAGCGTTCATAGGGACAGAGAAAGCGACTTTATTTTATAATATGTAGTGATTAACTTCGTAGACTCTATTGCTTAATTTTCTCCGAACTGTTTAATTTTTCTTTGATCGTTACAGTGAGGCGTAGAATAAACCAAAATTAATATAATCTTCAATTTAAGCAAAACATTACTCTACAAATTAATTTGATTGTGGACTATATTCGTATTATAAGAACTTCGCAAATATTAGTCTACTGGAATCTAGTCTTAATTTATCTATTCTAAGATGCCCATCGTGTTATTTTAATATCTTTCTTAATAACTAAATGTCCCTTAACTTTCAATATCGATTCTTTATAAATTTAAACAGTGGCTTGTTTCTTTAATAAAAAAAATATCTCCTGTTATTTTATGATGGAGATAGTAATTATTTAGATTTCTACTCAGATATTGTTATACCGATAATATTAATTTGTGTTTTCTTCAAAGACTTCATTCGGTAATAATGCCATATTTGTTTTTTTTTTATATTTTTCCCATATGCCAACTCACCGACTCATCGATGATATTTCAATAAAAATATTCCTATCTCATTACATAAAAAAAAAGCAGTGAAAGACAACCAAGATGAAACAAAACGTAAATAGAAAAAAACTCAGTAAAATGTGCGTTTATCAAGCGTGCACGATGTTCCCGACACTTGAAACTGGTTCCAGCAAAATCCTCTTTATAACAAAGCTCTATAATATAACAGGAAAATATTTAGTGGCGCAACGTCTAAAGCTAAACAGAAAAATATAAAAGTTAAGCGTGATGAGGATGAGAGTGAAAATTTAATTGAATTGAAACCACTTTTACGGATGAAATCTCGCGGTGTTTTATTTTATGATTCGGTACATCTCGAGCACTTTGCATTACGAGCACGGATTAATAACGTTGAAGTTCTAACAATGGGTAAATATTTATGAGAATTTTTATGAGGAAGAAGCAAGGATTTGCTTAATTTTTATTTTTACGGGCTACTTTTGGATTCAGGTTTTGGCTTTGTTTATTTTGTGCTATTAAATTTGACGCGGTTATCAATTCGTATTATAGGTACCAAGCTTGGAGGCCGTCTTTGTCAGACTTATCAGCATTGGCTGTATACCTAGTGGTCCTAGTGGTTTCAACCAAAAACGCTGACTCCGTTTCCTCCAATGAATATGGTTTTCTATAGTCTATACTGTTACCGTTAGCCTGCATCATTTCATTGCTGGGCAAATATCTCTCCCCATGACTTCCAGCTCTTTCGATCCAGGGCTAAAGTGGACCAGTGGAGTTCTGGAGGTTGGTTTACGCCAGTTCCTACCGCCATCTTCTAAGTTCTATAGTCAATATAGGAAATCTTGGTTCTAACACTTAAATAAAACGAGTTATGGGCTTTATATAACTGTAAGTATATTATAGCCAATTGAAAGTCATTAGGAAGTTTATACATCCGTCTTTACTAAACCGCAAACAACAAGTAAGATAAAATAAAGATGGCGGTTAGAAGAGGAGATTAATTTGATTAAATAAGTACCTACAACATATCGATTATTACAGAATCGACTAAAGATTGATTTTTGTAAATAAGTAAATCAAATAAATCAACAGTCAATTATAAAAGCTGCCATTACTGATAGGTATATCTGCGAAAATGGTACTTAGCACGTCAATTTATTTAATTCTTCGGCCTTTTTATCGATAGACTTACGCCCTACAATCTTCGATTACGTTCACAAGGTCCACAATTCTTTGACCTTCACAACCCATCGATATAAATCTATCTTCTATCTTAAATCCTATATCTCCCAAGCTAATGAAGCTTACAAAGTCTGCGGAGCCAGTTACTGAATAATTAATCCTGGCTGTCGGTAACAGACTAAATATATTATTTAATACTTACTTAACTGTTAGCTTCATCCGTAGTTGTACGGACGGGTCGCGGTTTAGGAAGATGTTCCACGTTAATTTTACTTTGTTCGCTTTTGCCGAGTCGGTTTTAATATGGGTTAGACAAATCTGCAACTAGCTGAAAAGTAGTGTTGGTTTTACTTTGATTCTTCTTGTGGGGTTAAAGGCTGTGCATAGTTTCAATTTTACTATTGTAACAGACGAATGTCTGAAATGATGATGAAAATCAATAAGTATGATATTCGATGCGTTTTTGATGATATTTCATCTTAAATTTAAATGATGATTACCTAACCAATTTTCAATATCCCAACCGGCGGAGAAATGTGTAGATGACATTGTTGCCATCGCGTGCAAAACCTGGTTGAAGCTGGCACTGGAGCGTGGTGATTGGCACCTGAAAAGAGAGGCCGATGGCTCAGAAATGGGTGAAGTCGGCCTGTAGATGATGATGTTGATGAACAAATTCTCGACCTGGTGGTGTGTGGCACCGTCTTGCCTTTAAAACAATCCATTAGCTACTAGAGGTTTTGCAGGTGCGTTGCCAGACTCGAGATAAAACAGCCAACCTACATTATTATAAAAAACTAGTGGCCCGTCCCGGCTTCGCACGGGTGAATAAAAAAAGGAAAAATAAGCCTATATTAATCAGTGATAATGTAGCATTGAAATGGTGAAAGAATTTTTAAAATCGGTCCATTACTTTTTGAGCCAATTCAAACATACAAACAAATCTTTCCTCTTTATAATATTATAGTACAGATTACGAAAGTGTGTTTGTTGGTTTGTGTATTTTTCACGCAGAAAGAACGGATCGACGTAATTTTTTGTAAAGACATATTTCATTAGCCGAATAAGAGAGTTAAGACTTTTGATGTAGAAACGTTGAGCTGTTCTTAAGGTTCAGGCCGCGGGAGTGAAGCCGCGGGCTAAAGCTACCAAAACTTCACCGTTTCTCTCCACATCTTACCAAAGTCTCCACCACACCCCAGAGGCTCGCTTACACAAAATTACATCATTAGTGTTAACGGCTCGACATTTGTTTAGAGCACATGACCTCGTAAACTTGCATTAATTTCGATAATGACTGCCAGATAGTTCGCTAGCAGACTTTATAGTGGTCCCTTGAACCTCAAGGGTAAGAACAAAGAAACTTAGGGTAAAAGGTAAGTGTTTATTAACGCTATTGTTACCCAAATGGATCTAAGAAGTTAATGTATCATATACATGACGGTAGAAATTGGATTGTACTTGAACGTCTCGTCAACAAAGTTGTCGTGTGAGTTAAGTTCGCATGTGATTTTGTTATTTTTGTTGCATATACAGGCGTGGTGAACAAAATTACGCCAAATAATATTAAAAATAATAATAATTATTCTATATTCCTTTGATCTATTTCCAAAGGAATATAGTACTAAACAAAATATTTTGTTGAGAGTTTCACGAAATAGCAACTAATATTGACATAAGTATTGCACGATAAACTGACAAACTATTTATGAAAAATTACACACATAAATATCGTGTGATTTAAGGGATCAATATCATGTTTATAAAAACGCCTTCGCAATTATTGCATTATTTTAGAACAAATTGGATTACCTTAAAAAAGGTTATAGTGCGTTCACCTTACAAGATAGACATATGCAGTCGTGGACTTGGGAAAGCGCAAAGTTGCAATAGCAGTGTAATAATAAGTAAACATAGGTTAGAACTTAATAATAGAAATAACTCACAACGTTATCCACATATTACTAAACAGATCTACTAGTTGTTAGAATGAATGATATAAAAATAAACAGAATATAAGTAAACATTACTTAATTATTAAGGATCTCATCACTTAAGACGCTGACAAGACCGAAATAGGCTTGTCTTAAACAATTTTTTAGCCAAATCTGTACAGTTTGTAACGGCGAAAAAAATATATGTTAATCTTGAAAATATTTCTGAGAACCTTGTTGTATTCAAAACACGTTTTTGAAAAGTTTTCTCGATACAAAAAAATAGTAAACTAACCTCTTAAAATGATCTTCTAACAAAAATATCTGTATTACTCATCAACGTACGTTGGTAAAATTTATAACAATAACGTATCATATTTAAATACAGAACTTGGTTGTTTTTTATTTTTGAATACTCAACTTATATAAAAGTAATTAATTATTTTATGATATGTATAAAGTTAGGAGCGTCGCGTCATCGCGCTTCTCTTTCTTATGTATGCAGTTCGACAGTGATCGCATAGACGCGCTGCTAGACGGACGTATGTCGCTTTGCCCCGCAGCCCCGCAGTCCCGCTATCCGTTCGTTTAATATTTTGTTGTTTGACAACTTATTTTATTATGTTTTTATAACTACAATACATTGTAAAAATATTGGCACGTAAACATATTTGTATAGGATATTTTATAAGTTGCACATAATTATAGGTCTAAGTTGTGTAAATATTTTCTGTGCAAAATGGGAAGCAAACAAAAATGCCGAGGCCAGCAAAAAAAGCGCTTTTAAGCTAATAAACAAAAATATCTCATGGAAGTAGTAAAATAAGTAATTTTTTATAATGTAATATTGAAAAAACAAGTACACGAACAAAAATGAAATTATAATTAAATAGGTACTTTAAAGGCTATTTTGTACAACGCATAGCGCAAATTCATCAACAACGATAACGCATGGTTGGTCTAGTGGTGTTAGCATAGGTTCTGGCGAACTAGTTTAGAGTTCGTAACCAAGTCAAGTCTTACAGAATTTGAATAGGATCCATTTTTTATTTTGTAATTTTAGGAAATTCATTGTTTTATTTTTATATTTTAAAAAAATATATATTTATTCAGTAAAAAGAGACGTTTGGTGAACAGTTCAGAAGTAGGTGAAGCTTCGGAAATTGTTTTTCACCAGTAAGTTTGTAATAAGTACAGATGCCAGCACATCAAGCTACCCGACAGTGTCAAATTTTCCCAATCAACTTTGAACCGTATGCTTTAGTGATAAGGTTCTAAATCTATTACATTACATTTATGTTTGCATAACTCGTCAAAATGTAAGGAACACCTGATTTTTTTATTCGCGAGTGCAGTTTTCGTCCCTTTACTAAAGTTGTTCATAATGTTGAGTAGTACAATCTCCCATTTCGTTTAGTCACATGTTTTCAATTTCAACCTGTATAAGTATGTACAGACGCCAGCACATCAAGCTACTATAAACTGTAAAATTTATTTAATAGATTTAGAACCTTATCACTAACGCATAAGGTTCAAAGTTGATTGGAAAAATTTGACACTTTCAGGCAGCTTGATGTGCTGGCGTCTGTAATTATTACAAACTTACTGGTGAAAAACAATTTCCGAAGCTTCACCTGCTTCTAAACTGTTCGCCAAACGTCTCTTTTTACTGTAAAGAAAATTAATCATTAAAATATTTATATGTATATATATTTTTTTTTTTTATAAAAATAAATATAAAAAAATGAAAATTTCCTCAAAATTACAAATAAATAAAAAAAAAGAAACCATTTCAAATTTGCTAAAAATTCTCCTGGCTACGAACTCGGAACTCGCTCTTTGGAACCTAAGCTAATACCACTAGACCAACCTAGCGTTATTATTACAATCGAATTTACGCTATGGGTTGTACAAAAATTTAATTTTTGTTCTCGTACCTATTTTGTCAATATTACCACGGTATAATTATATGCAGTATTCTATCTTCATACAAACGGACGATGCGCGAGCTATGCCTACGCGCCTCGATCTCGGCATTCGCTCGGCAGGCAGACAGTCGCGACTGTGCCGCAGTGACGAACGGCCGGTGTGTTGTTTTTTTAACAATAACCGCGCGATTTTTTCACTAAAAATAAGTTCAAGTACATATTTAATATGACGAGTAGGATATATTGTGCTGTTTTTGGTTGCATGAATTCGTCCAGGGATAACTTTTTTTAGATTACCTGGAAACTTTGAAAGGTAAGACTATAAAATAAATTTACTTACTAGTAGGTAGGTACATAATGTGTCTTTTTAATGGATAAGTATTTCCTTTTATCTCCCGAAAAAAACGATGTCTGGTGTAAAGTGAATAGAGTAAAGGAAAGTGATTGACAAGAGTGAAATAGGTAGTTATAGGCGGTTCATGAATCATGATACGGTAGGTACTTACGCTTGTGTTAGAAACCTCGGGGCATGTGTGTTTTGTTTTGTTAGTTTGTATAATTCAAAGTAAAGATGTGGTATTTTATTATTAATAATAGTTGTTTATTGTACTGTGTGTATGAATAATACTAGAAAAAAATAAATTTGACCGTCTGTCTGTCACTAAATAGTTGAAATTTTCTCAGATTAAGTATTTCTGCTGCTGCTATAACAACAATTATACCACAAAAAACCGTTTTTTTTTTTCTCGGCATTAATAACGACAACAACAGCTAGACTCATGAGATATTCACAGAATATTTAGATGTTTGAGAGGGTTGTGATTTTAAAACATTCGTAGCCAACTGTTCAGCTTGGCACTGGTGACCAAAGAATTTTTGTTTTGAGTTGTTGCGAGTTGTAGGTACCTAATTTATAGAGACGTTAATAAGCTGAGATAAAAAGTTATTAAAATTACTCGTCAGCTGTTTCTTGCATTGTAGTTGAGTAGGTAGGTGTTGAAGTTTGTAAAGATTGGAGTTCCCCACCTTGTCCATGTTTCCCAAAACAATTTTTAATTAAGCTTTATATTAGAATGCGGATTTTTTATACTTTAAAATTTGATAATAAAGCGTTTCGTACGTCTCAGTCAAGGCGCAAATATTTTTCGGTCGCAAATTTATAAGACCGATTTGTTATTCAAACATAAACATGGTTTTTTAATTAAATCTACCAATCAAAAAACAACATGCATTTTTGTTGAACATTTCCTATTCAATTCACAAAGTACTTATTTTATTTTTTTTATATAAAATAAAGTATATTACAATCACAAAACTAAATGGAAACGCAAAGTAGGCAAATGTAATTCAAATGCTGGAGGCGGGCAGCCCTATCGCATGTTTACGTACCGCGCGGCTGTAGGCATTTATGTCCAAGATACGGCCGAGTTACAATACTGTATATAATTATACTGTGATATTACATTACAAAAATTACTTACTTTACTACTTCCATGAGATGTTTTTGTTTATTATTATAGAAGCGCTTTTTTGCTAGCCTCCGGCATTTTTGTTTGTTTCCCATTTTACACAGAAAATATTTACACAACTTAGAACTATATGTACCTGTACAACTTATAAAATAACTTATACAATATGTACCTGTACAACTTATAAAATCACCTATACAAATGTCTATGTGCTAATGCTAATATTTTTACAATTTATTGTAGCTAAAAGAACAAAATAAAATAAGTTCTCAAAAAACAAAATATTAAATGAACGGATAGCGGGGCAAAGCGACATACATCCGTCTAGCCGCGCGTCTATGCGATCACTGTCGGATTGCATACATAAGAAAGAGAAGCGCGATGACGCGACGCTCGTAACTTTATACAAACCAAAAAATAATTAATTACTTAAAAATAGGTTGAGTAGTCAAAAATAAAAAACAACCAAGTTCTGTATTTAAATATGATACGTTATTGTTATAAATTTTACCAATGTACGTCGATAATTAATAGAGATATTTTTGTTAAAATATCATTTTAAGAGGTTAGTTTACCATTTTATTGTATCGAGAAAACTTTTCAAAAACCTGTTTTGAATACAACAGGGTTCTCAGAAATATGTTCAAGATTAACATATATTTTTTTCGCCGTCACAAACTGTATAGATTTGGCTAAAAAATTGTTTGAGACAAGCCTATTTGGTTCTTGTCAGCGACTAATTCAGTGTAAATAGTTTAAAAAAATCAGTGTAAATACTTAAAATAATTTAAAAAAAGGGGTAAAAATATTCATTTGTTTTTTTAATCGCCTTGTCTAATTTGATTTTAGCACTTCATACAGAACAATAAATATATAAGAGCGCCCTCTATTGGTTCATTGGTAATTATTATTGACCGCGTCACTTTGTTTCATCCTTGGTAGTTCGCTGTATCACATCCTTTTAAGAATGGCGCTAGGATATCGGAGAAATAGTGGGCGTGGCTAAAAATACCTAAACATCGGAGCTCAATATTGGTTTTCAGCGTCTTAAAATAGTAAAAAAATATTTTCTAAATATAGCCTTGCTGAGACATAATATCAGTTGAACTAAATTGCCTATTGTAGGTGTCAACTAATCAATGCAGTGTTGTTTTTCACATTCGTTTTAAAAATAATCATGACCATTTTAAATGAACATAACAGGAAATAGCATAAGATAACACCTGTAACCCTCGAAAAGTCAGCCAGAGGTATACCTATCTATACAACGTGTAACGATAAATGCGCAAAACATCATACACCGCAATTAGAGCATTGAGTTAAAAGCATAACTCAATGACCAAAACTATTTTTTTTAAAGCTAACTATTTTTATTAAGAAAATCGTGTAGGTCCTAGCATTTGTTTATGCATTAAGAATTGAGTCTTATTGCCTTAATTTAAGACTTAATTTTCTTTGCCTCAATCGGCGGATAGTATGGCAAAATACATAATTTTTTAAATAAAAAACCTATATTAAAAATTACTGAAATCGATTCAGTAGTCAATTATAAACAATTTTCAGGTTTTGCGCATTTAACGTTACACGTTGTATATTGTAGTATGTACAGCGTATATCCACATTTTGCCAAATATGTTGTAAATCGTATGTAACAGGGGGTGAGCCTATTTTAAATGAAATCACTCCTAATTATGAGCAATTATGAGTGATTTCATATTTATATTTTTCCAGGCAGTATAGTTTCTTGCTATCGGCTGTAAAAGGCCTACTTTGAAAAGCCATTTACCCACCCTGATTAATATGATAATCGTTACACGCTTTATTCAAACATTTATATGTACTTAAAGCAGTATTTTTAGCTCCACACGAGACAGTGGTTCAGAGCTAAAATTGTGCCGGCTCTCCACTCTCCGGATATTAAGTTCGCCCGACCTCCCCAGATTTGGCACGGGAGGGGAAAATTTTAATTTCCAGCGTTAGCGTATATGCGTGACTTTTTAACATACGGATCCGGGTCAACTCTAGTTATTGTGCTGAAATTGTGGGGTAATTTGCCAATACTTAGGTTTCGGGATACGTTTTTGCTCTAGTTTTAGTGAAAGAATGAGTCAGCTGTTTTTGGTAAGTATCTACACGTAAATATAGGTAATAAAAACAAACTTCGTTAATAGTTCTCTGATACGTGTAAAGGGTAGTGTTAGGATTTAAAGTGTAAATTGAATACGTTGTCAATGTGAATCCTAGATTTGATGAAAGGGTACAAAATATTGCTTCTCTGTTCTTACAGAGTGTAGTTTAAAAAGACGAACAAACAAAAAAAAATATCGGTACTTCTTAGAAAAATTATACTAACGGACATTTTCCTCCAAAATTGCCCCCAGCCAATGAAATATTACGTGAAATGACCGCGAGGAGTCACTCTCGGTCATTTCACGTAATATTTCGTAAAACGTGCTCTCGGCGCGGTATAAAGGACCTCGCGCACCTCCGAGCTTCAATACTTTACCTGTCATCACTTATGTCTTACTACAAAGCCTTGCAACACTCTCAGGAATGCGCTGCATTGTCGATCCGAAGACCCTCCTCATATCTTTATCGTACCCCATCTCACCGCCCTGTCAAACTTCGTAGGGATCATCTCATATCCACACAACCATCTATCTCTGTCTCCCTTATACAATACGAAAGAGAAAACAATAAAGATCCTTTCAAATCCTTCACCTCCAATGCAAACATTCAAAACATTTCACTTGAAAACAATGGGAGCCATCAGAGAGCGATGTGGGCATCATTTATTCAGCCTAACACCCTCGCACGAGATGTTTCTTTGTCAGCACAGTGGATCCGTTGAAAACATGCAAATATTCGAAGCGAAAAGCTTTCGACTTCACCCCTTTAATGGTTAAGCAAATACAAGTACGTTGACTTTAAGACTCGCTCCAAAAATAAAAAGTGTTTTCAAGTCCCGACAAAGAAGGCGGAAACCCCTCGAAGTCTTTTCTTAATGGAAAACTCTGGTGTATTTGAATAGCAAGTCTAATTGGTCGAAAAGTTCGCGATGTTGGTTTGCAAAAAAAAAGTGTATAACATTAAAACTTTTTCTTTGTCACGGAATTAAGTAAGAATATTGTCAGCATCGTGTTCCTGTTTCTTTTGTGGTAAAGCAAGAAGGCGTTGTAAGAAACATCGTCGTTAGATTGTTTGTTTTAAGATTGAATAAAAATCCTCTAAGTTTTCTTAATGGTCGCGTCTTTTAGGGATCAAGAATAAACCATGTATCTTTAAAAAATTATATAAATAAACTATTGGCGATTAGCTTATAGTTTATGAGAATGAGTTCCATGTTTCTCCTATTCTCAGAAAGCAGACATTGTCATAAAACCTTATGAAGACAATTATGGAACCTAATTGACCTATATGAGACCTCCGGCCTATTATTCGATTATGAGTCATTATTCCAATTGTTTTGAAGTTGGGGGTCAGCGTGAAATTGATGACAAGAATTGATACTGTCAGTTGTGTTCAAGAAAGTGGAAAAGTGAAAATGAACTGAAAAATCTAAATCAAATATTCACATAAACCTACTTGGGCATTATGAAACATCAGAAGCTAGATTTTAATTGGTCTTTTCCTATGGAGAAGAACCGACAAGAAATTACACGGTTACTTTTTTTTTAAAGGACAATGCTCATTTTGTTAGGAGTTTTGGGCCCCTGAAAAACTTCGCGTGTCACGGTAGTTTTAACTTAGTTTTGTACACCTAGAATTACCTTTTCATATCCAGAAATCGATTTTAAATTTTGCACCTTAGTTTAAGAGAAATCTTATTTTTTCGAATGCTGAAATTGAGGTTAAAAGAAGTTTTTTTTTTTGTTTTAAACATATTTGAAACTATAATAATAATATTGTTTATGTATTAATATTGATTCCTAAATTAAGAAAACACTACATAACTTCTTTTCTTGCAGATATTATGTAGGTTAAGTACTTGCGCTTACAAAATATCGCCGTGCTGGCAGTCAGCGTTATGCAGGCTGTGCCCTCACCACTAGTAGGTAGTATTGTTAAAAATAAATACTTACTTACGACTAAAGCCTTAGGATATAGGAGCTCATAGCTAAGTTACAACAACCGCACGGATTCATCTTAAGTTAAGCTAAGCTGTTCTACGGCTGCTTATTTAAAAAAAAAAACAATAAATAGTAGGTAAAACATTTATTTTTCAGGGAATACATGGTCTAGAAATTGCGCTGGGGCGTTTATATCATTAAAACGACCGTCATACAAACGACGGTCATAATATGAGCGCAGCACCCTACTGTGTGATTTCCCACTAAGCAACTACAATAATAAGCAATGATAATCTCTAAAAAATTTGCCCTATTTTGCTCACTACTTATCAATAAATATGTGTAATAAATCTTGCTACTTGTGAGTAGCAAGATTTATTACACATATTTATTGATCTCTTGATTTAATTCTGGCCCTAACTAGATAATTGTTTTGACCTAATATTAAGGGCAAATCTTCTTCTATTAATTCATTGCTTATTTCTACACTGTAGGTACCATTCGCCCGCACATGCTCCCATAATAGAATCTTGTCTGTTTTAATTGGTAAGATCCTAAAGCAAATTTTCTTAATTCGATTAATGATAATCTTGGAATGTTATTTACATGGGGAGCACTGCTGTTTATGCTTTGGAAAATCGTACGTCTTCTATTTATAAGTTCCCTTCCCAATAATTTACTGTATTTAATCTCGACAGAGCAATATTTAGGTACTCCACAGGATCAGGTCTATCATCAATTGTAGGATGGAACTTATTCAACAGGGAACAAGCTATTTTGAAATCAGTCATAAGGTGACTTGAGGCTCTATTAAAATATTCCTGGAGAAATTATTTAAAATCTCTTTTGATTCTCCCATTTACAACCTCTACCACCCACCGGCACATTGTTATACAGCTAGATTTATTAGCTTGGTGTATGGTTAATTGATGTTCGTCTTCCTATAATGACTCAGGCTTGTGAGTTTTATAATTATAACGTTCTAACTCAGGAATCACATCTCTAAGTCCTCTGTTCAAAATGAATATATCACCGGGTCTAAAAAATGAGCGCATGGGACCATTTTCAATAGTAAACAAGGCACTCGTAATCGATGAGTAATTTTGTGTGGCTTCATATAGCCCCGCGCACTCTAAAATATATCCATCGCAGTAAACAAATAAAAACGGTTTGACAAGATTGGCATATTTATGTTGACTATACGTTTGTTTTTAGTGTTTCGTAGTCAACAAGGAGCCCTTATAGTTTCGCCATGACCGTCTATCCGTCCGTCCATCCGTAGCTTAGCTCAGAGACTCTTAACACTAGAAAGCTATAATTTGACCAAACATATTAATCACGCCGACAAAGTGATGAAAATGTCGTGAACTTGCCGAAACCCGTTCGAACTTTAGTGAATTAATTTTTGAAAATTTTCGAGGTAATTGTTGTTCCTGAGGCGGTGGCACCAGCAGTGGTTGTGGAGGTGGTACAGGAATCACAGCATCTGCGATGTTATCATCCATGTTATCAGTCACTGGCGCACACCCCACAGTGGGTCTGTTAACGCTACCAAAGGCCTGGTTATGAATTTCTCTCGATGCAGGCTTCCAACAAGCACCAAAAACGCGTTCCAAATGCAAGACCTAAAAATAAGAAAATATTATATTTATACCTTTATTTTTGTTCAATTAGTTCAATCATAGTTATAATGCCTCGATTAAAACACTTACGTGATGAGCTGGTATCCATCTTAGTATAACGTTTCTTTGGGGACAGTCTTGACTAACCCTATGAGTTCAACTCGAAACTACTGAGTTTTGAATCTTATATACTGATGTAGGACCAAAATAAATAAAGTATATCAGGGATTTCAGAAAATCTACCTATATCGGGATGAAGAGGGATAGTCAATATCAAAAGGGAGTATTTTATTACGTGGCTTGATTGGAAAATTGGTATAAATAAAACTTTAAGTCAAGTTATAGAAACATCCCAGACGATTTCAAACTCCACCCTTAAAAAAAGGGTATACAGTTTATATGAAAAATCTTATTCATTTGGTTAATAAACTTGAAACTTGGATATATTTGGCTCAGTAAATAATAAATAATGTCACTTTTAGTTTAAAAAAAGCACTCGCAGAGGATTTAGGGCGTGACAAAGTTAATAGGTTAGAAAAATATGTAACCCGCTGTCGGATTAACTCGAAACTCGGTACAAATAAAACAATAAATAAAAAGTAGGTATGTGTTTTAAAGTTTTTCAAAATTGACTCCTACCACGGTGGAAAAGGGTATTATAGTTTAAGAGGTGGATTTTACTGCTTGCTTCTAACCTCAAAAATGGGTATGTGTCTTTGAGTCAGTTATGAACACATCACAAACGATTTTTTAATATCCCACCCCTGTGAGGGTGAAAAGCAGGGGATACAGTTTATTTGATAAATCTAATTTCTTTGATCTATAAAATTGAAATTGACCCGAATACTTGTTTATCTAAATAAATGATAAAGATCATAAACATACATTTTTGAAATTTTTAGAGGAAAGTACGAAATACTCGCGGATGAAGGATGAAGTCGCGGGTAAAGTGCTAGTTCTATATAAGTATCAGTGAACCAAGCAAAGTTAATAAAATGTATATGGGACCACCCCTGAGGTATTCCCTATTCATTAAAAAAGAATTTTAGTAATCCATTTACAATTGCGGCGATATAACGTAACAAACATACGAATAGAGAACCTCCTCCTCTTTTAAGTCTGTTAAAATATTGAAAATGAATACTTCGCCTTTGACTTGTTGTACTGAAAAAAAAAACTATGTTATGTACAATTTTTTATATTTTTCTGATAACTATTATGACTTGGCCTATTACCCGATTCCGGCTTGAAGTAATTTTCTAGGACACCCTGTATAATGTCAAATAATAAATTATGTCAAAATCATATGTAAAAAGAAAATAAACATGATAATTTGGGAGTAACTACTTCCAAATTAATATGTTTATTTTCTTTTTAGACATTTACATAGTTATGCCGTTAATGAGATGCCACATCTGCTCAAGGAATTATTATAATAACTCAAGGTTTTGTTTATCATAGGAATTACTATTAAGGTAAGTTAACTTAGGGTCTGCGCCCACTGGCAGCACGGCACGGCAACGGATTTTTATGCGACGAATTAAATAAGTACTTCACTAGGTACATAGTATAAAACAAAGTCGCTTTCTCTGTCCCTATATCCCTATGTATGCTTAAATCTTTAAAACTACTCAACGGATTTAAATGCGGTTTTTATTAATAGATAGAGTGATTGAAGAGAAAGGTTTTTAAGTATAATAACATCCATTAAATAGTGGATTTAGTATCAGCATTGCACCCGTGCGAAGCCGGGGCGGGTCGCTAGTAAATAAATAAAATAAAATTACAAAACAATAACATCGAAATTTTATTAAAATTGAAAAATACGTCGCGACATGATTAAGTATACCGTGGCATCGTTGCCATCAGTATTCGTTTGCATGTAGTGACGCCGAAGAATGCCGTGCCGTGTCGCCAGCGGGACGAGAGGCAAAATGGAAAAATATTGGAATTAGAAATCAAAACGAGTGGTGCAGACAGATATAGGGGAAATATTTACAGAGAAATACACCATAATAAAATAGAGTTACAAAGCGACACAGATAGCACGATCACGACAAATGAACTAACGTTGAAGGACACCATTTCCCAGATTTCTCGAAGCAATATTGGGACCGACCAATTCCGTCGCAAAAATGAGATAAAAACAAGAACCGTCGCGTCGCTGGAATCAGAAGTAAAACAAGGTCACCGTCTTTACCGCTTGATTGTATCCATCTACCTGGCGTGATGTTACACATGCATAAAGATACGTCTTTAATAACAAAAACACGAACGTCTTTCTCTGAATCTTTTATCGTTGTAAGCATTTCTTTTTTGTGTGCACGGCAAATTGTCTGTAGTCACGAAATGTATGTGTTGTGTAATTTTCTTTTATTGCCCATACACAAGTAGTATCGATGCTTTTAGTTGATGATGAAATTGGCTTTGTTCGAACATAAATAAACTGGGGTCGTTTCATTAGTAGTAAACCTATTTGGGAAGGAATTCGATGTGTAGAAAATTGTGTAGGTACGGAGGTGAATGTAGGTCGTTTGACAAATGACGATGTTTTGTGGCGCATTACGAATGGTTTAAAGCGTCGTTTGTGACGTGTTTGTTTTGTGGGCTTCTTTATTTTCTATCAATGATGTTTACGTGTTATTTTTACGTGCGGTTTGACACGTGTTGTTTAATGAAAACACAATCAAAATACGTAATTGTTTTATTATGCGTTTAGTGAATTGTAATTGCACTGTGAGTTCGACACCGTAAACATTATATTTGACCATGAAGTGGTTTCATGGAAGCCAGTGCAAAACGAGCTTTGATTGGAAATGCCGCTAATTTCAAAGATACAAATGTAATTTAATTCCCAAACGCTCGGGTCAGGAGGCCGGAGCGCGCGTATCCTTTTTAAGCTTTCTCACCGGGCGGCACGGCTGGTCGACACTTTACGTGACCAAGGGGTGGGTCATTCTTGGCCAAATAATTAGCAGGCCATTAAACGTGGCAATGCTGCCAGTCTTCTCGGCACGTTTTCGGATGACAGCGATGCGGATGAGTACTTCGACGCCTAAGTGTCCTTTATTTTTATATTTACATACAAGCTGCGCCCCGCGGTTTCACCCGCGTAAGTTTTGATCCCGTGGGAATATCCGGATAAAAAGTATCCTATGTGTTATTCTGATGTATAAGCTATATTACTGTAAAGTTTCATCAAAATCCGTTCAGTAGTTTTCGCGTGAAAGAGTAACAAACATCCATACATCCATACATACAAACTTTCGCATTTATAATATTAGTAGGATTAGTAGGATTTGTATAATAAGTTAGTTAGTCATTTAATTTAGTATCTAGGTTAAATAGTTATCTTTAAATACAATAAAATATTTAGAAGTTAATTGTTAGAAAGAATTAAATGAAAGTCGTTTAATTCCATAATTCTCATTTCTTGGTTGTATTTTACTGATGTAGCAGCTTGTTATCAAAACCGAGATATCTATGTGTTATACGTATACCTTAGGTAAGTTTATTAATACTCGTAATCTCATTACACATACACATTCCGAAACAAATTCTCGAAATAATGGTGAAAACCGCATTAAAAAATCCAATGTACAGACGCCAGCACATCAAGCTACCCGAAACTGTAAAATTTTCCTAATCAACCTTGAGCCTAATGCTTTAGCGATAAAGTTGAAAATATATTAAAGAAATTTTACAGATTGTAGTAGCTTGCTGTGCTGCCGTCTAAGCTGTACCTATTTAGAACACAAAGGAACGGAGGACGAAAAGCAAATTTGTCATACTATTTATAGGTAGAAGTTGTAATGAAAACCAGGCGACAATCATTATTGTAGGTGTTTAATGAAACACCTACGTCACAAAGCAAAGAAGCTCATTCATAAGCCAAAACTGCACTGGTCCATAATTTACAGCAAGATTACAAGCAATTAAACTAAATTCGTCCGTCTGTCCGTCCAAATTCGATTTGTATGCTAAGCTGTGATTGGCGTATGTAAATGAGGCGTCGCTTCAAAACCGTTCATGCGAACGGTTTTGCCAACTCGTATTGTTTAGATGGCGAATTTGTGGTATTTTGGAGCGGGAAACTCGTTCTTGTTTTGTGAGCGTAATTGTATTAGTTTGGTTATGTTTTTGGTTGTACTCAAGGAGTGTATGCGAGAGAAGTTTGGAGACTGACTGTCTTTCATTATTATCTCTCAACGTTCTCAGTCCACTGATATTGCGGCTTAGAGTGTTACGATAGATTCCAATCTAGTTCAGATTTTTGATTTTGTTTCAATCTCTTTCGGTAATAATATATCAATTCTAAATTACAAAACAAACAATACAGCTTCCACTTCACAATATACGGTTCACTAAAATAATTATCACATCTCTAACCGTAACTTCCGAGCACCCCATCCCAACAACACAGGCAGGCAGCCTACCTCGCCCGGCCCGCGGCCATCCATCAAAATATTATAATACAGATCACTTAATATTCACACAGTGAAACTGATCATATCGACTCGTTACGATTGGCGGCGACTTTGAATAGCTGGGTTATCGCCCAGTCCGCTTAAATGTACGCGGAATATTGCAGCACCTGAAATTTGAGCGGCAGATGAAATTGGGCCTCTCAAAGGCCGAGTAATCGAATTCAAGCCATTTTTGGTCTGCTAATTCAAGATACGCCATCGTTTTGATTGGCGATCCTGAGCTTTATACGTTGACAATGTTGATGAAAACAGTTTTTTTTTAAATTATTTTTAACCGTCTGAATCTCTCTAATTATGATTTTGACCCGGAAACTTTTATCTACAAGAAGACATAAAGCAATGACAGCAATATAAAAGTAATCTTGAGAAGACCCTTAAATTTTAATTTTGAATACTGTCTGCAGAAGCAATAAAATATTAATATACTTATTCAGAAATCAGACGACCCATGAAGCTCTAAGCACAATGAAAGGACGCTTCACTTCTTGATCGAGTCGTTATTACGCAGTGAGCATAAAAAGATGCTGAAATTAAATTTGCTAGAGAATGAATAAATAATATCTGTTATTCCATTAGTTTTTTTTTTATACATAAACTAGCGGCCCGTCCCGGCTTTGCACGGGTGTGTCCACCCGTGCAATGCCGGGACGGGCCGCTAGTTTATTTTTTAAACATTTTATTTTTTTCTTGCAATTAAAAAAGCCTATATTAATCAGTGATAATGTAGCATTCAAATGGTGAAAGAATTTTTAAAATCGGTCTTCCGCAATCACTTTTAGTTTGTTATTGTCAACTAAGTCTCCGGCCGTCCACGCATTTGTTCTGTAGGTCAAAATTTTCAGAACGAAATTGTTAGAACCAAAAATGTACAGTATTTTATTTTACAGTAGCTTCCCCATGCATCATTAATCCTTCGAGCTGTTTTTGCAGCATTGGTGCTACGGTGGAACTCGTACCTATTCGTAAATATCGCGATAGAAGTTTTACATATTGTGAACAGTAAGATGTCAAAGAAAAATCAAGTGGCGCGAAAACAAATGAATCACTAATTCGAAACAAATACACAAGCCTGCATTTTAAATAAATTGAAATTTAGAATTCCAAACTAATCACCAGATATTTGTAAACAAAGTGGCCAGTTCGACAAAACACTAATTTCATATGTAAGTTGAACAAATCATGTTTATGACAGTTTACAAAGAAAGATTCTAAGGAAATCAATTATCAAAAACGCGTAGTAAACGGTATTGTGGAAAGTTACTGGTGTATTCTTTTAGATCCTAATGTCTGATATTAATTTGATAATTAAAGTTAATCAAGTCAAACGTATGTAAGTTTTGATCTATAATGTAGATAGAGATAGTTTTGGTCGATACCTACAAAATGTTTTAAGCCCAATGCTGTTTAATTATTCCCATCACACAGTCGGCACTTTGCCGCCTGACACTAATAACCCATCATGTAGGCTGTTACACGGATAATCATATTTATACTATTATGCTAATTCTTCACATATATCACCCCTTTTGACGGCTGGCGTGTCACTACATTGTTACGCACAGTTTGCATACAAGCTGTGCTTGGCACCCGATATTAACTGGTTAAAGGAGGTTGCCAGATTATTAGTGGTACCTATTTTACTTATAGAGCATTGCAGAATGGGTGATAAGCAATAGTCACTTTTGGGAGGCTGTATTCGGCGATTGAATGCTACAAACACACACTTTCTGATGCCAGTCGTAGTGATTTGCTGAGGCTTTGGCGTCTGCGAAACACTCTTCGATGCGTAGTGTTTTTATCGCGTCATTAATGCAGTTGCGAAATGGCCGATCTTTGATGCTAAGTATTGTTTGCTATTCGACGAAGAACCAGAGTCACTGACATAGCTCTTAAAATGCTCTTAAAATTCGCAAGTTGAAGTGGCAATGGGCAGGCCACATCGCTCGTAGAACCGATACCCGATGGGGAAGAAAAGTTCTTGAGTGGCGACCACGAATCGGAAGACGCAGCGTATGCAGGCCTCCCGCTAGGTGGACCGACGACATCGTGAGAGTCGCGGGCAACTGATGGATGTAAGTGGCGGATTGTCGTTCGGCGTGGTGGTCTAAGGGGGAGGCTTTTGTTCAGCAGTGGACGTCTTCCGGCTGATGATGATGATGATTGTTTGCTATGACCTTAAAAGTTTATTTACTACACACAAAAGCTCAATTACTAGTTGTGGGGTGAAAGGCTATCAAAAAATCCCTAAGGTTGAATGCGGTATGTCATACCTACCTTAAAGAGAACGGTACGTAACAGATATTAAATTGGTAACTCAAAGATCTAAGATAAAGTTTTCAGTTTACAGCTAGGTTATCGAGACTTCGAGTGGTAAACTCAAACTCTCGATCACTCCGCCGCAGTACTTCGGTAAACTTAATAGATTAGCAAGAATAATACTAATGCTGTTAACACAGATTTTAGTGATCTTTGTATAACCTATACAGTTTTATCCTCTTAGTATATATTAAGGTGAAACTGTGGCTTATGAATAGTGATCAGAATATACACCTACAAAATTTCATATAGTTAAAATGTCACCCTTAAAATGTCACTGACAAATTGTTACTACAGGAAAGAGGTTGTGTGCAAGTTCGGCGCATTCTGGAAAGTCAGACCCGCTACCAATCCTGAACCCGTCGCGCGTCTAATTAGCAGACACAATAGAAATTTAATTGTTATCGGTACACATGGTGTACACTCGACGTGCGAAGAGTTGGGTATTTGTTCCCAATTTTTTTTTGGCAAAGGTCAAAGGGCAAAGGTCTTCCAATTCCTCCAAGAAGCTATCATCCTACGCCACCTCGAACCAGTCCTCGCGGTACGCATCCAGGTTAGCTCACCACCTCTTTCTGGGCCGAACTCGGCGGCACCGTCCACGTTCAGGCATCCATTGTGTGGAAACTTGCCCAACGTTAATCGTTCATGTAGCTGGTGTGACCCACCCAATTCCATTGAGCCTAGCAGCCTTCATACCTAGGTACATCCATTATAGCCGTTTTGGAACCATAATATACCAAGATATTTTCATAAAGATGGTGACACAAGAAAAAAGTGAACAGCAATAAAAAATTAAGAAGGTACCTACATCATTGCTGAGAGAGACTGAATTATAAATTCACGTTTTCATAAAATCCATCAGAATAATCGAGGAGTATAAAAATATTAATAATATATTAAAGCTGACGGGGGAAAGGCTTATTTTTAATAACGTTGCTATTTTGATTTATGGCTTAAAACATTTTGAGTGACAGCCCTTCTTTTTTACGAGAATAATGAGTATGCAATTTTTCGAACACCTGGCTTCTTAACAAAATGGATTAAGGTTGAAAATTATTGGTCTGGTTTTGGAATGAGAGACGTCTCATTTTATTTTCAAATAATTATTTATTTTAGTTTAAATTGTAATTGTGTCGAGAAATATCACTGCGTACTATTTACCCTAAGTGAAACCTGGGTAGGTATCATGTGTGATGTAAGAGTTGACTAAAACGTAACTGTATCTGTAAAAAAGCTTCAGAATCAATAACCTACAGGTCGAGTCTATTACTAACGAAACCTCTATTCTGGTACAACTGGTATTTAATTTTTTCTACTTTTCCATGAAACGAGAAATCTGCCACTTGGAACAACAGAGACTACAGAGCAATGTCTGGCCATGAAACAAAAGAAAATTAATGACAATAGGCTCATCCACAGAACTTAACACATAACTAGGGAATTCTGACAACCCTTTCGGGTCATATAGCATTCAGTAACGTGAACAATTTTCACCGTGACAAAAAAAAAAAACACGCAACGCAATGGTAAAGAAACATCACAGAACAACAGCGTCCGAATCGCTCGCCAGTTTTGTCAAAAAACGAAGCCACAGTTTAAAAAAGTCCCACAGACACAAATAGACCAACATCCAGTTTACAAATGCCGCCACTCGCTCGTCCCCTATCTATTTTTATCGAGTCTTGTGAACACTCAATTAATTTATCGATTATTGGACAGGCTTGCCCCGCATTTGCTTGCTCTGATGTCACATTGGTGTTATCTTCCTGATCTGCAACAGCTGTAGTACATAATATCTAAAGTATGGGATATACACATACTAAAAGTTGCACTGTGCCATCAGAAACTAAAGGCAAGTGAATTTCTAGAGGTTTATGTTACTGTTAAGAAAATCAAAGTCAAAGTCAAATCATTTATTTCAAATAAGTACTTAAAAGGCACTTTTGAACGTCAAAAATTAAAATAAAAAAATAGAATTGATTCTAGTCGCCCCTTCCAAAAGGTAGTTCTCGTGTGGAGAAGAATGGGCAAGAAACTCCACCGTTACTTTTTTAAAATGTTTTACAAGGTTTTGTATACATTCATTATATAATTATATGTGAAGACGATGCACCTAAAATAAAATTTAGTCTACCACAAATGGTAAAAAGAATTAAAAATATAACAAAGACCGGTAAATCAATTATGTGATAGATACATGGTGCTCACATATTTACAAAGATTGTAAAATTTTTCTAGTATTTTAAAAAGTGTGTGAGTTACATTTGTCACAGAATGTAAAAATAAATGTAATAAAAATAAATGTGTATGTATAAATTAAATTAGCAACCAGTTTGATTTTTTCTAGACTCTCTAGATTGTCCTATGGAGCAGGACCAGCATGTTTACAAGGATTGTTGTCTTGGATATAATCCTCTAATTTGTAATATCCTTGTTTACAAAGTGTATTTCATAAATCATCGTAACAACTGGATTTTACGTTTTAAAAGAACCGACAAGCAGTAGATTGTAGATATTTATAAGAACTGATTCACTTCGATTGACTTTCAAAAACGGGATGGAAAAATCAAACAAAAAATTTCCCGAATCAGACATTATCTTTTTAAACCAACCTTAGCAAAAAAAAAAAGGAGACAAAAGACCCGCACGCACTAAAAAGATTAAAGCAGTAAATGTCATTAATTACAAGATGTCATAAAAAGTAAACATCTCAGTCCCGCCAAATTCAACGCTGTATTTTTCCAATATCCCTAGATATATTTTTCATGGCTTTAACTGTAAATTATCAGCTCCAAAACAATGATTAGTCATTCTAGTCTAGACGGTCTGAATATCTACGAACATTTCTAAAAAAATCTTTATTCTCGTACATGCATCCGAATTATGAACTAATCAGTTTTTACGGGCGATAAAGCAGTGAGATAAAGTATTGTCTTGTATATGACAGAACATAACTTTGTGTTTATTTATGATTTGAAATACTGGAATATGTTTTAGGTAAATTGGATACTCGAAGATTTGGATGTACGAATCAGTATGTTTTGTTTTAAAAGTTTTGGAAAAAGACAATAACGGGTAGGTAGTCAATGAGTTATTCACTATAAAGTTTCCTTTGAAGATTTAAATACCAATGTAAAGTAATCAACATGTTACAAAGATTATTCTATGTAACTTGCTTAGCTTGTATACAGAGCTGTCACTTCTTCTAGTAAATTTTGTTGTTCTGTTATGTTTTCAGATAGCTTAGGGAGAGGGTTAGGTAAATTATTGAGTAACAACCTGAATCAGTCTGCTGTTAATTATTGTATGCCTAGGAAATCCTACAAAGAGATAATGTCATCAATAACTAGCAATAAATATAATTCAAATGCCATTATTTCTGTACTTGTAGGTAATAGTGTGAATGTAAAAATAGATGACATCACTGACAGTGTCACTGAAATCTTGAAAATTAATTGTCAGAAAATAATATTGTGTGCTTTCCCATATTTTGAGCACTTATCAAGTAGGCAAAATCATTATATACATAAGCTAAATAACCATATGCAGTTGTTAGCTAATCACTATAGTGACAAACTTATATTTTTTGACACCAACACTTTTGTTGAGAAATTAAAATCGACTAGGGATACAGCGTATCTGCCTATTAGTTTTAGACGTCCAATAGCATGGCTATTAGCCTTTATTATTAACTCAGACATAAGTATTATGTCGAAGTCTGATGTAATTAGCACCACAAAAATTAGTAATAATACTAATATTAAGGTGGTTAGCCACAATAATTTAAACTAGTCAGTAAGACAACAGAAGTTACCAAAAACAGTATTGTTAATCTCACCTCCAACAAGGTATCTTCTAGCTCTCAATTAGTTAATTGTAAAAAAGGGGCTAAGCAGAATTCCTTGAAATTGTTTCATCAAAATATTCAAGGTTTGTCTTCCAAATTATTAGAAATGGAATTGTTTTTAGAAAAAACAATGTTTGATATTATTTGTATTACTGAACACTGGTTGAAAGAATACGAAATGCTGATTAATTACGAGAACTATAGTGTAGGCAGTTGCTTTAACCGAAAATCCATGCTGCGTGGAGGTTCATTAATCCTAATTAAAAATTGTGTAAAATATAAGACTCGTAAAGACATAGTGGAACTATCGGTCGAACATAGCATCGAACTGTCCTGTGTTGAGCTGGATAAGCATTTTATAGTGTGCGTATACAGACCTCCAAACTATCAAAACTACTCTATTTTTGAGTCTGTAATGGAAGATGTCTTGGGAAAACTGGCAACTGGTAATAAATCAGTAATTGTTTGTGGTGACTTTAATATTAATATTTTGGAAAATAATTCAAATAGCAGTAGATTATTAAGCCTCTTTAAATCATTTAATTTGTCAAATGTGTTCTTGGAACCAACGCGAATAACTACAGCTACTGCTACATGTATTGATAATGTTTTTTGTTGCTGAAAATATTTAGATAAAGCCATTGTAAATTATCTCCCTTCCGATCACAGCGGTCAAACCGTTTCTTTTGAGTCCAACACACCAATACAAAAAGTGCAGATTCAATTTAGACCAATAACATCGGGAAATTTGGAAAAGTTTAATAACACTTTAATTAATAAGTTACGTGCTCAGGGCCTAAATATGAATAGTGGTAATATTTTGTATGAAGAATTCTTTTCGTTAGTGCAAACAGAGTTCAATAATTCTTTTAAGAAGAAATCTAAAACTATTTGCCCTAAGTTTTTATTCAGTGACTGGGCAACTAAAGGAATCAGGAAAAGTAGGGAAAGATTATTTGAACTGTATGGCCTTAAGCCGTATATTAACACGGATACTTTTAATAAGTATGTTGCTACATATTCTAAAACTTTTAAAAATATTTGCAAAACAGCTAAAGCTTCCTTCATTAGCAACAAGGTTAAATCAGCAGACAATAAAATAAAGACAGTTTGGAAAATTATTAACAATGAAACGAACAGGAATAAAAAACATAATACTGATTACACACTGAACACTTCCCGTGGCCTTATTAGCGATAACATCGATGTTGCTCAGGAATTTGCAACTTTCTTTACCAATATCCCAATTAAAACCACAGAAACTTTAAATTCCTCGCCCGCACTTGCTATTGAATTATTAAGAGCGAATGTCTCAGCCTGTCCTGTGGAATTTAAATTTAAACATGTAAACCCTTCAGTAATTATAAAGGCATTTAAGCAACTTAAGATCAAAATGACCGAAGATCTGTGGGGCTTGTCTACTAAAGTTTGTCAATCCATTATTGAGACAATTGCACCCTATTTAGCTTTAATATTTAATTTGTGTGTTGATCAAGGGGTATTCCCGGATTTAATGAAGTTCAGTAAAGTTATTCCACTTTTCAAATCTGGGGACAGCAAAAACACTAATAATTATAGACCCGTATCGGTTTTGCCTGTTTTCAGCAAGGTGTTTGAAAAAGTAATGTTAAATTAGATGCTCAATCATTTTAATCGTAATAACATCCTACACGATCAACAATATGGTTTCACCAAAGGACGTTGTACAACCGACGCCGGTGTAACCTTATTAAAACACATATTTGACGCATGGGAAGAGGCACAAGATGCAATAGGCATCTTCTGCGACCTATCCAAGGCATTTGATTGCGTGAATTACGAAACACTGCTTTTGAAACTTGAGCATTACGGACTGGGTAAACTCGCTCTTAGCTTAATAAAATCATATTTAAATGATAGGTTTCAGCAAGTTCAAATAAACGGTGTAAATTCATTGGGTTTAAAAGTCAAAATGGGTGTACCGCAAGGCTCAATATTGGGGCCGTTCTTATTTTTAGTATATATAAATGATTTACCTTATTTACTGGAAAACCGACCACAAATGGTGTTATTTGCTGATGACACATCACTGATTTTTAAAGTAAGCAGACGTGCACAGGAGCTTGACGACGTAAATAACGCTATGCTTGTGGTCCATAATTGGTTTACTGTAAATAATTTGGTATTAAATGAGAAAAAAACTAAATGCATTAGATTCACTTTACCGAATGTTAGAAGTAGTGAATGTCACGTTGTATTGAATAAGGAGATACTTGAATTCGTCGAAAATACGGTTTTCCTGGGGATCACGCTTGACTCAAAGCTGCAGTGGGGTCCTCACTTAACATCACTTGCAGGGCGGCTAAGTTCAGCCGCTTACGCTGTTTGGAAAATCCGTCAATTAACAGACGTGGATACCGCGAGACTGGTCTATTTTAGTTACTTTCATAGCATCATGTCTTACGGTATTTTGTTGTGGGGACGGGCTGCAGATATTGAATCTATCTTCATTCTCCAAAAGAGGGCTATCAGAGCTATCTACAACCTCAGCAGACGTGAATCTCTAAGGGAACTGTTTAAAAAAATTAACATCATGACGGTTCCTTGTCAATATATATATGAAAACATTATGTATGTTCGAAAAAATCTACATCTTTTTAGTAAGATATGTGACAGGCATAATTTTAACACTAGAAATAGGAACAAATTAGATCAACCTCGTTTCAGATTGTCTAAAATAAAAACTTCTTTTATGGGTTATTGTGTAGAGTGTTATAATAAAATACCACTCGATATTCTTCAACTAAATGAGAAGAAATTTAAAACATGCATTAAACGCACACTATGTAGACAAGCATACTATAAGTTGGATGATTATATCGTAGATAAAAATGCTTGGCTAAATGCTGGTCCTGCTCCACAGACACTTGGGCTCACTAGTTAAAATTTCAATATTAATTTGGAAGACATGCTTCCCTTTTTTTCTTTTCTTTTTTTTTTTAAGTGTTTCTGACATTCGAATTTAATGTGTATTTTTAATTCAATCAAGTTTTAATTTTTACTTTAATATCTTATACCTCTTTCTAGTAAAATTTTATTCATCTCGTAAATAAATTGGTAACGATAGTTTTGTATAATTTAGAAGCATTTTTTTTGTAATTTTAATTTTGTAAATGTAAGAACCATGGATCCGTTCATTACAATTTTTTTATATTGACTTGAAAGAGCATGGCAGTTGAGAATGTGTCATGCTCATTTAAATGTCTCACTGATGGTGGCGCGTGTGTTGGATCATTCGGTTCCCTTCAAAATGGTTGAGCTGGATGGTGCTGATCCATGCGTCATGTTCGTGAACGGGCGCTGTCAGTTGAGACTGGTCATCTTTTAGCTGCCAGGGCTTCTTTTTAATCTTATAACTATCTTGAATTGTTTCTTCATAACATTGTTCTCACATATAGAAGCAACAAGAATACTGTACTCAGGATTTTGTAATATCTTAATTTAAAAGAGTGTCCTTGGAGTTTCTTGCCCGTTCTTCTCCAAGAGATCTACGTTTTGGAATGGGCAACTAGCTTCAACTTTCTGACTAACTGACCGACTAGTTAATTTTGACAATTCAAAAGTGCCTGGAAATGGTTTAATTGAAATAAATGCTTTGAGTTTGAGTTTGAGTTTGACATTATTTATTTTGGCAGATCTCATAAATTCCAGAATTAATTAGAATTCTAGACTTGTTTTTACTAAATCTTAAGGCAATCTTATTTTCTAATATAATTTTCTCATATTAAATCTGGATTTTACAATTCTTAGGCATTGTAAACGAGCTTTATATACGTTTAATAATAGTCCTACTTATATTGTATTGTATTGTTTTCTCTACCTTTTGTGCTTACTGGTGATTACTAAAATCTTGCGATGTCTTCGTTACTTAGAAGATTTCTGATGGCTAAAATAAGTGGAGAAGGAGTGGATCGATGATGTGGATGGTTACATTGGTTATGATGTGGTCGTCCGCTTGTGTAAGAGTGACTGCGTTTGTGGCTGCGATGTGGTCGGCATTGACCACGTGAATTCGTGATAGCCGCCGATAACTGAGCTTTGTATACTGCTTGCAAAAATTGAACTACGTACTAAAGAAAAAGAAAGAAAATACGTTTATTTGCGGTGAACATGACGCAAAAAGAACAAAAACAAAAATAAAATAAATAAAAGGTAGGGGAAAACATGCGTCACATCCACGCAAAACGGCTATCGCTCAGCATTATGCTGCGACCCTGTGCAAGACAGAGCCCCAGCGCTGGTTTTCAGCGACAGCCGGCGCTGACGTAATGACATCGTCCGATGCAGCAAACACTATTTACTAAACAATTAATATTTATTAAACAGGAAATAGATATAGGCACATCGTATAGGTACTATCGTTTCCGTACAAACTGACCATATTTTTCTGCTGTGATGTGGACGTGATTCATCTGAAACGTCAAATAATGGGTACACTTAATGAAGATGCAGTACGTCACTTTCAAATGATACAATCTATCGGTGGGTGGTTATTTTTTTTACGTCCAGAAAGAGCTATTCTCTGCTAAAAGGCGGTTACAGCCCTACCTACGATGGATGGTTTGCATGCTAAAAATAGTTCGCGTGTAAAAATAGCGCGGGATACAATGATAGATTGTTGCCCCTCGGACATTTGTGACCCAATTCCAACGGAATTGGGTCAGATAACAGAAATATGTGTCAACTGCTCATCTAGCGTGTTTTGACCGAAATGACTGGCTAGTTTCTTTCATTCACGAATCAACGTGGATGATTACAAAAGTTGTTAATGTTTCTGTTTTTCCGGGAACCGTCTAATTGCTACCTCGATTATGTGAAAAAAAGACAACGAAATAATAATTGATCATCCAGCCTTTTCCCAATTATGTTGGGGTCGGCTTCCAGTCTAATCGGATACAGCTGAATACCAGTATTTTACATGGAGCGACTGCCTATCTGACCTCCACAGCCCAGTTACTGGGTAATACGATACCCCTTGGTAAGACTGGTTGTCAGACTTCCAGGCTCCTGACTACCCGTAACGACTGTCAAAGATCCACGAATAAAAGCCAGGACTAACGGCTTAACGTGCTTTCCGAGGCACGGAGGGGTCTCGGTATGTATAGATGGTCATCCATCCACAGACCAAGCGTAGCTTAACCTGATTGATCGACCCGTGCGGCTGTTATTATTTAGCCACGGGCCCCTGAATAGAATTAAAATGAATGTAATTAAATAATTTTTAAAACAGAGATGAAAACATACCATTACGCCTATATGCCGCGAAGGGTTAGACAGAGGTGCACCCACAGTTTGCCAGTTATAAAAATAAATAAATAAAGTCCTCCAGACCGTATTTCGGCCACGGCGGCCAATCTCAACGGAGACTCACTCAGTCTTCCCTCACTCTCATAGTCCGATGGGACGACAATCCGACACGACCGGAGAGAGATCAGGCGCAGGACCAACGGCTTAACGTGCTTTCCGAGGCACGGGGGTATCACACCGCCAACTTCCGAACTCCGGGCTGTAACTAAGAAATTCCTAATGGAAGAACTTAATAACACTTTGCCCCACCCGGCAATCGAACCCAAAACCCCACGCTCAGCAGTCGCGCTTGCGACCACGAGATCAACGGGGCAGTTGCCAGTTATGCTTTTTTTTTATTTATGCATACTGTCTTAATACAGGTTTATGTTTATTTTGTACCATTAAACCACAAATGGTTTGTATTGGTACTCACATTCGCTTTATGAACACTCTTAATGATTACTAATTTCCTTATGTATAATTTATATTTACTTATTATATAATATTCATGCACCCATACCATTTGTTTATGCAAATAAAGTAGATACGAATAATATTAATGTATCTAGATAAGTTACGTATCGTAAATATCTATCAGTAAGTACATGAGTCACATGTAATGTTTTGAACCTGAGCTGCTCGCTACTGGCTACTGGGCCGCGCATTAGAAAACCGGTTCTAGTCAGCGTAAAGAAATTATATCGTCGACCGTAGGTTCAATTGAGGTAAGGGACATTGAATATCTTGTCCCTTACCTCAATTGAACCTACGGTCGACGATATACAGGTTGCTTCGCTTTTATTTATTTTTATTATTGCTTTAAATTTAAAAGTAATTATATTAAACTAAGTTAAATAAGTAGTTGTAATAGTATTTTTTATATTTTTGCTTATAGTTTTTCGAGTTTATTTAGTTTTTTATAGATTTTGGTATTTCATTTTTTGCTTAAGTCATGTACTTGTAGCAGGCAAAGAGCCTAGCGATAAATATAATTTCTAATAGATCAAGAGTTCTTGTTGTACAGCAGCATACAATCATGTGTGCGGTGATATAGATTAATTACTCTTTTTGACATGACATGGTTATTACGGGAAATAAGTTGAAGAGAAAACAGACCTTCTATAATAGTGGGCCTAAGAACCCATAAAAAAATATCTAAAAAAAGACTAAAACTACACAGGTAAAATAAACTAGCACGAATTCCAATTAACGAAAGAGCTCTAAAAGCGAAAGAGACTTAGGTTCTAAGCAGTTACTGCCAAGCGCAGTAAATAACTAGAGTATAAATTTTATTAGAGGCAGGCGCGAGATTGCAGTGAGAGTGAAGTACGGCGTTTATTGGGTTTTGGGAATTAGCAATAAAGCTCGCGTGGCTACTGCACCGCCGTCTATGTTATAAGATTTCTAAAGGATATTTTTACGCTCAAGAACATTATCTTTTAAATTGGCTAGTCGCTGAAAATTATGAGGTATTCCACTCAGAGCACTGATTTCAACCGCACTTGCACGAACAGCACCTGAGCACTTCCACTAACCGCACTGAAACAAAATTTTGTAACGTGCGGTTCTCTGCACTTATCTAAACTAATGTTGAGGTAAATTTTTAATATTATAAAGTCATAACATTTGTTTGTTTGTAAGTTTGTACGTAGGAGGTAATCTCTGGAAAACCAAGTCGGATTTGAAAAATTATTTTTGCATTTGATATATCAATTCTTAAGGAATACTATCGCCTCTTATGAGCCGAGAATAAAGAAAAAGAAGTCAGAAGGAATGTAAGCGAAAACGAAGTGATAGCGCAGGCAGGTTATGCGATGCGTTCACGCGGACGATGTCACGTGCGCAAGCTAGTAAGCAATATAAAGATACGAATGAGGACAAAAGATTATGACTGTAAATAGGATTAAATTAAATACTGAGTTGACTGAAGGTTGAGCTAAGAGAATGTTTTATGGAATAAGGCAAATAATACAGCGCTAACCCCAAATAAATTGAAATAAGGACAGGAGGAACATGGTATGTAATTACATTATTTTTAACCGACTTCAAAAAGGAGGAGGTTATCAATTCGGTTGTATTTTTTTTTTTTTTTTATATTTGTGACCTCAGTACGCCGTCATTTATGAACCGATTTGGAATTTTTTTTTATTTGAAAGGATATACTTCCAGATTGGTCCCATTTTTGTCAAAATCCAGTTCTGATGATGGGATCCATGAGGAATTGAGGGAACTCCTCAAATATTATAGGCATACATATAGAAATTTTGGTATTTTCATCAACATGTCAAGCATTTGCATTCAAAAAGTATAATTTGTTGAAGTGGAACTGATGAAGGAGACCACAGATAGCCACAGGAACTCTTCAATGATAATAAGTATTTCACGGGTGGCGATAAGATATCTCGATTAAGATAGTTAAGCGACTATGACGAAGCAAATTTAAATAAATGGTTCAGACGAAAATGGTACCATCAAACCGATCTGATGATGAAGCTGGAAGGTACCGGAACTTCGTAATAAAACCATGTATTCTAGCCGTGTTTGGGCTTATTGGAATTGTCATGAGATGAACTCTGACTATAAAAAGTAAAAAATAAAAACTTTTTAAAAAAAAAAACAACCGACTTAAAAAAAAAAACACTACAAAGTGTAAAATAACTTTAATTTTAATTTTGGAAGTCGGTGGCAAAAACGTAAATACAAAACCAAAGACACCGACTTCCGAAATTAAAATTAAAGTTATTTTACACTTTGTAGTGTTTTTTTTTTTGAAGTCGGTTGTTTTATTTTTTTTTTTTAAGTTTTTTTGTAATAGGTGGCTTAAAAATAAATATAAGGTGTTCCAAACTCTATAAACTTTAAGATGTGCTTTAGACCATCAAACTAAACAACTTTCACTATGGGACCAACTCTGAAAACACGAAAAAAAAAACAGCTGTTTAATACAAAAGTTCAATACCTACTTGACCAAAATGTATAAAACAGCTGGTTTTTTTTCGTGATTATTTTCAGAGTTGGTCCCATAGTGAAATTTGTTCACTTTGATGGTCTAAAGCACCTCTTAAAGTTTGTAGAGTTAATTTTGAAACACCTTATATAATAAAGGTAAAATAATGCTGAATTCATCCTATCAGAATAACCCTTTATTTTAATCTATATTATTAAAAAAATATATTTGTAACAGAACCATGGCACGATACGCCAGGTTTCGCAGAGTTGAGTCCCGTTCGTGTAAGTAAATTTTAAATGTCTTGCAAATAATGCCTATACCGATTTATAAAAAAAGTATTTTCCCACATGATGTCTCAAAGTGTCTGCGTGCTTTTAGTTCGTTGCACTTGCTTGCTGCTTACCCCATCAGGGAAAACTAGCGAGAGTAATAAATTAGCGTTACAGTCAGGAAAGTGCAATTTAATTATAATGGTGCGTTGGTGGAACTTTTAACTCAACATAGTGCCTTTTACTGGAAAGTGTAGTTGTGGTTCAAATAAATATTGAACAGCAAATATTCTGTTAATACTTGGCCCAAATATTTTGTCCATATAATTTTAAATACCTAATTGGATAATATATTCTTGCTTTATGTTCGTCTTATTGAGTAATTCGTTAAGGTGATTGCGCAGTGATTACCGCGAAATTCAAATTTTCTTACGTTTTTTGCAATTTGCAGGTCAGTGTCAGGTTGTATCTTGATCAAAATATGATTCGCGACTATAACAGGTACTTATTCACTGAATTATAGTCATTAGAATCATTAATACATCTTCCTAAGTTAGATTTGTACTACAAGAAGAAATCTCCTAAGGAAAAGTGTTTATGGTACAAATCTCAGTTATAAAGATGTATGAATGTTTCCTATGATTATAATTCTGTAAATACGTACCTGTTATAGTCGCGAATCATATTTTGATCAAGATACAACCTGACACTGACGTGCAAATTGCAAAAAATCGTAAGAAAATTTGAATTTCGCGGTAATCACTGCGCAATCACCTTAACGAATTACTGAATAAGACGAACATAAAGCAAGAATATATTATCCAATTAGGTATTTAAAATTATATGGACAAAATATTTGGGCCAAGTATTAACAGAATATTCACCTTAATCTGGATAATCCATTTGGTAATTATGGTAAAATCTGAAACAAAAATACCTAATTGATTCTTCAAAAGTACCTCGTATGAAAAATTGTGACACCGGAACCTCTGGTTTTTTTATTATTAAAACATTAAACAATGCTTCTGTCAGTTTTTATTAAATCTTTCTTGGCCTTACTTTCCTCAACCGTGATTGTCAAAATAAAAGCGAATAATATGGAGATTTGTTTTTAAAATTCCACATAAATGATAATGATATTACATTTTGTAATTAACGTGAAATTGTTTTCCTGTCATCTTGATATTCCTTATGTATAAAGGGCCCGTAAATACAATTAAATGTAGAATCTTTATTTACATCTTTACGCCCGATTTCTGAATTTCTAGAAACAAATAATTGTTTCCTAGTTTACTATTTATAGAACAGCTTATTGCGTAGGTTGCTTTTACATTTAAAATATCAAATACCCATTGAAACTCGTTTCCCTTTCACCGCTGTGATTACTCATACTAGGCATGAGTTTTGTCATTTTAATATTTCATCATCATCATCTGCCTGCTTTTTCCCAACTATGTTGGGGTAAGCTTCCACTCTAACCGGATGCAGCTGAATAAGTCTAATGTCGTTTTAATATTTGAAAAAAAAGTAAAAAAGATTTTTTTTTTTCCCCTCGACAAGCATAAATAAGAATATTTGACCCAAGGTTTTTATTGACTGTTTCAGAATATTCATTATCATTCAGTAGGTCTTGTGTTTTTTTACGTAAGAATATAGCAGCAAAATGCAATGCAGTTTATTAATCTATCTAATATATAAAATTCTCGTGTCACAGTGTTAGTTACCATACTCCTCCGAAACGGCTTGACCGATTTTTACGAAATTTTATATGCAAAAAAAAAATTGATAGTAGTCGATTCTCAGACCTACTGAATGGTCTGAGAATCGACTACTTTCTATTTTTTTTTTTTGCAAAACGAAGTTTGCGGGCTCAGCTAGTGTAAATCTAAATTAAACTTACTTTAATGTCAATATCCAACTTATGTGCATGAAAACTATTTAAAACAAGTTCTCATATCGTCGGCTTAGAGTGTAAACCTGCCATTTTTTGACTTTATGACGTTATTCATACCATTCGAAAGATACATATTTTTTAGGAATGTTTTTTGTCTCTCCTGAAAATTTACCTAATATGGAGTTAGCAGGTTTACACTCTAAGCCGACTATACAGGGTGGAATCGAAGTCATGGGCATTATTTTAACCTAAGGCACTACTCACGATACTGATTGCATTAGGGCTATTAATACGCAAATCAAAAATATTATTAATGCAAGTAAGGAAAACCTTAAAAATGTAGTAAGGCAAATTGCACAAGGCTTATTATTGCAAATAAACACTTAAAGTAATTAAAACAAAATACTTCGTTAACGCCAATAATTGTTGAAATATCAAAATCTTAAAGCGCAGTACAGCGCAAAGCGAAATGTAAACAAACATCACCTGCGCGCGCGCGGGTTTTTCCTTACAAGTAATAATAACAATGGGCTACAAGACATTCCGTCCGGCGGGATTCCCTGAACTCTCTCCGTCCCACTCCCTCACTCGCAAAAATACGAATATCACCCCCGCGCGGGGTATGCTTCCCGCCGCAACACGAAGTCACGAACCCGGAACCAGTGTCATAACGACTGCGCAGGTGCATTGACGCGTAATTGATTTATTGATCCCGTGACGTAATCGCCGTACTCGCCGCTCGCGGCATACGGTGCTTGGATTGCAGTGTATTAAGTGTTAGTGTAGTAGTTGTGTGTTGTGTGTGTGTTTGTGTACACGATGCCTCGACCGCGTAATGTGCAGGCTAGGTACACCAACCAACAATACCCACAAATGGTTGTAATTTACGATCGCGCAAGAAATTTAGTATGAACTCGTGAAATGTTCCATCGGCGCTACCCAAACGACCCTATTCCTTCACGGGGTCTCATTCCACCAGAACCACTCAGAACCTGTTGGATTTTTCGTCTTTTCACGTGCCAGCACATGCACAAGCTCGTGGAAGAGCACCCGTTTACCCTCTGTCACTTTACCGACAAATAAGGTTTTTTCAAAACAATCCACAAGCTAGGTACGTAAATGTTTTTTTTTAATGTATGTTAGTTGACGTAGTTTTGACCGTCCTAAGCCGGCAAAGTACGAAGGGAAAATTGGAATTTATTATGAATCAATTCATTGGCAACTTACGAATGTCACGTGAGTCGGGCGGGGTCAAAGAATTCACGCCCAATGACGCGCGTACGGCGTAGTGTACCTACGCATTTGCTATCGAGAAGCGCAACTAATTTGATACTTTGTATGACTTACTACATTTTAAGGTTTTCCATACTTGCATTAATAATATTTTTGATTTGCGTAATAGTAGCCCTAATGCAATTAGTATCATAAGTAGTACCTTAGGTTAAAATAATGCCCATGATATCAAATGCACCCTGTATATAGGGTGACTGGTAATTAGTGACCGATACCTAAACACGTGATTGTACTCATGATAACAAACAACTTTTACTATGGGACCAAACCTGAATTCGCGAAAAAAAATCTGCTGTTCAGTCATTTATGTTCGCCTAACTGGTCAAAATGTAGGTACTGAACAGCAGATTTTTTTTCGCGAATTCAGGTTTGGTCCCATAGTAAAAGTTGTTTGTTATCATGAGTACAATCACGTGTTTAGGTATCGGTCACTAATTACCAGTCACCCCATATACAGGCTGAAAAATAAAAAACATTTGATACAAAAAAAAAAATACAGCAATACTTTTAAAATCACACCACCTCGTTCTTCTATGACTTGAGCCACACAGCCACCAAGTAACACGTTCACCGAAGCGGAAAGGTGCTCAGCGTGGTTTCAATTAGTTGCTCGGCCATCCCTTACAGTCAGCCAATAGAGAGCCACTTTAAAATATATCCCAGTCTAGACTCTCTCCCTGTTTCTGAATTGAGAATTTGAACTTGAGGACTCGTCAAACTTCACTTGATTATCACTTAAAGTGATAATCCTTATAATATTATCACTTAAAGTGATAATCCTTCAAAGCAATCCGTGATACTCAAAAGGTGTTTAGGTTATTTCGAAGAAAGGAGATGTTTCATTTTAGGCCATAAATTGTACGGTAGTGAAAAAATAGGAAATGATTCCACGAATTATGGAAAAATATTCTTTTCTGAATATTCCCCTGATTACTTCGACACAAAAAACAATAGTTTTTCAAACTATTGCCATAATCTATTGAACATGGCGTCGTTTTACTTGCATACTGCTTTCGTCCAGAAATCATGTAACATTATAACATAATAATATCACGTAGACGTTATTTCTTTAGTTATAAAAGGCAAGTATTTCTTTGCTATTATGGTAAGATAGATCTTAAACAACTTTTTTAACTAATTACAAGAAAGTGTGACGATACAATTCATCGTTAAAAATATATTCTACTTTTGTGGATTGTAGATTTGTAGGTATTTCTGGACGAAAAATTCTAGGTATGTATTGTTGACACTTCGTGGCTTTGGGTGTTATTTTGCGTTTCATTTCTTTCTTTAAACTTTTTACGACTTTGGCTTTGTCCGGAAAACAACAATCACAGTTTTGACAAATTCTAGGTTATGTAAACGTCATCTCTCCAACCTGTTATGGCTGGCTGTCGATGGCCATAACAAACGTCAAACATTTTCAGTTTTTATTTCATGCCTAAAGAATATTAATTATTATGAAAAAAAAACACATTCTTTATTGTATTCAGGGGTTCGTTTCCCAGGTTTTCTAAAGTGTACATGTTATGGCCGGAGTCCCATACTAAAATGAAACGTCTCCTTTTGAATTTCGGGTGTTACAGGGAACGAGGATTGACAAGTTCTTCACTTCAAATTCTCAATTTAGAAATCGAGTGTCTCTTAGCATTGTCAAGATTAACTATTAATGGATGGCTTCCAAAGTTTATTCATTGGGGGACTGGGATCAGGTAGGGTTTTGATGGTAGTAATGATTGCTTGTCCTAATACTTTTATGTACGTACTAAGGTGTGTAGGGTTCGATCCTCGGGTTGGGCAAAGTGGTATTGAGTTTTTCCATTAGGAATTTCTTAGTAATAGCCCGGAGTTTGGAAGTTGGCGGTGTGATACCCCAGTGCCTCAGAAAGCACGTTAAGCCGTTGGTCCTACGCCTGATCTCTCTCCGGTCGTGTCGGATTGTCGTCCCATCGGACTATGAGAGTGAGGGAAGAGGGAGTGCACCTGTGTCTGCGCGCACACTTGTGTACTATAATATCTCCTGCGTACCCGGCTAATCTCCGTTGAGATTGGCCACCGCGACCGAAATCGGTCGGGGAGGCTACTACTATTAAAGTGTGTAGGAACAGGGAATAATGTAGGGTCCAGCGTAACGAGATATTGTGACTAAGACACATTTATAAGGCCGCGTTGACACAAAGTTATAGACGCCATCCAACTTTATAAAATTATGAAAGATTACACAGTCAGTTGACAAGTATGTTGTTGTACATTTAGGCCTTGACGCTCACAGTCGGAGGCAGACTACATGCTTGATTTCAACGCAACCTTACACACTTATATTATTACTAGCTGCGCCGAGCGGTTTAACCCGCGTAAGTTTTGATCTTGTGAGAATATCGGGATAAAAAGTATCCTATGTGTTATTCTGATGTACAAACTATATTACTGTAAAGTTTCATCAAAATCCGTTCAGTAGTTTTTGCGTGAAACAGTAACAAACATCCATCCATCCATCCTCACAAACTTTCGCATTTATAATATTAGAGTAGGAATAGGATTATATTAGGTTATTTCTTTCTTTTATTGGAATAAATAAATATTAAGTTATTCCCATCACAAAAGGGCAAGTTCCTCATGCCAATATTGCATTGGTCAAATGTCAAAATGTAGGTAGTAAGCAAAGATAAGCAGAAACTCAGAAAGATAGCAATCGGTAATAATTCTCCAATGAAGAATAGGAAATGTTATAGAAACAGAGTTGGTCAACATTCACGTCCACTTTCTCTCGATTTTGCCAAAAATCTTGATGAATTTTGTCCAGAGGCTATTTGTGCTCGCAAAGGCAAACTTTCGGGAAAAGGGGCTAAGCTTGCTAAACACATACGGAAAACTTTGCTCGAAAAACTCTATTTATTGGCAATCATTGAAAAGGTCATGCGAACTCCGATGAAAGTGGCATCAGTGTTTTTGAGCAATTTTTCAAGGATTCGAAACTTAATATTCCTTTTCTATGGCTAGAATAAATCAATAATAAATAAATAGGTACCGAATTATTATCTTATGAAATCAAAAAGTGTTAGGTAGTTTTATATACAGCTGTGCTATTCTGTAAAAATCTCACCGTGAAAACTAAGGTAAAGTGAGCTATCATTGCACTTGATGTTAGAGATTGCCCCTATTGATAACAAACTTCGCGCTCACTTCACCTAAGCGCTTCACTGTAAAAAGTTTGTGGTCATGGTCTTTAAGGCTGGGGGTAAAAGTCCTGTCAAAGTGCCTTCTGTACTACTGTATGGCACACCTCTGCAGAGAGCACAGAATTTTAAGTACGATGACGTTGAACGTGAGCGGAGGGCATTGTCGGTTGGAGCGAAAATGTTGGGTCGCAGGTTTGCACGATGCTCACTTTTAGTCAAGATCACGCTCTTTCAAGCGTACTGTACTTCATTCTACACGTGCAGCCTGTGGGCTAGGTGTACGCAAAGATCGTACAATGCTCTCCGCGTTCAGTATAATAACGCGTTTAGGATGCTGGTGGGGCTGCCCCGCTTCTGTAGTGCGTCGGGGATGTTCGCAGATTCGGATCGGTTCTTGGATACTTGTAAAAAAAAAAATAAGTTATCACAGTGAGATTTTTACAGAATCGATCGGCTGACTATGCTTCTTCTTTTTAGAATGTCGATGGCAATGACAGAGTTGGCCCAGAATTTGACTTTACACATAAGTCATTGGTTTGACACATTCATAACATTAATTAAATAAACATAATTATGTATTATCTATTCACCACTAATCAACTGATTTATTGGAACGAAGTTCTTTAACGGTGCTTGTGGTAGGTGTAAATTGGGAGAAATCGATAATAACGTATATATTTATGTCTGTAATTTATATGGTGTACATAATAAAGAGTATTATATTCTATTCTATTCTAACGTAACCCTCCATGCGATTTTTTATTACTTATAATAGACAGAGTCAGAGGGAGAGAAAGAGTTTTCATGGTTTTCGAGGGTATCAAATCCAATTAATCTATTCAAATAAAACAATAACTCATCTCCATTCTAAACAAAGTAAGTCCAAAATTAAATTCGAAACATAGAATACGATTCAATTTCAGGCTCGAAACGATCTATTCCAATTGAGTTTCCATGTGTACGTAAATAATTTCAATCCAGCACATATTAGGTATTGGACTATTGGACAATGTGTGACGCTTAATTAACTTGGCAGATTTTAATTTCCTCCCTTGACAGAGCAGCAATGAACCGTTTAACGAGAAAAGACTGTCGCGAACAGTTTTTGTTATATTATTTACTAGCAGCGTCCCGCGGTTTCACCCGCATAAGTGTCGATCCCGTGGGAATATCGGGATAAAAAGTATCCTATGTGTTATTCTGATGTATAAGCTATATTACTCTAAAGTTTCATCAAAATCCGTTCAGTAGTTTTGTCGTGAATGAGTAACAAACATCCATCCATCCATCCTCACAAACTTTCGCATTTATAATATTAGTAGGAAGTAGGATAGGATAGGATATTAGTAGGAAGTAGGATTACAAAGTTGAGTAAATTTTTGTTGTTGTACTAAATCGAAATTTAGTCATAAAAAGTGTTTGTAAATATAATAGCCTATGGGCATTTTGTCTAGAGTGTTTCTAAAAATAAAATTCTTAGGATGATAAATTACGAGTAATATTAACTTTTATTCTAAGAAGATAGCTAAAACATAAAACGACTTTTTAAAATAAAAAATAATAATAATAATAATATAATCCAGTCACAATAATATCTTCGGAAAGGTCGAATCGGTGTTATCTTTACGAATCGAAATAAATTAAGACCCTAAAGACAGACCACTTTACTTTTATCTGCACTTGTACGAAGGCGTACGACGGTGGTCTAATCGGAGAAATAAAAGACTGTTTCGCGCTCCCGAATAACTGTATTAAATTATCACAACAAACAATATACAAGTTATCGTGCCAACAATCTTCTCTCAAAAAACATTTTTTTTTTTTTTTTTGGAAATGGCATCTCGCTCTCTAAAAACAAAAAAACTTAATGCTACTTATAGTTTCCGTTGTAACGAAACCATAGCGCGATCTATTTCGACCCCAACGCCATCTAGGGAAGCAAGGCTTAAACTTTTTATCATCGACTTATTAAATCGCGCTACGGTTCCGCTCAATACCGTAAACATACCGCCCACCAAGGACATACTGCTAAATGTCCTTCAGTACCGCCCACCATGAGGAAACAATGCTAAGCTGAATGCTATTGGTGGGAAGTTTACAAAATTAATCTTAAAATTAAGTTATGGGTAGGATACATAGTTTAGATGTAGGTCTTTTTATGGATGACGATTTAACGCGCAAGGTCAGAACCCGCGTAACCCCATCTTCGCCCGGATGTTTCTGCTCTACCCTACCGAGTAACCACTTGCCAGGGGGTAAATCGTCCTCCTTCACCAAGACCACGTCACCTACTGATGGTTCAGGAATAACGTGATTCCATTTACAACGTTGTAAAAATTGATGGAGGTAGTCATGTGACCAACGACGCCAGAAATCCTGGACCATTCTCTGGTGCAGTTGCCATCTTTTTAAACTATTAAGGTTGCATGATTCAAAATTGTAATCAGGCGGCAAAACTAAGGCTTCGCCCAACAGAAAGTGACCTGGAGTCAATATCGTTAACTTGTCCTGATCCTCATTATAAGACAATGGCCTCGAATTGAGACACGCCTCAATTTGAGCTAACACTGTAGTCATTTCTTCAAAGGTCAGAGTGGAATTGCCTATAATCCGTTTAAGGTGGAATTTGGTGGACCTTATACCAGCCTCCCAAAGGCCCCCAAAGTTAGGTGCGTGAGGAGGAATAAAATGCCACTCCGTACCGTTATCCGCCAGAACCTCTGCTATTTCGGGATTACAGTTAGACTTCTCGTTATTAAATAAGTAAAGCAACTCCCGCGCAGCTCCCACAAAATTAGTGCCGTTATCACTGTGCAGCTCTGAGCACCGACCACGACGAGCAACGAACCTTCTGAAGGCGGCTAGAAATCCTTTAGAGCTCAGTTCGCTCACTACCTCCAAGTGCACAGCCCTTGTGGCCATGCATATGAACAAACATATATAACCCTTGTACGAGGTATTACCGCGCCCTTTAGAGACCCTAATATTAATAGGACCCGCATAATCCACTCCACTACGTGAAAATGGCTTCGTTGGGGTAACACGAGCGGTAGGTAACTGTCCCATTAATTGGGGTTTGATCTTTGCTGAGTAACGAATACATTTTACACAACCTCTAACATACTTTTTAACCAACAGTTTTACTCCTACTATCCAATACTTAGACCGCAAATAAGTGGTCATAAGCTGTGGACCACCATGCAAAGTATTTTTGTGCGCATCAGCTATGAGGAGTTCCGTTAAGAAGGAATCTTTCGGGATCAGAATAGGATGAGTTCTATTGTACCCTAACAGCGATTTCTCGAGTCTACCCCCGACTCTCATGATTCCCTTAGAATCGAGGAATATATTCAGTGATTTTAAAATGCCGCCTATCTTCTGAGGTTTGTTAGCCTTTAAGAGGTCGAATTCCTCTGCGAACCCTTCTTCCTGGCATTTTCTTACGCATTTAATTAGAGCCTCTTCTCGTTCCTGTCTAGATAGAGTTTGCGGAGCTGCCTGCTCCTCCGAAGTCATGCTTTGCCTTTTTAGATTAAGTAGAAAGCGCCGAGCATAAGCAATAGTTCTAATTAACTCCAATAACGATGAGAATTGACTCCAAAATGAACGATCAACCGCGCTTGTATGAACCTTTACTTCTTCTAATTGTGTCACTAAATGATTTGGCTTTTTATATTCAATTACTTGTTTTCTTAAGAATGACGGACCATCCCACCACAGAGAAGTGTTCTCAAGCTCGGAAGGACAAATTCCAAGCGAAGCACAATCTGCTGGATTATGTTTTGTTGATATGTGGGCCCAGTGATGACTATCTAAACAAGTTAATATCTCCGACACACGATTGCCGACAAACGTTTTCCAACGACTAGGATGTCTATTCAACCATGCTAATATCACCTCGCTATCTTTCCACGCGTGCCAATCTGACTTTGGAATAGCCATCACTTCACCGACTTCCGTAAGCAATTTAGTCAAGAGTAAAGCCCCACAAAGCTCTAGCCTGGGAATAGACACCTGTTTCACCGGTGCTACTCTTGTTTTAGAAGCTACTAATGAAACAAATACATTGCCTGTCACATCTACTACCCTTAAATATATGACTGCGCCGTAAGCTAATTTCGAGGCATCAGCGAAACCGTGTAACTCTGTGGTTACATTTGTGGAAGTGACATGCATCCATCGTGGGATTCTGATGGTTGCCAGCTGGGACATCTTTTCACGGTAAGTTAACCATTCCCTTAATAACTGGTCTGGCACTTCTTGATCCCAACCTATGCCGGCTAACCATAACCTTTGAATAAATATTTTTGCCTTAACTATACTAGGAGCTAACCACCCTAGCGGATCGAACAACCGAGAAATGTCGGAAATTATTTTCCTTTTAGTTGCAGGTATAGCTGTGGTCGGAATATTAATGGAGTATTGGAATATATCTTCGCTGGAGTTCCAGGTGAGTCCTAATATTTTCGTTACATCATCTATTTTTATTTTTAATTCTTCCTCTGTAGTGCCTTTCCCAACCTTTATTCTATCTAACAATTCCCTGCTATTAGTTTTCCACTTTTGCAATGAGAAACCTCCCTTTTTTAACATTTCATTTATTTTAGTGTAAATTTCATAAGCTTCTTCTATATTTTCAGCTCCAGACATTAGATCATCCATATAGAAATCATTTAGAATGATATCCCTTATCTTTGGACAACCCTGACCCTCGTCATAAGCTGCTTGATGTAAAGCCCGCACTGCTAAGTACGGTGCTGATGCCGTACCGAAAGTAACCGTGATTAATTCAAATTGTTCTATTTCCTGTGTAGGACTATCGCGCCAGAGAATACGTTGATATATTGTATCTTTTTCATTAACTAAAACTTGTCGATACATCTTTATAATATCCGCAACTAAACATATTCTATGTGTTCTCCATCGCATAACAATATGACGAAGATCTGCCTGCAACGTAGGCCCTATTAGCAAGTTATCATTTAGTGACGTCCCTTTTGAACCTTTACACGAAGCATCAAATACGAATCGCACCTTGGTCGTATCTTTATATTCGCGAACGACAGCGTGATGAGGTAAGTATACTGCCTTGTTATTAATTGATTTGCCTTCTCTAATCTTTTTCATGTGATTTAAATCTAAGTATTCTTGCATGACCTTAATGTAATTGTTTTTTAATGTAGTGTTCTTTTCTAACCTTGATTCTAAATTTCTAAGTCGTTTTTCAGCTATCATCTTGGAGTCACCTATCTCATCAATCAAATCAACTTCACGAACAGGTAACCTTACGATATATCTACCTTCTTCGTTTCGTATAGTCGAAGTTGTAAACAAAGTTTCACATTTAATCTCGTCTTCCGTGAGCATCTTTTTTGTTCCCGATGGCTCAGCTTCTATCTCCCAGAATTTCCTTAGTAAATCATCTGCCTGAATATTGGAGTGCAGGACAGTGATGCATGGATATGAATTTACATTTACTGAATTGTCGGTGCCTGCAACTCCGGATAAAATCCAGCCTAAAGCCGTATCCTGTGCTACGAGTGACCCATTTCCCTTCTTAATGCCCTCTTGGATGATTTTACAGTAAACCTCAGCACCTAATAAAATGTCTATTTTATTAGGCCTGTCATATTCAGGATCGGCTAAGTCCTTCAAATCAACCCATTCTACCCTGGTTACTTTAACAACTGGAAGAAGGGAAGTAATAGATTTTAAGACGTAAGCCTTGATTTGCACATTGAAAGTGGGATCGACTCTAGATTGTATTTTTATGGTAACAGTTGCTTTACAATTAACAGTTTTGTGACCACCTACACCTGCTACTAAATGGTTTGTTGAAGTTTTCTTCAATCCTAAATACTGAGCCATAAACTCCGTAATAAAAGACCCTTGAGATCCTTGATCTATTAACGCACGAACTACCCTATACGTTCCTCCTCTAGCCTCCGCGTTTATTAGTGCCGTAGGTAATAAAACGGTGTCCTTACATGTCCCTGTTGAAAGGCATGAAACTATCGCACTATCAGATCCCTCCGCTCCTGGAGTGGCCGTTTTATTCTCCTCGGGCAACTTATTCTTACTGGTATCCGCGGTTGTATTTAACGTGTCTTTCTCGGACGACTCTGAACCATCAGATAAATGAAGTAGCGTATAGTGACGTTTTTTACACACATTACATTTTTCAGTATTTCTACAGAATCTGGCAGAGTGTTTGTTGCCTAAACAAGTGAAATATAAACCTTTTTCATGCACAAAATTACGGCGAACATCAACGCCTTGATTTGTGAACGATTTACAATTTGTTATCTTATGAGCGGCAGAACAATATGCACAAGATACTTCGCCTTTTTATTTTCCTACTACATGGAAGGATTGCGCACCTTTATGAGCCTCTTTAGGCCTATGTTCGATATTTTCTAAACCTCTGTAACGTCCTATTAAAAATTCCCGAAATTCGTCAAATGAAGGAAGGTCTTCTGAGGAATCGGACGATATTCTTAGTTCTCAAGCCTTCCTGGTTTCTTTATCTAATTTAGTACTAGTTATGTAGATAACAAGAATGTCCCAAGATGAGACATCTATCCCTAAATTATTTAAACATGCTAAACAATCAGAAGTAGTACTAATTAGTTTCTTTATTTCCTTGGCTGATTCAAATGTTAAAGACCTTTGATTGAACAAACGTTTTATAATTGAATTTGCCAAAAATCTTTTGTTGTTATATGTGGACTCTAATTTTTTCCAACTATCCAAATAATTGTCAGATGTTACATTTATGTTTCTTAATAATAATTCCGCTACCCCGGTCAAATATCCTTTCAGATAATACAGCTTCTGAGCATTATCCAATCTATCATTTTTATGTATCAACCCTACGAACAAGTCTCGAAAGGTTGACCACTCATGATATTTGCCGGAAAACATAGGAATTTTTACCTCTGGTAATCGAAAATGACTATTTTCCTTAGTACTAGGCCCCTGGCTAGGGTCATGTACATTATCCTTTCTAATAAGGTCTTTCAAAGTACTTTTAAAATTAATATATAAATCCTCAACCTTATCATATATCTCATCTTTGTAATATTTGGAACTATATAATTCGGGCTTTTTAAATTCACTAATTATTTTAATGTGTGTATTATGGAAAAGTTGCCATTGCTGCTCCAAACTCTCTAGGCGAGTCTCAAAGTAAGATATCGTTAGGCGATCTTTCGGACATTTCTTAAAATTTGTCAAAGACTTTTCAATTTTATTTTTGACGTCGTCTTGGATTTCACTATAACGATCCATTTTTAACACAAATTAAAATACACAGAAAAATATGAAATAACACCAATAATAATTCGCAGACTCAAACACAATAGAACAAAATAATTATGTGACCAACTCAAAATAATAAAGAGTGGAAGAATATAATTAATGTCCACAAACAGTTCTTGCACTTCTTCTGAACACAAAGATCTATTTGCAAAAGATCTAGTTGGTAAAAAAAAAATTATAAGTTTTTTACGAGTAATTCAAGGGCCAAACGAGTATAGGTTACTCGTCAGATCCACTTTTATACGTCTAGATGACTTTCCTGTTTAAAATAAGGTTGAAAGTACTCACAATTATTAATCCACTTATGCACTCACTATGACACCACACCAGTAGCGCCCTCTGCCTGTTCGCCCGTGAACTGCAACGCTCCTTGTTGCACGCCACCTACCAGTGGCGCTTCTTCTTCTTGAGCACCACTTCTTGAGTCGCTGCTCCTCTACCTGCCTGGCTCCCGGCTGCAACCTGCACCCGGCTCCCGGCACCAGCTGCTGCACTGCACTGATGCCTCCCAATCCCGGACACCGCACTTGGTGCCCGCCGAGGGAGGGTTTGCTCTGGACAGCGATCCACTGCCCAGTAATGACGCACGCAGGGTGGAAATCACCACCGCCGGAACCACCAATCACCACTCGCGACTGTATTCGACTCTGAAGGACCATGTACGAAGGCGTACGACGGTGGTCTAATCGGAGAAATAAAAGACTGTTTCGCGCTCCCAAATAACTGTATTAAATTATCACAACAAACAATATACAAGTTATCGTGCCAACAATCTTCTCTCAAAAAACAATTTTTTTTTTTTTTTTGGAAATGGCATCTCGCAGTTCAACCTGTAGGAGGTTGTCGACTGCTTAACCGGACTTTCCTGTGGATGCCTTGAAGTTAAGGCCTCCAGCCAGGGCTTAAAAACTAACTAAAAACTAAGCGACTCACGCTAAGGGCACCCCCCGTGGGGTTCGGACCTCGGCTTAGGGCGTCGCTGGAAGAGGGCAGCAAGGGACAGGCTGGATCGGTATTATTTAGGGACGAATTTAAAACTACAGGCTCAGCGGCGCGGGCTGGCTCGAGCAAGGGTCGGGGTGGACTAGGTACGGGGCGTCGCGACGGGCCTCGACGGCGAGGACGATAGGACGGCTGTCTGGGCTTGTACTTGTTTAAAGTACTTGTTTTCTTGCTACTCTCCTGTAGGAGGGTCGTAGCGTCGTCAGGGAGGGTCTCAAAAAACAATTTTTTTTTTTTTTTTTGGAAATGGCATCTCGCAGTTCAACCTGTAGGAGGTTGTCGACTGCTTAACCGGACTTTCCTGTGGATGCCTTGAAGTAAAGGCCTCCAGCCAGGGCTTAAAAACTAACTAAAAACTAAGTGACTCACGCTAAGGGCACCCCCCGTGGGGTTCGGACCTCGGCTTAGGGCGTCGCTGGAAGAGGGCAGCAAGGGACAGGCTGGATCGGTATTATTTAGGGACGAATTTAAAACTACAGGCTCAGCGGCACGGGCTGGCTCGAGCAAGGGTCGGGGTGGACTAGGTACGGGGCGTCGCGACGGGCCTCGACGGCGACTCAAAAAACAAAAAAACTTAATGCTACTTATAGTTTCCGTTGTAACGAAACCATAGCGCGATCTATTTCGACCCCCAACGCCATCTAGGGAAGCAAGGCATAAACTTTTTATCATCGACTTATTAAATCGCGCTACGGTTCCGCTCAATACCGTAAACAGCACTGATGCTGCATGATTACTGATTACCAAAGGAATTTCAGAAAATAGAGCAAGATCTAAAAGAAGCTATTATTTTATTAATGTTCCGTTTAAACATGTGATCGAATGCACGTTCTACGCTGGGTAAAGAGAGACAAAAGATCATTCTTTCGTAAGTCTATACCTACTAGAATATCAAGAGTAGAATGCTTTTTGTTTTGTTCTATTTTTTGTTTGATCTAATTCCATCTTAAGACCAAAACGAAACCGCCTATCACTTACCGGGTGTATCTTGTTTTCATTGTATTTATAAAAAATCCTCACCTGCCTTGTGCTGGTAACTATTTCACCCACTTCTTTAAGGTGCTTATTCATATGGAAAATCAAGATGACATATATGAGGTAAATTTTGTATAACCTAAACAAACACTAACACTTAAACTTTATTTAGGAAGCTATTAACAAAATTTGTCTGAATATTAAAGAGGTCTTTCTATGTATAAAAGCTGAGAATTACTGAGCATCAGCACGTTCAAACCACAACCGTGGGTCCAACAACCTACATCCTCCAATAAAGAACCCTTTGGGTCAATAATTTCACTTTATTTGAAGATCAAGTCAACATGAAACTGGTTTTGGTCCTTATTCTCGTGGCACCGTTATCATGGTGCAAAGTTAGTATAGTTTCTTATACATAGTTTAGTTTACTGTTTATTTACGTTTGAGTGTTCTTTTTTTATTTTGTACACCCGATGGTATGTTACAGAGACTCTTTTAGGGTTCCGTACCACAAAAGGAAAAACGGAACCCTTTTCTTATAGGATCATTTTGTCGTTCGTCCGTCCTATTTTTGAAGATATGAAATTAACGAGGAAAATATTTAAATCAAAATTAAAATGGTGTATTAAAAACCAAGACAAAATTGAAATGGACATCCTAGCTTCACTACATTCAAAAAAAAAATTTCACGTCATTTTGGAAAGGTACTAAAACTCTAAATAATAATACCCCAAGTGTGTCGGCTAGCGTGGATGAAATGAATGACTGCACTGAGATAGCGAACAGCTCAAAGAACACTTTAAAATGAGTTCACCTCTAGAGACAGTGTCGAGGAGCAACGATGCTGAGCACTGTTGTTTAGGATCACCCCTTCGATTCTCATGTAAAGAAATAAAATCTATTATTAGGTGGAGGGGTAAATCTTCTGGTCTCGACGGGCTCAGCATCGAGCATCTTCAAAACGCTGGTGTACATCTGCCTCGAGTATTGACTATATTCTTCAATCTATGCCTGGGACATTCTCACCTACCACAAGAGTTACTGGATACAGTAATCATACCTATTGTGAAGGACAGGACAGGGGACATAGCAGACAAGGGTAACTACAGGCCTATCTCATTGGCAAACGTTATAGCCAAAGTACTTGACAGTGTGCTTGACGCCCACCTTAGTAGATATACCCAGTTACACGACACACAGTTTGGTTTTCGTGCTGGGTTGTCTACTGAGAGTGCCATTTTTGCGTTGAAGCATACTGTCAAGTATTATACAGATAGAAAAACACCAGTGTATGCATGTTTCCTGGACCTGTCAAAAGCGTTCGACCTGGTTTCCTATAATGCCTTGTGGGGAAAGCTTCGAGAGGCGGAGGTTCCTGAATCGTTGGTGTCCACGTTATGTATGTGTTATGATAAGCAGAGAAATTCTGTAAAATGGTCAAATGAGCTGTCTGACCCCTACTAGAGTGTGGTGTTAGACAGGGGGGTCTTACCTCCCCAAGACTTTTTAACATTTATGTTAATAAATTGCTGGTTGAGCTCAGCAACACACATGTCGGATGCCACATAGATGGAGTTAGTTTAAATAACCTGAGCTACGCCGATGACATGGTGTTGCTGAGCCCATCTATCTGTGGAATGAAAAAGTTGCTTTCGATTTGTGAGGGGTATGCCGAGCAGTATGGTTTAAAGTACAATCCTAAGAAAAGTGAGCTGCTGGTGTTTAGAGGTCGAAATAAAAGTCCATCTTATATCCCTCCGGTAACGCTGTGCGGCTCACTTTTACAGAGAGTAACCCAGTTTAAATATCTGGGACACATTGTTACCGAAGACCTGAAAGATGACTCAGATATGGAAAGGGAGCGTAGGGCATTGGCTGTGAGGGGAAATATGGTGGCTCGAAGGTTTGCTGGTTGCTCAGTACCAGTTAAAATTACTTTATTCAAGGCTTTCTGTCAAACATTTTACACCAGCAGCCTTTGGGCTAATCATACCAAAAAGCAGACAATGCCCTGCGAATACAATATAATAATACCTTTAGGGTGCTGTTGAGGCTTCCTCCCTATTGTAGTGCGTCAGGAATGTTCGCCGATGCGCACACCGACGACTATTTCGCAATAATGCGTAAGAAGGTGGCGTCGATGTTACGCAGAGTGGGAGGAAGCACCAACAATATCTTAAGGGTGTTTGCTGAAAGGCTGGATGGCCCTACCTCAGGTAGGTTTATCAAGCTTCATGTATTTCATGGGGCTTGATGAAACTATCTGAGGTCATTATATATTATTCATACCTTTCGCACTTTTGTTTTCTTTGTCTTTTTCACATACTAACATAGTTTATAAGTAACTTAATTTGAGATACTAACACAATGTGGGCCTAGGTAGCCTGTTAATAAATAATTTTTATTTTTATTTATTTTTATAAGCTACAAAAAACGTATTTTTCTGCACTCTCAAGAGAATCAAAGTGTATAGGGTACTCCCCGTTGACTTAGAATCATGAAATTTGGCAAGAAGCAAGGCCATGTAGCACAAGTAAAGGAAAAAAAACCGTAAATTTGTAATTACATACCTACTTTTACTTAATATTTCTCTCCTTATCCATCCATCAACATTTGTAACAGTAACAAATGAATACTCGTACATACATATGTACCCAAACCCAAACCTTTTTCCATGAGGGTATGCAGAAACTACAGAACATCCTGCTTCGACCCGTTGACTGCCAGACAACAGACACAATAGAAAATCTATTGTTGGCGGACACCGTGTGACCGCGGTGGCAGTCAATGACTTAAAGACTCTTTTTGCTTCGTCTACGTTCATAATCATACATGCACGCTGGTTGCGAATTCACCAATATGTTAACTATTTTATGTTTTTCAAGGGCGTCCCCTAGCGGCGTTTCCACAAACCTGAAGGGGCCAAACGCCTCCTGCCAGAGGCATTACGCGGGGGTCGTGCGGTCCATGGCCCTGTATGGGGCCCCGGTGTGGGCGCGTTCACTGCGGTGGCGAGCCGCCCACTATTTGAACGCGCCCCAGAAGGTGGTAGCCGTAAGGCTGATCCGGGGGTACCGCACGATCTCGGGCGAGGCGACGAGCCTCCTTGCTGGACTGCCGCCATGTAAGAAAAAAAGAAAGAAAGAAAAATAGGTTTATTTGTCACAGAAACACGTGCAAACAAAAAGATGATTAATTCTAATGAGATCTGGAGGCGATAGTCCTCGCGCGCCTGTACGAGTGACGCGCGGAGGCACTACGCCGGGGGGAAACTCCGTTGCCGCGGCAAATAGCGGCGGAGCGGGCCAACCTCCGGCGCGATCTCATGGCGGCATGGAAAGAGCGACTGTCGCAACCCAGCGCAGGGCACGCCACGATAGTGGCGATAAGACCCCTCTTTAAGGAGTGGCTAGAGAGGCACCACGGCGCCCTTACCTACCGCCTGACGCAGGTCCTCATCGGACACGGGTGTTTCGGGAAGTTCCTGCACACCATCGGGCGGGAGGAAACACCCGGGTGTCACCACTGCGAGGATCGCCCAGAGGACACGGTGGAGCATACGGTGGACGTCTGCCCCACTTGGGCGGAGCACCGCTGTATTTTTGCAGAGGTGATCGGCAGCGGTGGAGACCTCTCGCGCCTGGTCCTGGTTCAAGCCATGGTCCGGGGCGAGAGGGAGTGGGAGGCAGTCACCTCCTTCTGCGAAGCAGTCATGCTAGTGAAGGAGGTGGCAGGACGGCTGAGTGAGAGAGCCTCACGTCCCAGTCGCCGCGGGAGACGCTCCGGGCGTCGGGAGCCGCGTGACGACTCCCGGCCACCGTAGGTGCGGGCCTGCGGGCGGAGAGTAATGGGTAACTCTCCATCCGATCAGGACCAGGCCCGTGCCGGACGGCGCGTACGTGTTCCACGCGCGCTTCAAAGAGATTTCAGCATTAAGGAAGGGGCCCGTAAGGGCCGAAGCCTGCCGGGGTAGCGGGATTGTCCGAAAGGGTTACCGCTACCCCGGAACACAAAGGGCTAAGAAAGGAACACGGGTGGGTTTTAGTCAGTAAGAGTCTGACACTCCCTTCTGCTCCAACCAGAGCGAGAGGGGTCATTTGATGATTTCCAATCCTCAAAAAAAAAAAAACGGCGTTTCCACTCATATCTGCCTTGGGTCAAATGGGTCTTTAAAACAAAGACAAACGAATTTGGTGATGTCTCATGCTATAGGCATTTTTGCAAGGTGACGAAGAAAAGTGTCTAACAAAAGGTATAAATACCTTTTGTTAGACACCAATATCTCTTCTTCGTCACCTTGCAAAAATGCTTATAGCATGAGACATCACCAAATTCGTTTGTCTTTGTTTTAAAGACCCATTTACATGGATTTGAAACACTAGTGTCCGGCGTTCTCGGTGTAGGAAGTATATCCTCATGAACATCATCGCTTTCGGTTCTCACTTCAGGCTGACTTCTCTAAAGGTAAGTTAATCTCATTTTCATCCATATTATTCATAATTGTTTGCTGTGACTTTTCTTGATTATTATTTTTATTACTTATGTTTGTTTCTGTTTCATTACTTATATTTGTTTTTGTTTCAGGTGCAGTATTTATCATTTTTCTTTTTATACTTGTTGCAAGGAATGTAACATCTTTGCTCAAAACAACTTTTCTATTTTTAGCTTCTATGAACTTGTTATATCATAATCATAATCTTAATCATCATCCTCAATCTGTTCAATTCTAAGGCTTCACTATTGGCGACGGCTCTCAGAGGTTCTGGCGACTCTCTGCTAGGGTTCAGAGGAAGTGAATCTGATGATGATGCTGGGCGGTGGATGCGAGGGGTGTCGGGGGGAGACCCTGGGTAGCGTGCGCGGCAAGCGAGACCTCGCGGACGAGTGCTGAGACAAACCCTGCACCATGGACGAACTGCTGTCGTACTGCTGGCGATGGGCCAATAAGCCATGACTGACTTAACTGTACAAATTGTAAATCACGAGTATGAAATGTTAATGTAAATAAATTATTGAGGTTACCTAATTTTGTTTTATTTATTTCAATAATAATAATATTTTTTATGATAATAATAATATTTAATAAAAAACGTTTACAAAAGGTGTACATTTAGCCAAGAGAAGTAAATTTTCCATACAATTATAGTTTGTACACGGGCAGTCTATGGGTCAATTTTACTAAGGGATCGCTAGATGTCCTGCGCGTCCAATATAACAATGCTTTCAGGATGTTGTTGAGGCTGCCTCGTTACTGTAGTGCGTCGGAAATGTTTGCACAAGCCCGCACCGATGGCTTCTATGCTATTATACGCAAAAAAACCGCGTCGCTTCTGAGGAGGGTGAGCGGCAGCCAAAACAGCATCTTGAAAACGGTAGCTGAGAGCTTCGGCTCTCCAATTGTACAGCAGTTCGTGCGAAGGTTGATTTTTACTAACACTAGGCAATAAGTTATTTTTTTGTATACTAACATTATATGGATATTTTGTTTCCGAAATAAAGCTATTATTATTATTATTATTATTATAGTGCCTAAAAATTAATCTAAAACTAAAATATTTGTATTTTTATAACAGGATCAAGAAGTGATTGTTCGGTATTAGAGTTTTAGGTGGCGCCCTGCCGAACTAGTTTTATTCAAACCTGTGTTTCAGGCCATCACTTTACACATACTTTGATCAGTTTGTGAGTATAAGCTTAAGCTTCTCATATTTTAAATTTTGTGTTATATTATAGTACGTTCTTCTTTGCTTCATAATTAAGCTCTTATTTTAACATCCCATCGATAATAAGACCGCGCATTGTCATTATAATTTTTGAGAGCAAACTTTCAAGAAATATCAAAATTCTAATTAAACACTGAAGTGACACCAAAAATGAGCAGAATGAATAAATGACCTAAAAATCCTATCAAGAACAGTGCTCCCAACAAAACTAAATCCGAGCACAAACTATCAGGTACCCAAACAGGCTGTACTTAGAAATTCAATCAGCTCCCGTAAAGGGCGTATCTATGAAAGGGTTGAGCGATGTTCCTGTCTAATGGCTCGGAATTGTTCCGTCGCGATACCATCTGAGATTCCTGTGAAAGCCCCGGTATTTACAAACTATACGGATTCTTTTGAAACGTCTGTATTTTATTTCATTTTAAGATCTTTCAAAGATTAAGGTGAAAGAATTTGTTGTTGAAAGTTTGTTTTAGATTTGTTTGTTTGTTTTAAAACCTCTGGATTTGCCAAAAATCCGGCAGGTATTTTTTTACAAATTTGGATACCTTTTTTGTCTAGTAGATAGCGTAATAGGCCCCAAATTATTATTTTATTGTAAAAAATTTACGTAAGCTTATCTTCCAAATTTGACATCCACAAGACGAACTCTTGAAGGACCTGACGAGCTTTTTATAATTTTCTGTTATTTCAAACTAAGTTCGCTTTGAAGTTGTATTACTCTTTAAAAATGTCAAGGACATCTTCATATTAGTTGTTGCAAGTCATAAGTTGGTACATGAAGCTTAATAATGTCATTTGCAACACATGGTGCGATAATATTCCATGAGTTAGGAGTAAGTTTCCCAGTCAGCATAGACGACACTTTTTTCTTTATTGTTCGTTACTATCATTGTTTAAATTTTTATACCTTTTTGTAAAATTGTTAAGCAAATTGACATCTACTTACGTCACTACGCACGCCTTTGTCATACAACTGTAAAAAAACATAGTTAAGAGTTCAAAATGGATCGATGGAAGCATCCGCAATGTTTGCGGATGCTTCCATCGATGACTTCTTTTGCATAATTAGGAAAAGAATGATGATGAGCAGGGTCCGTGGCAGCACCAACACTGTCCTCAGAACGTTAGCGTGCAAAATTGACAGTCCTTTTACTGTGTACTGGGCAAGTATACACCTGCACAGAAATAGGAAATAGGTTAGATTTAGTGTGTAACTTGTTTTTTTTACTAACAAATCACTAACACCTTTTTATTTTTTATTTTTTTTGTGTACTATTAATAACCCTACTAACGATTTCTTTGTAAAAAGGTATGGACGTATGTCTGAAATAAAGATAAATTATTATTATAAAATACGGAAGATTTAAATTCATAGTTAACCCCGACATGACTACGTAAATGGAACTAACAATTTAATAATATACATAAAGCGAAAAATCTTTATGGTGGCTGAATAATATTTCGCATCTCGTCATACTGACATCATTTCTATCTCCAGCTAAAAAATAATCTGATCTCTAGGCTCTAGGGAACTGTACGAGAAAATGTCACAGTGGGTATCTACGTCATAACTTTTAAAAAGAAGACAGTAATGCTTTCGTCGTTCGTTATATTTCGTCATGGCAACTCAAGTGGGATTATCTACTTTCTCAAAACAGAATAGGTAATATTTAAAAAAATCCGCATCATCATCGTCAGAATATCAAAGTTTAATTCTACACATAGGCCTCTGCACTATCCTTACTATAGCTCCCTAATTTGGTCTTTTCATAAGTATTTAGGGCCTCTAAGTTCTGTTCGCGGTCACTCTCATCCATTTCCCAGGCATCCTGCAAAGATCGTAACTTCATCTAGTCTGAAGGCATTCTACACAGAGCATTCAAACACTTGAAAAATCAAAATCTGTCACCATTATCTGCCTAGCCTTTTCCCAACTATGTTGGGGTCGGTTTCGATTCTAAACGAATGCAGCTGAATACCGGTATTTTACATGGAGCGACTGCCTATCTGACCTCCACAACCCAATTACTGGGTAATACGATACCACTTGGTAAGACTGGTTGTCAGACTTTCGGGCTTCTGACTACCCGTAACGACTGTCAAAGATCCACGAATGACGGCCGGGATCAACGGCTTAGCGTACTTTCCGAGGCACGGAGGGGTCTCGGTATACCCATCCACAGACCAACCGCGGCATCGACCTGTGCAAGTGTGCAGCTGTTATTATTTAGCCACGGGTCCCTCAAAAAAATCTAAATCTATTTATTCCAAAATTAATAAAGAAAAAAAAGTTCAACAAAGCCGCTAATTTGCCGTAACAACTGGATTAGACTTGCCGAAGTAACCTCAGTCCAGTTTGCTTACTCAACATGCTTTTTGAAAATTTCTTTTAAAATTCAGCTCGTTGTTTAAGATTTTCCAGTTTTACTGTAATTGCGTTCTCTGTAGTTTCTCGTTGTTTGAGATAGTTTCATTAATTCTTGTGTAATGGTAATTGAATGCGGGTTGCAGTTTACCGAGTTGTAGATTGTGGTCACTCGTTATGTATTATTCGGTCAATTTTACTATGTGTTTTGTTTATATCCAGCTTAATTAGCTTTAGATAGTTTTCAACTGTGAATCAATCTACTTTAGCACACAAGAAAAAAAATACAGTGTAAACCATATCTAATATTAGGTCCTTACATATGAAATTGGCGTTTTGTACGGGAGGAATATAAAGTTAATTTTTTTTTTGTAAAATATATCTAATTAATCAAAGTATGCACCGTTGTTATCTATGCACTTTTGCCATCTCATAGGTAGTTCATTGATCCCTTTACTAAAAAAACCATGGGGGCGAGAATCAATGAACTCTTTGAAGGCGGTTTGGACTGCCGCATCGGAGTTGATTTTTTTTCCTTGTAAGAAGTTGTCCAAATTCCGGAAAAAATGGTAATCTGTTGGAGCAAGGTCCGGGGATAACAGTGGATGTCGCAGACATTCTAATTGTAGCTCATCTAATTTAGTGGTTGTTTGTTGTGCAGTCTGTGGTCTTGCGTTGTCGTGAAGCAGCAGTGGCTTAAAGCGATTGACCAATCTCGGTTGTGTAGCAGCTAGTTCTTCCTTCATGGTTTGCAGTTGCTGACAATAGATATCTGCCGTAATTGTTTGGCCAGATTTTAGAAAGCTGTAGTGAACGACACCGGCGCTAGTCCACCAAACACTCACAAGTAACTTTTTCTGAGTCAATTTTCGTTTAGGGCAGGATTTAGCTGGTTCTCCAGGGTTCATCCATTGCGACGAGCGCTTCCGATTATCGTACAGTATCCATTTTTCATCACAAGTAATGATTCGATTAAAAATCCCTTTATTATTGTGTCGGTTGAACAAAGTAACACAGCAGTCGACGCGTGTTTGCAAGTTCGATTCACTCAATTCATGAGGTACCCATCGTTCAAGTTTTTTACTTTCCCGATTTGCTTCAAGTGGATTAACACAGTTTTATCACTTACCCCGAAGCCTGCAGCTATCTCTGAAGTGCTTTGTGATAGATCCGCTTCCACAATAGCCTTAGTTTAATTCTTCATTTTCCACTTTGGTCTCCGGCCGTCCACGGGGTTGGTTCTGAAGGTCGAAATTTCCAGAACCAAAACATTGAAACCTAAAACGTACCGTGCTTTCTTTAGCGACACCAGCGCCGTACGCATCATTAATCCTTCAAGCTGTTTTTGCAGTACTGGTGCCACGGTAGAACTCGTACTCGCAAATATACCGATATTTCATGTTTTCCATTGTGCGGTAATAAGCGACGCCAAAGAAAAAAATAATGAGGAAAAAACAAATGAATGACTGTTTTCAAAACTCGAATGTACCAGCTAAATGAATTTATAAATTTGAATTTGGAATTCTTAACCAGAGAGGAGATATTTCAGATCAAAATGGTCAGTACGACAAAACGCTAATTTCATATGTTAAGACCTAATATATAAAATTCTCGTGTCACCGTGTTAGTTACCATACTCCTCCGAAACGGCTGGACCGATTTGTATGAAATTTTGTGTGTATATCGGGTAGGTCTGAGAATTGGCTACTATCTATTTTTTTTTTTTCAAAACGACTTTTGAGGGGTCAGCTAGTTTTGTTATAAAAATATTGCAGAAGTTCTAGGTTTAGTTAACTAATTCTTGCATCAAAGTCAAAGACTCTTTGGCAAAAATGGTTTTTAGTATATTTTGTTTACATGACTGTGTTTGTGTTCTTGTTTATAGTTTGTTTATAGTATTTATAGAACTCTGTTACCAAAATCCGCACTTAAGTTACGCTTATCTGTGACTTAGGTAGTCCGTTTTTACACAGAAGAGCGTGATTTAAGTGGGGTTTAGGTCACACCTGTTAAAAATAGTATACATTACGTGTGACTTAAGTAGCATTAATGACGACGTTAAGCACACTCAATACACTCGAGCGCTAATTTCACGCCATGCAATAATGGGCTACTTACGTCACATGTATCCTAATCTACTATTTCTTTTGTGTGCCAAAAGGAAAGAAAAAGTAAAAGAAAGAAATAAGAAAGAAAAATTGTTTATTCTGCACAAACAAAACACATATTACAAAAATAAAAAAAAAAAATTAAAAAGAAAAGACAAAAGATACAATGTAGTCAAAAGCCTCGTACAAATATTGACAATTTTGTCCATTACTTGATTTTTTTTAAGTACTAGTTCTTATCTTCATAGGTACTTAAGCTCACTTCGTTTTGAATAACTTCTCGATTAATCGAGAAATCTCTTCTCGATTAATAATCATTAGATATGTCAAATGTTCGATTTATTTATGCCTAATTCTATCTAAGTGCAATTATATAACGTAATATATTTTAATTTGAATAGTAATTATAGTAATACAATGCATGAAAAATTACAAATTGGTAAATTCCCTAATCATTTTGACATTAATACTCTGACATTACCTTTTATTTTGAATATATGACATTGTTAACTTATTATTTTGAATTCAATATCATTGTACCTACCTACAAGTATTGCTTTTGAATGTATGACATTATGTAATGGATTAATTGGATTCTATGAAATTGTAGGTATAATACAGTGGACTGCGCATTCACTTAACATCTGGAAATGTATAAAATGTACTGTGTTGAGCAATAAGTATTTGAATTTGAATTTGAAAAAAAAATCGCATGCCTACTGTAAAACCTTATAACCTCACATTAAAAATGACAACAATAAAACTCAAGCCCACAATACACCATTATATTTGAACAAAAGTTATTAATAACAGAACGCAAGCGGAATGCTATTAAGCGCAGGCAATTTTCTGCATTCAAAAACTGTTAAATTAATTTTATCAAGTGGGAAAAATTGTTTTTCAGGTGATAAAAGCGTTGATTCCCAAATTGCGATAAACAAAATGGCGTTTTAAAAGGTGATGTGAATTTACGTTAATGTGAGGATAGTAAATATATTATTCAAGAACTCTAACTTGGTTGTTCTCTCAGTTCTAACTTGGAAACAGTCAAAATTTAAGTAAGTAATAATTTAACTTAAAACATTTTAAGATAATAACTGTGTAGTTTCTTGCACATTTTTCTCCATACAAAAACTACCTTTTATGGTTTAAGAACTTTATTATTTCTCATTAAGAATTAACAAGAATTCACTTACTGAGAAACTAAATTTACATAAAATGTTTACGAGCGTGCAGTAACGTCGTTAAAAGTAAAACAATAACACAGTAAATAATTTATCTACTGTGACAATAATGAATAGGAAGGTAGTGATAAAAAAAGCAAATATCAGCTAATCACCAACCGAGTAAACACGGATGTAAAGTTAGATGTATTACTAGATGTGGCATTCAAGGCAGAGTACTGACAAATAGAGAACTTTTATTTTGATTATTGTTTGTTTGCATGAACACTTGCTAATGCTAGTATTTTCATATTATTATTGTTATTGACACATTATATACGATTTAAGTTGATTTTTAAAACAAGACATGCTTTTCGCTTCTTTTATTTCCATGGGTATTTTATTGTACATGTTAACACCTTCAAATTCAATATTTCGTTTCCCGTAATTAACTGTTCTGGGAGGTCGTGTTATTATGTGATTGGAGTTTCGTAGTTTAATTTTTTGTATTTGATGTTTTTTTGTGAAATTTAGTGTTGTATGAATGTCTTTATGTAATATTTTGCGTATTAGTACACATGTATAGTACTTATATGTTTGGGAAATGTTCATTATTTTTGTTTCCTTATATATTTTCTGAGTTGACGTTCGAAAATGGTAATTAAATAATATTTTGATTAATCTATTTTGTGCTGTTTGTAATGTTTCTAGATTCGATTTAGTTGCGGTCCCCCAGATTTCTATAAGTAGTCTATATGTGGTTTAACTAAAGAATTATAAATTATGTATCGAACTTTCCTAGGAAGGCATTTGTTTATATTGTGAAGAGCTCCTGTAAGTGACCAGAGTTTACATCTGATTTTCTCAATATGTGGCTTCCAACTCAGGTAGTTATCTAAAATTAAACCCAAATATTTCTCTTTAGTTTTTCTTTGAATTAATTTATCATTTATTTTAAGTTGTATTTTATTGGTTATTTTTTTATTTTTGGGGGCAATGACAACATAATTCGTTTTTTTAGTATTAATAGTGAGGAGGTTAGATTGGAACCAGGCATTAAGTAAATTCAAATCGTTTTGGATGTTTGGTATCATAGATTCAATTGAATGCCCAAAGTAAAAAAGACTTGTATCATCTGCGTAAAGCGAGATATCTCCTTTGAGTCCAATCTGGTATATGTTATTAATATAAATAAGGAACAACAGTAGCCCCAGAATTGATCCTTGAGGTACACCGAAAGTAACAGAAAGTGAACTACTTTGATGTTGACCTATTTTGACAATTTGTTTACGATTTTGCAGGTATGACTTAAAAATCTGGAGTGCTTTGCCTGTGATACCGACGTGAGATAGTTTTTGTAATAACAGGTCGTGACTAATTGTATCAAAAGCTTTTTTGAGGTCGATGAAAATTCCTAAAGCTGTTTGCTTGTGATCGATTTTGTTTTTGATTTTAGTAACGAGATCAATAGTTGCTGAGAGAGTATTCGAGTGAGATCGAAAACCGTATTGTTTCTGATATAAGAAGTTTTTTGAATTAAGAAAACTTTCCAAACGGTGATAAAGACTTTTCTCGAAGATTTTTGAGATAACAGGAAGGACAGATATGGGACGGTAGTTACAAGGATCAGACTTACTTCCAGATTTGTGTATAGGAATAACTTTAGCAATTTTTAAATCATCGGGAAAAATACCTCGATCCAAACAAAGATTTAAGCATTCTGTAAGTTGATTAGCAATTAATTTTTTAACACATATTAAAGATTTTGTACTTATTCCATCAATGCCAGAGCTAGTATTTGGATCTAAATCCTCAATAATTTTAATAACTTCATCCGTGGTTGCTGGTATTAAACACTTAAGTTCCGTTGAGTCACTTGTAGGTTCCTGAGCTAGGTTTCCATTTAACTTATTAGTGATGAGATTTGCTAGCGATGACCCAATAGTTGAGAAGTAAGAGTTGAATCTTTCACATATTTCCTTTTGATCTGTGATAGTACCATTGTCAGTCTCGAGTTTTTCTGGTCCAGTCTTTTCTCTATTTTTATTTTTGGATAGATCATTTATTAGTTGCCACATTTTCCGAGGTTTTGTCATATTGTCCTTAAATTTTTTATAGTAATATGTATTTTTCGTATTTTGTATGTTGTACGCCACTCTAGCTTTTGTTTTCTCAAATTCCGTTTTTAATGTCGCATCCGATGTGGTTGATTTACATTTTTGCCATAATATGTTCCGATTGTTAATATCATGTATAATTTCTTTTTTTATCCAATCTTGTCGTGGAAGGTTCAAAACTTTGTGTTTCGTAGTTTTGCTCTTAGATAAACAAACCTGTAGTTTGTTAACCAATTTCTCATATATGGGTTCTTCATCGTTTGCATTATTTAAAATGTCTTCAAAACACTTGTACAGTTTTGGGTAATCCAGTGCCGTGTATTCCACTTTCTTAAGAGGGGGAGGAACATATTGTTTAATTTCTAAAAATATTTGCTTATGGTCGGACATCGCAGATTCAATCATGACAATGTGGAAGTTATTTTCTTGTAGGTTGGACGAGACATGATCTAGTATGGTTTTAGTCGAGGTAGTTTCTCGAGTACAATATTTACGATCTATTTTGTTTAAAATTTTGTAGTTACTTTCTTTTAGTGTGTTTCTGTAGTCACGATTAGTTCGGTCTGGATTCAGCAAGTCTAGGTTGAAATCGCCAAATACTATTGCTCTCTTCTTCTTCTGTAATTGTTGCGAGTAAATCTCAAGGAAGTTGTTCATATTGCTTTTGTCTGGTTTATATATGGCACCAATACTCAAAGAGAACTTTTTTACATAAATCCAGAGGTAATGAGTATTGTCTAGACAATTTTCTTCTATAAGATGGTGTTTTAGATTGTTGTGGACGAATATTGAGACTCCGCCTCCTCTTTTATTTTGTCTAAAGTTATAGTAGTGCGTATAGCACGGAATTTGAAGTCTTCTTACCTCGTCATCATTTTTGATCCATGTCTCAGAAAGTACAATAATGTTTGGTTCTTGTGGTTACAATAATGGTTGTTGTGGTTTCTTGTAAAGATGCAATTATACATTTTAGCTCATCGAATTTACCTGGTTTAACTATACTACGAGCATTGGCATAGAAACACTTCAGAGACTTTTTTGTTGGGACTTTATCGGTGTATGTATTCGTAATTTGGTATGTTATTCCCTCTGAACAGTAACTTAGTTTTTTGAAGTTGTTGACACAGGCGTGGGTGCTTTTTCGGTTGTCGAGATAATTTTAGGATATTTTTAACCAGAATAAATTCTATATTCTTCTAAATTGTGACGATCAAAATTGCCTTTTTGAAACTAAATGATTTGATTTTGACTTTGAACATAACAGTACACCAGCAGGCCAATTCTCGTAATTTAAAACGTTCAAAATCTAGTCGCAGTCTCATCTCGGCGACAAACAAATGTCGAAAACTTGTCAAAACGTAGGGAAATTAGACGTATTTTTGACAGATTGAGACTGAGATCAGACTGTAAACGTTCTTTAAATTACGAGGATCACCCCTCTGTTTTCATCGAAGAGTTTGGCAGAGATGTACTAGATATATGTATACACTTCTGCCTAAGGGCTAGGCGCCATTTATGTTTAAGTTGCATGCAATATGCCAAGAGCCTGTTGCCATCAACCGGACATGAAATAAGCAAGCTGAAGTGGCAATGGGCCGGCCATATTTTCTGTAAAACCGATGACCGTTGGGGTAGACGTGTTCTTGAGTGGAGACCGCGAATCGGCAAACGTAAGGTAGGACGCCCTCAGGCTGACGATCTTCGCAGTGTGGCTGGTAGCAGCTGGATGAGAGTTGCCGAAAATAGAGTTGATTGGCGTGCAGTAGGAGAGGCCTATGTTCCACAGCTGATGATGATGGTGATGGACACAAATCCAGACTCCAAATCCAGTTATGTTAATAAATATAAAGATTTTTATGTAAAAAAAGGTACAACCATAATTGTCAACGTTCCAATTACTGTCGTAATTAGGTATCTTTGACAGCTTATATGCAAATTATTATCAATTTGCCAGCATAATAGAATAATGAAATGTCACCGGTTACCTATGTTTATTATTCTAGTATAGAGCACGTAGAGGAAACCTTAACCGCCCTACATTTATAATAACATCTGTCGAGTGTAATGCCCTGAAAATGGGAACTGTAATCATATCCGTCATGTCGCAAGTGAATCACATACGGATGCAACCTTTGAATACAAGATACAAATAGTATTTAATTTTACTAATAAAACGTGGCTGAGATCAGACTGTGAATGTTATTAAAATTATGAGAATTACCCCTCTGGTATCATTAAAATAATTAAGCGAAATATTTTACCAGAACTTTAAATACATACATACGTGTAAACTACAAAAAATGTTCAAAATCTAGTCGCAGTCTCATCTCAGCGACAAACAAATGTCAAAACTGTAGGGGAAATTAGAGGTATGACAGATTGGGACTGAGATCAGACAATGAACGTTATTAAAATAACGAGAATAGCCCCTCTGCTATTAGCGTTTTGTCTATGACACAATGGCGTGGTTAAACTGTCAAAATACACGTTGTCCGTATGGTTGACATTGATTTCGAATCTTTGCCGTTAACAAGACACGATATTTACGTGAATTGCACGTGGTAAGATTTTGCGGGGAATAATACAGGATTAGGGCTCAGCTGTGATGTCACTAATGTGACATCACAGCTGATTTAAAATTAATTTAATCAGGTACTCCTAATTACTTGATTATTTTTTATGATAAGTCAAAGGTAGCTGAATTAGTAAAAATGTTATAGCAGTTCAATCATTTGGATCACTAGAATTTAAATAATAAGGTGGTGAGTCAAAGCTTGAAATGGAAAAATGTCTACTAACTGTTGGAAGCCACTGTTGATATGGGTGTCGATGCTTGGCAGAAGCCTATGTCTACAGAGGACGTCTGTTGTGATGATGATAATAATCAATATTGATAATGAATCGAACTTATCATGTAGAAGAAAGAATCTACTTCAATCTTAATCAGTATCGTCCTAGTTTTACAATTCTAGACACATTGGCCCCGATTCTGTTGTTCACAAACTAAACTAACTTTAAGTTCAGTGCATCTTTTTCTTTCTATTTCATTAAGAAAAGGACAGAAGATAAATATTAGTTCAGTCCTGTCAAATTAGATAATCCATAGACAAGTTTAGACGTGATAAAAAATTGGCTACTAAATATACGTCAATTTACGTCAGGCGCTGACTGATTTGACAGGACAAAACTAATATTTATTTTCTGTCCTTTTCATAATGAAATAAAAAGAAAAAGTTGCACTGAACTTAAATTTAGTTTAGTTTGTGAACAACAGAATCGGGGCCAATGTCTAATTATGGTTAAAATTGTATCCATTCCCTAACTATTATATAGAAATGGCTTGTTTTATTCATAACATAATTCAGTCATCACACTAACGAGTTCTGATCACAAACCTCAAATGACAGTACTTACCCGTAGGTATCATTGATCTCAAATATCCCATCGAAGACAACTATATCACTATCAACGCGACACCACCTTCCATGATTACCTTCAAACTCATCGCAACATTGCACACTAGTCAACCGGACCGAATGCCCCTACAAATTAGTGCCGCCACTGATGTTAACAACACTTTGATGAGGTAATTACAGGCCAATTACTCAGTAAATGGTAATTAAAGCACCGCAACGCGCTGAGATGTTATCAATATTATTACAGCGTCTTCACGATAAGTTTTGCTAACGAGCTGTGTCGTGTGGTTTGCGTTAAGGTAAATATTTGGTGTAGCTGTAGCATGCAATTAAACGGCAGACTACAATTTGTGAAAAGTCATCGTCAGCTTAACACTTTACAAGCTATGTTTGGATTGGCTTGCAATATTGTTATTAAATAACAGAACCTACCTAGAGACAGTGACTCCCATTTGCACTATCTAATCTAATCTAACTAACCGGTAGTGTCCCACAGCAGGGCAAACTCATAAAATAATATAATACACTTAATATATATAGGAATTATTAATGTTAAATGCTATTATTTAATTTTAATGTTTATTTGATTTTAATGTTTAATTTTAATTTAATTATTAATCATTTGTTACTTATGTTGCTGTGCCCTTACAGGGTCCATAACTGCATCTTAGCTCTAAGACTATTGTAACACCTTATTCACATTATGGTATGCAAATAAATAAATATGAATATGAATATGAACTAAACTAAATTATTATGTTTTTGAAATACGTACAGCCAAAAATATATGACTGGGCGTTATTACTGTGCTAGAATTATTAACATCATCATCTGCCTAGCCTTTTCCCAACCATGTTGAGTTCGACTTCCAGTCTAACTGGATGCAGCTGAATACATACATAGAGTGACTGCCTATCTGACCTTCACAACCTAGTTACTGGGTAATACGACACCCCTTGGTAAGACTGGTTGTCAGACTTTCGGGCTTCTGACGACTCGTAACGACTGTCAAAGATCCACCAATAACAGCCGGGACCAACAGCTTATTACAGCTACAATTATTAATATGTCCATACAAAATAGGTGTGGGCCTTTTTTCAAAGCAATCATGAAGAAAGGTTCATCAAAAATATAAAATCAAAATTTATTGACACCTCTCGAGGGACAATTTCCTCGACCATTCACGCCTTTTCTGCGTGCATTTTATTTTCAAATTTTTGATCCTTTTATAATGTATGCGAATCATTTACAAAAAACGTATTATGTATTGGAGCTTTACGAAGAGCATTTTGTATTCACGACTGCACTTTTAAAATTTATCATTTCTTTTTTTTTTTTTTTCGTTCAACAAAAAAAAATTACCAAAAGATATTTTTCACAATCATGTTCTTTTTACTGCCAATATAATGACTCATGAAAACCAATTTAAACGTCCGTGACGTCAGAGCATTGTCAAAGCCATGGCGTGTTACTGGTATACGGCGCTCATAAATCGCCATGTGGCCACATTAAACCTGATTACCCCCTGACCTTGTAGAAGATTGATGATTTATAGGCTGGACACTAAATTACGGATATAATTTGAGGTCATTTGTAACGATTTAGTGGCAGTGCAAGAATCGATAGCACTTAAAACGAGAAAAATGCTTTTGAGAAAGGAATTATATTTTTAGACATTATGAATGGTGGATTTTATTTTTACAAAGGATTTTGTGTTTCTGATGCTGTAAATATTGGAATTAGAGGAAAATGAAACTCTTTGTGTTTGTCAAATAAAGTGTCACCTACAGTTACTTAATATTGTGAACATTCTTCTTCTCCCTAGCGTGTCGATAGCAATCTAAATGGACTCGGCCCAGAATTTGGCTACTTGTTTGGCGCCATCACCAGCGTCCATCAGTTCCTGTAACATGCAGCTGACAGAACACGCAGGATATGATATTAAGTGTCACATCGTTTATGGAACAGCACCACGTTTATACTCCAAGGCGGAGTCGTCTATGAATCTCCACCTGAACAGGTTTTCCTTGCTTCGGCCAACCTAGGTCCGGAGTCTGTTTAAAGACTTTCAGGCTACCTAAGGTGACTCATATCCAGGCGGAAGGTCTTCAGCGGGTGGGTAATGTTTCGGGTAAGGAAGCACTGTCTCGCCACTACTTCAGTCTATTTTGTGATCGTCCGCTAGTAAGTGGGACGACACACTTTAAAAAATGTTTCGGCTTTTCAGCCTTTGTGACACATGGATGTTGTCGTGTGTCGAAGACTATTTTGGCTCTTTCGCTGGAGCCTGCCAACGCTCAGCGAACCACTGGGGGCACTATTCCTGCTAGTGTCATTTGTACCGGGTCGGTTTTAGGCAACCAGTGATTATTATTTCATTCAAAGCTGTATCGACTAGCATGGACTTGCATGGGCAGAACGACTCCACACGGGGCACGCGAATCCTCCCGCATAAAAAGATAGCACCAGTCCAGTGGTCCACATAACGTCAGGCGAAGCACCTTACTAAGAAAACTGTTACGAGTGTGTACCTTCTGTTAGATATTCTTGCAGTTTTTGCCGAGTGTTAAAGAGATTATTTAGGGGAGTTGCTGTGCTCGATGGACACCCCACTCCAAACGATGTGTGAACATTTAATTTGGTGCACGGAATAAATGAATCCAATTATATATTTCTGGAAAAATGAAGATAAGATAAGATAAGATATTTTATTTTGCAAATATGGGTAGTACAATAACGTACTTGTGGTGTAAGGGTACAATGTGGGTTCAGCCATATTTTACCATTGGGCATGCAAATGTACAAATAATTGAATTCACAAAAAAATAACTAAATGTCAAAAATTCAATGTCAAAATTTAAATGTCAAAAATAAGATTTCCAAATTAAAAATTGAATATTAAATTACCACTTTCAAATCACAAATGTAAAATGCCTAAAATATTAACAAATTTTATTTTCCATTATGAAATCGGTAAGGCAAGGCAAAGGCAATTGTAAAGTAGTAATTCCATAATCATCATCTTTTTAGCATGGAATCTTTTTTATTCCTATTACCTAGGTAAAACTTTTCATGACCAAATCTGTAGGCTATCACCAGAAAAACATCAAAACCCTTTTTAATCCAATCTCGAGCAGTCTCTTGGACCGTTATGAAAAATATGACATTTTTCTCTCTTTCTTGTTCGCTATGCAAACCTACCAAATCAAACCTCTTGTGACATAACCAAGAACAATGGAACGCGAAAATAACATTAAGATACCATATATAAAGAGATACAACAATTTTTGTGTGCGTATGACCGTAACTCGCTCGTGTCAGCCCCGAATGAATATTTACGGCAAATTCGGCGAGCGAAGCACTGATGTGACAAAATTGCCGAATACCGTTATAAGTTGTTGGGGGTTATTTTTAAAGGGTTTCGGGACTAAAATACCTGTTCATTGGTTAGACCCTTTTTATCGTGAGCTAATTGGTCATTTTCAATTAAATGCCAAAAACCGTACCTGTACCTTACCGTTTTACAATATTTTTAGAATTACTAACGTTTACTATTATTAAGTTTTACTTGAGCTAGTTGCATGGTTTTAATAACAATAATCAAAGTTTTTCATTTTAAACGTTCATGATTTTTATGTGCGGTATACGGCGCGATTACCTAGGCACTCATTTCAGCGTGGAAGTCACTTTTAATAATCAATTTCTCGTTTTAATTTTGCGGGAAAGTTAGTGATGCACGTACCTTTATTAGCTTTTTAATTAAATTGAACTTAACTTACAAAATAATTTTAAAGACCTACTTCATAATTTTATGTAGGTAAGTTACATAAAATGATGTTAACCAAGTTAAGAATTTGCAAGTCCAAGTCTGTTCCAGTATATTTCATTTCAGAATTAATATTTACAGAAAATTCAGTACATTTGCGGGAAGAAGCGCTGATGTGACAAATGTGAATACCACTATAACTCATTGCCGGTCATATTTTTGCATGATATTGGAAACTAACATATTTTAGTTGCAAAACATTTTATGAAAACCGTTTCGTTTCACCTTTCCCACTTGTCCAGTACAAGTTCTATTTGCATTTTTAGTTAAGACAGATTAGTTTTGCTTAAGCTTTTTAGCACTAGTATTTATTGTTTTTGTTTAGGATTTTAGTAATACTTCTTTATTTACCTCTATTTATTTTCTATACCAATTTCCACTGCACCTTTGCGGTCCCTGTGTGAGTACTTTATGAGGGTTACAAGATGTTGGGGTTGGCCCATTTCAATCTTAACCCAAAATATGCCAAGTCCTGGTATAAACAACGCAATCAAAAGCCTACTTGAAGTCAACAGAACACGAGAGCAGGGTACTGTTGGCCCTGTTGTTCGTGTTATTAATTTTGTCTTACTTGGAGAATATGCGGTGTCTTTAAGATAAATATAACTTGCTTTAGTTTATTTGCTAAAACTGTGACGGCTTCAATTACCTACATGATACTACAAACATAATCGACCTCATCTAGTTTTAAAATATAATTTTATATTTGTAAGTTTTTTTAAAATCTATTTACAGAAATTCATCATTTAACTGAGAAAATGTGGGGGCATTATGACTACACCCGTACCTACCACTTTGGGGAATATAGGCGTTTTGGTATGTTAATTAATTTTAATGTACTCAGAAGAAGTAATAAATATAATTCAAACTTGTTTTGTAATAATTTATACGTGAAAGCATAGCTTGCATACATCGGAGAAGTTCTTACTGTATAAACTTACTTATCACTTACCACAAATTGATATAGTTTGCGGCCGTGATCAATTAGAAGTTTTCCGAGTCGATGATTAATCAACCGTTTGATTTGCAATATTGCTACTGGACTGTGAAAATTATCAGCCAAATAAGTAGTTGATGACATAGTTTAAAACACTTTTCAAAAAATCTGGACCATTTTCAGCAAATAATAATTGAATGCACAAAAGAAAAACAGTTCGAGAACAAGTTACTTCACTAAGCCCTTCCCTTTCATCCACATTCTTGTTAACCAATAAAAACGCGTCTATCCCAAAATTCTACCAAATCCTTAGCATAAAACCTATCTCAAACTATTCTGCTTAGGAAATAAATAACGTAGGTACAAATGGCCTTTCCGGAGGTGTAAGTAAAACATCCCTTCCTGACCCGGACCAAAGTTACAAGGTAAACAATGACTCCTTAGAGTTTTGGCCTTAAACGCTTCTACGTCTCTTGAATACAGAGCGAAGAATAATATTTGTTGTGGTTGTATGAGATTTGTGGTTTGTGTACGGCGCTCGGAAACTTGAAGATGTACTGTACCAACCGTGTGTGCTCCACTGATGTAAATATTTATTGACTTTTAAAGTGCAATGTGAAAGTTGAACGTACAGGATTATAAGATACTGTTGTCAGTATTTTTGTTTGTATTCTTCTACAAAATGAATAATGCATTTTTTTGTACATCTTTTTGTGCAGATTCATACCGCTTGGTGCATAAAGGCATTACACTACTATGTGTCAAGTGGCTGCTATAATATTGTGCAGATATCGTCAGATAAAAGTACTTACAGTTCTGGTTAAATAATAAAGTAACTAGATTTTCAGTCAAATGAGATTTATGCATAATCAGCCTTTAATGTTTCCACTGCTGCGAACTGCTAGGACTTCTCTCTTCCAGAAGGAGTGGGCTATAACCTACCACGCGGGCCTAGTGCGGGTTGGTAGATGTCACATGTCTTTGAAATTTTAGTTCTAGAGTATGCCGGTTGCCTCACGATTTCTTTACCGCTTTTGGGGGATGGTGATGTAATTTTACACAAAGTAAAGTGCCTGACTGGATTCGAACCCACGACCTCTCGACTCGTAAGTCGGGGCGTTGCCATCGGATCACCTCTGGCATATATAGAAGGTATATATCCTACTATCCTACTAATATTATAAATGCGAAAGTTTGTGAGGATGGATGGATGTTTGTTACTCTTTCACGCAAAAACTACTGAACGGGTTTGGATGAAATTTACCACACAGACACTTTATAACCAGGATTAAAACATAGGATGCTTTTCATGCCGATATTCTCACGGGATCGAAACGTACGCGGTTGAAACCGCGGGGCGCAGCTAGTTAATAATAAATGCCAAATCACATTTATCCTATGTTAAAGCTAAATGAGCTTAAGCAAAATTGTAAGCCTAGTATCCCAGCTTATATTTAGAACATAAACCTAATATAATATCACTCAAACCTAAGCCTATACCAATATACCCTACTAATATACAAACACCTGAGGGAAATAATCTCATTTCACTTACATTGCTGGTTATATGAGAATGACTATGTATAGTAAGACCACTGACGCTTCGATGCATCGTGTATTCCATTGTCTATTAGCTGCGAGACGTTAAGTAATGAATATTGAAACTGCATTAACTAAGCTCAAGGGGAATTTGCGAAATCAATTCGTAAATGGCGCAAATTGATTTGGTGAGCGAATGTGAATAATCCATCATCATATTGGGTTATAAAATAAAGCTGCTGGCTGTGTCTGCCTGCATATTCAAACTAATCTAGATTAATCTGGAAGTTTGCATCGTTTGTTATGTCTGCGGTATTTATCCTATGCGTGAAGTTATATACTTATATGGTAGTGGATACAGGAGTTACAAAATTGGGATATTGATCAAATGAAAATTAAAAATTGAAAATTGATTGAGAGTTTGATTTGCAGAGAAAATTATATAGGGTGACTGGTAATTAGTGACTGATACTTACACATGATTGTGGTCATCATAAGAATTTTTTTTTCCAAAGTAACAATTTTTTTTTAATTTACCAAGCGGTTTGATTGGGGTCTACCAGTACAATCAAGTGTTTAAGTATCGATCAGCAATTACTAGTCATCCTATATAGAGAAAGCTTTTTGAGAATAACAAAATGTTATCAAATCTACCAACAGCGGGAGTACTGACAGTCAATCGCACGTCAATGGTAACAATTTGACACCGACAGCGCCTTTATGACGTAGCAGTAAGGGCGGTTTTTGGATGACTTCACCCAAACCTGAAAACATAACTAAAGCACAATATTTTAACATCTCATAGAAACTAATTAACAAAAACTCCCAACAGTCTCCTCCAAACACGCGTAAATTCAAATGATTGACAGTTACGTTCGCCATTTTGTCGGCCATGATTGTTCCATCGTCGGGCGACACATGGCGCTTATAAGTCATTATTTTTAACGAACACGCTGTATCACTTTATTGAGACATAAAAATGTTTGTTACCTACCCGTGACACGTATAAGTATTTTATGTGTATGTAAAAATAACAATTCCTTAGGGAAATGAACTTAGTAATTCGTGCTGAAGAAAGATTAGTTAGCAGTTCTTGAGTATTTTATTAAGATGTAGGTTGGCGGTGGTTATAGGAAAGTCGAAGACTGATGACTTACGAATCGTAAAAGCCTATTGATAAAATTTGTTTGTCCCGGAATGTGCCAATGATATAGCATTGAACCCTTGGTGATCTAATATTTTGTTTTTCGTGCATTGGTAATTACACGACTTTTTGAAAAAAAAAACGGCCAATTGTGTGTCAGACCACGCACAGTGAAGGGTTCCGTAGTTAGAATGAACTTATGCCAAGAACAAACTTAACATTGTAGTTGAAAATCATGTTCTCCAATACATTGCAACTGCAAATTTATGTTGGTCTACTAATTACTCCTAAAGTTTTAAAGCCTACTTAGCTGTGATAGTTTTCCGTTTAATTTCGTTATATATACTACTGCCGTGTTTTTTTTTTCACATATCCGAAAGCAACCATTTCGTTGGCATAGGAGACTCTAACAAAAATTTGCACTTTAAAGCTTAATATTTCACAAAGACCCCTGAATCGAAAAATGGTTCTCACAAGTCGGCAATATTTTTGGTATAGGTCTCTTCAAAAAATAACCATCCCCACTTTAGAGGAGGTTAGCAAAAAAAAAAAAAATTCAAGATTTTATTTTACCACTTTTGCGGCGTAATTAATAAGTATATCCACGCCATATTATAGTACTAAGAGTTTCTGAGCTAAGCTGCGGACGGACAGACAGATGGCTGAAAACCAGCGCTGGGGTTCTGTCTTGCATAGGGTCGCAGCATAATGCTGAGCGAAAGCCGTTTTTCGTGGATGTGACTAGTGATGTGCCGTTCCCGGGAATTTTGGAAACTTTGGGAATATTCCCGTAAACGTGCCCGACAATATTCCCAAAACTGGAAATTTAGGGGAATATTGATGATAATGTACTTTAGTGTTTTTTTATTATATGCTAGCCAATTAATTAGGTAAATTTGCGTACTATCGTGGTTACGTCGATAGTTGATTATACATATAAGTTGAAAATTTCCAAATTTTCCAATATTTACGGGAATATTTCCTGTAAATTTACAATTTTCCCGTAAATATTCCCGTAGTAAAAAAATCACAAAGCATCAGAAATTTTAATCACATTGGTTTATTAACACAATTTTACAATTAGATTCTGAGAGTTGTAAACTTTAATAAAGTTAACAATTTTAATAAACCACGGAATCAACACACTTTTATATTTGTTTAAAATTAACAAGTATATACTCGTACTAGCTTTTGCCCGCGACTTTGTCCGCGTGGGTTTCGTACTTTCCTCAAATAAATTTAACACCCTCTCCACCTTCCCTATTACTAAAATGATTGCTTACGATCTTTATACTACTTATATTTAGAGAAATAAGTATTCGGACCATTTTTTTAGTTAAACTACTGATGTTTCAAATAAACTGTCCTCCCTTTTCATCACGACAGGGCTTGTTTCTAATAAAAAAGCGTTTGCTACGTTTCCATTTTCATGACTTAAGAGTAAACTAGTCGCGAGCTCGAACTCGCTGGTGGTCATGGTCAAAAAGCACGCTGTCTCGCCTGGCTTCGTTTCCGACAGCGCTAATATCAGTGATGAGCAGTTAGACGCTAGTCTACACGAACAACGTCTAGTTTTCATGCACAGAAACACCGTGCCGAACTGATAGACGCGTAAAAAGATTTGAAAAGTGCTTCGGAAAATCGAGTTTTATGAAAAAACCACTGCATAAATAATAATAATAATAATAATATTCCACAACTATCACACAACGCCATCTAGTCCCAAGCTAAGCAGAACTTGTGTTATGGGTACTAGACAACTGATAAACATACTTAAATATTTCTAAATATATAAATATTATAGATAAATTACAAATAAAGTTTATTGATCTCTTCGATAACTGAGCTTTGTCGGTACGGACTTGGTTTTGAAGATTTTACACTGTTCTTTTATTACGTATTGACACCCAAAGTTACGTTAAAAATAGCAAGAAAAACGAATCTTTGTTGGCTCATAACTTTTTAATGGCTTTTTATTTTACTATTCTGTTTCCTTACAGACACAATTATTAATAAGTCAAAACGATATCATGTTTAACTTTGGATGCACAATGTCAAACAGTGGAGTAATATTCTCCCGAAATTCGTATAGAAAAAATATCGAAAAGTAGCACCTTAAGGGCCAATACTACCTCAAATGGCTTAGCATGATTCTCCGTTATGTCGAAAATACTGTAGCATTAATTTTGAAATAAATATATGGTAAAGTTGAGGATTAATGTTAGGTCTTATGTTTGACGAAAACGCGATTCCATAAAATTTTCTCGATAGAAAAAAAATCCAAAGTTACCTCCAAACTGAACAATAAACCGCTGGTATTCAAAAAATACTTTAAATTAGATCATGAAACTTTGTATACTAACTGAAGCTTGTTTTACAAGGGGTGGGGGCGATCGCTATGCCGTGGCGCAAGCTAGTGCAGGTACAAACATGTAACGACATGTTAAGCTGTGGTAATAGGAGTATAAATATCGCGTAATGTTAGTTGCACATGTGTAATTATACAGTATATACGAAAAATGTATTAAATACCTATTTGGAAACTTTGGGAATACTTACGGGAATATTGGGAATATTGTGTAAATTTACAATGGGAAAGTTCCCGTAAATTTTCAATATTTCCAGCGGCACATCACTAGATGTGACGCATGTTTTCCGCTTTTATTCATTTTATTTTTTGTGTTTATGTACTTTTTTGCGTCATGTTCACCGCAAATAAACGTATTTTCTTTCTTAGACATGGCGAAACTATAAAAGTTCCTTGTTGAGTACTGAACCTCAAAAACTAAATTAACGTATAGCATTTACTCTCCTATTCTGAGACGTTTTGTGGGGGTGATGAACGAGTGAAGTACTTCCCCTTCGCTTGTGCGTCGTCCTCATGAAGCGATCTCGGATAAACAAGTGTTAAATAATATGTCACTAACATTAATTGTAAGGAATTTATTAACACAGTGGATCTTTTGTTGTCCGAATTATAGAATTTATTATTATTATTATAGCAAAAGATGCCTATTTCTGTTATTCAATAATGAAACAATGTCAGGCCTAGATAAATAATTCCAAATTACTTACGTTAAAGCATGATGACATGGGACTGTAAGGTTACTTTCAATATTCCTATACCCATATCAACATTAGAATATTTTATATCATCTCCCTTCAAATATTCATTTCATTCCTCCATTCCCTTTCATAGACGTATCAATTGGTACAATAAAAGCAGTTATACAGATCATAACAATCCTTGAACCTTAAAATATACGGTTCGGGGCCCAATAGGGTCATTTGATCTACATAACAAAAAGATATTCACACGTTATGTAATAAGGGCTTATATTGTGGTTGTTTTATAGGGCGTTAAATCTTACGCAGTAAGTTGATATGGCCTTTTAAATGGTCGAATATTTGACGGCTTTGTTGCGTCTGAGTTATTGCAAGCTATGTGCCCTTTTGATGGTAATCATGATTAATGTTCGGATAACTATTTGTGTTAATGACTTTGGGTTCAATTTCTTTTCAGTTTTGTATATACCAGTCTGATGGAGTCAGATCTGATTCTTTGATCTATACTTGGTTCAAAGATTTATTTTGTAATCGGGAAGTGTAACATCGCATATTCTATATTCGACATCGTAAATTGTTGTATTATTTCTTTATCGATGGGCTAGATTATTTTTGAAGAGAAATCTCGGTGACTAGAGTTTCCGTTGCTTAGTGAACAAAGTGATAGCAAGCTTTAGCTTGCAATATCATCATTATTTTGCTTCTCATTTCTATCCAGAAAAGTCCAAAACCATACTAACTGTGGCGACATCTTTGCTAAAACTACCGTGTCCAACCAATACCATAACTGACATCTATATTAGCAGAATGGTGTCGTCCAAACAAAGTTCCACCGTCACGCGAATAACAGTGATATTGTTATCAATAAAAGAATCAAATTTCGAGGTTATATCCGTGATAACTCACGCTCTATTAAGCTTAAAGCATAAGCTACGTTGCTTAACTTTCCTCAAACGCGTCAAAGAAAGCTCAACTTTATCTCGCTAAATATAAAGTCTTCTGAGTACGGCTGACGAGTACAATGAATATTTATTTCGTTTTAGGATACACAATTTTTATGGCATGTTTTTATAATCTTGCCAATGTTACGATGTCGTTCTGAGCTTGGAGTACGTTATCTCTGCTTTTATTGCTAGTTGATTCTGCACTGCAATTGGAAATGTATAAAGATTTGGTTTTATGTTGAGATAACGGTGAAAATCTGAGTCAAGCGAAAATTCAAGTTTTATGGATTCTCAGATTTCTATGTCATGCCAAAAGAAATGAAAATTAGCTACAACTTTTTTCGTCGTAAATAAGCTTCATTACAGAATAAGCGTAAAATAACTTTTTATTTTGCGGAAGAAAACTTTGAAGCAATAAAAAAAAAGAATAAATATCAGAAAAGAATGAATATCAGTTTTTAAAAGGAGACTGTTTAAATTTCTATGGGAAGTGGTCTATGAACCAATAGCAATACTGTTGCGGTATTTCTGTGGGGATACATCAACTATATCCTTGTGCAAAGAAGCGTCAAAAACTATCCCGGCAGTTTTGAGAAAAATAATACTTTAGAATTCACATTTCTTGCTACATTTTTTATTTTAGAAACGTTTTAACGGGTATTTCTGACTTTATAATACTTAATCAATGTGTTTTTCTGCTAGATTAAATTACTTGCCACCTCGACAGTACCAAATTTCAGAACTGACCAGACAGAACTTTTGAGGTGACAAGTGAGCTTGCCTAGCAGAGAAACACATTAATAAAGTTAAAAATATCCGTTCAAACCTGACCTGGTGACAATGGGAACACTTAGGAAGTATAACTTCAAAGAAAAAGATTGGTCCAGTCATCTTCGAGTAATCGGTAAACATAAATATTAAAAAAAAAGTAAAAAAGATTCCGACGAACTAAGAACCTCCTCTATGTTTTAAACTCGTTTAAAATCGAAAATAACTGAAATTCGGTACATTTGAGGTAGCAAGTGACTTTGTCTAGCAAAGAAACACAATAATTAAGTATTGTAAATCCAAATAAACTCATTAAAATGTTCTTAAAATAAAAATGTAGCATTATATGCAGGTTTTCTAAAATATTATATTTCTCAAAACTGCCGTGTCAGATTTTGATGCCACTTTGCACAAAGGTATAGTTGAGGTATGCGCAAAAAAATACCACAACAGTATTGCTAGTGGTTCACAGATCATTTTTGATCAGTCTCCGTTCAATAATCGGCATGATTGACAGAAATAGCGAACTGTTCATAACAATTATTCCACTCGAGCAAAACGCAAATTAGGACAGATCAGGTCGATAAGCAGTAGCAAATATCTACCCATCTCTATATAGCTAACTATAGTTTTCTTAATGGCAATCTACATATAGTTTGTCGTGTCGTAACTAGGTCGTGTTCGTTGCTCCAAGTTTTTGGCGAAGTTGAAAACTTGCGATGTATGTAAGATCTAATCATGCGTCTACAACGAACTCACGGATCGAACTTCTCAAGTTTAACGGGCCTTGTATGATGGGGTGAAAAGATGGAATTGGCTTTAATCGCGCATTTACGCAAATTTGTGCGAGAAAATTTTACTTTCACACCACTATTGGCCAAAAATTGAGGTTTTGGAGGCTTCATAGAACAAGATTCATAGGTCGCACTTTACAAAATAAAGTAAGCGTTCCGTACGAATATGAATCTTATTTTAATGCAAATAATTATCATATTCGTAAAAGTCAATGGGAGTGAACGTATCATTCGAATAAAAGCTTTACTGACATACGAATAATGTTCATATTCATATGCGACGCTTACCTTTTCTTAGCAAAGGAAATTCAAAGTGTGTTTCTGTTTATTCTAGCAGAAAGTGCTTATCCAGAGACTATGAAACCTGGGTATTAAATCATCTATAACTAAAGCCTAAACCAACGACGAAATTATTGGGACTAAAGATAGACCAAAAATTCCCAAGATTTCTAAGCCCTTAAACAAGGCCCCTAGTACAAAATCATACCAAAACTTGTAAGATGGTTCAACGTTATACATTACTCAGTACACTTTGATAGTTATTGGCCATTAGCAAGTTTATGTCGTAGATACCTGGAGGATCCCACTAATCTCATGTCAAGTGTTTGATCGACCGTCACTGAAGTAGGTGCCTAAGTTATTGGCCCAAGTTTGGAGTAAGCACTCTTTGCTGTGGGTTACGTTTGTGGTTTTAGGATCGAATTCTAGTAAGATGTTCAAATATTGATGTATCTTTGTAGTGGGTCTAAGTCGCGTATTAACCAAAATCTTTGCATCATAATTTATGGATAAATGATTGTAATTCATTTATAGTTTACAAATTGTGATAACGTCTTTTATTTTTATCTACTAATTAATGGTATAAGGCATGAATTACTTAAAAAATTGGACTCGTGAAAACAAATTATATGAGCTCAAACTAGTGTTGGAAGAGACTCGAGTCTTTTAGTCTTAATTTCGAGACTCGAGTCGATTTTCAAGACTAGGACTCGTTAGTCACATGAGTCCGAGTTCTTTGAGTCCTCTGAGTCCTTTCGAGTCTTTTCGAGTCTTTTAAGTTCTTTGAGCTAGACTGAGTCATGAACTTGAGTTGGTGTGACGACAGCGATTTGAGCGATTTCAAGTGGTGAAAGAATTTTTAAAATCGGTCCAGTACTTTTTGAGCCAATTCGTTACAAACATACATACAAATCTTTCCTCTTTACAATATTAGTATAGATAGACTAGCTGACCCCGCAAACGTCGTTTTGCAAAAAAAAAAAAATACGGGTATGAAAAATAGATGTTGGCCGATTCTCAGACCTACTCAATATGCTCACAAAATTTCATGAGAATCGGTCAAGCCGTTTTGGAGGAGTACGGGAACGAACATTGTGACACGAGAATTTTATATATAAGATAGTTTTAACTTCAACTTCTTAGCATTTATGAACACAAACTCTATACATTGAAGTCCAACGCAGTGCCTTATCTCATTCGTTCGTACTCCGTTTACCTTTACCGGTAAGCGCACCTTCGTTTACCTGCGGGTCGAGTGCCCAAATAGCCTTGTTCAGCGACATTGTCCGTGGCCTATCTATGGTTGTGCGGACCAACTAGGTGCTTAAGTGCTCTTGTTTTGTATAAAGGCTGTTTAACTTTTGTGCTTGCGAAAAGGGGTATTTTTTCTGTTTTTATCAGCATCATTTTGGATGATGAGGTATTTGAAGGACTTAAAACTTTAAACCTAAGAAACTTCGAACCGCCTTTGATTAAAATTCAAGGATCAATCAATTAATACATTTTAATTTCTTTAATTTTTTTTTTTTTGCTTAGTAAACCAACACAACAAAACATCACGCTCGTATTTCCCGAAGAGTTGGAAATAAAAGGTATAGTACCTAATATGCATTCGCGATTTATTTGCCAAAAATGTAAACAATTATGAGTTTATGGAAAAAAACTTTAAATCCTTTAAAATGTTCTATACTAACTTTTTAGACCTTTGTGTCCTGCTTATGCGTATCTGAAGTTTCATTCATTTCCAAAAACAAGGGATTGAAAGTTTGTATGAAATTCCGTACGTCGTAAACGCTCTTAAACAAATGACTGCGCTTACGAGCCAAACGCTTCAATTAAATACAAGAAAATTATACAGTAAAATGTTGTTCTAAAAATATTTTTAAACACAACGAACCTCAACAAAAAAGCAATGAAACACAACTTGAATACAACGAACGATTAAAAATGTCAGAAACAATAAGAAAAAAATAACCTAAAATGTACTTTAAATTTCAGCAGCCCTATTGTGGCCGCTATTTGGGACGTGGGGTGTCGGCGCCGCACTGAAGCAAGGTCAGTTAGTCGACAAACAGATAAGTTTAGTGTTCGAAGTGACCGCCCAAAGATATTGAGGGTTTACAGTTATGATTAGTTAGGTTTGTAGACAAAGATTTGGTTTAAGAGTGCTGGTAGAAGGTGATCTGCCTATCGATTCTGTAAAAATCTCACCGTGGTAACATAGAAAGAACGAAAAGAAAGAAAAGAAAGAAAAATAGGTTTATTTGTCACAGAAACACGCGCAAACAAAAAGATAATTAAAGGAAGAGCTAGGAGGGGAGGGGATAGGTGAAGTGAGCGTGAAGTAAACAATCAATGGAGGCAATCCCTAACATCAGGTGGAATGACAGCTCACTTCACATTAGTTTTCACGATGACATTTTTACAGAATAGCACTGCTGGTCAGTACTGCAAAAATGATGACACTTACGTCTAACAGCGTCAGAGACTGGCTATTCTTTTCACTACCTAAAGCATATGTGTATAGAATGTGCTTGTATCAGACGAGATTTTAAATCTGGTCACCATGATAAGATTTTAGAAACAAGAGTATTTCAGTGTTCTTCTTTTCGAGTCAATGGATTCGTATCAAATGCGTTGCACCCAGGCTACGATAATTGTGGCATCTTTTAAGTCTCCAAAAGTGAAGGTTTAGGATACTCAAACAGATGAGGCATGGTTTGGTCAAGAATACTGGGGTTTCGGGATATAAAATCCCCCATTTTGCAATTTTTTTATTTTACGATATCGGTAAGAAATCTGCAGAAACTATATTTTAAAATTGTAAAACTTACTTAAACTTAAAATAGCGATCTATCTGATCTTAGCGATCTGGCCTGAGATCACTATTTTTTCAGTTAGCTATCCCACTTCTGTAAACCTTTCAAATAAGCATACTTTTCGAGACCTTTTTAGAAGTTTTGCAAACTAAAAATATAGTTTAGTATTTGTTATTTTTTTTTTCATATTCCACCTAAGTTAATTAAAAAAAACTGTTACTCAGTACAATTTAGAACAGTGCACGTTAATAAACTGACCCAAATATAATAACTGTATAAAAATCAGCAGCATGGCAGACATTAGCGTAGTTTACACAAACACTCCTAATTGGCGGTCCGTTTACCCGACATACAGAGTATAAGTAATATAAGTATGCGGGTTTATCGACTCGGAATTTCTTAATGAGCTGTTTAGCTAATTAGAATAATCTGGTATATTTAAAAGTATTTTAAGGGTGAAGGTTTAGAGTATTTCAAGGGTAGATAATTTTTAATTGACTGCTCCATTGGTTTTGTTGTCGCAAGCGTGGCTGTTGAGCCGCGGTCCTGGGTTTGTTGTTCGGGCTGATCTAGGTGTTATAGTATTTTTGTTAAATAAGTTATTAATAAGAGATAGGATGAGTTTAATAATAAAAGTGGTGGTTTTGTCACATTGATTCTTGATTTAACCTTTTAACTGCCTACGTCGGATTAATCCGACAAATATTTTCGTGCCCATTTTGCTAGGGTCGTATATTTACGACCAAATACCACAGCTCGTTTACTCTGTTTTTTATTAATTATACTGTATTATATCAGGTTATTCGAAAAACAAAAAAAAATCGAATCACTGTGCCGGGCGCTGGGGGCACAACAACTGATATAAAGTCGGGCGGTTAAAGGGTTAAGACCCTACTTTCTGTTTCTTTTTTTAATATTTTAATAACATCTCTGCCCAAGCCTTTGGGGATTACAGGCGTGGTGTTATGTTATGTATAATAAGAATATCATAGAAATAATTAAGTAGGTACCTAGTAAAAATCATAAAAAATAACTATTTCGGCTATCTAAAAAAATTAAATTTATAGCCCTGATAGTTTTTTTAATGATTGTTTCTTTGAGCACCATGTGAAATGATTGAAGAAAACAAAAAAAGGTCATAATTTTTGAGCCGTAAAAAAATTCACCGACATTCTCAGGATTAAAAAAATTTGGAAATGACCTTGCCCACGCCCCTATTCGATTTGATCTATACTTCCAGGGATACCCAGTATAGTACACCCCGTTCTCTGAAAATATAGGTGTGTGTGTTACTTTGAAACTGATTTATTGTAATACTCGCTTTGAGTCTATAACTTTGAACACACAAATTTACTTTTATAATGGAATATTAATAAATATTTTGCATAAAATGTATTTTATTCAAATAACACAATTAGCTGAGCTTCTGATTACATAAATAAAGTAGAAATACTCGTAATATAAGATTAATAGGTCGTTAAGGCAGTTTCAGGTTTATTTATTGATTTTATTGTTTTACAGCAGGCCGCAGGGCCGGGTGGTCCTGCGGGGCAATTGCGTAACACACTATCAATGGGAATCGGTTTAATTTTGACAGTTCAACAACATTCATTGCGTTATTTACGTGTTGAGCAAACAAATTTTTCGAACTTATGAAGCAATGGATTAGCAATTTGCTTCAAAATGATTCAGATTCCGATTGATAGTGTGTTACACAATTAATGTGCTGGTTGCACAGTTTTTATGACTTGACTAAACATCGAGATTTCTATGAAATATAAAATAAAATAAAAAAAAATAATAGAAATATATTATATAATAAATATATAATATATTTCTATTTTTTTTTTTCTATTTCTATTTTTTTTTATGTAAATTTAATATTATTGTAATAATATTCAGGCTTCAGGCTATCGAGGTAACTATCATAGCCTGAAGAATTGGCAAAGTAGCAGTGGGCAGGGAACATTGCTTGTACAGCAGATGGCCGATGGAGTCGAAAGGTTCTGGAGTGGCGACCGCGTACCGGAAGACGTAGCGTTAGAAGGCCTCGGGAACAAGGTGGACCGACGAACTTGTGAAGTCCGCAGGAACCCGTTGGATGCAAGAAGTACAGAACCGGTCCAAGTGGATGTGCTTGGGGGAGTCCTATGTCCAGCCGTGGACGTCTTTCGGCTGAAATGATGATGATGATGAATTATGTTTACAAACATTATTTTGAATGGTGATTTGTTATTATTGTTTCCAGTCTTACCAAGGGGCATCGTGTCAAACTCAAACTCAAACTCAAAGCATTTATTTCAAATAAACCAATTATAGGCACTTTTGAATTGTCAAGGGTCGGTCAGTCAGAAAGATGAAACTAGTTGCCCATTCCAAAGCGTAGGTACCTGTGGAGAAGAACGGGCAAGAAACTCCACGGACACTTTTAAATCACAAATTGTTACTAAAATCTTGGTTACATCATTCATGTTGAAATTATACATGTGAGAACGATGCAGAAAGACGTGCACGTTAAAGGTGTCCGTACTAAAAAGAACAGTGTTACCCAGTAACTGGGTTACGCAGGCAGTCACTCCATGTAAAATACTGGTATTCAGCTGCATCTGGTTAGACTGGAAGCCGACCTCAAAATAGAAAATAATTAAGTAACGATAATGTTTAACGCATGCTTATACAGGATGATAAACGCAGGCGAATGATAATTGCAATGCTTGTAAAAGGCTAAGTAAGCACTAACGCAACGCATAAGTACTAACGTAACGTAACACCAACATTCAAAAATAAAGATAAAGATGCATTTATTTTTTCAAACATGTGTAACATGATACACAGATGTACATACCTAAGGATGGAAAAAATATTGCTGGTTCAACATGTTTTGCCATATTCAGCGTACAAAATAGTTTTAGTTTATTTAGTTGGAATTATAAAACGAAAATAATTAAATTAAAGTCAAAATTCAATCAATTCTGGGCTAAAGGACGACTGTGCGGTTGGATGGGATAATATAAGCAATAAGGTCCTTAAACTCTTCAAGCATATTTTGGTACCTCCCTTAACGCATATATTTCGAATCTGTCTTTCCGAAGGAATTTTCCCTAGATGTCTAAAAAAGGCAGTTGTGATACCTATCTTTAAATCTGGCAGTAAAGACGTTGTTAATAATTATAGGCCAATATCCTTACTCCCCTCAATTTCAAAAATACTGGAAAAAATTATAAACAGTAGACTAGTTAATTACCTAGAAAAAAACAACATCTTATCCCCTGCGCAGTTTGGTTTTCGAGCCAAATTGTCAACAGCTGATGCGGTTCATAGCCTGACTGATTATATTTCAGAAGAACTCGGCAAAGGAAACCAGACCCTGGGAGTCTTTCTCGATTTAGCCAAGGCCTTCGACACGGTGTCTGTTTCTGTTCTTCTGAACAAATTAGAGATCATAGGAATAAGGGGAACGCCGCTGAAACTTTTTACTGACTATTTAGACAACCGGTACCAATGTGTTAGAATAGATAATATTACGAGCGACGAGCAGAAAAATACTGGTTTTGGTGTTCCTCAGGGGAGTATTCTGGGCCCCACCCTCTTCCTTATTTGTATTAACGACTTGTGTAATCTAAATATTAAAGACGGCAAAATAATATCATATGCCGACGACACAGCGTTAATATCTAGCGCTAAAAGCAGTAGCGAACTGTTCGAAATCGCTCAGCTAGGTTTTAATACTGTGACTAATTGGCTTCACAGCAATCTACTAACGTTAAATGCCGACAAGACAAAATATATTCACTTCTCCATGCGCAAGCCTCTTCTTAACATTACTAACCCTTACCTATATGCCCATCAATGTGGAAACCGTACAATCACTATGTGCAATTGTCCTTTTATCCACAAAACAAGCAACATAAAATACCTGGGGGTAATAATGGACGAGACACTCTCTTTTAAAAAACATATTGAAAGCCTAGTTAAAAGAGTGCGCAAACTAATATATGTTTTTAAAAAATTGCGAACATTAGCAGATTCAAAATTAATCACACAAGTTTATTTGGCCCTATGTCAATCTATAATTCAATACTGTATCACTTCTTGGGGTGGCGCACCAAAAACTAATTTGCTTCCTCTTGAAAGAGCTCAGAGAGCAATTTTAAAGGTAGCAAACTTCCATCCCTTCTTTTTTCCCACTGATCTGCTATATAAATCCTGCAATGTACTAACTGTTCGCCAGCTTTTCATTATGCACTTAGTAAAAAGAGCACACCATGCTTGCCTACAATGCCGACAATACTACCAAGAGACGGAATGATCTAGTATGCATGTCTAATGCAACCTCAAAACATGTCTTTGTAGAAAGATTTTTAACATTCTTAGGCCCATTCCTGTACAATAGATTAAATAGAAAACTAAGTATCTATAAACTAAATTACTATAGCTGTAAGAAAATTGTACTTAATTATTTACTAACCATCGACTATGCACAAACAGAAGACCTACTTAGTGTCTGCAAATAGAACTGCTAACATGCTATTTTACTTTTTATTTACCTAAGTTTTTAATTTAGTTTTTTTAAGTTGTAATCATTGTTAATTTATTACATTAAGTATTTATGCACTTTCTAGCCTGAAGCACAGGTTCAACCTAGTTCAGGCAAATTAGCAACTGTGCGCTATTTTAATTGTTAAGCTATTCATTGTAAATGTATTCCCTTTTTATAAATAAACGATTATTAAACGATTATTATTATAATTCAAATACAGTCAATATAAAAATATAGTCAGAAAAAAAATATAATTAGAACAATAAAATTAATACAACTAAATATCTACATAATAAATTATCTAAATTCAAAAGTTTCCATTTAAAAGCTCCGTAACATTATAGTATCCCTTACTAATTAGCAATTTTTTTTAGCTCTCTTTTGAATGAATTAATACTCATTTCCTAGTAATTAGGAATTTTATTATATATGAATGGGACCCTGTAAATTACACTTTTTCTTAGAAATGCTGTTTTGGCGGGGAGTGATTGCACCCAAAGTCTGTACTTCTCGCGTCTATTTCTATCTTTGTTATTAATCCGAAGGGGAAACAAATGAGGATTGGTTTTTATAAATAGCGATATTTCTATTAGATAAAGTGACAGAAGTGTTAGAATTCTGTGCTGTATAAACATTGGTGTGCAACTGTCAGTAGTTTTCAACCCAAACATAGCCCGTATACAACGCTTTTGTGCTTTAAACACAGTGTCCTTCTGAGTTGAATTGCCCCAGAAAATTATTCCAAATCTTAATACACAATAAACGTTTTGATTTTGACTTTGGGAATAAGCTAGGGAAATAATGACTTTTATAAACGTCACACTTTTCTACACAACAAAAGGTACAACATCTTCCAGCTAATCATTTAAAACTCGTAACCCGAACTTCGATTGGCCGAACTTCATGAAAGGCGTACAACAGGATCGATAGCGAACAACACGAACGAAGCGATCTAAAATAAATTATCCCCCACTTCGGAACCTAAGATATGTTACTTGTGCGTTATTTTTCTCCAGAACTTCTCGGAACACAATAACGGTAACGACCACGGTGACTGCAAACTTGGACAATGTTGCCACAATATTTCTTTTGGGGACACTGCTTCGGGGAATTGGATTAAAATGAGTAGTATTAGCTTGTTGGGGGCCGAACATTGGGCAAATCAGCGGGTGTAGTAAATTAGTCGATTTTATTTATTTATTTACAGGAAAACCAACAGCTATAACAGATGCCTAACAATTGTAGGTATATGAGACGTAAAGCCGAAATTACAGGTTCTCACGGGTAAAAACAGAAAATGCGGTAGAAATCTTAGGATCACTAACAAGCACAATAGAAAAGAATACATATATAAGGTATATAAACACTATTCGCTTTTGAAAAAGTCAGCATTCAGCCGACTACGCGCAGAGTAGGTTTTGGTGATAAATGGGTCAAATGAGAACTCTTTGCAAAGGATATTAAAGTCCTTACTCGCTCGCACCATGTATGAGTTCTGCCTTCTTCTTCTTCTTCTTTATGCGGGTATCTGATTACCTGCAGATAAGAGAATCGTAAATTTTGCCCTCTGAGAAGTCAAATATTACCAGAAGAAGACAGTGATCTGTCGAAGAATAAAATACCTAGTTATATATAAGTAATTGTTTTTCAATTCATTTCACACATTTCGGAACAAAAAAAAACCTTTGATAATAAAGGTCGCTGGACGCTGGGTCATGGATCATGGAAATAAGATAGATAGATAGAATACTCTTTATTATGTAGACCGTAAAGAGAAGCTCTAGATTGAGTATGGAAATGAAAATTCAAAAAGACAACTTTATTAAATAATAAAAAAAATTCTTCGTAGATTTGGAGCACAATTAGTACGACTTGTATTTGCCTGGTTAAGCAAGTATTCAATGTACAAACAAATCAATTTATCTAACAGCAGTTAAAAATAAAGACATTATCAGCGAACTCAATAGCAGGATAAGGAAGCTAGCAAGGAATGTGAAAACTAAGAGTCTGTGCTCCTAGTTTTTGCATTCTCTGTTAGCTTCCTGGTTCAGCTGAATCGTACATCTCTATCGCTCCTGTACCCCGAGGCGACGAGACTATCTTGTGAAATGTTTATCTTTGAAACGGGTAGTTTAATACCAACACTATTCTTGACCGTGGAGTTATCACGATCAAGAAATGGTTGTATTGTATAGGAACAAAGTTAGTTATTAAGGTGATTGCGCAGTGGTAGACCGTGAAATTCAAATTTACTTACGTTTTTTGCAATTAGCAGGTCAGTGTCAGGTTGTATCTTGATCAAAATATGATTCGCGACTATAACAAATACTCATTCAAAGAATTATAGTCATTAGAATCATTAATACATCTTCCTAAGTTAGATTTGTACCACAAGAAGAAATCTCCTAGGGAAAAGTGTTTATGGTACAAATCTCACTTATAAATATGTATGAATATTTCTAATGATTATAATTCTGTAAATACGTACCTGTTATAGTCGCGAATCATATTTTGGTCAAGATACAACCTGACACTGACCTGCAAATTGCAAAAAACGTAAGAAAATTTTAATTTCGCGGTAATCACTGTGCAATCACCTTAATCTTCAGTATCGACATTTATGTATTGTCAGTGTGTTATGATGAAAAAGAGTCTTTGGAAATGAACACACTTCCAAACAGTTTCATTATCAAGAAAAAAAAACAAAACAAAAAACATTTCCAAATTGTTTGATCAATTTGCGAATATCAGAGAGACAACATCGATCAACACAATAATGGAACATAGTTACATTGTTTTTTCTCATATTTTATACTAGCTTCTGCATGCCGTTTCGTCCGCGTGAAATTTCTTATATTTTATGCAGCTATTAGTAGTGCATAATAATGTGCGATCTGCCAAAATAACAGCGACAATCAACGCTGCCTTACAAACGTAAACAATTCATCCAGCTGCATTATACCCCGTCTATTACAGCGTTGTCCATCAAAGCCTGCAGGTAGCAACAACGTGGATCATCGCGGATCAAACGGAGCGATAGCGTCGTGCTTCAAAGGATGCCACGCAGCTGATATTAGGTTTCACCTGGCACCGTTTGATGTTAGGTCGGTGGTACATGGGGCGGAAAAAACGACTTGTTTGCGATGTGACGAAAAGTCTGTGGAGGCGTTTTATAGTGACTGCGACTGAAAATAGAATGTAGGGAAATATTTTGTTTGCTGTGAATAGTTTATATTAATATTTTGATGTTTTTATTACACCGCAATACAGGGTCAAACCAAATTAGCTAGCAAAATTCCCCAGATGTGATGGGTCAACTCAGCCTACCGCAGTCCACTGCTGGACATAGGTCTCTCCCAGGCTGCGCCATAACACCCTGTCCTCCGCCTTCCTCATCCAGTCCATTCCAGCCACTTTTTTAGGTCGCCCGTCCATCTAGCTAGGGACGTTCTACACTACGCTTGCCGATACGCGGTCTCCACTCCAGGACTCGTCTGCTCCACCGGCCATCGGTCCTTCGACAAACATGGCCAGCCCACTGCCACTTCAGCTTGCTTACTCTGCAAGCTATGTCGATGTGATGGGTACCGATATCTAAACATGATAAAATAGAAAAGAAATTAATCTGGTGATTTTAATTGTGAGGTCATCGATCTCTGTTAGGGTATTTACTTGAAATATCAGGTTTTTTTTTTTTGTGTACACTTCACAGACGTGATTGGTATCGGTGCTCAAACACGATAAAATATATTTTCTCAACTCAAGTAACAACACTACCTATACGGAAAAAAACATCAATTATTTTTTATTTTATCGTATCTGCATAGTTTCTCTTGCCAATTTAATTTGATCCTGTATATTAGATATTACGGTGGGCTAAAAAACTAATATCCAAAAGCGATTAGAAATTGATACATAATAATTAATACATACATACATATACATTTTAGCCATCCAAAACTCTTGCGTGCTCATAAGGTGTACAATAAAACATTCCAACTTTTCAAAACACAATCAAATTTTCCCATAAAATTATTCTCCACTACTCCTTTGATATGTGTCCCTCTCAATAATTGTAATCAATTAGACACAATACATTACGTTTAAACACTTAAAACTTATAATTAAATGTTACCATAACTTATTATCACTGTTCCCTCCGCCAGCCAACGCTACCCTCAAACACGCAGCACACTTCATGTGACACACCCACTTTCTAGTATTGCTAATAATCTGACACAGCTCTCAACGTATTGGTAGTCACATTAAGGCTACGGATACGAAGTCAGCGGGAGCAGCGTGTTTTAAATTTTCAATGCTTAGATTCATATCTATGGAACTGGCCTCGAAGGCAGCGGCGGCGCGGCGAGCAGCGTACGAGCGATGCGCACCAGTCTAACGGTGCCCGCGCGTTTGCATTGACGTAGTGTTGTGGATTTTATGTTTTGCTTTTTAACGACCGACGGTTCAAAATGTTCAATAAGATTTTATCGTCGCTGTTTAAAGATTTCGTTCGCGAAAAAAGACACAAATTTCTCATAACACAACAAAACGCCACTCTAGCGCCGCGCGATTTGCCTGCGCGCTGGCTTCGAGACCGGGTCTGCGTTGCCGCGCTGCTCGCAGCCTCGCCGCCGCCGCCCCGCAACCGCTAACTTCGAGACCGAAGCCTTAAACGCTCCGTCGCGATCCAGACAATATATTAAGTTTCCACTAATAATCTTAGGCGGTTTACAAAACGTGTGCCAAAGATTTTTTTGGAGGCACATAGTAAAATTTTTGTAGATATTTATTTTTGTTACAATACGAGAAAAATCTTGAACTTTTGGGACAGAATAACCTCATATTCTTTTTGCTATATCGTGTTATCTATACTAATAATAAAGCTGAAGACTTTGTTTGTTTGGACGCGCTGATCTCTGAAACTGCCAGTCCGATTTGAAAAATTCTCATTTCATTTGATAGCTCAGTTTTTGAGGAAGGCTATAGATAAAAAAAAAAAAAAACAAAAACAAAACAAACATATAAACATCACGCCAGGGCGTAGTAAGAAATAACTTTAAGCGAAAACGTAGTAATAGCGCGGGCAGGCGATACGATGCGACGGGATCAGTCGGGGGAACAAGAAATTTCACGCGAACGAAGTCGCGGGCAGTAGCTAGAATGAGTAATAAAGTCAAGAAAACTAATATGTATTAAAATTGACGTTTAATTGTGTAGTAAATTGATGATCAATTTAAATTGTCTGTAAGTATATTCAAACCACAACTCCATTCTTTGACAGTTGTATGAAATGGTTATAACACGACGAATTGCTTATATACTGTGACAATTTCATAAACAATAATTTTTTCTGACTATACAAAACAAACGCCATGATGGGATGTGGCAACACCGACATATTGCAACGGTAGATAATGCAGTCAAGAGATAACCAAATCAGCAAGGTTTGTGACTGAAAAATACGAAGACTTAAACGAACTTGTATTAACTTTTTAATATTTTTTTAATATGGGAAAACTAAGAATCTTAGCTTCGACAAAATCGTGGCTTACTTTCAAAGACTTTCTCCCTTCCTGTCCACGACAAAAGTACCTCAATAAAATCGCAACCAATCGCATGTGTGAAGCCTTCCTAGCCTCCTAAACTCGATCCGTACAGTAATCGAATGCCTCAGGTCTTTGATAGCAGCCGTTTGGGGTCCCATTGTACCTCCAATAGATCGCTTGCAATTCAACGTCTAACAGAGCCAGTGAATGTTCGTGTCTTTATAACAACGTGCTTTCTTGTAAACCGGCCTTTGTTGCACGGTTTTATTTTTAGTTTATTGAGTTTTGTTGTGTTGGATGTTTATGTTGATTTTGAATAAAGTTTAGGAGAAACATGTTTGATGTTGCATCAAATAACATTAATAACGTTTTGGAGTTTAAATGACCTACCAACTATTTGATTAGCATCTTAAGATTTTTGCAACTTCCTGGTTGAGCGCAGTTTTCTGCTAGATTATAAATAGTCTTTTTCAAGTTGTTTTTTCAGTCATTTTCTACAGACATTAGAAGGCCAGTTCTCGTAATTAAAACGTTCAAAATCTAGTCTCTCATCTCAGCGACAGTCATTGTCAAAAACTTATCTAAAATGTAGGGAAATTAGAGGTATTTGTGACAGATTGAGACTTAGAGCAGACTGTGAACGATCTTAAAATTACGAAAATTGCCTCTCTGGACAAAATTAATCTTATTAGAAATCAGAAATCATTTATTTTGCGAAGAATGTGGGTATACAAAATAAGATGTCGATATTTTAATAAATAATAGTTCCAACACACTTACGGCATGCAAAAGTTAAACAAACTTAAGTACACCAATTCAAACATAATAAAAATTAAAATTAAAAAAAAGTTATTAAATGTCATTGGGTCATAACAAAAATCACATAAATTAATAACTCAAAAAAAAAAATAACAATCTTAGATCATATTGACTATTTTGCTTCAATTACAAATACAAAAAAAAAAAACAACTGTCATATCTGGTGTTGTAAGAAACGTGGGTACATAAGGCGAACATTTGCTTCACTAATTTGTTTTTCAAATGTGCGTGCGTGAGCTTTGAATGTCTATTCGTGAAACGAAGAGTTGGATAAGTACGTGAACCTAATCGATAGAAACAAATTCTAATATATCTTTTAGCGCGTGGCTTAAATCGGAAGTTACGTTGTAATCTTTTCAATACAATTTCAGAAATTTTTGCCAACAGCGCCAGCCTGTCAATGTCTTGCAAGCGGTAAAAAGATCCTTGTAGCACTTTAGCTGTGCTGGGGAACGCATGATCGTTTCGCGAATGAATGTTCGTTGCGAAACAAAAGCTTGCGCAACGAATGTTTGCAAGACTTATTCGCGAAGGAGTTTTAATGCTTGTTTTGACAAACAAATGAATCGTTTTATGTCAAAAAATATGACAACTCCATTGTGATGTAGTTTCTATGGACACACCAAATAATTTCAAGCATAGGTCGTGCGGTCCATGGCCCTATACGGGGCCCCGGTGTGGGCGCGTTCACTGCGGCGGCGAGCCGCCCATTACCTGAACGCGCCCCAGAAGGTGGTAGCCGTAAGGCTAATCCGGGGGTACCGCACGATCTCGGGCGAGGCGGCAAGCCTCCTTGCCGGACTGCCGCCGTGGGATCTGGAGGCGATAGTCCTCGCGCGCCTGTACGAGTGGCGCGCGGAGGCACTACGCCGGGGGGAAACTCCGCTTCCGCGGCAAATCGCGGCGGAGCGGACCGACCTCCGGCGCGATCTCATGGCGGCATGGAAAGAGCGACTGTCGCAACCCAGCGCAGGGCACGCCGCGATAGCGGCGGTAAGACCCCTCTTTGAGGAGTGGCTAGAGAGGTGCCACGGCGCCCTCACCTACCGCCTGACGCAGGTCCTCACCGGACACGGGTGTTTCGGGAGGTACCTGCACATTATCGGGCGGGAGGATACGCCCGGGTGTCACCACTGCGAGGGTCGCCCGGAGGACACGGTGGAGCATACGGTGGCGGTATGCCCCAATTGGGCGGAGCACCGCCGTGTTCTCGCAGAGGCGATCGGCGGCGGCGGCGACCTCTCGCGCCCGGCCCTGGTTCAAGCCATGGTCCGGGGCGAGAGGGAGTGGGAGGCAGTCACCTCCTTCTGCGAAGCAGTCATGCTAGCGAAGGAGGTGGCGGGACGGCTGAGGGAGAGGGCCTCACGTCCCAGCCGCCGCGGGAGACGCCCCGGGCGTCGGGAGCCGCGAGACGACTCCCGGCCACCGTAGGCGCGGGCCTGCGGGCGGAGAGTAATGGGTAACTCTCCGTCCGATCAGGACCAGGCCCGTGCCGGACGGCGCGTACGTGTTCCACGCGCGCCTCAAAGAGATGTCAGCAGCAAGGAAGGGGCCCGAAAGGGCCGAAGCCTGCCGGGGCAGCGGGATTGTCCGAAAGGGTTACCGCTACCCCGGAACACAAAGGGCTAAGGAAGGAACACGGGTGGGTTTTAGTCAGTAAGAGTCTGACACTCCCTTCTGCTCCACCCAGAGCGGGAGGGGTCATTGGATGATTTCCCATCCACAAAAAAAAAAAAAAAAAAAGGCCGAAGGTTTCCGTCAACAGAAATCAGCTGTCATCGTAATCAAATGTACATACCATTGTGAACAAACAGATAGTAATCGAACTTATGTGTGTTCATGTTTACTCACCGTATCCTTCAATTAAGTACCTACTTACTTCGTGGTAATGTTGGCACAACAACGATAATCTTAGAATAAATATAGATACCTGTATGTTAGATTTAGATAAGAACCCACCAGAAGGCTAATTCTCGTAATTTAAAACGTTCAAAATCTAGTCGCAGTCTCATCTCGGCGACAAACAAATGTCAAAAACTTGTCAAAATGTAGGGAAATTAGAAGTATTTTTGAAAGATAGCGACTGAAATCAGACTGTGATTGTTCTTATATTTTTTAGAAGCTATACTTAACATTATGATCTCATTTCCATTTATATTATTTAGCCCTAGTCTTAAGTAAGTGGGCCAAATTGCAATGTTGTTCGTCTTTTTATTCTAATTGTTTTTATTAATCTTAAGGCGACTAGAATCAATTCTATTTTTTCATTTTAAATTTTGACGTTCAAAAGTGCCTTTTAAGTGCCTATTTGAAATAAATGATTTGACTTTGACTTTGACTTTGACTTTGACTTTGACTTTAAGTTTAAGAAGTATTTTAGCATAATTCTTAAGTTCTAGCCTTTAGTTTTGTTAGTGTTATATGTGATCACTTATTGCTTAGATTGCTGGTAAACCTGTAATTGGCGACTGTGTAGGACCGAGACTTTTGTGATCTAGTACTTAAGATAAATTATACATAGAAACTGTTGGTGTACCTTAATAAATAAATAAACGAGGATTGCCCCTCAGGTGTATAAGGTATCTATAGCACAAAGTATTTGTGATGTTATACCTGTATTGATAGACATTAATGATGATTTTACTACTTGATTTATGGTGCGCGGTGCTTCTGACTCGGTCTGTGCGCTTGACACCTATTATGCTGCGCTCCATTGCCCGTTGGCAAATCTTGAGTTTGGACTTCTGTTGTTCAGTAAGTGTCAAACTTTGTGCACCCTAAGTTAGAACGGGCAGGATGCACATGTCGATGAATTTCCTTTTAAGTGTTATAGGAAGGGATATTAGAGAAAAAACAGTCAGGCTGAAGTGAAGGTGGGCCGCACACATCACGCGAATGTACCCCGAGAGATGGGCGAAGATCGTCACTCATTGGACGCCTGAAGGGGGCATCGCCGTCGAGGTAAGGCACGGCGAAGGTGGTGTGAGGTGTGACAATCTGTAGAGGTTTCCAGGGCCAACATAGCCAGAGATCGCTCGAGGTTTGTAAGGAAAAAGGGGAGGCCTTTGCCCAGCAATTGGAAACAATATTTCATTTTCGTTTCATTTCATTTATTTATTCATAACAATTTACATTGTGTTGAAAATTATATTAAAAAATAAATAATTAAATAATTATCACATGCAGAAACAATACCAAATAAATTGTTAAATAGTTTTATCACAAATAAAATGTTAAATAATAAAGAATAAAAAATACTAGTAAATGAAAATCATGCACAAAATAATATTATGGTCTAAATGGTATAGGTATGTCGTGTACAAATTTATGTAAAAATAATAATTTAAAAACAATACCAATTTTTTTGCCATATTTAAAACAAATTACTTAACATATAACAACATAATACATACCTGCTGTTACAACCGAAGGGTAAGGCAAAAGTGTTTTTATACTGTACCTATAAGTCACCAGTTATGTTTACGTCCCGTGTAATGGAGGGCGCGCCTATAGCCATAAACCGGGCACAACTCCGCGCTTCCACAGAGATGTCTTGATGGACAATATAATTTTGCTTGACCTGGGAATCCAACCCAGGACCGTGTGCACAGCAGTAGAGCTTGCGGACACCAAAATAATGAGGCAATCAATTGAATAATATTTGTTTCAAAACTACAGACATCATTTATTCAAACAGCTAAAGAATATCTCTTGACAGGACAACGATCTATATTTCCTACCCGGTTCAGATCTGCACAGAAATATTCACTAATATTACCATAATTTGGTACGTAGTAGTTCGATATTTACGGCATTAATGCATTCAACGAGATAAAACACGGCTGCTACATATTTATGAGCTAATAAGGAAGTAATCTGATGGAGAATCTTGTTTCAAAGGTCTTTATGACTCTCAAAACAATTTTATCAGCAAGCTATTGGACTTTATATCTATAGAAAGAAAACATAGAAGAAAGAAAATACATTTATTTACAACAGACTAAAAAACACACAATACATCAGATAAAAAAAAAAACAAATAAAAAGATTAAATAAAAAGTGTGAAGTAGGATGAACAAAATAGCCAAAAAAAATAGATAGGTATACAGGGTTATTTATAAAACACCAGCAACTTCTTAAGAGGTCATTGTACTCATCATTATGAACAACTTTTATTATGGGACTAAACCTGAAATCGCAAAATAAAAATCAGCTGTTCCCTACATTTATCTTCGCCTATCTCGTCAAAATGTAGGGAACTGTTGATTTTTTTTTCGCGATTTCAGGTTTGGTCCCATAGTAAAAGTTGTTCATAATGATGAGTACAATAACCTCTTAAGAGGTTTCTGGTGTTTTTCAAATAACCCTGTATATGAAAATAATAGGCTATTTATATTTTATCCTGAAAAAATTCTACTTTAAAAAAAAAAACATTTTATTTATTCTTTGAAAATAATTATCTTCTTCCAGGACTTAATTGAGACAAACGATAGAGCTGGCCAGCGGGGTGATTCCATAACACACTCACAATGACAAAGCTTTTTGTTACGACAATACCACAACATTCATTGCGTCCTTTACGTTGCTGTCAAGGAACCAAATTTTATAAACATAAAGCAATGGATTCAAAATTTCCGTCAAAATCCTTCTGATTGTTATTAAAAGTGTGTTGCGCGATTGGAGTGCGGGTCACTGCGTGCTGGTCGGAAAATACAGGGTGAACAAACAATCCTGGATCAAACGAAACAGGGCGATAGTTAAGGTTATTTGCAGTAAAAAATATCTCTGTGGCAGTGCCCTAACTTGATCTCCTTAAAAGTTATGGCAATTTGAGTGTTTACAGTAAGGTTCTAAAGTTGCTTACAAATAATTTTTCGTGAGACTTAAAAGATATTGAAAAAGGTGCCAATACTGATAAATCATGGTACCCACTGTCATAAAAGCATTTTGTAGTGATGATACTTTTTCATTTTTTCATTTTACTGCAAATAACCCCACTTATCGCCCTGTTTCGTTTGATCCAGGATATTTACCCAGCCTGCCTATCGATTCTGTAAAAATATCACCGTGATAACAAAGGTGAAGTGAGCGTGAAGTGAGTTTATCAATGGAGGCAATCCCTAACATCAGGTGGTATGACAGCTCACTTCACCTTCGTTTTCACGGTGAGATTTTTACAGAATAGCACTGCTGTATATAAGTCAACTATACAAGAACAAGGATCTTTGATCAACGATAATAACATTTTCTTGCAGCCAGTTAGTTTGTAATCAGACTTTGTGCAAAACCAATCTCTCTACTTTTGTAGTCAAAATCAGCTTCTTAGCAAAACTGACTTTAAAATAGAACGCATACTTTCAGGTCATAGTAAGTAACATTATTAAATTTTTGTAGTAACTGCTTTTTGTCTCATAAAAACTAAATCTCCTACTAATATTATAAATGCGAAAGTTTGTGAGGTTGGATGGATGTATGTTTGTTACTCTTTTACGCAAAAACTACTGAACGGATTTTGATGAAACTTTACAGTAATATAGTTTATACATCAGAATAACACATAGGATACTTTTTATCGCGATATTCCCACGGGATCAAAACTTAAAACCGCGGGGCGCAGCTAGTCTAATATAAATTCTACCGTACATTTGCTCCACTTTCAATTTTCTGCTTAATTTGCGAACCTTAGTTTTCTAGATCACAGAAAACTAAGTTTCGCAAAATTAAGCTAGATAGGTCTAGATAACAGGAGGGACCCGTGGCTAAATAATAACAGCCACACAGGTCGATCGATCATGTTAAGCTACGCTTGCCACGGTTGGTCTGTGGATGGGTGACTACATAATGAGACCCCTTCGTGTCTCGGAAAGCACGTTAAGCCGTTGGTCCCGGCTGTCATTTGTGGATCTTTGATAGTCGTTACTAGTCAGAAGCATGAAAGTCTGACAACCAGTCTTACCAAGGGGTATCGTATTACCCAGTAACTGGGTTGTGGAGGTCAGGTAGGCAGTCGCTCCATGTAAAATACTGGTATTCAGCTGCATGCGGTTAGACTGGAAGCCGACCCCAGCATAATTGGGAAAAGGCAGGCAGATGATGATGAGTTTTCTAGATCACAGAGTTTGTTAGCAGAATCACATAATGAATTCAGTTAGGTCACATTAGGCTACGTTATAGAGTTGGCGATTTATTGCTTCGTAAATGTACTCAGTTATACAAAGTTTTAAGCTGTTTTATTGACTTTCTGCATATAGGACATAATATTGTTGCTAACTTACAAAAATATGTATTTTATAAAAACAAAAAAAAACGTATTTCCAATCTATTAGACTCGTTAAAACAAATCATAATTATGAACCCAAACTCGAAACTTTTACTAGTAGCCACTGAAGAGTTCCACTACCCTCCTCCTGGTTTCATCATCAGATCAAGTCTAAGATACCAAATTATAGTTTTGTCATCCAAACTACATATACATACAAAATTTCATTTCGATACGACAATTAGATGTATGTTAAAATAGACTTCCAAGATTTTATTACATTGTTTGTTAATTAGTTACAAGTGATGCGTGTTAATAAAAATACCTTCAGTTGTTTACATATCAATCTGCCTAAGCTTTTTCCTAACTATGTTGGAGTAGGATTCTAGTCTAACCGGAAGCACCTGAATACCAGTTTTTACATGAAGTGCAGTTTTTTGCGTACTAATATTGTTAGCGCGGGGAGCAATAAAAGAGTGGACTGTATTTTAGGCAATGGTTTAATGCCGTTCTTATTTACAGCATTAACTTTCCCGGACAAACAGTTAATAGTTTAAAGTTAACCAATAATAGAGTGGACTGTATTTTAGGCAATGGTTTAATACCGTTCTTATTTACAGCATTAACTTTCCCGGACAAATAGTTAATGGTTTAAAGTTAAGAGAGGGGTATCGTCCATCGCGGTGGAGTCCGTGGAAGCGAGTGGTCATCGGGCCGAGCCGTGTCGTCGCCGCGCCGCGCTTCAGCTTGCCGATGACGCGCTGATCACGCTGCCTGCGCGTGCAGGCCGCGCGCAAGGTATCGTGTTGGGTTCCATTCCCAACAAATATTACAAATTTATTTTTGGTCTTTGTTTTAAATTCTTGGAATCTAAATGGTTTTCTTTCTTTATAGATTATTACCCACCATCATTACCAGCTTTGCTGTGTACCTATTATGATGCCAGCATTGCCAGCTGTCTAGTACGTAAAGGCAACGTCGCTCGCTTTTCAAAGCGTATCGGGCATTTCGGTCACAATATAAGCTGCGACAATAATGGCGTGTGCCGTATTATTTGCGGCTACGACTGACTGTTTTACTTGAACCACAATAATCCTATCAAAGCTGAATTATCGTGATTCGAGAGTTTCCTATTCCTGGATTAAACGAAATAAATATGCGCAGAATTCATGAATAGAATACTTAAACAGTATAATATTTTTCCTAACCCAATAATTTAATCTAATTTGAAAAGTTGAATGTTTTCTCTAAAAAAAACCGACCAAGTGCGAGTCAGACTCGTGCACCGAGGGTTCCGTACAAACCTGTAGGTATATAAGTAAAAGTTCACCCATCACGACAATCGAGTCATAGTTATGGTATTTTTATTGCAAAATGAAATTTATAACATTACAATATGGAAAGCTGGAGGAGCATAAATTAATGACAAAGGTCTCTTTATTTATTTATTTATTTGCTCACATGTAAAACACTGGATAATAGGCATGCATTGAAATTTCATGACACAGTATTAATACATCATTATCGTTTCAGTAATCCTTTATTTTATGTTAACACATATCATTTATTTTATAATATAACTGAAATACCTACACTAGCCTTGCAAAAGTCTGCTGACGGATGAGGGCAAGCTTTTTTATCAAAGTTATTTATTTACAAATTTTTTTAGTCACTATTTAGAAATCTGGTACACACATGTTAATTATGAATTAAATTTGAATCAGATCTGTAAATGGTGACTGAAAAAGGTATGAATAGTAACACATTGAACATTGAAGTTCGAAAAACATTATCTATAGTTGTATTACTTCGTGCAGTGCTAGTGTTTATTAACGGAAACATGTTTATGGATGAAAATTATGTGGAAATTCCATTTACAATTATTTGAAAAAAATATATGATGTAACTAAAAATTTAAGGTTTTCGGAATTTTTCCTTTATATGTGCTATTAAAAATTGCTTCATGCCAAATTTCAAGATTCTAGATCGACTGGAAGTACCCTTTAGGTTTTGATTCCCTCGCGAGTAGTTGCGAGTTTGAAAATATGCGGCTTAAATTGCTATTTATTTTGATTGCGTTGAGCTTAAAGTTATTATAGACCTGAGTATTTGATATGAATTTCAATTTAATACCTCTGCGCGTTCATGAGAAAAGAAGTAGTAACTTTAAAATTTTCAAAAATATTTTTTATTATGTGATGTAACTAAAAATTTACGGTTTTCGCAATTTTCCCTTTATTTGTACTATAAGACAAATCTTCGTGCCAAATTTCAAGATTCTAAGTTCATGGGAAGTACCCTATAGGTTTTGATTCCCGTGCGAGTTTCGAAAATTTGCGGAAATTTGCGGCATAAACGGCTGTATCTTTTGATTACTTTGACTCAGAAGTTTGATTTTTTCACAGCTTCAAGGGACAGTAGACTTGAGTATTAAGTATAAATTTCAGTTTGATACCTTCACGCGTTTCTGAGAAAAACGGTCTTGACAGATGGACGGACGGACGGACGGACGGACAATGAAGTGATCCTATAAGGGTTCCGTTTTTTCCTTATGAGGTACGGAACCCTAAAAAGGAAGAATATTATAAGGAAGAATATTTAAAAAAGCCGCTATTTTAGGGATGTAACTAAATATTTGCTAGGGATTCTTTATAAAGGCTAAATGATATTTAACTCTGAATAATGCTGTTAAGAAAAATACAGAGCTAAGAAAATGTGTGTTAAGGTGAAAATTTATTGTTAGAAAATTAAGTAAGTACTTTGTTTTTAAGGTTATCCTATTTTTAGGCTTTCGAGACCGGATACTTGTTTGACAAAAATAAATAATAATTTATTTATTGCCTTAAAAACAAGTTACAGATAAATGTGAGACTCTGGCTCCAGAACTAGGTTAGAGTAGGTACTTATATTTCAGATTCCCGTTATTAGAAATGTTCAAAATCTCGAACAATACAATTGACTTGTCAAAAATATAGGGAAATTATAGGTATTTTTAAAAGACTGAGACTCAGGTCAGACTGCGAATGTTCTTAAAATTACGAGAATTGCCCCTCAGGAGCCAGTGGCTTGTTCCATTTAGGTTATAACTAAGCAAGTTTTAAGCAGTAAAAAGTAATCGAAAATATTAAGTTTAATAGTTAAGTTTAATAAATACATTTTAATTTAGACACTAAAAATAGAATTAGAAAATAAAATTAGGAGTACCTAAGGAAAATATCGTTATCTTTTAAAATATGAAAATATGAGTTGTTCAGGTTCGCATAAATAAATACGCGAGACATATAATAAACTTAAAAATCCTGCTATATTACTCCTTCGGGGAATATAGGCTTGATAATTTATTATGGCTCTGTAATATGTCTCTATAAAAATAATAAACATTGCGATAAATCTGCGAGAAAACTCGCCCGCTTGAGCTCACTCTGTGACCTCACCCTAACCTAAGCAATAAACTTCATAAAAAAAAAACTCGCAGGGTACCTTCCTCGGACACTATTTGTTACAATTACTGACATCTTGTGCCCCTAAGACAAACTATTTAATTAGCTTCCACATAATAGGCTTGTCAACTGAAAAAATCTAATTATTATATACGTCAGTTAGATTAACAAAAAATATTTGACCCATATTTTTTCTTTTGTTAAGTAAACCAAAATTGACGAAGATACGACGCTTTTCAAATTCTCAATACGTCACACCTTGGTATAATTTTTAGTGCGTTCTGACGTCACGAGCCCCTACTCCCGAGTTTTGATGCGTTTTATTTTTGTCAATATTCTTTGATTTACAAAAACAAAAAATACGTGTCCATTATTTTCCAATACTCTGACGGACTAAACAGATTTTCAATTTATTGATGGTGGAAACTAGCCTATTACCTAACTTTGCTACATGATGAGAGTAGGTATAATAAGTACAGATTTTTAAGACGGCAGCGTTTCGTGGGGCGCTGTTTAAGGCTTCGTTCTACTTCGATACGAGGTTTCTGTTAGAAGCTACAGTTTATTTCGTTAGTGGGATACATTGCACCTATATGTGCTGCAACTTTTTATTAGGTATAGGTAATACGGGCTGGTGTCCGCAACTCCACTTCGATGCGCAAATTTTGCGTACGGAAAAAAACGTAACTTTTCATTATTGCAGTTTGTACTAAGTTGGGTAACATTTTTGGGTTTGCGTGATATATAGTTTTATTTTTAATAGAATGTTTGGTTCTTTGTGGCATTACCAACTGGTGAGTTTTCCAACTAATCTTTTCAAGTAAGATAAAGCTTTATTTGGTAGAACTCTTCAGTATCCAAGTAATTTATTTGTTCTTCATAAAACTAATATCCTTTTAATAAGTCTTTCTCCCCTTTTCCATTTTTTGGAAAAAAATTCTTTAACACGGCTTGCGGTAGGAGAACTGGTAGAAATCGTCCGTAAAGGGACTCGACTTAACGAGAACCATTCCACTTACCTACCGAAAAAGTAATATGCAACTTTAGATTATAAATAAAAAAAGGATTGTGTGGTTTTATGTAACCACGGTAAAAGTGAAACTTTATCCCTACTCCGCGGCCGACCGTCACGCGACATGCAACACACAGACGAAAAAGTTTGAGACGATGTAATAAAAGTTTCACTTTAAAAGAAAAAGACAAAGATATAGTTGTTATGGTTTTCGAGAGTGCTGAAGTCAATAGTGAGGTCAAAATTAAAATCCAAGATGGCGTCCGCGAAAATCTCAAAATGGTCTCACAAAACGTCGTTACTCACGGGGGTCCCCCTATTACCACATTTTATTTTAATTGATTATGTCATACCTTCCTGCACGTCTCCCTAATTAGCCAATAAAAACTTACTCTTCTAAACACTATCTCCCTATAAACAGGTAGACGACGCTTGCAAGGTAAAATTGACTAAACGACAGGTCGAACTTCTCAGAAAAAAAAAAAAACATAATATAAATTCTTATAATCATCCTACAGGCATAATACTTACTGTTTTGGAAATCTTATTTTAGCATCTGAACCAAGAATTTATATGATTTTTTATAATGAAAAGTTAAACTTTAAACTGTGTTCCTGTAAAGTTAGTCCCACCCATGTCGCTTAGGCAATTTTGCCTTTCAAGCGTCGATATGTAATCCCACTAACCGCACAGTGAACATACGTTTCAGATCTACCGCTCCCCGCCTGGATCACACGCTCCATTTCACGCGTCTGCCCAATCATATGACAAATAGGACGTGAATGACCGCCGAGGACAGGCAGTTTTTAGATGTCATCTAATTTGGGGAGGTCACTTTGATGAGTTTTGTCAGCACGTAACACACACACGCACACATTACACTTCCGACTTCGCCATTATCTCGAACAGTACCTACCGCCTTACCCCTCGTGCGCTTACTCACGTATTCACATTCACAGTGCGTTTGTAGGTTGGTAATCACACTTGGTAATCACAAGTAAAGCGCGTGTCGTTTCGTACTATACATTGCAAGAAGGATTTTTTGCCACTCGAATGGCGCTGTTGGTAAACATTCGTGTAATTATTTTGTAAAATGTCATTTGAAATGTATTCACAAAATAAGATAGCGGCATTAGTTCCTATCGTTGCCACGCACCAAAATAACCTTGTAGCAATATGACTGTAATTAGATACGACTAGCTGCGCCCCGCGGTTTCACCCGCGTAAGTTTTGATACCGTGGGAATATCGGGATAAAAAGTATCCTATGTATTATTCTGATGTATATTATTGTAAAGTTTCATAAAAATCCGTTCAGTAGTTTTTGCGTGAAAGAGTAACAAACATCCATCCATCCATCCTCACAAACTTTCGCATTTATAATATTAGTAGGATTTAAATCAAACCTGTTTCCTAAAATTACAGCTTCCAATAACCCCCAAATTACAGGTATGTATTTTCAGAATAGTTTCAAACTGACACAAATTGGTTAGTATTTGTGCATTGGCACAATTAATAACACGGTGTTCACACATCAATTATTCAGACGGCAGGCTATTCTAGTGTGTAATGTGTAAATTGCCGACAGTTGTATTGTTACCCTATGTTTTGGTGTAATAGTGATATAGGATGTTCACGTGAACAATTGTGTTGGAATTGCCTAATTATTTCCTGGTTCTGTCAGTATAGAATGGTTGGTGAAATCGGAAATGCTGGGTAGCTGTTTCCAGGATTGAATCATTTTTTAAATAATCAAAGCGTCACTGACTTACATTAGTTGAAAACATCATGAGAACTTGGAGACGAGTTTAAAATTGCGAATAAGTAGTGAGCAACAAAAACTACCTATCTTGCGTTTGCAATTTAGTTTCCAAACATGTAAACAAATATGTGATATTGAAAAAACACATTAATTCATACACATAAAGTTCCTTCTCTATCAAATTCGGCTTTATATCAACCATTCATCTTAATTTTTCACCAAGTTGTCTCGCTCGTAAATAAATATCCAGAATCACTCCACAAATCACATTAAAGTACTTTCTGTGGCCATAAGTAATAAATGACTCAAACTTGGTACAAAGCCACAATTTTTTAAGTTTAACCAAGTTTTGACGACATATTTTATTTGAATATTTGATCTGTAATGTTTCCTAACTTTCCAGACTCGATAAAGTTTTTAATGTAGGTATGTGTTCTTTCTTTTTGATGTTTCAATTGAATTTTATGGATTACAAACATTTATTTTTTATTTGTTTAACGAAAATATAAATAGGATTTTTAGACTGAAGTGTTTTCGGGATTCCTGTTAATATTTTTATTTGAACGAGAATTGTAATAATAAATAACTGTCGTGATCTGCCCTTTAAGTGCCCTTTTGTTATCTCTTGACATGCTAAGGGAACAAAAATAAGGGAATAATATGACGTATTCTGTTGGCAAATTAATGAAACATGGGCGACGTTTCAACGTTGAAACCGGCATAATTATCCATCGAAGACATGACATTCACGAACCCGCATTTTACCTGCAATTTTGCAAGTTGAAGTGGCAATGGGCAGGCCACATCACTCGTAGAACTCATACCCGATGGGGAAGAAAAGTTCTTGAGTGGCGACCACGAACGGGAAGACGCAGCGTAGGCAGGCCTCCCGCTAGGTGGACCGACGACATCGTGAGAGTCGCGGGCAACCGATGGATGCAAGAGGCGGATTGTCGTTCGGCGTGGTGGTCTAAGGGGGAAGCCTTTGTTCAGCAGTGGGCGTCTTCCGGCTGATGATGATGATGATGATGATGATGATTGTACCCGCATGGTTCTATACTCAGACTATCATAGGCGCCTTTAATGCCGCCTCATTTTTAGGTCTGCTCTGAATTTTAGTAGCAGGCACTATTTTCCAGCTTGGGTCCAAGCGTACAAAATGATTTTGCACACGATAAAAACCTTTAGGCCTAAATTAGAACACATTTTTTTTTATTGTCGTGTCACTCTCTTTTCACTACCTTAGCTCAATAAATTATGTTTTAAAATGACATATAGTTTAAGTTATTTTAGAACCAAATTCGACTTCACGTACGAGCTAAGACGGTCAAGATGTCTCTCTTACGCGAGAAAGCTTTTCACACGTTTTGAACTCGATATTCTAACACGAGCGAGTCGCTTTCAATACTCAGAAAAGATCTTACAATTCACTTCATGTGGAACAAGGGTTAAAACGCGACGTTCAAAGATGACAATTCGGAATTTTTCCAAACTTTGAAATTCCGAAGCCAAGGATTTTCGCGGGCTTTTAGAAGTCTGAGTGGTTTTTTCCATTTTTTCAACGTCACGATATGCATCGGTGGGCGGCCTGAGAATCATAAAATGCATATCGTGTAAGTGAAACTCGATGGAGCGCGAAATTCTTTGAGATTATATTCAGGAACCGATACAGGCGAGACGAGTTCGCATATTTATGAGATGTTTGCTCTGTGGAGATTATGTAGCAGATCGCTACGGTCACTTGACGTCAAATATTCAGGGCCGAGCCATGCTGTGGCAGAGGTGACGGGAATATCAAGAAGGGTTTTGTGTTATGCTGCAGTGAATTATTTGAATAAAAAATTTGGTGAAAGGAACATTTACGGTGGCCTTTTTTTGGAATAGTAAATAGCCACATTTTATTCCCGATTTAAAAAAATCTGAAACTGTGTTAAGCGGTCAAAAAGCGATTCAAACACACTTTTCTTTAGGTACAGACGCCAGCACATCAAGCTACTACAATCTGTCAAATTTATTTAATAAATCAACTTTATTGGTAAAGCATAAGGTTCAAAGTTGATTGTAAAAATTTAACAATTTCGGGTAGCTTGATGTGCTGGCGTTTGTACATGAAAAACTTTGTTTTTCATTGTTGCTCGTACAGAGTTTTGATTAGAGCTATCCTTCCAACGACCATATACCATAATACCTGAACAGAAATACTTACACCTTTATTTATGGATGGGAAATCATCAAATGACCCCTCCCGCTCTGGGTGGAATAAAAAGGAGTGTCAGACTCTTACTAACTAAAACCCACCCGTGTCCCTTCCTTAGCCCTTTATGTTCCGGGGTAGCGGTAACCCTTTCGGACAATCCTGCTGCCCCGGCAGGCTTCACAAATACGCCTGCATTGAAAACAAACCGACATACATACTTATAATCAGTCAAACTATAACCGGCATATAAATTCCGTGACAAACTTATACAGGTACCCTACGCTTACACGGGCAACTAAAATTGCGCAACTCTTGGCAATTGAACCAGATACCTATATTTACTAATACTACCACTTCGGGCAATGATTACAAGGCGACTAACAAAAAGGTATTTACAAGACGAATGTAAGTGAAAACGCCAGAGACAGGAACGCCCTAGAAAGACCAATATGGCCGCTGCCTGAAATTTTGCGGGCAGCGGGGTGGCAGCGGCGGCGGTGCGGGAGCGGCATTTAAATGGACCGGTTCTCAAAAACAGCGGCGCGGGAGCGGGCAACGAGCGGTGCACTAAAGGTAATCGGCGACCGCCCGTGCCGCCGCCGCTGCCGCCCCGCTGCCCGCAAAATTCCAGGCAGCGGCCTAACACAGACCTTATTAGTGCCGTCCTTCAAAAAGGTCAAGTACGTGGTACTCGAAACCGACACGCGTGTTTCAACAGATTTGTTTGAACGTGAACGAAGCAAAAGGAAGTATGTAAGTATAGGAGCAAGTGGTGTTCTGTAAATCTTGCCTACTTTCTCTGAAAAATAACATGAATTAATGTATATATCACCGGGAAGTGTAGCCAGACACTATGACAAAAATTGCCAGTGTGTAACCACGGCTTAAGATGAGACAATACAATGAAATTAACACTCGCAAAGTTTCAGCGGAACAAATTCAGGTCGTGGAAATAAGTTTTATCTCGTGTAAACTAGCAAGATTAAGTTTCTGTAGAACTTTGAATGGGATTGTATGAGATCGTCCCAATTCCTAGTCGGATATTATCTGAGTGTTGATTATTGTTGGGCAAGGGACTTCGGCAATAGATGGCGCTCTTTTGTACAGAGGGCATCCAGCTAACCCAATCTGTAACATTTTCGCAATTAAATATGAACCTTACTTTTTTGTGGTAAAGTTGAAAATCTATCAAAGAAATTTGACAGATTGGGGTCGCTTGATGTGCTGTCCTCTGTACCTTCATGAATTTAGGTGAGGTCTCTAGTTTCAATGTCAGTAGGTAAATTTTGATTTATAACTATTTGAATCTTATTAAAGTATCGATCATGTTGTCTATATTCGTAACCAAAATAGTTGGTACAACTTACCCCTTGTAATTCAACTTACAAGGGTTAAGTTGTACCACTTTTTTCAAAGATTCCCTACGCTCTGATACAACATTCTTCAAATTCACAAATATGTTAAGTTTTTTAATAGAGTAAGGAAGTAAGAGTAACCGGTTTCACAAACCAAGCATAGGTATTCATTCCCCGATTAAAAATAAATTCATATGAAAGGATTTATCAAATAATGTTTACAGCCTTGCAAGTCTAGTAGTCGCCAGCGCTAATGATGAGCATGAGGTCCTGCGTTCGATTCCCGGGTCGGGCAAAGTGTTATTGCGTTTTTCTGGATGGAGTCTAGATTTGTGTTACGTATTGTATGTAATTTAATCAGACTTTATCTTGAGTTAATGAAACAGACTAATTACCTTTACTTCATCATGAGTTAATAAAACAGGCCACTTACCTTTACTTTATCATGAGTAATGAAACAGGCCAATAACCTTTATTTTATTTTGAATTAATTAAACAGGCCACTAACTTTTACTTTATCTTAAGGTAATGAAACAGACTATTTACCTTTACTTTATCTTGAGATAATGAAACAGACTTACCTTTACTTTATCTTGAGTTAATGAAACAGACCACTTACCTTTACTTTATCTTGAATTAATTAAACAGGCCACTTACCTTTACTCCATCTTGAGTTATTGAAATAGGCCACTTACCTTTACTTTATCTTGAGTTAATGAAACAGGCCACTTACCTTTACTCCATCTTGAGTTAATGTAACAGGCCACTTACCTTTACTCCATCTTGAGTTAATGAAACAGGCCACTAACCTTTACTTTATCTCGAGTGAATAAAACAGGTCACTTACCTTTACGTAAATTCGATCTAACAGCAATTTTCCTACACGCAGAAAAATATTCAAAACACTTTACCTAAAGACATATTGAATGACTTATCTTGCACGTACTACGACAACAATGACACAGTTATCAAGTCCGTTGTGAAACAAAGTTGTTCCCACGTTCACACAGTGCCGATGCAAACGCAATTGCTAAGCCGTTCCATTGCAGGGCACACTGGTCCACAGACACGTTTATGTACTTACTTCATTTACTACCACGACGACGACTGGATCGCGATACTGTATTAACAGTATTGTTGTTAAGGTTGCATTCGTGTGTATTTAGATTCAATCAAACGGTTAACCAGGGATTCCCAAACTATTTTGGACAAGTGACCCCTTTTCCAAAATGAACTGTTACCTCAGACCCCAGGCCAAATTACCTACTTTTAAGATCAACACCGTCGACCCCCAAAATCAATTTTCGTTTATGTCGACCCCTAGGAAACCGATTGGGGATCCCTAAACGATATGATAAAGAAGAAGGAACAAAAGGGGTTTATTTGACACAGAAAGACGTGTATGCAAAAATATAACTCGAATAAAGAAAAATAAAAACATAATAGATCTATAATCAGAACAATATTGGCAGCTGCACGTCGAGACTGTGGCAAGAAGGCTTGCACTAAATTGGCCATGCAAAATCAAAAAATCTAAATATTTATTTCACATTAAACTACATGGGCACTTATGAAACGTCAGAACCTAGGTGCACGGTTCCAAGAGGTCGTTTGCTATAGAGAAGAGCCGGCAAAAAACTATAATGTTACCATTTTATGCAGCTCTATCTCTTTGATTTTATGAGTAAGGTCTCTATCGCATCATACTAATATTATAAAGACGAAAGTTTGTGAATGTGATTATATGTTTGTTACTTCTTCACGCACAAACAGCTGGACCAATTTTGATAAAACTAGGTGAAGGTAGCTGACTCACTGGATTAATACAAAAGCTACTTTTTATCCCGATATTCCCACGGGTTCGACACTTATGTGGGTGATACTGTGGGGCGCGGCTAGTTTAAACTTAATGCGACTTTTAACTGTCAAAAAAATACAAAATTGTGACATTTCGTGAGGCACATTTTATAAAGAAAAAATGTAAAAAAATCTTGTTAGTATGTCGATTTTACTGAATATACAAACTCAAAATCAATTTTCAGTGAATAGTATGATTGTGATGACGGTAAAGTAAATGTGCCTTGAGAATGCCTGATAACTTTCATAAATTTGTAAATCCTCAAATTGTTCTTGTAGAAGAATATTAGTCCCATTCTACAGGGTGTCCTTGAAAGTATGGATCAAATCGAATAGGGGCGTGGGCAAGGTCATTTCCAAACTTTTTGATCCTGAGAATGATTGATGATTGAGAATTATTTTACGGTTCTAAAGTTGTGACCAATTTTTTTCAATCGTTTCGCATAGTGCTCAAAGAAAAAAATCATTAAAAAAAACTATCAGGGCTGTCTAAAAAACTTAAATTGACAGTTTTTGGTAGTTTTTTTTTAAATGATTTTGTTCTTTGAGCACTATGCAAAGTGATTGAAAATAACAAAAGTTGGTCATAACTTTTGAACCGTAAAAAAATTCACCAGCATACTCAGGATCAAAAAGTTTGGAAATAACTTTGCCCACGCCCCTATTTGATTTGATCCATATTTCCAGGGACACCCTGTATAATTACGAGATTTTTTTATATATGATTACGAGTCCGTGTATAAGTGGTCAATTTCCCTCACTCGACAGTTTATTTAATTATTGAATTCACACGTTTCGTTGATTACTCATTTTCGATGTGTAACGTAACGAATCAACAAAACTGGCGACCTCTTGAAACTGTCGAATTGACTCCACTGTCTAATCAGCAAAACTGACTAATCAACGGAACTGGCGAATTAAATATACTGACAAGTGAGGAAAACTGACAAGTGATAAGTATATAGGTACGCGGACTCATGATAACTTTTGAAAATTATATAAGACCAATTTGAAGCCACAGTTTTTATAGGTGCTTGTTGTAACGAGACTTATTAATAGTATACCCTCAGAAATGAACAAATGTATTACACAAAAATATATCAAATGTAAACTTAAGCAATATTACGTAGGAATGGTTGTAACTATTTATAGACCTAAAGATGTTTATAATTGTATCGACAACAATACATTCATATAAAATGCTTCATTATATATTTTAATAATGAGATAGACTCATGATAGCACAAGTTTAAACCTTAGTACTTTTTGGTTGCTATTTAATATTAATAATCCTGTATCCTTTTGTTTGAATGATAAATAAAAAAATCAATTTGATCTATAATATAACAGACATCATTAATTCATATTGATTTAAATATGACTAAAGAGGTACCTAATTATAATTTTAATAGTATTTGTAACCCGTCTTCACTTGAAAACCTTTTATCAATAATGCTCTATTTATATAAATTTACGAGAATAAAGCCTATTGAAGCGCAAAGCGATAGCGGCATCAAAATCTAAATATTCATTAGTTGCTGAGTGGGCATCACAAACGGATTTTGTAAGTGGTATTTTAAACGACCTAAGACAATTTTTAATTCATTGTAGTAGATTATAAATTAAACTAAGTTATAAATGTTAAGTATTATCAAAATATTTTATCGTCAATGTCTGTCATTTCTATGAATTCCTTTAAAACATTGAACTTCTCCGTAAAGCTTTAAATATTGAGATACTAGCTGCGCCCCGCGGTTTCACCCGCGTAAGTTTCGATCCCGTGGGAATATCGGGATAAAAAGTATCCTATGTGTTATTCTGATGTATAGTCTATATTACTGTACAGTTTCATCAAAATCCGTTCAGTAGTTTTTGCGTGAAAGAGTAACAAACATCCCATCCATCCATCCTCACAAACTTTCGCATTTATAATATTTGTAGGATAGTAGGAAGTAGGATAGTAGGATAGGATAGTAGGAAGTAGGATAGTAGGATAGGATAGTAGGAAGTAGGATAGTAGGATAGGATAGTAGGAAGTAGGATAGGATAGTAGGAAGTAGGATAGTAGGATAGGATAGTAGGAAGTAGGATAGTAGGATAGGATAGTAGGAAGTAGGATAGGATAGTAGGAAGTAGGATAGGATAGTAGGAAGTAGGATAGGATAGTAGGAAGTAGGATAGGATAGTAGGAAGTAGGATAGTAGGATAGGATAGTAGGAAGTAGGATAGTAGGATAGGATAGTAGGAAGTAGGATAGGATAGTAGGAAGTAGGATTTTCACTGATTTTCTCAGACCAATTCATCTCCCAATGTCTGTAGGTACGATCACGGCTCTCTCGGCAACCATACTATTGGAAAAATAATAATTCCACAGTGATTTATTTAAGCTTCTATCTCTCAAAAGAGATAAGATCGAAACGGACAAAAGAATAAAATAACAAAATCCATTCACACAGACTCCGATCGAACGAAAACTTTTCTTTCGAAACATTCGTTATTTCAACATAAATCGCGACTTTGACGGCAGTTCTGGAATGTCTCTGCTGACATTTATCGTGGTAAAAAAGACGTTTGAAAAACGTCAAATTTTTCAACTCCATGTGGGTTTTCGCCGGCTCTCATTAAGTCTTTCAACATTAAAGTTAGACGTTCTCATAACATCTTATTTGCTTTTCGGAAAAATTCAGAACGTGTATGAATAAAATTTGAATCTGTTAAAAGTTTAGCTGGTATTCGGTCTCTGTATGGAGTGGAGTTAAATGGACCGGCGATGCGAAAAAGTCACAGCGAGTAGTTTTATACGTAACTAGCGACCCGCCCCGGCTTCGCACGGGTGCAATACTGATACTAAGTACAGGTATTTCAAGAATGCCAGCACGCGCCGCCGCGGCCGGTACCGCAGCAACCGCTATGTCCCTGCAGTTTAAATCTGTAATATCTTCGAAAATATTCGTTTAAATTACATACTATAAAGGGCCATATTTATCTATATTAAATGCACAATGTATTTAAGGTACTTAATTGGATAAGGATTAATGCTGTATTGCTTAAAATCGCTTCGTAAATAAGCCATTATTTCTCGTAAAAAGTAAAGGATAAAAAATGATTATTGTGGGTTATCCCTAAGAGATAGACATATACCATCGCGGATTTTTTTGTAGATCTTTTTAAGGTGTACATTATTTTGACCTATCTCGTAGGGTTCAGCCAGCGTTTGAAAAGTAAGCGCAAAAAAATGTGTTTATTCACGACATCACATGCATGCATGTATTATATATATAACCCTTCCTCTTGAATCACTCTATCTATTAAAAAAAAACCGCATCAAAATCCGTTGCGTAGTTTTAAAGATCTAAGCGTTCATAGGGACAGAGAAAGCGACTTTGTTTTATACTATGTAGTGATGATACGTATACTTATTACGTTTTTATCGAAAAATATGGGGTAAGGCACAAGCGGCGACATATCAATCTATACACTTCCTGTTTAAGCTGACCTGTACAGACTTTTCGTACAATGAGCCGTCAGCTTATACTGGAAATATATAGCTTAATATATCGCTGTGTGTACTATTCAGCACAAACCTAAGTTTAATCGAAACTGCTAACAGTTTCGCCTTTTTAAATAAACGTCGCTTACAAGTTAAAAAATGTCAAAATAAATTATGTTTAGCCAGTAAACCAGTGCTGCCGAATTTATAGTTTCCTATTTCTAAATAGGTATTGCTCAATAATGTGACTCAGCCCCAACACAGATCTTGCTGTTTCGCGGTTGGGTACGAGAATTGAATTATACGGTTCAAAACCCAACACCCTAATTGCGGAACACAATTTCAATCACAATCCGAAAGACTTTTAAAGAAGTTGCTAATCCATTACTTCATATGTTTGGAAAATTCGTCAGCTAAACAACGTAAATAACGCAATGAATTTTGCTGAACTGTCAACATGAAAGGTATGCCATTAAAAGTGTGTGACGCAATTATTCTGCTCATCACTTCAAAAGAATAAAGTAATCATTTTTTAACATAAAATATTTATTTACTTCGAACAGTAAAAGTAATGTTGTTCGGCAAACAAATGTTTACATAAGCAAATCGAACTCTTCCAATAGCTCTATAAACGCCAAGACGAATAACCTCCCATAGAATTACTGCTAGGTACCCTTTCTAGTATCCCTTACAAAGTCCATGGGACAGGCAGCCACCAGGAGGCCCGTAAACACGGTAACATATATGAGACATTTTATCTTAACAAAAATACAGGTAAAAATTAACCAACACAAGTAAAATTCAGAGAGCATGAAGTACGAATGAGTCAAGGTTTCATTCAAGTCAGCATTCACAGAAACATTAATGCTACGCGAACAGCTTTCTATAATTTTAACAAAAAGCACTTTGTGTGTCCTAATTACTAAACTTTATGAATAACAGATCTATTCATGCGAATCACTTTAAGTCAAATGTTTCTTTCTTTCTTTCTCTGACAGTTTACTAATGTTTGTGGTTCTTAGCTTGGATCATGTTGACACCACCGCTGATACAAACTAAAATGTCATAAACTTGTAGGTAAAATGGATAACTATAAGTTAAATAACGTTAATCAAAAGATTAAACGGCTACTTTACCGGTCTACAGTTTTTTATAATGATTTCTTAGACTTGCTTAAATGCTCACCCCGTTGGCCACGAGTTAAACGCTCAAGCGAGACGCATTATTGTGACAAAACCAATGAAAGATGTTGTTTTAAGATTTTATGAAATCATCTCATCTTGCTATGACTAAGCTATTTAGTCGGCTAAGAAAATTATTTAGTCGATTTTTTTTTAAATTATACGATGGCTTCAAAAAATCTTTAGTGGATTGTATAAGAGTTCTAGACCGGAATTCTATTTCCCTTATCACTAAAACTGTTGTTTGTCCACCACCACCGTCACCGAGAACGAAGTAGCGATACATTTCGCTCATACATCGCCACTCCACCGAGTTCGTTTGCGGTGGGCAAACGATCGCCATCACCGGGACATCACGTTCGGTCCGAATGACGTCCTTTCTGGGTGACGTCTCAGTGACGGCTGTGATGGACAAACGACTTAAAAAAGTACACACTGGCCCGACCTGACTTAAATACATAGTCTCATTCATACTCTCACCTCCTCACCGTCCAACTATAAAAGCTACTGTTCCCAAGGGTATCCGGACTTTCCGAGATACCTCTCCACGGCACACTCTGTCAAATAGATTCCTTTATTTTGCCACATTTGCATAGGTTTCATAATAAATGCCGCGAACGCGTGATAAATATTCAGTGGCCGCACAGTATTGTAAAATACAGCTGAAATGAATCGTGTTGGGTTTGCACACTTAGCTTTGGCTTCAGATCTGCATTTTAATTGGTGTAGTTTTTCGGGGTTATGAAAATTTTAGCTTGTGTTTGAGAGACTTACAATTTGCATTTTATTTTTTTACATTCAGTTTTTATTTTAAAACCATCGTCAAATATAGAGTATTTATTTTTAATGGAAGCGTTTTTGGTTATTTTACGTCAGCTAGTATTGTAATAGTGGCTTTACATACAAAATAATTAACGAGTATTGATTACCTCGGCTGGCCACTTTATTACTCCAAATAAAAGTACCATAAAATAGAGGACAGGATACAAACGACCCAGCTGGTATCTTTTACTTTACTATCATAAAATCGATTTTCAATCATCATCAAACGAGCATAGATTATATATTACTTTCCTATAATGGAGCTTTATCAAAATCTAGAAAGAAAGAAAGAAGAAAGAAAAAATGTTTATTCTGCACAAACAAAACGCACATTACAGATAAAAAAAAAAAAATTAAAAAGAAAAGACATCATAATATATGCAATGACAACATTCAGACAACAAAGGCTCGTACTTAACCATAAAAATGTTGTCAATTTTGTCCATTAGATAAACTCTTTGCCTTAGTTGACAGTTGACACTTGACATTGACAGTATGAAATTCCGTGGTGCGCCCGCGCGACACTGGCATAGTGACAACAAAATAACAACAATCAAAAACAAAAACAAAATACCAATAATAAAATTACAGAGTGGAAAAATAACTACTTTTGTATAAAATCTGAACTCAGATCAATCTGCTTAGCGTTTATTCAACTATGTTGGGGTCAGCTAACCGTATGCAGCTCAATATCAGCATTTTACAAAGAGTGACTGCCTATCTGACCTCCACAACCCAGTTACTGGGTAATATACCCCTACGTAAGTCTGGTTGTCAGGCTTTTGGGCTTCTGACAACCCCCTTAAAATCTGAGCTAAAATATTATGATTATTCTAAATTAGCTGACCCGGCGAACCTCGTACCGCCTTAGAATCAATAAGAATGAATGTATGAGAAATGTATTATCTTCACTATTTTTTTTCGTGAATTTTCCATGTTTTTGTAGCTGTTTTGCTATTCGGGGCGGAGACAAATCAAAGATCATAAAAATCTGTCCAGCCGTTCTTGAGTTTTTACCGTTTTCCCCTTAAGGTGCCACTTTTCGATATTTTTTCTATACAAATTTCGGGAGAGTATTACTTCACTGTTTGACATTGTGCATCCAAAGTTAAAAATGATATCGTTTTGACTTATTAATAATTGTGTCTGTACGGAAACAGAATAGTAAAATAAATAGCCATTAAAAAGTTATGAGCCAACAAAAATTCGTTTTTCTTGCTATTTTTAACGTTACTTTGGGTGTAAATATACTTATATACACCACTTGGTTTTGAAGATTTTAAGTTCTTTTATTACTATAAAAGAACTTAAAATCTTCAAAACCAAGTCCGTACCGTCAAAGCTCAGTTATTGAAGAGATCAATAAACTTTATTTGTAATTGATTTATGCAGTGGTTTTTGCATAAAACCCGATTTTCCGAAGCACTTTTCGAATTTTTTTACGCGCCTGTCAGTTCGGAATGGTGTTTCTGTGCGTGAGAACTAGACGTTGTTCATGTAGACTAGCGTCTAACTGCTCATCACTGATACTAGCACTGTCAGACACGAAGCCAGGCGAGACAGCGTGCTTTTTGGCCATAACCACCAACGAGTTCGAGCTCGCGACTAGTTTACTATTAAGGGGTCGTTGTACTCATCATTATGAAAAACTTTTACTCTGGAACCAAGCCATAAATCGTGAAAAAAAAATCAGCTTTTCCCTACATTTATGATCGCGTAACTCGTCAAAATGCAGGGAACAGCTGATATTTTTGGATGACCCCTTAAGATATAACGGTGATTAAAATTTCAACCTGTAGGTATAGATAACTGACCTCAAAAACGTAGTTTATCAAAAAGAAAATTGTTTACGTCCTATTATTCTCAGATCTACTGAATATACACACAAAACATAAGAATCGGTCAAGCCGTTTCGGAGGAGTTTTGTTACAAACACTGTGACACGAGAATTTTATATATTAGATACAACAGCAACATAATATAAACAATAAATTTCTAACTACAATATATTTCTGTACGCTCCTTTATAAAATTAAATAATTTAGGTAGAACTATCGAGATAACAAACCCTTCAAGCGAGAGTATGTGCGTGAGTTATCGTCCTGGAGGGAACACTTCCCTTTCAAATGGACTCCGGTATATTTCGCTTATGAGACTAGGATATCATATTGTACGGCTTATGTAGGGAATTATTCGTATAGGGTAGTTGGTTAATTTATTTATTTAAACTTTTCGCACAAAAAGGTACAAAGGCAGACTTAATGAGAGAGCGGCGGAGAGGCGGAGAGTAATGGGTAACTCTCCGTCCGATCAGGACCAGGCCCGTGCCGGACGGCGCGTACGTGTTCCACGCGCGCCTCAAAGAGATGTCAGCATAAAGGAAGGGGCCCGAAAGGGCCGAAGCCTGCCGGGGCAGCGGGATTGTCCGAAAGGGTTACCGCTACCCCGGAACACAAAGGGCTAAGGAAGGAACACGGGTGGGTTTTAGTCAGTAAGAGTCTGACACTCCCTTCTGCTCCACCCAGAGCGGGAGGGGTCATTGGATGATATCCCATCCACAAAAAAAAAAAAGGCAGACTTAATGTCTTAGGCATTCTACCAGCCAACCAAGGATGGTGAAGAAATTAGATAAGCATTAACTCACGCGGTTAATTTTTATTTTGGTTTTCAAAATATAGGTAATGAAGGTTTGGCAAAATTCTGAAGCACAAAATCATGACCCTACATCGAGGTAGGTACTGATAATATTTTATGATTAGATAATAACTTTGTTCATAATCATTACTTTTACGGCACATTCAAAAACAAACTTTTCGCTCAGAGTGTTCATTCAATGTTAAAACTAGATGGTCCACTGTAAGTTCTTTCGATTTACTAGTGCTTTGCCATGCGTCGTGTGTGAAATTATGATTTCAAAATAAAAAGGTTTTAATAATTTAAAAAAAATAAATTAAATCAATATGGCCACCCCGTACAAAATACACGTCCAATAAGCAACAATGTTTTCAACGCGTAGCGGATTGGTTATTTACTACGAAAGCGTAGCTCGCGTAGCAGTGACATCTTCATTGGAGCGGCGTAGCAACAATACAATGTGATATTCAATGTAGTCTTAAGACTATGCCGACCGCACAGTGGCACCCTCATTGTTTGTTTGGTTATTTCATATAATTTAAAATGAAAATGCAGAAAAAAGCACGTTAAGTTGTGCTTCACAAGATTATACGGTAATATTATTAGAAATGGTAGTTTTACATTGTTTAGTTTTATTAGAATCCTTAAAACGGAATATAGTGGCAATTGTTATCCGTTTTAAGGATTATAATAAAACTACACAATATAAAACTACTAATAATATTACCGTATAATCTTGTGAAGCACAACTTAACATGCTTAATTTCTGCATTTTTATTCTAAATTGTATGAAAGAACCAAACAAACGATGAGGACGCCACTGTGCGGTCGGCATAGTCTTATAACATAACTCCATACAACTGATTTGCTTTCAGTGAATACGATTAAAAAATTAACTCTCACGCAATTAGATTTCATTGGAATCCATTAAAAATGGTGTATTATTTAATTGGTAAGTTGGTACGGTTCAATTGATTCGTGTTAATGAACGCGCCTCTCATTAAAAGTAATGAGCGGCCGCGTTTGACGGTTACGTCATTTGAGCGCGCCGTTTGAGAGATTAACGAGCCAAGGACCAGGATTATGTTGTTATTGGATAAGGAAATCTAGGGTCAGTGCCTTAGGTACATACGCCAGTACATCAAGCTACCCGAAACTGTAAAATGTTCCTAATCAACTTTGAACCTTATGCCTTAGCGATAAAGTTGCAAATCTATTAAAGAATGTTGACAGATTATAGTAGCTTGACCTGTACCATGAGCTGACCTAGTTTTTCGTCCTATCCAATCTTAGCTGCTTAGATCAATCAATCAACTCAGCCTATCGCAGTTCACTGCTGCTAACTTAAATTTTGACATCCAATTATTCGACGCCACTGTTCAATAGATATTCGTTACACACAAGTTTGTTGATTGCTCTCATAATTTAAACATTAGGTAACTTTATCAAATATTTACCAAGCACGCAAATGTGTCACAGATATTTTCTGAACGACGGTGTGAATTTGCACCCAAATTTGGTTACAAATATTTTAGAGCGTCATGTTCACAAATATTTACCAAACCGTCGGTATGTCGGTTATATAGCAAATAAATAAAAGCAGCAATATTTACGTAAACAACGTTTATCAATAATACATACATAACTTGCTAACTACAGCGAAAATCGTTACTGAAATTGAGTGTTAATTTTTTGTTATTTGATTTATACGGCTTAAGAAACCAATCACATAAATAAAAGTATATATAATAAGTACTAACTTATATAACACATAAACTAATAACAAAAATTAAATACTATTATTCTCACATATCTGTGGGCACTTAAACATTAAATTGGCTTTATGAATTTCCGTCATTAATTGTTATTGCACTGATAGAAAAAAACGTAGGTACGCGATAATAAATAAAATTATAAAGTTTTGCTCATTATAATACCTTTACATTGCTCATGGCACCCACGCTAATTATACTTCCTATCCTATCCTAGTTCCTACTAATATTATAAATGCGAAAGTTTGTGAGGATGGATGGATGGATGTTTGTTACTTTTTCACGCAAAAACTACTGAACGGATTTTGATGAAACTTTACAGTAATATAGTTTATACATTAGAATAACACATAGGATACTTTTTATCCCGATATTCCCACGGGATCAAAACTTACGCGGGTGAAACCGCGGGGCGCAGCTAGTATTATAAATGCGAAAGTTTGTGAGGATGGATGGATGGATGTTTGTTACTCTTTCACGCAAAAACTACTGAACGGATTTTGATGAAACTTTACAGTAATATAGCTTATACATCAGAATAACACATAGGATACTTTTTATCCCGATATTGCCACGGGAGCGACACTTATGCGGGTGAAACCGCGGGGCGCTGCTAGTATTTTTAATAAATACGAAAGTAGCTCTGTTTTTATTGCCTTTTCACGCCTTAACAGCTGAACGGATTTTCATGAAACTTAGTTCACAGGTAGACCTGGGCACAACCCAGGCGGCCCGGGTTGGGCCCAGGTCTACCGGGATAAATTGGCACACAGGTAGTTGTGTGCCAAATTATCCCGGCATAAAAAGTATCCTATCTCGCAAGATAGGATACTTTTTTAAATTAATAATATTATTTTTTTTAATTATAGTATTTCTCACAAGTTAATAATTTGCTATTCAAAACTTCCCTATAGCACACAAGTCCAATTAATATACAAGAGTACACGCAAAATATTTCGATAGCCACATAAAAATAAACCGAGTTAATTGAAGGCCAATTCTCGTAATTTAAAACGTTCAAAATCTAATCACAGTCTCATCTTAGCGAAAACTAATGTCAAAAACTTGTCAAAAATGTAGGGAAATTACAGGTATTTTTGCACATTGAGACGGAGATCAGACTGTGAACATTCTTAAAATTACGAGAATTCCCCTCGGATGTATACAATTATTATATTTGGACAGGTAACAGGTCCCATGAATTGGACACAAAAAAGGGCAGACAAACACGTGATTGTAAGTGGGCACATGTAATGAAACAAAGGTGACGCGGCACAAACGCGACCAAATTGTGAATGAAGCATTTTTGTGAGGCTTAGAGTATGGAAGGAGTCTTTTTGATTTAGTTGGCAGATGTTAGGTTGATAAGTGATAGTGTATCGAAGATATTTTATTATGAATTTATTTCTTGGTAGATACATTATTTTATAAGAAGTATGAATCGAGGTTTCAGAATATGTCGTCTGTGGGTTTCGTAAATGATGACTAAGGGTTTATGATGTACTTATCATAATATTCAAAGTGGAGATGACAATACAACAATAAATGAAAACACAATACTAACGCATGAGTGTTTAGGAACCGTCAAATAAATCCTAACGTTGAAATTAAAAAAAGTGTTTTTTTCTAACATAGTAATTAGCATAAAAAAGAACACACTTTAAATAATGCGGCAACAGCGCGGTGTTATTGACCCAACGAACATATAGCCGAAACCTGCAAAAAATGGAATAGGTCAGTGTGCACTCCATTCAACTCGATGTTCGGCTTTAGTGGCTCGAAGATCAATCCATCTAGAAAACTTAATGAATTGGTATGTGATAAAAATGTTGTTGTAATTCATCTTCCTGCCCTTGAGCCATATTATTTGGGGTCGGCTGAACACATTTTCTTTTTCTATCATATGACGTGCCGCATTATGTAGATACCATTTTGTTGGAACTCAGAACAAAAACTTCTCGACATCCGTGTGTCACTAACGGGATGCAGCAGAATACCAGCGTCAGGTATTGTACCTGGCATATGCTGAGCTGGACTCCCATTTGGTGCAACCATGAGACACACACCGCCCAGTAGTGATCGAGACCGTAATAGATGTTGACGTGTCTATGGGTCAATTTATCTTTTTAATCTTTGTTTTTTTTTTTTCACTTTCTTCGATGTTTATTTTTTAATTACCTGTATTGTGTCTTTTGTTGCACTGAATAAACGTTTTATCTATATATCTATATATCAACCGTCAAGCTATATCGCAATCCATCCATACATCTTTTTTTTCGCCTTCTTCTTCCTCTCCATTCTACATTTATATTCATCTATCTTTAAGTATAAAGGGTTAATTGCCATAAGCCATATAAGCATATACAGTTCATTTTCCAAGCGTCTGAAATTTCCTATCCACCCTCTTCAAATCTAAGCCCATCAAAGTTAATTCGTAACTTGCCCTTTTCAGTTTTTAGTAACGCGTGTTTTGCACCGCATGTGTTTAGCTTTTGTTTTGCTAATGTATTGGAACCGGTCTCAAAGGCCGATAAGTAAGTAAAAACATCACTTATGAGGCCCGCTGAATACAGGAGAACTGTTAAACTAAGTGACGGTAGTGGTTTCTGGGCAAGGGCGGTGGATAGATACTTGATAATGTTGAATCTGCGAATACTCTAGGATTATTGCGACATTGTCGTTTTTATTCCATCATCTGTCTAACCTATTCCCAACTATGTTGAGGTCGGCTTCCAGTCTCACCGGATGCAGCTGAATACCAGTATTTTACATGGAGCGACTGCCTATCTGACCTCCACAAGCCAGTTACACGATACCTTTGGTAAGACTGGTTGTCAGACTTTCGGGCTTCTGACGTACCCGTGACGACTGTCAAAGATCCACGAATGACAGCCGGGACCAACAGTATAACGTGCTTTCCGAGACACGGAGGGGTGTTGTATGTAAAGATGGTCACCCATCCATGGACCAACCGCGACAAACGTAGCTTAACCTGATCGATCGACCCGTACGGCGTTACTACTTAGCCACAAGCCCCATTGTTTTTTTTTTTTTACTTGTTATATCTAAATGTAACGATGTTTTTAACTTGTAAGAATCTCTTAACAATAATTGAATAATTGCTAAGGGCCAGTTTGTTGAAAACTAAGAAAGATTTTCGTAATCATACAATCAAAATCAAAAGTAATTTATTCAAATTAGTCTGAGAATCATGCCAGTTATTATCAGTATTTTTGCAGTAATCCTAGAATTTTTGAAAAGCACCGATTTTCTGATTATCTTGCAACATTTAAATAACTCTTTAAATTCATTATAAAGAAACTACATATAAATATTTTCAGAAATTAAAACATCGTACGGAAATCTCAAAAACTTCACTTAAAATTTTTTTGCAGACACTAAGCAAAACAACCACAGCACTGGTTTTTTTGCGACAGCAAGACTAACAGATGTATAATATTTAGTTATCAAACATCATCTCACATAGTCTTGGAAGGAACAAATGAAAATTAATAGATAGAAAAGCATTAGAAACTCGAAACGATCGCTCTTCGTTACAACCGTATGTCACAGGAATTAGCTCTAACAATAATGGATCTGGAGTAATCTAGACGTTTGAGAGCTCTTCATATATTTCTAGTTTATTCAGGGCCCAAAAATATAGAAAAAAATCTAGACGTTATTGAAAAAATAATGTGTCGTTTAAGCCTGGAAATATCTAACATAGCAGAGGATTTTCGGAATGTATGTAATGGTTTTGGTAATGCACAGTTAAATTTTCAATTTTAACGATCACTTAAAATCACTTGGTCTTTTATGCCTTTGCCCGCAGCTTGGCTTACATGGATGACGGAAAAAATCCCACGGAAACCAGTTAATTCAGGTTAGAAATCATAATTGTAAGTGCTAAATTTTAACCAACCGCAATTGTCTTGCGGTTGCATGAGAAGAATCCTTTACTTATTTATGTATATTTATTTATGCTTATATTTATATGTAATTAGGTATATAATATATTTATAGTTTAAATAGGTTTCTGCGTATCTTTATATTTAAAATATTTAGTTCTTAATTTTCATGATTGCACCTACTACTGTTTGTCTCTGCATTACCCAAAGGTTGACTGGTAGAAAATGCCTATGGCATTAAGTCCACCTCTGTACATATAAGTGCTTGAAGTATTAAATAAATAAAACCTTTTCCTTTCTTATAAAGAAGGCCGGAACAATGATCACCACGTTTGCTCAAGACGGGTTAGCGATTTCAGGCTTATATTAACTACTAGCTGTGCCCCGCGGTTTCACCCGCGTTACTTAAGATAAATACTTAGTACATTACCTTACGGAGCTATTTTAGGTACATCACGCTATGATCAGTAAGAGTGGAACTTATAGTAAAGCTCGCGGAGCTACCGGCGCACTGTGTTGCCGAGGGCGGACAAAACCAAATTTTAAAGTGGAAGTTAGATGAAAAACAATTACCGGACTTGCAAATAGAATATGAATACTTTACAAGAATCAAAAAAATGAAGGATAGGTTCTTAATAAAAATCACAAGACATCACTTGTCAAAGTACGCTGTCGACAGCTGCGGTTTCAAGAAGCGATAACTCAACGTAATTCAAGCAAATAATTATAGTTTTGAAATTTATTATTATTTGCATAATCAACAACGTGGATTATGAAGTTCAAGGTATTGAATTTTAGATATGATATTAATGTTCTCCAAATATAAACATGATATATGTATAAAGACAGTTCCAATTACCGAGCAAATATACGACTGAAATAAAAATTCACAAGGCTATTAGTAAGTGTTTTTCGTAACTTACTATAATAATTTAATAACACAAATAATCTCTGGACTATAGATTATTATATTGTAATAACAAACCTTGCTACGACCTCGGTTGTTATTATTAATTGTTTCTTGTAGACGCGTGGTTGAATTTACATGTCGTAATATTATATACCTATCTGAAACACTGTTTGTATGTGTGTGTGTAACTATTGTTATTCTGTTAGATGAGTCGGATGAAACAGCACATCAAGCTACTACAATCTGTCAAATTTTTTTAATAGATTTTCAACTTTATCGCTAAAGCATAAGGTTCAAAGTTGATTGGGAAAATTTGACAGTTTTGGGTAGCTTGATGTGCTGACGTCTGTACCTACTCTCATAAAACACACAGCCCAAAAGAAAATATCGAATATTTGAAGGCTCGTCTGAAATCCGAGCGCTAACTTCAAACAACCCAACATCTAGATACGTTTTCGTCAAGTTTCTACGCGGCTTACATTGTTTGTTCGACCGGGGAGCTGCGAATAAAAGCGAGAACGATAGTACCCACGGACTTACTTGGTCTTGATATCTATTGTACTATTGTTACCACAGATTGATACAATGTCGTACAGTAATCTGGCACTTGCAGTGCTATTCTGTAAAAATCTCACGGTGATAACTTAGGTGAAGGGAGCGTGAAGTGAGCTGTCATTCCACCTGATGTTTGGGATCGCCCCTATTGATAGCTCACTTCACGCTCACTTTACCTAAGTTATCACGGTGAGATTTTTACAGAATCGATCGGCTGTATTCAAGATGCAATTATTATTTTAGTTTGGCGATGAAAGACATATGTAGGTTTAAACTTGGTTGTAGTCGGTATTCTATTTAACGTTAAACTAAACTGCTGGACAACCATCTTTCTCTTGTGTTTTCAATTTCTACTGCTATTAATGTTGCCAATATACCTACATATTTTTGTATCTAAGTCGTCCTGTCGTCCACTCTTATAATTGAGATTGTGAATAACATTAATCTTTCGTAAGACATAAGTAAATTATTTTTGCTAGTAACTTCCAACATCCATGTTACTTATGCTCCAAGCAATGTTGGCACAAATATTTGCCATATAAAGTACGTAATCCTCTTTGGCAGTCAAGATGTTCAGTCTTAAAATTACCTACAATATCGTCTGTGTGATGTCGGAGGGTTTTCCTATATCTCGTTTTAAGTGTCGATTTTGGTTCAGCCTCTGATAATAAGGATTTGGTAGAGTATTATCTATGTGGAGGTGAGATCATCTAGGCTGTTGTTATTTTTGTGTGGAGTTGATTTTATATGAGTAAGTAGGATGGATTTGAATTGGTGAGGAACGATATACTTTGTTGGGTTTTTCTTTTAAGTTTTTCAGCCAATGTTTGCAATGCCGTTGGACCGAGCGTTGAAAACACGACAGAGCACATACATGCGCGTTAAAAAAGTGAACTGTTGGAATTGAACGATCGGCTTAGGTTCTGTACCCAAATGTTTTTGAACTCAAATTCATGTTTATTATCCAAGTAAAAACGATTTAATATTATGATAACCGTAACTAGTCCTGGTCTAAAAACGAAATTACCAGAGCACCACCAAATAACCACGAGCTCATTGAAAATAATATTAGATTGCTCTGATTACCCATTTAAATTACATTTGGAGAAGCTCGTAAACCGAGAACCATTGCTCATCGCATTCTTCCGGAGCTCAAGCTTGCCTGATGACTTGTAATTAGACTAAGAGCTTACTTTATTTCCTTACGGCCTCGAAATGTTTTAGCTGATTGAAAAAAAAGTCTTGAGAAAGGTATCGGGTGAATTGAAGTGAGTGAAGGTGAGATGGTAATTGGTAAATCCGAGGTTGTTTGTTTTGTGTTAGGGGGAAATGAATCCCAATGCTGATTTAAAATTTATAAAAATGCTGTATGTGTGTGCTGCTGTGTGTCTTTGTGAATCGCGGTTAGATTTTACATTTATAACAAATAATACATTAAAAGGAAAAGAAGTTAGTAGGTATCTGTATTTGCATATAATGTTATTAATATACAGGATGTTACAGATATTTTAAGTACAGTTAATGTTATTATGTTAATACATGGTTGAAGTTCTGCTTAACCTTTTCTAAACATCGATTTAAACATTTGATTAGCTTACTACTTTAACTGAATTTTTGTATCAACAGTCTACATTTAATTACTTTATTTAACCACTAGCGACCCGCCCCGGCTTCGAACGGGTGCAATACTGATACTAAATACAGGTATTTCAAGAATGCCAGCACGCGCCGCCGCGGCCGGTACCGCAGCAACCGCTATGTCCCTGCATTTTAAATCTGTAATATCTTCGAAAATATTCATTTAAATTACATGCTGTACAGGGCCATATTTATCTATATTAAATGCACAATGTATTTAAGGTACTTAATTGGATAAGGACTAATGCTGTATTGCTTAAAATCGCTTCGTAAATAAGCCATTATTTCTCGTAAAAAGTAAAGGATAAAAAATGATTATTGTGGGTTATCCCTAAGAGATAAATATATATCATGGCGGACTTTTTTGTAGACCTTTTTAAGGTGTTCAATAGTGTAGTACATTATTTTGACCTATCTCGTAGGGTTCAGCCAGCGTTTGAAAAGTAAGCAAAAAAATGTGTTTATTTACGACATCACATGCATGCATGTATTATATATATAAACCTTCCTCTTGAATCACCCTATCTATTAAAAAAAACCGCATCAGAATCCGTTGCGTAGTTTTAAAGATCTAAGCGTTCATAGGGACAGAGAAAGCGACTTTGTTTTATACTATGTAGTGATGTATAAAAGGCAAAAATCAACAACCTCGTAAAATCCAGGAAATCCACTTAACTCAGTAATGACGTCAAACTTGATCAAGATGAATCAGTAAGCAGTACTAGTAGAATTATTTGCAAGTTTCCAGGTTAACTGCAAACGTTACAGCCAAGCTAAACTGGTTAGCTTATCGTGGAGGAGCGCTTCAATATCATAGGTTCTTCAGTAGAACTCCCTATTATCCTACTTCCTACTTCCTTCCTACTATCCTACTAATATTATAAATGGGAAAGTTTGTGAGGATGGATGGATGGATGTTTGTTACTCTTTCACGCAAAAACTACTAAACGGATTTTGATGAAACTTTACAGTAACATAGTTTATACATCAGAATAACACACAGGATACTTTTTATCCCGATATTCCCACGGGATCAAAACTCACGCGGGTGAAACCGCGGGGCGCAGCTAATAATATTATAAATGCGAAAGTTTCTGAGGATGGATGGATGGATGTTTCTTACTCTTTCACGCAAAAACTACTGAACGGATTTTGATGAAACTTTACAGTAATATAGTTTATACATCAGAATAACACACAGGATACTTTTTATCCCGATATTCCCACGGGATCAAAACTCACGCGGGTGAAACCGCGGGGCGCAGCTAGTAATATTATAAATGCGAAAGTTTCTGAGGATGGATGGATGGATGTTTGTTACTCTTTCACGCAAAAACTACAGAACGGATTTTGATGAAACTTTACAGTAACATAGTTTATACATCAGAATAACACACAGGATACTTTTTATCCCGATATTCCCACGGGATCAAAACTCACGCGGGTGAAACCGCGGGGCGCAGCTACTAATATTATAAATGCGAAAGTTTCTGAGGATGGATGGACGGATGTTTGTTACTCTTTCACGCAAAAACTACTGAACGGATTTTGATGAAACTTTACAGTAATATAGTTTATACATCAGAATAACACATAGGATACTTTTTATCCCGCGGGTGAAGCCGCGGGCGCTGCTAGTATTATATAAAACACGTAACTTATTACTGGTTAATATCTTGTGATAATTATTATGTTCTGCATGTCAGATGACCAATGGGCCAAACTTACGACTGGGTCCGGCTTGGTGGTAAATAACATCGCGGCAGACCAAGATAGAGAGGGCGGGATGATAATAAAGATTGGAGTTAAAGATCCCGATGCTGGGCAAAGGCCTCAATGGCTAGCAAAAAAAAATCTTACATAACATACATAATCAGCCTATAATGTTGTTGGGTGGGCAGTAATCCACCACGCGGGCCCAGTGCGGGTTGGTAGATGTCACATGTCTTCGAATTTTTGGTTCTAGGACATGCCGGTTTCCTCACGATGTTTTCCTTCACCGTTTTGAGAGCAGTGGTGATGAAATAATCTATACAAAGTAAAGCGCCTGACGGGGTTCGAACCAACGACCTACATACCACTCGTAAGTCGCGGCCGACCACTGGGCCACCAGTGCTCGCAAAAAAAAATTGTTACTTGTTATTCGGTTTCAAAGTCAAAGTCAAAGTCAAATAATTTATTTCAAATAGGCCCTTTAAAGGCACTTTTGAACGTCAAAATTAAACATTTAAAAATAGAATTGATTCTAGTCGCCCATTCCAAAATGTAGTTTTCGTGTGGAGAAGAATGGGCAAGAAACTCCACCGTTACTCTTTTAAAATGTTTTACAAGTTTTGTATACATTCATTATATAATTATATGTGAAGACGATGCACCTAAAATAAAACTTAATCTACCAAAAATGGTAAAAGAATTAAAAATACAACAGACTGGTAAATCAATTATGTGATAGATACATGGTGCTCACATATTTACAAAGATTGTAAAATTTTACTAGTATTTTAAAAAGTGTGTGAGTTACATTAGTCACAGAATGTAAAAAACAATGTATTTATAAGAAATAAAAAAATGTGTATGTATAAATTAAATTAGCAACCAGTTTGATGTTGTTTCGAAACTTTTCTCTTGCTGTTATTAAAATGTATTTAGGGGTCGGTGCCGAATACCTTTTTTTTCCATGGCTGGTGGAGATTATATCTTTCCTAATCAACAGATTTGATTTTCACACTATCGTTGATAATTTCTGCACGTAGAGTGGGGGATGCCTGAAGGTTGAACTTTTAAATTATTTATCGATTTTTTTTTTTTGTTTTAGTATGAACAGTTTACTTCAAATAAGTAACTTAATAGTATTTATTGATAGGTTAATTTCATTTTCGGTTTTTCTTTAAAAAAAAACAGAGATTTTTGTGCCATTCTAGGCTTCTACTACGTTCACCTTTTATATCCTGTTTTTGTCGAGACAGTAAAAAAGTCAGCTGGTATATTTATGAGAATGGGACAGAAGTAACCGGGAGCTGCACGCCTTGACTGTGACAGGAAGACTTTCATCCTGATGCTTTGCTATGGGGGACCTCACAGCACAGCGCTGAGTTTCACTGACTTGCTTCTATGTTTATTTTCATTTTGGCGCAAATAAACGTAGCTATTTCTTTCATACAAAATAACCAACTACAGTAAAATTCAAAAGTCTATACATCAATCGTCCACAAAGATCTGTAACAAAGTTGAGCGATTGAAACATCAAGCAAACACCCATTTATAACACACCGATGTTTGACAGGGAGTTCACAGAAATTCTTCTGCCGCAAGCAATCGATCCATTTCTCAAGTCACACAGAAACATTTTAATTGCAGCTAAGAACAAAGTTTAATGTTTAAAATCGTAAAGGAATCATTTATTTGCTTAATCAAAACCCAATTCCATTAATTACTGGAAGTGGATGCCTAAGTTGGAGGCGAAGAAATTATGGCTGAAGTTTATCATCGATATAAATGTTTAATTTTGTATATTTTGGTGGAGTTTACATCGGAGCTTATCTGGGAGTCAAGGATAGGCGGGGGTAGATTAGATGGTTATCTAAGGAGGGGTCTGATAGTAGAAATTGTTTTGAAGTGAATGTCAAAAATTGTATGTGTGTTCAATCGAGTCTTTCATATCGTCCAATTTATTAGATCTTTAGATCAATGTCGAGCTGACATCAACGTAAAATCAGGCCTTTAAAAAAACCGGTCAAGTGCGATTCGGACTCGCGCACCGAGGATTCCATTCAAATTTGTAGATACATAACTACAAAGGAGAAACTTCATAGAATCTTGGGCCTGGCGTTACAGGGCTGGAATTTGGCCATAAATTAGAACACCTATGAAGGTTTCACGAGCCCAATTTTCACGTCTCTCAGCAATGGCCAAATTGGTAAATTCAGACAATAATGTATACATTTTAGGTTATTTTTAGTAGGCGAGTTATTTAAATAAAAAATGATATTTTTGAGGGTTTGTTTCCTACGTATATCTGGAACACACATGCGCTGTGCTGCAGCGCCTGTAGCCTATCAGGATGAGGTTTTAGGTTATAAAAAGCTCGGGGTGACTTCGGATTTATCTGATTGATCTTACTGAAAACCTCAGTGGAAAACTATGTTTATTATACACGGCCCACTTACATCACTACTGGCTTGCATTTGTTATGTATCTAAGGATTTGCTTCAATCTCTGAACAAATTACAGTAATCTGAGATTGCAATAAAATATTTAAAAAAAAAACACATTTGTAATTGTGGTGATTTTATTAATTACCTTCTTCATTATAATTATCATAATATAATAATACAGTATCCAGAAATTGTGCAGGAGACAATGACTACCCTGGTGCTGTGCCCAACCAAGATACCATATTATGCTCATGGTGTGGGCATAGCAACCAACCATTCTTTTGACAACAATACGGTACAATAATATTGAATTATAGAATCCCTTCCACTTAAAGAGCTGTTGATTAATATATAAACAAAATACATCCAATTACTAATATGCCTCGATTATATTCTTCCTCTTAACATCCAGGTTGAGTCCAAGGTACATAATAGTTATATGTTTTAAGTAACTGTTTTCGCATTGTAATTGTTATTTGGTTTCTTTCGCGTCTCTGACATCCTTCCACAAAACATCTACTTTCAGTTTCAACAGCTCTATAATAATCCGGTAAAACAAAAAGAGTTCCAACAGTAGGTACCCTTGATGCAGAATAAGTTTCTACTCTTGTTGGAGGTTCTTCTAAATGAGGAATGTCCTGACGGGCCTGAATGGAAATGCCGGAATGCTCTATTTGCTTGCACCCAACAAGTGACAGACAACACTTGAAGCACTCACCTGAAAATAATAGTATATCTACATTAAAGGTTGCCTTTACTCCAGTGATGTGTGGTGTGTTATTTATTGCCCACTTTGAAAAAGACTGATCTAAAGAAATCCTGATGTAGGAGCTTGACCATTATCACACTGTCTATCTAATTCGCTTAAATGTTTTAGCTTACCAAATAAAACATTTTAATGCCCTTGTTATCAAAACTAAACTAAAAACTGTTATCAATAATCTGTAAATAAAACTAATTAACTAACCGTGTGTGGTAGGATCTATTCTCTTACAACTTCTTGTATTCTGTGTTCTTGCACTGTAAGAGTCCTAAGTTTATGGCAATGAACTCTTCTCAGAAGAGTATGTCCACAGTGAATACATACTCGTTGGTGTCTGTTCACTCCCTTCTCGTCTATTTCCATCAAGAGATACAGCATCGGCATGATTCCAGCAAGCTTGGCAGATAAAATCATTTTCTTTTTCCTGAAGCAAACATTTATCATTTGACTATTAGGTCTAGCATTAGCATTTAGCAATAAACATCTGAGTGGCACATTTGGGTAAACACAAGGGGCTTATTACATTCCCACTGCAGGGACACACGCCTCCTCACTGAGAGAGAGATTAGGCAACGATTAACCATGCAGGTTCGGTCCGGATTGGTGATGTCACAGTCATGTCTTCGAATATGAATTTGTTGCATATTCTGGTATCAATCAGTTGGTCTCGATTTAGGCTAGGTTAAAAGCAACAGTCTCGCCCCGTTAGTATAGGTACATTATAGGACTGAAAAATATTGTGGTATAGGTACTACATTAATCTATCTACGCCTTTGAGGAATACCAACAGCTGTTAAAACGATTTTAGATTTGGTCCCATAATAAAAGTTGTCCATGTGTGTGACGTTATTGCGCTAAGTATATACCCATCCAATCCATGACCGCAGCATCCCAGCTCAGAGATGTCAGCAATAAGGAAGGGGCCCGTAAGGGCCGTAGCCTGCAGGGGCAGCGGGATTGTCCGAAAGGGTTACCGCTACCCCGGAACACAAAGGGCTAAGGAAGGAACACGGGTGGGTTTTAGTCAGTAAGAGTCTGACACTCCCTTCTGCTCCACCCAGAGCGGGAGGGGTCATTGGATGATTTCCCATCCACAAAAAAAAAAAAAAAAAAGGGGTATCATTTTATAAAATACAACTATCAACAGACAACTGAACATAAGCGATAACACTATTTATTAGTTTGATTACATTAAATAACTACATAGTACAAAAATGTTATAATATAGAAATATCGAATACTAACCGTTTGAGGCGCGACCCATCCCTGTACAATTGAAAGAATCATTTCATCTTCCAATCTTCGCCTTCCTATTGTATTGCAGCGGTTCGTTGCTATTCCGCAATTAATGCACAGGCTCACGATGTCTTTATTAGCCAGTCGTCCAAAAAGCAATTGTATTATAGGTACAGATCTGGTTTTCCAGCAAGGTCAGCACGGGTGGCAGCCTGGCAGGGTACGGTGTCGGACTGTCGGGTCGGTGTTCAATGTTTAAGGGACGGTCAGTAAGAAGGCAATCAATTCGAGTCCAGTATTTGAATACTGGACTCCTAAGAGAGAGGTCATAAGAAATAATAAATCCCGAGAAATACAGAAAAACACAAAACCACATTCATTTGCGCAAAAATACGAAAACCGAATGACAGTTTGACATGACATTACAACCATGACAATTGACAGACGTTGACATTGACATTTGCCGTTTACTAGCGTAATCCATGGTGCAATCGATTTTATCGATTATTTATTTCTTTTAATGATTTTTAATGGCGCTTGCGTTAAAAATCAATTAGATTCCAGATTTTGTTATTTTATATTAATTATAATACCTAAAAATCATATATACTAAAACAATGGAGTATTATTTAATTATTTGTAACAGTATCGATTTCCACTAAATCGATAATATTCTTAGGGTACGCTCTATTGATATAATACCAGCGTTTGTAAAGTTAGCGACGTATAATGAAATAAGTGTTGGAAAGGTTTACAAAGGTTGTTTAAAATAAAAAAAAGAAATCTACATAATTTTTACACTTGGCCATTGCTATTGAGGCTAAGATTTCAATGGCTTAATAAAGCAAAATAGACGATTTTTTTGATACATATTTGATTCGTGTAACGCTTAGGCCCAGAAACGGGTTTCTCCTTTACTGTTTTCGGATTTTTTCCTTTACTACATTAAATTGCTTCTTGCCAAATTTCGTGCTTCTAGGTCAATGGGAAGTACCCTATAGATTTGACTCTGTTGTGAGTGTCAAAATATGCGGTATAAACGGAACATTAACGCTCTTATCTTTTGATTGCGTTGACTTAGAAGTTCGATTTATTGTCTGATTCAAGGGATTGCAGCCTTGACTATTTGATATTAACTTCATCTTGATAACTCCGCGCGTTTCTGAGAAAATGGGTCTTTACAGACGGACAGACAGACGGACGGAGAACGAAGTGATCTTATAAGGGTTCCGTTTATTCTTTTGAGGTACGGAACCCTAAAAATTGTCGGAATCTGGCAGTGTCACATTTTAATTCAGTCTTACATCTATCTATACATATAATAAAATCGTAGGAAAGTCAAAACTGTACATTGAATATTTTTTAAAAAGAATACTTGGGGCGTGATCTACAATCGATATCGAAGCCAAAAATATAGTTTTTAGAATTTTTGTCTGTTTGTCTGTTTGTCTGTCCGGGATAAACTCAAAAAGTACTGCATGGATTTACTTCAAATTTTGCATGAATATTACTAAGAGGTCGGGTCAACATATAGGCTACATATTATCACGCTATCACCTACGGGGGAGGAGCTGTGAATGTTTATTTTTCTTACGCATTCTGTGACAGCGTGTAATCTAACGACGCACATTTAAATGTTGTTTTTAAGTAAGCCATGCTATTATCTAGCTTTACACTATAAAAACTACGCCATTCAAGTAACTTGGGCAGAGAAATACAGTTTAATGAATGTTAGTAGTATAAAGACAATTTTAAAACAGCGCCATCTACGAAATTTCATAAAAATCAAATCAAGTTACACGTTAACATTTTTTGGAAATTAATAATTTAAATTTGATCATGTTGGCGAGGTAAGTAGTTAGTTATTCTTAAAATTCATAGATGGTGATGTGCATTTTCTTTATAAAAGTTGTATCGTATAGTTCGTTTTGACAAATTCAAGTTCCAACAAAACCCTCAAAATCTTGAGCAGAGTTGAGGAAGACAATTAAAAAAAAAATGCGGTGTTAAGTATTACAAAAAAGTTATGTTCATTGATGATGACAACCTCGCGGAGGCTAGCGTCAATGACAGTACCAGCCGCATGCGTCATCTGTTTGCCGTCATCTTGGTGTTTTGCGGAGTCGCGGACCCGGTAGCTTTGTGAGAGAATTATCACTATATATAGTATAGTGGAAATCGGGAGTATAACGCTGAGACAAATTACGATCCGGGCGAAATGACCACCATACGAAATGACCATGTCGCTTTGTTCTCTTCAGAGCAAAAACTTTATGACACCGTCCTTGAAAGCGTTGGGCAAAACCAGGGTAAAATGTTTTTCTTGGATGCTCCTGGTGCAACAGGAAAAACATTTGTTACCATTGGCATACTTGCAGAGGTCAGGAGGCAAGGCAAAATTGCTATTGATGTAGCGTCGTCGAGAATCGCTACCACACTGCTTCCGAGTGGCAAGACAGCACATGCCATGTTTAAAATTCCCATCGATTTAGAGAACGCCGAAACGCCTGTTTGTGGTGTGTCACGTAACAGCGACAAGGGACACGTGCTCAACGATTGCTCTCTGATCGTATGGGATAAGTGTACGATGGCCAATAGGAAGGCAGTTGAGGCCGTGGACAGAATCCTGCAGGACATCCGCAGGAACGAACATTTGATGGGTGGTGTCACAGTTCTGTTCAGTGGTGATTTTTGGCAAACGCTTCCCGTGGTGACGCGGGGCTCGAGGGCTGACGAGGTGAATGCTTCGTTGAAACGATCTTCGTTGTGGTCACGAGTTCGTACGCTGCGCTTGACCATTAATTTCAGAGCTCGGCTCGGCGGCAATGCACGTGCTCAAGAATTCTCCGATGTCGTTCTAAGTCTTGGCGAAGGCACTCTACCAGAAGAGATAGGTGGACAGGTGGTGCTTCCAAAGTCTCTCGGTAGAGTGGTATCCAGCTTAGAAGAACTAATTCGCTGTGTGTACGGGGACATCAGTCGTATACCGCACCAGCAGAATTCTTGGGTGTGTGAGCGGGCCATTTTAATGCCCAAAAATGATCAGGCTGCAGCAATTAACGAATGCATTCTCTCGGAAATTGAGGGGAATAAAGTGGTCTACACCTCGATAAACACTGTTGTCGAGCAAGATGACGCCACACATTATCCCGTGGAATTTCTGAGCTCCCTGTCAGCAAGTGGAATTCCAGCGCATACCATCAAGCTGAAGGTCGGTGTTCCGATTATGCTTCTTCGGAATCTATCTCCTCCGAAGTTGTGTAACCTGCCTTAAAGTCATCTCACTCCACAGACACACCATTGAGGCGGAAATTCTTACGGGTTGTGGCGTCGCGCGTCGGCGAGGCAGTGTTTATACCACGTATTCCCCTCATACCTCATAACTTCCCGTTCCAGTTCAAGCGCGTACAGTTCCCCGTGAGTGTTTGCTTTGCGATGACCATCAATAAGTCGCAGGGGTAGATACTGAGGGCAGCGGGTTCGACCTCAGGACGAGTTGCTTCTCACAAGGGCAACTGTACGTCGCTTGCTCCCGTGTCACCAGTCCTGACTCTCTTTACATTCTGGCTCCTGGCAGCATAACTACCAACGTAGTTTATAGAGAAGTGCTGTAAGGTATGATACCTTTGTACGTATTTTTACTCTTTTGTGTCCTAGAATGTATTCCTGCATTATTTTCTCTATTTCCTTCAGTCACATCTTATGACTGAACTCAGCAGGATTCCCATATAACTCTCTTCACTTGCTTCGCTTGCAAAAAAACTTAACTATATTTTAATGCTATTTTTAACCGACTTCAAAAAGGAGGAGGTTATCAATTCGGTTGTATTTTTTTTTTTATGTTTGTTACCTCAGTACGCCGTCATTTATGAACCGATTTGGAATTATTTTTTTTTATTTGAAAGGATATGCTTCCAGATTGGTCCCACTTTTCTGAAAATCCATTTCTGATAATGGAATCCATGAGGAATTGAGGGAACTCCTCAAATATTATAGGCATACATATAGCAATTTTGGTATTTTCATCAACATGTCAAGCATTTGCATTCAAAAAATATAATTTGGTGAAGTGGAACTGATGAAGGAGACCACAGATAGCCACAGGAACTCTTCAATGACAATAAGTATTTCACGGGTGGCGATAAGATATCTCGATTAAGATACTTAAGCGACTATGACGAAGAAAATTTATATAAATGGTTCTGACGAAAATGGTACCATCAAACCGATCTGATGATGAAGCTGGAAGGTAGGTACCGGAACTTGGTAATAAAACCATGTATTCTAGCTGTGTTTGGGCTTATTGGAATTGTCATGAGATGCACTCTGACTATAAAAAGTAAAAAATAAAAACTTTTTAACAAAAAAAAAAAACAACCGACTTCAAAAAAAAAACACTACAAAGTGTAAAATAACTTTAATTTTAATTTTGGAAGTCGGTGGCAAAAACGTAAATACAAAACCAAAGACACCGACTTCCGAAATTAAGACTAAAGTTATTTTACACTTTGTAGTGTTTTTTTTTTGAAGTCGGTTGTTTTTTTTTTTAAGTTTTTTAAAAGTTGTGTACCTACTTATAATGCTATAGCGACACTGGCATCTTAGGTATTTTTGGTGCTGTAGAGCCTTCACGCAGACGACGTCGCGGGCAGCAGCTAGTATTAAATAAAGTAGGCTAATTTCCACCATCAATAAATTGAAAATCTATTTAGTCCGTCAGTTAGAGTATCGGAAAATAATGGATACGTATATTTTGTTTTTGTAAATCAATGAATATTCACAAAGATAAAACGCATCAAAGCTCGTGACGTCAGAACGCACTGAAAATTATACCAAGGTGTGACGTATTGAGAATTTTAAAAGCGTCGTATCTTCGTCAATTTTGGTTTACATAACAAAAGAAAAAATACGGGTCAAATATTTTTTAATAATCTAACTAATTAGATTTTTTCAGTTGACAAGCCTATTCTGCGGTATTGACATTGCGAGGCAATAAAAATAATAGCGCAGATTCGCGTGGAAGGTCATCGTGCAATAAACAGAAAAATATAACCCTTAACGTGACGAACATAATTATTTTGAATTTGACCGTACTTTCAGTTTTGTACAGACCGGGCATAAGTAAAGGTGGGTTTAGACCAAACGAACAAAGAGCTAGAACAAGAGCATTCTTTCTTGATCTTTTAGTGTAAACGTTTTCAGCCTTTACACTAATCAAATATCAACGAGCAAGAATACGAACCAAGAATTAGAATTCTTGCACATGTGTTTAGATCAACCGAACGAATGCTCATTGCTCATTCGTGTCAATTCTGTGGTTGATAGTGCTCCGCTATGTCCGACTCTGATATCGATATTATAATTGCTAGTGCTGCATTTATTATTTTGTTTGAAACACTTAAAAAGAAAAGAAGGAAGAGACATTGGTGGGTGTGGTCTTTTTGCTTCTTCAACATTACATTCAAGGAGATTTGCAATTTCCTGCCAAGCAAGCATCTTGTTTGAAAGTTGTATTTTTATAATGTTCAATAGTCGGATCCCACAGGCATCAGGCATTTTGGTAGACTTCTATCATTGAAAGACATTTTTCTTGAGTCCAATCCATAATTAAACCTTCGATACGTATGTATTCAAATCGCTAGAACACAAGAACGAGCGCGTCCGAACACGAAAGAATGCTCTAAGCTACTGTTCGCGCGATCTAGTGTTATTTACATCAAGTGAGCGAGCATTCTTAGAATATTCCATAGAATCTATGCGAGCGACCATAGAACAACGAAGGAATGTTCTCTCTCTGTTTACACTAATAGAATTTGACGGAGAGGGGACAGAATGAGCATTCGCTCGTCTGATGTAAATCGGCCTTTAGTATAAGCTTTACAAACAGACAGACAAGCTTGAGTGACAGTTGTCGCTCTACAAAGCCGATTTCCTTCCAAAAATAGTAATATCGTTCTTTCTGTATTCTGAGATAGGTAAATTATATCATGTAATCATGAATAAGTAAACTTACAAAAAGGTACTGGTAGCTCAGATAAGTAAAGAAAAATATGATACTTATCTAAGCCCAAACACATAAATTAGCTTCTGCATATATAATTGCACAGACGAAACCTTCAGTTTCCCCGAAAAGGTCACCCAAACGTAGCCAGGATACGGACGCTAAGAAATCTACACCGGGCTCATGAAGAGCCCGATAGAAGCGCCCGTGAAGCTCCTTGCTCTGCCATACCTTCTTGCGGTCATCGGTAGAAAGTACTACAGGTTTGCGCCAGTTCTCTTTAGCCATGGAGAGCGGGGTGAGCCCCTTGTCCACTGCGACCACATCACGGTGCATACCCACTTCGGCTTTTAAAAAATATTCCCTGAGACTGTACATCTCGCGGTTGTGGAGGGTCTTCGCATTTAAAAAGCCTCGACCCCCGCACTTCCGCGGGATATACAGTCTCATCACCGATGATCGTGGGTGATGCATCCGGTTTGCGGTTAGCAGTGTACGGACCCTTCTATCCAGGGCGTCGAGTTCAGTTTGAGTCCATTTGAGTATGCCAAAAGAGTACATCAAAACCGGCATGACCCAACCGTTGAAGGCGCGCACCTATTTCCGCCCGAAAGAAGACTAATTAATACCTTCTTCAGGCGACAAAAGAAGCGCTCCTTCAACGATTGCTTCATGTCAGCATTATTGATACCTAACGCTTCCGACATACCCAAATACTTATAGCTTTCGGATGAGGAGAGGGATCTAAGGCTTATGGAATCCGAGAGTTGAATTCCCTCGGATTCCATAATCTCCCCTCGCTTTACATGCATGACTGCACATTTGTCTACACCAAATTCCATCCTGATGGCGCTACTGAAAGTTTCAGTTACCTTCAGTAGCTCCATCAGATGCAATTTGTTGGGAGCAAATAGTTTCAAATCATCCATGTAGAGTAGGTGAGATATGACCTGACCACCTCTTCTCAACCGATAGCCTAGACCTGAATCCTCCAGTAGGGTGCTTAGAGGATTCAAGGCTAAGCAAAACCAAAGTGGACTCAAACTGTCGCCCTGAAATATTCCCCGTTTAATCCATACAGGCTCCTCATTCCCCTGGATCTGTCGACATCCTGGATAACGAAGGACTGTCTTCCACTGCCCCATACACGACTCAAGAAAGGTGCGTAGAGTTGCATCTACCTTGTATAACTCCAGCACCCTCATGAGCCATGTATGTGGCACCGAGTCGTAGGCCTTCTTGTAATCTATCCAGCATGTTGACAGATCCTTGCGGGATCGACGAACCTGTTGGCTAATGACCATGTCTATGAGGAGTAGCTCCTTAGTACCGCGGGACCCATTCCTACATCCATTTTGAGAAGCACTCATAATCAAGTTATTGTCAATGTGTATATTAATTTTGGCTCTCAAAATGGATGTAAGAAGTTTATAAACCGTCGACAAACACGTTATTGGTCTATAATTCTTGGGTTCCGCGGGACTACCTGACTTATGGAGCAGGTGGGTAACGCCTGTTGTTAGAAACTGCGGTAGTGACCCAGACTCTAAGGATGACTGGAACTGAGATGCCAGGCAAGTGTGTGAACTAATTAGCCATTTCAACCAGAAATTGTGCAGTCCGTCCGGTCCCGGTGATTTCCAATTCGGTAACGGACGGACCGCTCTGGTAACGTCTGATGGCGTAATTAGGACTGCATCCATTTCTGGTATAGTCTCACACACTCGCTCGACATCCCGCATCCAGCCAGCCTCAGTGTGACAGACGGATACCGACCAGATGCTGCGCCAGAATGCACTCGTGGCGGCATCATCCGGGTGGCATACGTCTGTCACATTTTGTTCAGGTCGCTCCCAAGCTCTATACACCCACCTTTCATCGCTCTGGAACATGCGATTCTGCGTGTATCGATCAACCCGCCGCTTATACCGCCGAATTCGGCTCGCCCATGCACAAACTTTCTGCTTCAGGAAGTCGATGCGCTCTGTGACACAGGACATGTATTCTCGAGGACTGATTCTAGTCCCCGAGAATGCCTGCCTCACAAAGCGCATCACTCGTGGTCGTGTATTGCCCTCCCTGAAGCAGTATAGTTTGCCAATGAGTACCCTGGTCCTATCGATACGACCCTCGATCCTGCACTGCCAGGCTGGTACGATTGGTTTTGGTCGAGTAGCTCCGTCATAACTTGGAAACTTGACGTTAGCTAAACGACATGCCGCAACAGCCGCGCAATACAGGATCGAGTGCGTATCAACAAGATCCTCGCTGCTCTCGAAGAAATTCTTGAGCTGCGAGTCCAAGGCACACAATAGCGCCCTATTTTTCTTGTGCATAGGTAACCGTGGTAATCGGGGTCTAAGTTCGGTTGGAGTGGATCTATACTCGCGAAATGCATCCTCCAGTGCGCTCCTCAGTCGGACGTTGTACTGGCTACTTACTGTGGCAACCCCATCATCCTCTTCTTCAACACGATTGGACCGCGGCGGGATGGCATCAACATTTGACGCTTGTGCCGCGGTTTGTGCCGGAGTCGAGACGATATGGTTGCTCAGTACCTCTGAGCGCAGCCTATCAAGTGCGATATCGTCCAACCTGTGATTGCTTTGAATGACTCGCACCTGATCCGACAGTCGTTGGGCCGAGACGTTGACGGTTGGTTCCAGTTCCTGGAACAGAGACAGCATCCTATCGCGGTACGCAGTGAGGTTAGTTCCCCCCTCTGTAGACCCGTAATATGCGCGCATGACGTTCTCGTTCATAGACTGAGTCCATCTCATGCGCTGCACACAACCACCGGTAGCGGGGACCCGGCTCGGGGCCGGATGGCCCCTAAGTCCCAAGCTCCTCGGTGGCCGGCCTCTCCCCTGCCGACGTACAGGTGTTGGCGACGTCGGTGGGGAAAAATATTCGTCGCTCGAGCTCGACGCAACTGCCACGGCCGGTGTCACAGCACTCTCGATGGGGCTGGGTTCCGGCGGCGGCGGGGCGGAGCTGAGCGACGAGTCCGGAGGTGGTAAGTGTGTACGGCGTGCTGCAGCTGATATCGTCAACATTATGTTATTCTCTTTTTCATTATCTCTTCACATATTTATTTTGTTCGGTGGCCAAATTTGACAGCCGTCAATTTTGATTTTTTTATGTTTGTATGGTTTCTTCATTTTATTTTTGGTTTATTTTTTGTAGATTTAATGTCTTATTCCAAAACGCTTTACAAGATACCAAATTATTACTTCAAAGACGGGAAATGAATAAAAACATGAAATATAAGATATTATTATTATTATCTCCTTTATTTCATTATATACATATAAATTATATTTTTAAATATTAAGATATTAAAACTATAAAAACATTTAAAAATATAAAAAATAGTAGCCCACCGGTATCGGGAACAGGGTCCAAGCTACCGGCGGTCAGGGCTCCAGAGAGAGGAACCTCCTAACAATGCGGGCCGTGTCCAGAAGTACCGCCCTCTGAATCAAGCCCTTGATCCAGCTGCCCAACGAGAGCCTCCTTAGGTGTTGGTCGAGGCTCTTGGCTATTAGCCCATTGGCTGTCACGACTATCGGCACAATGATCGCTGAATCCACATCCCACATGTCGACAACCTCGTGAGCCAAGTCAAGATACTTGATTTGTTTATCTTTCTCGGTTTTCACGAGGTTCTCATCATGCGGAACGGCTATGTCAACAATCATTGCGCGCCGCTCTGATCGATCCACCACCACTATATCAGGCTTATTGGCAACAATAGTCCTGTCAGTGATGATGGATCGATCCCAGTACAATGTGATATTACCATTTTCGAGAACTGGGTCGGGCACATACCTATAGTACGGCACTTCCGATTCCACAAGGTTGTATTTCAAAGCAAGTTGCTGATGGATTATCCTGGCTACAAGGTTGTGTCTATGCAAGTATTCTCCGTTAGCTAGACGAGAACACCCGGAGATGATATGCCTGATTGATTCACCCGGCCGGTGGCATGCCCGACAAATGTCAACCGTGCCGTCTTTCACAATAAATCTCCGGTAATTGTTCGTCATCATAACTTCGTCCATAATTGCACAGACAAAACCTTCGGTTTCCCCAAAAAGGTCACCGAAACGTAGCCAGGCTACGGAAGCTAATAAATCTACGTCGGGGTCATGTAGGGCCCGGAAAAAGCGTCCGTGAAGCTCCTTACTCTGCCATACCTCCATGCGATCATTAGTGTCAAGCACTACTGGTTTGCGCCAGTTCTCTTTACCTAAGGAGAGCGGAGTGAGGTCCTTGTCCACCGCCACTACATCTCGATGCATCCCCACGTCGGTTTTTAGGAAATATTCCCTGAGACTGCATATCTCGCGATTGTGGAGAGTCTTAGCGTTTAAAAAGCCTCGACCTCCACATTTTCGCGGGATATACAGCCTCATTACCGATGAGCGTGGGTGATGCATTCGATTTGCAGTCAGCAACGTACGGACCTTCCTATCCAGGGCGTCGAGTTCGGTCTGAGTCCATTTGAGTATGCCGAAAGAGTACATCAAAACCGGCATGACCCAACCGTTGAAGGCGCGCACCTTGTTTCCGCCTGAAAGAAGACTATTAAATACTTTTTTCAGACGGCCAAAGAAGCGCTCCTTCAACGATTGCTTCATGTCAGTAACATTGACGCCCAACGCTTCCGACATACCCAAATACTTATAGGTTTCGGATGCGGAGAGGGCTCTAAGATTTGTGAAATCCGAGAGTTGGGTTCCCACGGATTCCACAATCTCCCCTCGCTTTACATGCATGACCGCACATTTATCCACACCAAATTCCATCCTGATGGCGCTACTGAAAGTTTCAGTAATTTTCAGTAGCTCCATCAGTTGCAAATTGTTGGGGGCAAAGAGTTTTAGGTCATCCATGTAAAGGAGGTGAGATATAACCTGACCACCTCTCCTCAGCCGATAGCCTAGACCTGAATCCTCTAGCAGTGTGCTTAGAGGATTCAAGGCTAAGCAGAACCAAAGCGGACTCAAACTGTCGCCCTGGAATATGCCTCGCTCGATCCTTATCGGCTCGCTATTCCTCTGGATGTTTCGACATCCTGGATAGCGAAGGACTGTCCTCCATTGCCCCATACATGACATCAGGAAGGTGCGCAGAGTTGTATCTACTTTATACAACTCCAGCACCCTCATGAGCCATGTATGTGGTATCGAGTCATAGGCCTTCTTATAATCTATCCAACATGTCGACAAATCCTTTCGGGAATGACGAACCTGTTGGCTAATGGTCATATCAATGAGGAGTAGCTCCTTAGTACCCCGGGACCCGTTCTTACATCCATTTTGAGAGACAGACATGATGGAGTTGGTGTCTATATGTTTGTTAATTTTAGCTCTCAAAATGGATGTAAGAACTTTATAAACCGTCGGTAGACAAGTGATCGGTCTATAATTTTTGGGATCCGCAGTACTACCTGATTTATGGAGCAGGTGGGTTATTCCTGTCGTTAGGAACTGGGGCAGTGATCCTGACTCTAAGGCTGACTGGAATTGGGATGCCAAGCAGGCGTGCGACCCTTGGAACCATTTTATCCAAAAGTTGTGCAACCCGTCCGGCCCTGGAGATTTCCAGTTAGGCAACGGACGGATTGCACGAGCAACATCTTGGGGGCTGATGATAAATACCCCCATTTCTGGTATTAGATCGCACGCTCGCTCAATCCTCCCAGTCCAATCACCTTCGGTGTGACGGACAGGCACCGACCAGATGTTTCGCCAGAACGAACACATGGCGTCATCATCCGGCAGGCGCGTGTCAGTCACACCTTGGTCCGGTCGCTCCCAAGCCCTATAAACCCACCTTTCATCACTCTGGAATGTGCGATTCTGAGTGTACCGCTCCACTCTCCGCCTGTACCGACGAATACGGTTTGCCCATGCACAGATCTTCTGCTTCAGGAAGTCGATACGCTCTGTGACGCGGGACAAATAATCTCGAGAACTAATATCAGTCCCCGAGAATGCCCGCCTCACAAAGCGCATCACTCTAGGGCGAGTATTGCCCTCCCTGAAGCTGATCAGCTTGCCGATGAGTGCTCTAGCCTCACCGATACGACACTCAATCCTGCACTGCCAAGCTGGTACAGCTGGTTTTGGTCGTGGAGCTCTGTCACTGTTGGGAAATTTGACATGAGCCACACGACATGCCGCTACAGCTGCACAGTACAAAATTGAATGGGTATCGGCGAGGTCTTTGCTGTCGTTAAAACAATTTGACAGCAACGAATCTAGAGCACACACCAGCGCCTTATTTTTCTTGTGCATGGGCAAACGAGGTAAACGTGGTCTAAGTTCAGGCGGAATAGAGCGGTACTCACGGAAAGCATCCTCCAAAGCGCTCCTCAATCTTTCATTGTACTGAGAATTCACGGATATAGCCTCGTCATCATCCACTACATCAACACGGTCGGGTCGCGGTGTAACACTGAGTAAATTTTGCTGTTGCACCACGACCAATGACGAAGCAGACGTAACATGGCTATTCCGTGATTCGAGGCGTAGTCGATCAAGTACAACGTCATCCAGCATATGGTTACGCTGGATGACTCGCACCTGATCCGACAGTCGTTGCGCCGACACGTTGACAGCCGGCTCAAGCACCTGAAACAGAGAGAGCATCCGACCACGGTACGCAGTCAAGTTACTTCCCCCCTCTGTAGCCCCAAAGTATGCGCGCATGACATTTTCATTGACAGTGTGTCCATTTCATGCGCTGCACACTTCCACCGGGAGCGGGGACCCTATCAGAGGCCGGTGGGCCTCGGAGTCCTAAGCTGGCCGGTGGTCGGCCTCTTCCACGCCGACATACTCGTGGTGGTGACGTCGGCGGCGAAAAGTATTCGTCGCTCGAGCTCGACGCAACTGCAGCGGCCGGTGTCACTGGACTCACGTCAGGAGCAGGTTCCGGCAACTGCGAGGCGGAGCTGAGCGACGAACCCGAAGATGTTGGGTGTGTGGCTTTACGTAATTGTCGTGCCCGACTTCGTGTCAGCATCTCTGTTCCATCTGAGTAGGTATTTGATTTTCATGCATCCTATTATAATATGATGCTAATATTGGTCTTCAAAAAAAAATAGGTAGAACACATATCAAAACATTATTTTGTAATTATTTATGTTGAAAAATATTAGAAAATAACGGAGTAAAATTTTTGTCACCGTCAACTTGACAGTCGGGCCACAGACTACTTATTATTATTATTATTATAAGTCCGTTAACCATGTATTAACAATTTAATAAAACAGAGGACGATTATGTACCAAATATCTAGTAAATATTCAAAACTAAGGCAATTACCTCCTTTGGCAAGTAAAAGTACTTAACACTAACAATTTATTACAGCCCCATTGACTCCTTAATCAGATAAAGGAAAACCAAAAATTTGGGACATTACACCCAATCCGTGAGGACCAAACGATTTTTATCCGTAACGACTTTCGATTCATTTAGTCGCAAAATTGACTTGGCACGCCCTCTCGATTTTACTTTATTATTTACCATTTTCATTTAGCCCACTTGGGCATTACGTCGTTACAAAGTTAATTTTACGCTCAAATTGGCACATTTGGTTCTGTAGCAGTACGTGAATTTAGGTTTTTTGTGCACAAATCTTTTTGGTTGGTCCAAAAGTTTTGGACATTATTTTTTTAAAATACCGCTCCCCATTTGGGTACTCGCTTATTTATTTTTTAAGTACAGCCTTGCCTGAAATTTCATTTTAAATTATGAATGGAGATTTTTTTGTTTGCCGCGGTTGGTACGGGCGAGCTTTTGAATTTTTGAATCAACTTCTGCGACTTTTTCTTTGCAAGACATAGCAGAAATTGTGAATCTCATAAAGAGAAAAATTGTGAATTGTGAAGTTAGGTGCATGTACCTAACTTATGGTGAATTTTATTACGCCCACAGTTTATGTGTCCTGAATTCGTTAATTATGCCTATAAGTAACTTCCTTAATTTTAAAAAGTATACTCAAACAAACTAAACAACGCCAACAAGGCAGATGTTCACTCAACACATATATTATTTAGACAACCTATTAATTACGCCCAAACAGAATAACAAACATAAATAAAATTCGCCAAACAGACAGACAACACGAAAAACTCCACCGAGCTAATTAATACAATTACCGAACTGTTGTAACGCGATAAAATAATCTCGGGGTTTGCGACGTGTGCCGGCAATTTGTCAATTACGACAAACGACGGCAAGAGGAAATCCCTGGAGGTACGGATAACGCACGGCTGGGACGATGCCGATGTGACGTTGTTTTGGAAACGTTGCGGTGAACGTTTTTTGATGGAAAACTGTGAGGCAACTGTCGGCAGGCACGTAGATCTTTTAAGCTACTTTTCATTGGTGATATGAATGTAGCGCCATTATTTTGAATACGGTTTATACTCACATAATTAGGTGACTCACTTTATACGATGATGGATAAATTCTTGTAATTTTAAGAACGTTCACAGTCTGCGGGGCAACTGTGTAACATATTATCAATCAGAATCGGTTTCATTTTGACAGTTCAACAACATTCATTGCGTTATTTACGTGTTGAGCAGACAAATGTTTCGAACTTATGAAGCAATGGATTAGCAAGTTGCTTCAAAGTGATTCAGATTCCGATTGATAGTGCGTTACACAATTAGGGTGCCGATCTCAGTCTCAATCTGTCAAACATGCCATATAATTTTCCTAGATTTTTGACACGTTTTTGACATTAATTGTCGCTGAGATGAGATTGTGACTAGATTTTAAAACTTTTTAATTATAAGAGTTGGCCTTCTGGTAGGTATTTGAAATAGTAAAATGCAACCACACCTTTTAGTAATAAAATCCAAATGTAGGCATTAAACACTCAGTGATAATTATGTATCTGTCCAGTTCATAGCGAGACTTTTTGAATGATTATATTTAGTTATATACGTAAACAAGCTTCTGAAAGTTACCAACATAATATTAAAATCGTGCTAGCTCCCAGCCAGCATAACTTTGCTACTTTAATCAAAATATTCCGGTTGACTCAACTGTTTTCAAACTCGCAGTCAACGTAAAATATCTACACGAAGCATGGTCCTTTGTCCGTTCTATCGAACTCATACAATTTTCATGCTGTTACGGGTATGAAAGAAAAACTGACTCGGCAGTCAACTACATCTGGTTCCGTAAAGTTCGTTAAAGTCAGGTGAGAATGTGAATTCAAAGGTAATGGCTGTGGCAATAGGGAATGTTGCCCCAAAAATAATATTGTACCTACAAGTTTTTCGATATTCTTTATTTAGTTCTAAGAGTATGTTTTTGAAGAGCTTTGGTATTTTTTTATCATTATAACTGTAACCTTAGTTGACATTTGTAATTATTGTATTATTGTGACATTTTTACTGTAATTCAAACGATTTGACATTGATTTGTATTATTTAATTCTCTTAATTTTCATTTAAAATTTTAATATCTTTTTGTGCAAATTAAATAATAATATGTTTTGCATGCCCATGTGATGGTAGAGCATGGAGGTCTCTTATAATAAAACATCTATTACTAAATACCCATGTTTGCAAACCAATAAATTATTTGATTTGATTTGATTTATTTTGATTCGCTTTTGATTAACGTCATCCTATAATTTACTTAGTTTTCATAAGCCAAACGAAAATGACTGTTTCACAGAACTATGCTGCAAAAGATCATTATAATAATTTCGTTAACTCAAAGCCACATAACAAAGTTTAGTTTATTAGTTTACCTCAAAATTACACATGGGTAATAATAATATTATTATATGTATCTAACAACACATTAGTGTTGTATGAAAACGTCAAAACAGACATGAATCGGAACTTTTACCTAGTGTCCTAATATAAGCGATCGACGCGCGAATACGCGACCATTTGTCACTCATTTGTTCGAAAAACCCGAATGTGCTTTTGTAGGCGCAACAATAGTCAAAAAGTCTTAATAATAATAATAAATCATTTATTTGCATCAATCATGGTATACAATGGTGTTAAACTTATTTAGAATGGCAGAAACATGTTTAGCATAAAACATAGCATGCCAACATAAAGGGGCTTACTATAAAAACTTAAACACTTGTTCAACGTGTCACTGTTACGTCAAAGTCCATATAATTATGTCGTATTTAAAAGGTGTTTAGTCTAAACAAATGATAAACACTGTTTTGTGGTAGTATGGTCTTAGGCTTAGCAAAATCTTACAGGCATTAACATTTTTTATCCATGAATTCTTTTAAACTCTAGTAATTACTATAAATGAATGCAACGATCGCGCGTTTGCGCGACAATCGCTCGTATTAGGACGCAACCTGATGAAACACGAGATCAATAAATACCACCATAACGTAGCATTAATTAATGAGACCCCTACAAATTAATTACCATGTTAATTATTGATGTTTGTTTCACTTCCGATTCCGTTGTTAATATTACTCTCACTGCGAACTCAATCGGTTATTGTTTTCATTATTTCATAGCCAGCTTTACTTTTCCCATTATTCGCTCAGAAATGAGTGAGAAAACAATGAGAATAATAAAATAGAGAATATAACAATGGAATGGCATAAAAATGTGTGACATAGTTGTGTGTGAAAACTGATAATGGTAGGCAGAAGGGTGCAATGGGGGTTAAAAGGGGTACAATAGGAGGCACAAGGGGTGCAAAGGGGATCTCAATCCGAAAACTTTCGCAATTGGATATGAATTTCTTAATGACTGCTACGATTAAGAATTTGTAATAACGGTACTTGCAAAGAAGAGCTCGTTGCTATTAATACCAGTCACTAATTGTATAAAACTACTTAAATTGATCCAAATAAGAACAGAACTGATGGGTTGTAAACGTTCAATGTAAAATTCTTCCAATTCCTTGTATGTACAGATGCCAGCACATCAAGCTACCCGAAACTGTCAAATTTTCCCAATCAACTTTGAACCTTATGCTTTAGCGATAAACTTGAAAATGTATTAAAAAAAACTTGACAGATTGTAGTAGCATGATGTGCTGGCGTCTGTACATAAATGATATCTGCATCTTTACCAAAAAACATAATTATGCTCTACTAACAACATAGTGAGATCCTAACTAGACAAAAAGGGCTAAGTTTCGCATCCCTTGTCTCAACCACCCTGTCATAAATAGAGGTATAAATGAATTAATTTTATGAAAGAATTTATTTATTAATTTATTTGTGGACTAATTTCATCTATTATGTATGTGACTTAGAATTTTTATTTAATTTTATTTTGTATTACTTTATTTTGATGTTTTATTTAGATTGTGAATTGAGTTGGATTACTGTAATGGAATAATTAATTGTATTTTTTTTTTTGCTAATATAGTTTATAAGTGAGTTTTACTAACATTATGGATCGTTGTAATCTGATATTTAAAACAATAAATAATAATAATAAAGATGTCTATAAGAAAAATATGTTTAAATATGTGCCTTAGTTTATAATAACTTACCAAACGAGTTAAAATTATTAAAGGTGAACGTGTTCAAGAAAAAAATGACAGAAAGGCTTCTAAAGTGTTGTTTTTACTGTATTGAATCTATGAAACATAAAAATTTGTTTATTTATTAGAATGTTAACAATATAAATTAATAAATATGTCAATTATTTAGTCATAAATACACAACAATTACAATTTACAAGCTAATACTAAAATATATATATAAATATAAGAATATAATAAAAAAAATAAGAAAAAGATAGGAGATTAATGAGCATCAAAAAATTCGTCCGCATCGCTGTCAATAATAATAATAATAATAAATTCTTTATTTCGGACAACAAAAGATCCACTGTGTTAGTAAATTCCTTATAATTAATGTTAGTGTCAATGGGATAAGTGCAAAAAATAATAATAAATTGAAAAGTGAATAATTTTATGGTACTAGTATATATTAATATATTAAGAATGTATGTAAACTTAATAAAAATTTGCTAGCTTGCTTGCAGGCAGAACACTGGTTATAAGATCTTTTGTTTACCAAAATAATGTATTTCTAGCAAATAAACGTTTGATTTGATCTAAATTCATATTAAAATAATGTGAAAAATTTTGTTCGTATTTTATGGTCATGCCAAGCTACTTCTTCTAAAATCATAAACTACAAATACAAAGCTAGAAATCTACTTTTTTCTTTTTTGTTTTTCCTACTGTACATCGTCTTGCAACCTAAGCGACAAATATTAGATTACCATATTGAGGTCAAACGGCAGAATTTTATTTTATCTACTTTGGTAAGGAGGGAGATTCTGTTGCTTATCACTTTATTGTGCTTTAAGATTGTCTTTATCTGCATTTTTTCAGATATCGGTCATTACTATAAAGCCTTTAATGTCAAGGAATTATAAATTAATCTTAAATGCCTGAGAAGTAGTAAACCGAGAATTTTAATGAGATATTTCACTCATAAAATCTTATCCCTGACTAAAGAAAATGTTCTCAGAAAGTCTTAGGCATAATACTGAGCTCCGACTCTATAATAATAGGAGTCATTAAACAAAATAGACTGCCCAGATGAAAGAGAAGTGGGGTTTAAAGCAATTTTCCGGCATTAAACGATTATAAATTCAGACTTAACATTCTGGAACGTTAACTGCGAGAGCGACTGAGGAAAATTTATTTAACGCAGAGAGTTCCCACAGTCCAACCGTTCCATAACCAGGAGCACCTTCATACCCATATGCTGAATGCAAATGCCTTTCACTTAGTAAAGAGTAATAGCTTAGATAAGTAGCCCCTGACTTAGCACATTTACCGCCTTGATAATACCTCGAACCGATGTTTCTGTAACATCCATTTTACTCAGACCCACATCACTCTCGATGGTCGCCCCCTCTCTCCGTTTGCTCTTTGATTCCGTATCCTGTTGAGAGGGGAGGGGGAGGTCTAGCTAAAATGGCTTTGTCCGAAGAGATGGTTAGAAATTATGGGCGAGCATTTGTCAAAGTCCTGCTTGCAGATTGTAACGAATAGTGTGTAAGTATGTTTCAATGGATGGACAGTGTGTTGGGTGATGGTAATTCCTTGTATGAAATGCAATACGAATTTTCGAAGTCGAAATGTTTTGTATCCCTGTTTGGGTGGCGTTTGTGACAGTGCACGGTGTAAATTTTCCTTTAGTTAAAACCACAAGTACGACTTTGCACCTTTCACCAACTATACCAAACAACGTGATTATGTTTTGTCACCTGTTTGTTAACCTAGGTCGGTTCATCTCTTGTTTCCCCGAACTACCCCGTTGCATCGCATCGTCTGCCTTCTCTGTTACTTTGCTGTAGCTTACCGTTCTTTCCAAATTTTTTCTTATCCTCGGCTCCTTGGGTGATGTTAAATAGCCTCAAGTATTGAGCTATCAAATGCAAAAATAATTTTTCGATTCCGTCCGGTAGTTCCAGAGATCAGCACGTTCAAATAAAGTCTTCAGCTTTATAATAATAAAGCTAAAGATTTTGTATGACCTTTTAAAGATCAATGAAGATCCCACGTTAAACAATTAGAATTGCCGAGGTGATTGAGACAGAGAAGCCTATATTATGTAACCTTAATATTATAGAATACTAAGCGCCGCACTCAAACTGCCAAGGTCAGCGCACGCATTTCAGACAACTAATTAAAAGTTTAAGTTGACGAGTAATAGCTTTTGTTTTTCCGCTTATGAATTCGTAACTCATAATAACAGCACATAATTAGCTCCAGAGTTGGCAGGATAGGGTGTTTTGGAGTTACGCAACTCTTGAATGTTTAAATTTTGAATTTTAAAATGCGTTTTGAAATTACGCATCTTGGGAATTGTTGAGTTAGAGTGTATGATTAAATTAAATGAATTGGGGAGAAGTATGGTGTTTATAAAACGTGAAGAATACACGTGACACGTGAGAACGGTTTTCAATTTAAGGTTGTTGGAACAACTTTACCAAATTGGGTATCATTGCCTTCAAAGCCCGATGGGACAACGCAGGCCGTTCATTGGATATTGGACCCGAGTAGATTGAAATGACACCTACTATAGTCAGGGCCTTGAAAATGTTTCGAGAGATTCGCGAACTGAGATTGTTCTGCAAATGCCCCAAAGAAGCGAAGGCAAAACTAAGATGTCTATTGCGTATCAATGGCCTAAAGGCCTTTTTCATTTCTCAATCTCTCTTCGTCAAATCTGTCGTCAAATTAAAGCTGCCTTAATATATATTTTTTTACTGTATGATGACTTAAGACTGTGCCGACCCTACAGTGGCGCCCTCATCGTTTGTTTGGTTATTTCATACAATTTAGAATGAAAATGCAGAAAACAAGCACGTTAAGTTGTGCTTCACAAGATTATACGTTAATATTATTAGAAGCGGTAGTTTTATATTGTTTAGTTTTATCATAATCCTTAAAACGGAATATAGTGGCCACTTTTATCCGTTTTAAGGATTATAATGAAACTAAACAATATAAAGCTACTGCTTCTAATAATATTAACGTATAATCTTGTGAAGCACAACTTAACGTGCTTGTTTTCTGCATTTTCATTCTAAATTGTATGAAATAACCAAACAAACGATGAGGGCGCCACTGTAGGGTCGGCACAGTCTTAAGTACAACACAACTGCCATACCTACCATTTATATTTTTTTATTTAAAGGATTTGTTTTACGCTTAGGCGACGTTGTCAATCCCATTGTGCTTTTACAAAAAATAACACCCATTACGACAATTTAGTTGAAAAGTGCGTTCCTTTTGTTGGTATATTGGACACATTCCACAAACATAATGCTGTGTATCTTCTACTTCATCATCATCTGCCTAGCTTTTTCCCAACTATGTTAGGGTCAGCTTCCAGTCTAACCGGATGCAGCTGAATACCAGTTTTTACATAGAGCGACTGTCTATCTGACCTCCACAACCCAGTTACTGGGTAATACCTACGATACCTCTAGGTAAGGTGTCTGTGACAACCAGTGTCACAGATTTTCAGGCTTCTGACTACCCGTAACGACTGCCAAAGATCCACGAATGACAGCCGGGACCAACGGCTTAACGTACTTTCCAAGGCACGAACGGGACTTGGTGTGTAAAGATGGTCACCCATCCACAGACCAACCACGGCAAGCGTAGCTTAACCTGATCGATCGACCTGTAATTAAGCATCTGTCTGGCATTACTGCTGAAATGAACCATTTTGACACAGCCGTGAGACACACACCATTGTTGTTTAAAACATTATTTTTATTTTGATCATTTTGTATTTCAAGAACTGTGTTCAAATAACCTTTTTTCTTTCTCTCTGTCATTCTGTGTAGCTGTTATTATTTAGCCGCGGGTCCCTCTTTTACCACACACGTCTGTAAATACTCGTAATATCGACAATGCTAGATCTTTAAGACAAGTCAAATACGATAGAATCAATACGATGTTAAACTTACAATTCTCACAACGGTATCGGAGCTCAGAGCTCTTCGGAACAAAACCAATTGAGTACTAACTTCGTGTAGTGTAGTATATTAGTAAGTGTGTAGGTATGTATAAACGGGTGTTGACTTGCAGCTTCGGAGTTGTAAAGTAGAAAATAGAAATGTGTATATAATTGTGAATATTCAGTTTATTGATATACTAGCTGCGCCCCGCGGTTTCACCCGCGTAAGTTTTGATCCCGTGGGAATATCGGGATAAAAAGTATCCTATGTGTTATTCTGATGTATAAACTATATTACTGTAAAGTTTCATCAAAATCCGTTCAGTAGTTTTTGCGTGAAAGAGTAACAAACATCCATCCATCCATCCTCACAAACTTTCGCATTTATAATATTAGTAGGATTAGCGATTCGCCTTTTCTTTGCAGGGGTGCAATGGCGGCATTTCCATACATCGTGAATTCTGTGCGTTAAATATTAATCTAAACTAATAATATTATAAAGAGAAAAGATTTTATTTTTTCTATGTTTGTTTGTAAAAGATAATCTCAAAAAACACTTAACCGATTTTAAAAATGATTTCACCTATAGAAAGCTACATTATCAGCAAGTAAAATGGGCTGTATTTTTTAGTACAATATATTGACCACAATGTACTAGAAGACAAGACTTACGTCACGACATGACTTACGACTTCCACGCGAACGAAGTCGCGGGCAGAAGCTAGTTAGTTACATACATGAACCTTCCGGAATCAATCTAAATGATGGTGAAAACCAAACCCGTTACATAGCGAACAGCGCGGGCACACAAACAGACACGAAAAGCGACTTTAATTCATAAATATCGATTATGGAGTTTTATTAAGAACGTTTCTTTTAGAAATGATAATTCTTTCCCAACTACAACAGATCTTTCGTCTGAGAAAAAGTGAGAGAGTGTCAAAGAGCTACTGAACTAGTATTCTTCTTCAACCGTATTTTTACGAACTTCCTTAAGAGCCTATACTACCTCAGCTAAAATTCACTCTTTATCTCGCTCGCACGATACTGCTCGCCGACTGAGTGAGAGCGAGACAGAGTGCAGTGCTAGGCGGCAGGCAGCGCCAATAGTTTAGGTATTTGCTTTTTACGGTGAAAATAATGATAATTAAAAAAACATAAGATCTGCTTTATGGTTAGTTCGGTTAGTATACAAAGTTTCATGATCTAATTTGAAGTATTTTTTTAATACCAGTGGTTTATTCTTCGGTTTGGAGGTAACTTTGGATTTTTTTTCTATCGCGAAAATTTTATGGAATCGTGTTTTTGTCAAACTTAGGACCTAACATTAATCCTCAACTTTACCATATATTTATTTCAAAATTAATGCTGCAGTATTTTCGACATAACGGAGGATTATGCTAAGCCATTTGAGGTAGTATAAGCCCTTAGCCATAAGGATAGCTCACATACACACCATGGTAACTATGTAACATATCCCGGAATTAACGTACACCACTCAACACCCCAATTAGAATATTATGTTCTAATCATAATACAGGGTGGAATCGAAGTCATGGGCATTATTTTAACCTAAGGCACTACTCACGATACTGATTGCATTAGGGCTATTAATACGCAAATCAAAAATATTATTAATGCAAGTAAGGAAAACCTTAAAAATGTAGTAAGTCAAATTGCACAAGGCTTATTATTGCAAATAAACACTTAAAGTAATTAAAACAAAATACTTCGTTAACGCCAATAATTGTTGAAATATCAAAATCTTAAAGCGCAGTACAGCGCAAAGCGAAATGTAAACAAACATCACCTGCGCGCGCGCGGGTTTTTCCTTACAAGTAATAATAACAATGGGCTACAAGACATTCCGTCCGGCGGGATTCCCTGAACTCTCTCCGTCCCACTCCCTCACTCGCAAAAATACGAATATCACCCCCGCGCGGGGTATGCTTCCCGCCGCAACACGAAGTCACGAACCCGGAACCAGTGTCATAACGACTGCGCAGGTGCATTGACGCGTAATTGATTTATTGATCCCGTGACGTAATCGCCGTACTCGCCGCTCGCGGCATACGGTGCTTGGATTGCAGTGTATTAAGTGTTAGTGTAGTAGTTGTGTGTTGTGTGTGTGTTTGTGTACACGATGCCTCGACCGCGTAATGTGCAGGCTAGGTACACCAACCAACAATACCCACAAATGGTTGTAATTTACGATCGCGCAAGAAATTTAGTATGAACTCGTGAAATGTTCCATCGGCGCTACCCGAACGACCCTATTCCTTCACGGGGTCTCATTCCACCAGAACCACTCAGAACCTGTTGGATTTTTCGTCTTTTCACGTGCCAGCACATGCACAAGCTCGTGGAAGAGCACCCGTTTACCCTCTGTCACTTTACCGACAAATAAGGTTTTTTCAAAACAATCCACAAGCTAGGTACGTAAATGTTTTTTTTTAATGTATGTTAGTTGACGTAGTTTTGACCGTCCTAAGCCGGCAAAGTACGAAGGGAAAATTGGAATTTATTATGAATCAATTCATTGGCAACTTACGAATGTCACGTGAGTCGGGCGGGGTCAAAGAATTCACGCCCAATGACGCGCGTACGGCGTAGTGTACCTACGCATTTGCTATCGAGAAGTGCAACTAATTTGATACTTTGTATGACTTACTACATTTTAAGGTTTTCCATACTTGCATTAATAATATTTTTGATTTGCGTAATAGTAGCCCTAATGCAATTAGTATCATAAGTAGTACCTTAGGTTAAAATAATGCCCATGATATCAAATGCACCCTGTATATACACTGAATTTTTTTACTATGTTTATAACATTCTTTTTTTATTAAATTAGTTATACTGATTGTGGGAGACAGTTGTGGTCACATTAAAAATCTACATAATGCACGCAGTCGCATTATACAACGTGGCGCTACAATGGTGACATTAATTTAACACACGGGTAGGGCTAGTGCCTATTAATCATATAAATTTTTATAGGTTAAAATAATTCGTAAATTGAAAAAAAAATGTTTTCAAACAAACTAAATAATAAAAAAGTAACTAAAATTGGGATCACCCTTGCAAAAATTCATTCATGAAATTACTTACCTATACTCCATTTACAATAAGATTAGAAATTTAAACAAACCTTTTTTACAGCTTGTTCAACCGATTTTGACTTCTATTCCGTAGGCATAATAAGGATGGCATTAAAAGCAAAAAATTGCTTACAATAACAACTGTTTGCTGCTTTTAATGCCATCCTTATGCCTACGAAATAGAAGTCAAAATCGATTGAGCAGACGGTAAAAAAGCTTTGTTTAAATGTCTAATCTAAATGGAAGTTAGCTGCTGGCTTACGTTAACTCGGAGCGACAACGCGTCGTTTCGCGCGCTAACAATCGCGTCTTGTATGTACCTACTCGTAATCGGTCCGATTCTTTGACGGCATATTATCAAAGAAACCGAGCGGCGCAAGTGGTACCTACAGCCAGCGGAGGTGCTTAGTGTCTAACAGAGTATGCACTTTTCTAAATTTGAATGGGTGCCACTTTTCGCGCTTTAATATCCTATGGACGGCTCTGTGATGGACTTGAAAATTAGGATCATGTCCGCATATTCAGCTGCTGTGTAGTTCGGATGTGTATTTGCCATCACAATCACAAGTTTACACAAGCATTAATAAAATAACACAAATAAAAGCGTCTGTATCGCAAGAGATGTAAACGTACCTACTAGATTAGAAAACGAAAACAAAGCAAAGCGTCTTTATTGCAGTATCTAATTACACAAAAATAAATAAATAAAACAAAAAATATTAGACACCGTAGTGTGAAGAAGTGTATCAAGGACACGGGTTCGGCTATCACTAGAAATGCAAAAAAAGAATTCGAGTTCGGTGCGGCGGCGGGTGGAAGGGAGGGCGCGCGTCGCCTGCGCCGCTCGCCGACAAAGGGCTATCTCTTTCCTTCAATTGGGTACTCTTTGCATTTGTTTCATCCTAATAGTATTGCTTATTCGTTTTAATTTCATTGATGCGATGTTATGATCCGTGACCCCGGCAAATGACCGCTGCGCGACAGTTCTTTAAATACAGGTTGCTCTAAGATGCCATTTTCTAAAATTTAAAATAAATCCGTAAATAATAACGTTTAATAGAAATATCATTTCTAAATGAAACGACAATGTGAAAACGTATATGTTTGTTAAATTAATGTCACCATTGTAGCGCCACGTTGTATAAGGGTATAGTGTAGTGGTTACTTCATTCATTTCGGTTTGTTTTGACAATACAACGGAAATGTCACAGTAATTTGCGTGGTTTTAATTATTTTTGGGAGTAAACGACTCTGAATAAACTACTTTCATAATGTGCGTTAATTCAGTTACACTTTGTATAAGTCAGTCAGCAAAATGCATGGTAGCAAAGCAAGCTAGTGATACGTACACTTCATTAAAGCTGTACATAGGGATTATTTTAAACAAAGCAGAAACTAAAATAGCTTCCTCATGTAGCCATCCCCTTACGAAATACAGTCGTGTCGTGTTATCTGAGAGCAAAGAACCACTGACTCACTTACTCCTCATCTGCGGAACCATAAAGCCTACAAGCTTCAAATTAGACACGTTTGTTTGTCTTTACGCCTGGGATAGGTTAGCTATGAAACAGAAAACTATTTTTTTTTGTGATTCCGCTAATTCGTAAGACAAACGATTGCTGAAAGTACTGCCGATCGATTCTGTAAAAATCTCACTGTGATATCTTAGGTGAAGTGAGCGTGAAGTGAGCTATCAATAGGGACAATCCCTAACATCAGGTGGAATGACAGCTCACTTCACCTTAGTTTTCACGGTGAGATTTTTACAGAATAGCACTGCTGAAAACTAAGTGAACTTAGATGTTAACATTTAAAAAAAAAAATACAGGGTGTAAATAACTGTCGACTACGCATTCTGTACATCAAACTTGGTCTGATTTTTCCATCGCCATTGCACCAGATGAATTTTATTCGAGGAATAAAATTGACATTTGACACTTTTTGTGTGAATGAACTGTCAAAATTATTCCCCAAATAAAGTTATCAGATTATTGAAAAATCATCCCTAAGTAACATTGCACAAAAATAATTATTTTTGATGTAATGCTGTTTACGGCAGAGCGCAATGTAACGCACGCAAAACATTGCGCTTATGGGTGCATGCAACAGTACAGGGCCTCAAGTCTGCTATTACAATAGTGTCAGAATGGTCTATCATTGATTTTATAATTGTTGATTTTGACAAGTTTGGTAATCTACTAATATAATGGCGTCATTATGACTTTCCAATGGTCAACCACTGACACTCCATTGAAAGAAATGGCTTAAAATGGTAATCTCGTACATAAATGAATAAATGTAATGTTTATTGCTATCTACGAACTTCTTACTACCTCAGATTGCAAATACTAATACGTAATATGTAAAAATATATATTAAATGAAATCTAGCATAGTTTTTCTCAGACCATCGACAGACCAATGATCGACCATTATGAATTTAGCAGATTACGAACTTTTAGCAAAATGACAATGGGATCGTGTTGGAATGAAGAATTTATAAAAATAGCAGACTTGGGCCCCAGGAGTCGTGGGGGTATTTAAAGTTGTGTAATAAAATTAAAAAATTGTTTTCGTAAAAAAACGTCAGTAAAAGTTGACATTTTGACCTTCAATATCTCCGAAACCAGAAGGTTCACAAGTATGGTTCAGTACAAAAAAAAATAATATAATTACAAGGAGTACAGTCAACATCAATCTTAACTGTTCACTAGTTTTGAAAAAAAAAATTACTTCTTAGTTCTGAAGCGAATTGAGTTCATAACTTTTGGAATCAAAACTGATCACGAATATATGGCAGCTGTACTAGTAGTAAATCCTACTAATATTATAAATGCGAAAGTTTGTGAGGATGGATGGATGTTTGTTACTCTTTCACGCAAAAACTACTGAACGGATTTAGATGAAATTTGGCACACAGATACTTTATAACCAGGATTAAAACATAGGATGCTTTTCATGCCAATTTTTCCACGGGATCGAAACTTACGCGGGTGAAACCGCGGGGCGCAGCTAGTGTTTGGTATAATTTACAATCACATATACTTTTGAATCACTTTGACGCCACACAGTTCTGATGCGAACTCCGTTCATTATTTACTTTTGCTGTTGACTGTACAAGTGACTCTCAGCTTCATAAAGTGTCTTTTTACACCCGTTGTATAAAGTAATACAAACGGTCCAGGTATTTGACATCTCAAGCACGAGAGTTGGGTTTGGGTCTACCAATTACTAAAGTGACTTGTTCATTGGCGACTCTTTCATTTAATATACTTCCTACCTTACTTAAAGTAAAGCCAGTGATGTCACATCACTGACACGGCTTACTGACTGCTGACTGGTGTGTGTGTGTGTGATGTTACTGGTCAACGGTAAGAGAAAACATTCTCAAAGAACATGGACGTATAATATTCTGAAATCGTTTACTCTCTGTGAGTAAGCGTGGTGATTGATACTCCTTAAGTTTCCGCTTAAAAAGAGGTTCAACTCTGCAGTGGGGCAATTTCAAACTGGTATCAACAACTTTAAATAAAATAAACATTAAACACACTGAAAAACCATTTAACTGTGCTCCGCTGTCCCGCGCAATCAACTACAAAGCTTAATTCAATAAATAAATTAAAAGTAAATTACCCATATTAAATTCCCATATAATTTTCCGCAACATTTTGTTTTTAAACTGTTCAACCACACGCATACGTCATTGAGCGTCGTAAAGCTATAACCACACTGTACTGTAAGCCGCTTAAGTACATACTTGAGTGAAATGTACAGAATTAAATCGTAAAATACGCTAACATTGTGTTTTGGCGTAGTTATTACGTGTGAATAAAGAGATTCGGGGATAGAAAGTGATGATAAATTATTTGCAGCAAGAAAAAAGTATGCGGTCCGGGGACTCTCGTCAGGAACAAAGTTCTTTCAAATTCAAATTCATTTATTTTCCAGGTTTACAAATGTATGATCTTAAAATTATAATGGCCTCTTTACATTCTACCATTACTTATGGTGTGCAAATCTTTAATTTTAACCTATACAATTACATTCCTTCAGTTATAAGGTCCAATAAAAACAGAAAATAAAATAAAATTTTAGACAGTAACAACAGATAACAAATAATGTCTCATGCATAATAAGTATTTATGGAACAAATTAATTAATAGCTGTCAAATTATACCTATAATCTATATTAGTTCAGCAGATCTATATAGTTTAATAAAAAACCTCCCTACACGAGACTTGCGCGTACACACATCTTCAGTAAATATGAGGCTTCTCAACAAGACCTGAGTAAGCGCATGCAGGAGGCTAATGAGTTGGCAGACCTGGTCAAGTACAATGCGGAGAGGTATGAGTCTCTGACAAATAACCTCTCTTTTAGCTGTACCTGCTCCCAGGGACCCCAGCCTCAACTCCCACCCACACCCACACCCTCAGTGGCTCAATCCGTAGGTAGCTGTATTAATGATGATAACAATAGTAGGAATAATTTAATTAACACTACTTATGTATTTTCTGACAAATTTGGTCAAGGTTATGGTAGGATATTTAATCAGTGTTCGGAACATTATGTAATTAATAATTGTTTACCCGGTGCCAGTTTTAGCCAATTAATTAGTAATATTAAATTGACAAAAATAAACCCCAGTTCAACTGTTATATTATTATATGGGGATAGTTTAAATGTAAGAAAAAAAGATATAATTGAATGTGTCCATTTGATGTTACATCTTAATGAGACCAATAATTGTAAATTCATTTTTTGTGCCTTGCCTTACTCATATTATTTAACTGATAAGCAAAATATGCATACCTATAATTTAAATATGTTAATTTATAATAGGACTTGTCGTCGCAGTGACGCTATTTTATATTTTGATTGTAATCAATTCATTACTAATTACAAACTGACAAGTTATACTATGTATTTACCACCTAGTTGTAGGAGACAAATTGCTAATCTTTTAGCATATAATATACACAGTGACACTGGTACCTGTAGTATACCATCGATTACTGTTAGTAGTAGTACTAACACTACTTTTGATACGCCTTGTAGTTTAAACTCTTAGGTGCGACAACGGGTCAGCCTCATATGTTGAATGTTGTACATCAAAATATGCAGGGTCTGTCCGGCAAAGAGCTAGAGTTAAGTTTATTTATGGAGAACTATGATGTTCACGTGTTATGTTTGACTGAACATTGGTTGAAAGAACATGAAGTAGTGTTTATTAATGATGATAACTTTACTGTACAGAGTGCATTTGTCAGAAAAAGTGCTATTCGTGGTGGCTCTTTAGTTCTTGTTTCAAACAAGTTAAAATGTAAACAACGTTTAGATTTAGTTAATCTTTCAATCGAGCGCACTATTGAGTTGTCTTGTGTTGAACTTGAGCGACATGTTATAATTTGCGTTTATCGACCCCCCTCTGGGGATTTTATTAGTTTTGAATCGGTAATGGAAGATTCTCTCCACAGGTTGAAATCAAGTAACAAAAATATTATTTTATGTGGAGATTTCAATATTAATATTCTAGATGTTACTCCATTAAGTATTAGACTTCTCAATCTGTTTAGGTCTTATAATTTAATTAATTTGTTTTTTGAACCTACTAGGATTACGGCATCTTCCTCAACTTGTCTTGATAATATATTTAGTGATTGTGATGCCAAAAATAATTTAGTGTTAACTGACTTAACATCCGACCACTGTGGTTTATTAGCTAGTTTCCCCATGCCATTACCTAAAAAGCCGCATAAATTTGAATGTAGGCCTTATACAGCTAGTCGTTGCAAAATGTTTAAAAATAATATAGCTCAAAGAATTACACCATCTATAGTTGAACACGAGAATCCTAATGAAATTTATGGTGCCCTTTTTGCTGTCGTGCAAAAAGAGTACCAATCTACTTTCAAGTCCAAAACCATTGACATTAATGGATCCTCTGTTGGCTTTAACCAATGGGCTACTCCAGGTATTTATAGAAGTAGAGCGAGACTATACGAGTTATATGGTTTGAAAAAATACAGGTTTGATACTCCTTTCCTAGAGTATGTAAAAAATTATTCAAAATTATTTAAAAAAATTTGTGCTTTTGCTAAATCAAAATTTTTAAGTGATTCAATTAAAAATTCGAGTAATAAAGTAAAAACCACTTGGAAAATTATTAATAATGAAATGGGTAAATCGGTTAAACAAGATAAACAACTTGAGATTATGGTTGACAGCAAATTAGTTAATAAAGCTGCTGACGTAGCTGAGGCATTTAATGAGTTTTTTGCCAACATACCTGTAACCACGACTCGCTCCTTAAATTCGTCCCCGTCTAAAGCTGAAAACCTTTTGCATAGTAGTGTACCTAAATGTAGTCGCTTATTTAGCTTCGAACATGTAACCCCGCGTGATGTAGTTAATGTTTTTAACACACTTAAATCTAAAAACACCGGTGATTACTGGGGCATCTCCATTAAACTTTTAAGTAATATAATAGACATCGTAGCCCCCTATCTAGCTGTTACTTTTAATAAATGTGTTGATTTAGGAATTTTTCCTGACCTCATGAAGAGTAGTAAAGTCATACCTTTATTTAAATCAGGTAATAAAAATGACGTTGGCAATTTCAGGCCTATTTCTATCTTACCTGCATTTAGCAAAATATTTGAAAAATTAATACTCAAGCAGCTGCTAAGACATTTTAATTTAAATAGCCTCCTTCATAATGAACAATATGGCTTTACAAAAGGTCGTTCAACTACAGATGCGGGTGTTGCTTTGCTGAAACACATATTTAATGCATGGGAGGACTCGCAAAATGCTATTGGAATTTTCTGTGATCTCTCCAAAGCCTTTGATTGCGTGCACCATGACACACTTTTACGTAAACTACGTCATTACGGTGTCCAAAACGAAGCTCTCAACGTAATAAATTCTTATTTACATAATAGGTTCCAATGTGTAGATGTTAATGGTGTGAAATCTTCTGGGCTACCAGTTCAGTTAGGTGTACCGCAAGGCTCAATACTGGGTCCATTCTTGTTCTTAGTATATATTAATGATTTACCTTTCTATTTAAAGGGCATCTGTGACGTTGTACTGTTTGCAGATGATACCTCTCTTATTTTTAAAGTAGACAGGAATAGACAAGATTTTGACGACGTAAACAGTGCACTCTCTATTGTTACGGATTGGTTTACGTCAAATAACCTAGTTCTCAATGCCAAGAAAACGAAATGTGTAAAGTTCGCCTTACCGAATGTTAGAAATCTAGGACCCAACATCGTCTTAGATAAAGAGGTGCTTGAAACTGTGGGCTCGGCAGTTTTTCTTGGAATAACATTAGATGCCAAACTTCAGTGGGGACCACATATATCAAGCCTAGCAGGAAGGCTCAGTTCGGCTGCCTACGCCGTCAGGAAAGTAAGACAATTCACTGACGTTGATACAGCTCGTTTAGTTTATTTTAGTTATTTTCACAGTGTTATGTCCTACGGTATTCTGCTATGGGGCAAAGCTGCTGATATACAAAATATATTTGTCCTGCAAAAACGAGCTGTTCGAGCAATTTACCAGCTAGGTGCTAGAGTTTCTCTAAGAGATTTTTTTAAAGATATTGGTATTCTCACGGTTGCATCACAGTTCATCTTAGCCAACATCTTATATATTAGGCAAAATATACACTTGTACACTAAAAACAGTGATATTCACAATGTTAACACCAGAAACAAGGACAAACTACGTGCTCCCTTTCACCGGCTTCATAAGGTTCATAACTCATTTGTTGGGCTTGGTATAGCCTTTTATAATAAGCTACCTTCTTCTTGGCTAGATTTGCCTTTTAATGCGTTTAAAGCTCAAGTAAAATCTAACCTTTGTTCAAAGGCATACTATTCCATCAACGACTACTTAAACGATAAGAATAGTTGGTCGCCCTGATTAACTCAAGACAATGTTTATGTTCTTTCTCCAGAATTAGCTTACTGACAGGTTATATGAGTTCATATATTTTTTTTTTTTTCTGTTTTTAGTTGACTTTATAAGTCAATTCAGTTTAATTTTATTTTAATTTATTATTGACATAATCTACTCATTTCAATGTTTTCTAATGAGTTGATTGCAACATATGTGGTTAGCTAGCGACCTCTACGATTGATCACATTTATCTTGCCTGAGCAACCGGCAGCAAGTTCGTCATGCTCCCTTAGATGTCACTGCTTGCGGTAGCGTCGGGGGTCGGGTTGCCTCCTTCCCTCAAATATGGCGAGGGGGGTAATGGCTGATCTTTGCGTTATGCTCGTGAACGGGTGCTGCTTGTGGTGACTGGTCGTCTTGCTGACCTTGGTTTTACTGTTGTTATTACTAATAACTTTTTAAAATTTATTTTACTTCGATGGTCCTAGTTTACCATTCACAGCTATGTGAACTGAACCCAGTATTGCATACATATGTAAGCTGTCACGCCCTTTATACCTGGAGGCTTTTATTTAGGTAGCAAGTTTTTGTTTACATTTTTAATTTTTGCTTGAGTACGTATTGTTTTTATTGTATTTGTGGGTATATTGGCGTGGCAAGCTAACATATGGCAAATAATTTAATTTAATGTGTTCTGTAACGTCAATAACTTTGCATATCTAGTATTGTATACAATTAAATATTTTCTAACTGAACAGACAGCTGTGCTGCTGGGGAGTTTGTTGCGCCACTTCTTCTCCCCAGCGAAAGCACTAGGAAGTGGTGAAGGGCGGGCGTTTTGGGGGGACTGTCTTTTGTAATTGACGTTCGAAAAGTGCTGATTCTCAGCCTAGTTTGAATAAATGACTTTTGATTTTGATTTTGATTTTGACACACTCATACATAATAGAAAGAGGCAGAGAGAGAGAAAGTGTTAATACAGAGCCATCTAGTATAAGTTTTTAGAAGCTCTCCTGAAGTTGTAGCCATCTTAGATTTTCATTTTGACCTCGCTTTAGTACCCTCAAAAACAGTGAAAACTATCTCTCTCGCTCTGTCTTTTCCTATTATAAATGAAAGAAACAAACGAAATGAAAGAGAGAGAGAGAAAGTCGCATGATAAAAATCGTCATGAAACAAAAACGTGTTATGCCCCACAACGCGTTTTCGTGACATGACAATTTCTACCAGTTTTGTCCTGCTGCAAGCCGCGTTAAAGACCTTCGTTCCCACCAACAACTAAATACATTTTTTAACCTTTGAGTGGGTAGGACCTTTGTTTAATACATAAAAAATAATAGTAAAGTTTTACTTTATTAACCCAAAAATTTTGGGTAAGACAAGGTTTAAATAATAAAGATAACGAAGTCATGTTTCTTAAGTTAGCTCTAGAGTTTTGCAGTTTATAATTAAACTTTTAAAAGGCGTAAAATTCTTTAAGCAAATTCAGAGTTAAAATGAAACTCCTCAGAAAGATCTTATCGCACCTAAAATGAATGTTGTTAAATTTTATTTCATCTAAAATTCAGTTACACGAAAAATGAGTTAAAGTTGTGAATTAAACTAATGGAAACTTAGTTTATTTATTTAGAACCTAAGTAAATAAAGTTCCTAACTTTATTTACTTGATAAAAATTGCTGCCATAATTTACCTACTTGGGATTATCTGAGCAAAAATAGCCAAAACAGATATTTCTATAGAAGCATATTTGTAGGGCTACGTCGGAATATGTGCTTTTAAATTTTAAAACCACCCCGCACACTATGCGACATGCGACTGCGACTAGACGCAATGACAGGCTGCGGTCGACAATTTTCATATATTTTATTCAAAGACACTTGGCGTCGAGTAGCAGATTTGCTACGTCAGGCTAAGGGAGTCCCACGCTCTCGCTACTTATCGCAGCGTCTAGACGCAAGTTTCACGTGGACCCCCGATGACAGTCGCATGCGTCAGGTAAGCGTCTTGTCGTTGAGCTATTGCAGCCGCATGCCACATAGTCGCCGTAAATAGCGAGGCTCAGGGGAGGCCCCTTTACAGTCTCCCCAGGGATGTGCCTTATAGGCGTTGCACGGGGGGGTTTTGGAAGTGGTCTTTCCGGAACCAGGATCACCCATGTGCTGATGGTGACCACCGAGGTGGTTTTAATGAGGTAAAAAACCCACACTTCTTCGAGGTCGGGTGCCTTTTGAAGGTAGCCCCCGAAAACAAAAAAAAAAATGTGCGAGGTAGCTTACGGTCGTTGACACAAGAAATTGCCATCACCTGATAGCAACAACTTGCTATCGAAACCACTAATAGCATCACAGGAAATATGAGTAAAGTTGTTCCGGATAGGCGTTGGAAGTGTCAGTCGACGGTACACGAAGGTACACGAATAGTGGAATACATTACATTGTTTGTGAACCGCGTGATTAAATTATTTCTTAGTGTTACGTAACTAGTGTGGAATGTGAGGAGATTGTTTAGAAACGTGGGCTGTGTTGTGGTGGAATTGTTCTAATGACATGTAGAAATAACACAATCTATCAAATCTCATGTTATTCAGCGAGTATTTCGGGACCTTGCCAAGCGGTTGGTCGTATCTTCACATGACCAAAGGGCTGGTTTATTTTTAACCCACTTCAAAAAAGGAGGTTCTGTATTGGACCCGTGTGTATGTATATATGTATGTATGTACGTATGCATGTATGTATGTATATTTGTATGTCCGCGATTTTCTCAAAAACTAATGAACCGATTTTAATGTTTCTTCACTAAAATGATATACATACTTTTAGGAAAGTTTTAATACATAAAACATTACTTAATTATTCTTATGTACGAAGTTATATGCATAAATGTACTGCATCTCCGGCAATTCTGTTCCACTTACAATTAGTTTATATTGATGATGTTTTAACTAATATTCACATAGAAAGTAGTGTTCATTGAATTTGTGTGAGGTAGATACAACTAAAAAATGAAATATAAAAACTAAAAACAAAACACTACAAAATGAAAAATAACTTCGATTTCGGCAATCGGCCTGAGACGCACTCAAACAAATGCAAAACTCAGCTTAGACCTCGCGGGCTGTACGAATATAATATGTCTTTTAAACAGGAATACACCAAAAATTGTTTTTTATTGATAAAAGGATTAAGAAGATCGGATCAGTCCGATCTTCTTAATCACTTTGTTGATTCTTTTAATCAATAAAAAAAACAATTTTTTGACGCGTAAAATACATTCTCTCAGAACTGAGTCTGGGAGGATGCATTTTACTTTTGTTTATACTATACTATATACTATATTACTATATAATAATAATATAATATTATAAAGAGGAAAGATTTGTATGTATGTTTGTAACGAATTGGCTCAAAAAGTACTGGACCGATTTAAAAAATTCTTTCACCATTTAAATGCTACATTATCACTGATTAATATAGGCTTTTTTTTTCTTTTTCTTTTTCACCCGTGCGAAGCCGGGACGGGCCGCTAGTAAATAATAAAAGCATGATTAAGTACCAAATATAAGACTGAATATGATATATTATTAAGAGTTATATCATCGAAGACCAAAGCTGGGATTCTTATTCTCTTTAAAAACGTTATTAGTTTCGCATGACGAGCACTGGCCGTTACATCGGAAAACGCTTAGTTGGACGCTTTTCATAGATTTAATAGATTATGCTGGCATTCTGGATGAAAATTAATCTGATTTAAAGATATATAAGCTAACTAATTTTATTTCGAACTTAGCTTATCAAGCCTAACTAATGAGTAAATTATCTTTCGTAACATTACAACAAACTTAAACTCAAAGCATAGGTAATAGGTAATACGGGCTGGTGTCAGCTACTCCACGTCAATGCGCGTATTTTTCGTACGGAAAAAGTAAAAAAAAGTAAAGAACTCAAATCATTTATTTCAATTAAACCATTTACAGGCACTTTGTCAAAATTAACTAGTCGGTCAGTTAGTCAGAAAGTTGAAGCTAGTTGCCCATTCCAAAACGTAGATCTCTTGGAGAAGAACGGCCAAGAAACTCCAAGGACACTCTTAACCTCGGGGGAGACAGCAATACTTAACACCGCAGCAAGAGGCGAAAGCCACCAGTGGTTGTCTCGTGTGTCTAGATCTTTACCTACATGAAACCAAAGATAATAATGACACTTTGTTAGGTTGGTAGATAAAATTATAAAAATAAAAAGCCACATAAGCCTTACCTTCCCTAACTCCAGAGACACGATTGCAACAAGTTGAGTTACCAAGATATAATGATACCCGAACTCTGTGTCGGAAACTTTCGGCTCGGGCCCCTACTTCGCTACTTTGCAAATTTAAGCAGCAATACTTGTAATGTATGTGCTTTGCAACTCCCTGCAGTACTCCAAGCAGCGAAATAAATTTCACAAAAGTTTTTTTGCTTAGTTTGCAATTTTACGCTGTAATGGGAAGCAGCAAGTTATAGTATTTAAGTTGTCTGTTTATGCACCGCTGTGTTCTTTAAAGTTGTGAGCAAGACAGTTAATAAAAACAGACTATGGAGGTAATATTAGTCTGTAATTATCCTGAGGGCAAGAACCTCTTCTGATACAGAGAAGGAACCAGCTTTGTTTGTTCAATTCTGGTTGTTGATTTCAGAAGTAATCATTAAAAATAAGTTAGTGTTTTCAAAAATAACTTGAAGAAAAACAGAAAAATACATTGTCATGATTAACAAGATTTGCCAGAAAAACTACAATGAACAATAATATTCGTTTAAAAAGACCATACATTAGGAAAATATTTCGTCATTGGCCCCGATTCTGTTGTTCACAAACTAAACTAAATTTAAGTTCAGTGCATCTTTTTCTTTGTATTTCATTATGAAAAGGACAGAAGATAAATATTAATTTAATCCTGTCAAATTAGATAATCCATAAACAAGTTTAGACGTGATTAAAAAATTGGCTACTAAAAATACGTCAATTTACGTCAGGCTCTGACTAATTTGACAGGACTAAACTAATATATATCTTCTGTCCTTTTCTTAGTGAAATAGAAAGAGAAAGATGTACTGAACTTAAATTTAGTTTAGTTTGTGAACAACAGGATCGGGGCCAATATCAACAATCCTAATTTATTTGGTAGTAACGCAACATGTTTTCTTTTTCCATACTCTTTGGCCGTCATTTCAGTAGTTTCTCCATTCTGGGGTGCAACAAAAAAAAAATTATTGTCAATCAAACTGCTAAAAACGCTAAAAAGAAATAGACCAAGAATGTAAATTAATATCAAACTTTTTGTAGCCCATAAAGTACAATTATTACAGTAGAGTAATTAAATCCTACTTATAATTTATAACTTATCATCTGATTACTTAACGTAAGTACAAGCTTATGATTATTGTGCCGTGACATAAATCTAATAGCCGAGGAGTTCTACCTGCCTTATTACTTCGTTGCCATGTAGATGAAAGATTATAAGAAATATACGAAAGACCTAGACTTTTATACTTTTATTTATGAAGAAATAGAACACGCTAGAACGTAGTTAGTAGTTTTTTTTAAATGTAATAAGAAAGATATATTTATAATAATTATTATAATCGAACGGGCTCTGCGAGTTGACTTCGGCTAGGGATGAAACGAGAGAGAGAGTACCAGATACTTTCCTTTCGATACCAAGTATTTTGGGCTGAGTAACAAGTAGTATCGTCAAGTAAGTACTTGTATTGGTACTCGGTCGGTCACACACCACTGATAAATGATTACTTGTCAAAAACCTCATGTGCACAAGAGATTATTAAATTTGCTCTATGGTAGCATTTTTTCTACTGCTCAGTTGGCAGCCTTGCTCATAGATAGATTAGACGCAGACGCCATTATGATGATTTTGTTTTGTTTGTGATTTCCGTAATTTAATCGAATGATTGAATTAAGAGAAGTGGCTATATTTTCAAAAAACAATCACGTGCACATAATGCTTCAAAAACTTTTAGTAATTTTAATACTTATACCATACACTTACTCATATTCTTCTAAGCCTCTAATCCTACGATAAAACTGTCCGATACAAGTAAGCTTCGATACTTTTCATTCGATACCGAGTAGGTATAGATAGATTATGACCATACTTATATGATATCGTTTCATCTCTAGCTTCGGCCCCTCGTACGCCTTCCAAAGGTCCGAGAACCCAGGTGCCCGAAAAATGTCAAATAAAATTACATAAAAAAGTACACAGAGACAGGACTCTTAATTTAAGCGTGCAAATAGCCTAGTACAAAATAAATGTTCAATGACTTTCATGCTAGGAAAAATCTGCAGTGTTACAGTCTGTGGTCATCCATACGTTCATTATGGATTATAATAGACATATTATGGTAATATGCACTACTGTAAAAAAAATAACTAGACTAGTACAATTTGTACTTTATGTTGAGTGCTTGTGGCATAAATAATCGCTTTGTAAATAATGAATATCAATAGTTCATATAGACTATGAATTAAATCTTTAAATACTTGAGATAAAGAGCTGATTATGATTTACTCATTCAGTTGTTACGCTAATATCGACTGTAAAGTAAAGTTTGTAGCGGCATTTACACTGCCACATACGAACTACGTATCATAATGACGTCACGCAAAATCCTGCATCGCGCAAGCAGAGTTTACCGCGCAACTAACATAATCTACAACGTCCTAACATTAATCGTCGGGCATTCGCCCACCAAACACAACACCCGTCTCGTCGGAGGATCCTCCCTTTTCTATGGAGTATGAGTGAACTTTAAACTCTGTTCCTCACTCTATAGTGGTGAGTCCGACATGATACGTCAGCGCAGACATTTCATATAATAATTTTTATGTGCATCATTAAACGCCTGCTTTTGCCAACGTCCAGACACTATCAAAGATGAAGTTTAGAATAAATAAACTCAAGCAGTTAATGTTTTATTGCTTTTTTAATTAAAATCCGAGACACAATCAACCCCTTGTCAAGTCAATTGTATTTCAAAACGACGATCTTCAACTGAAGTTAAAACATTTAATCATCCCTCTTCTGTATTTTCGAGTATCCATTCATTCCACTCCATCCGATTCTAAACCTTATAATTAACGCTGTCCAAAACAAAAGGATGGAAAACAAAACCGATTCAAAGGGGGTACTTCAACAATGTCTCTTTTTCCAATTTTTCGAAACTTCCCGTAACAATTAGTCTCTCAAAGCGTATCTCCGGCGGAATCCTTTCAATCGGTTTCCGATTGTTACGTTGAATTACTGCAAATAGAAGAATCGTTGAACAAAACAAAGATATATCCCTTTTGTACGCAGGGTTTTATCTATCGGACGAAACCAATTAAAGGCTGGGAACTACATTTGTTGAATACATCTCAGGAGGGTCACTAACCCTTTGTGTGTTTGTTCATTCACAATTGTTCGATGACAATAGTTACCCGGTTTAATATGGTTAAAAATGGTATGGTCCATATCGTATAATAAAAACGTCTTTCATACATAAAAGAAGCTTATTTACTGCAAGTGATTTCTCTACTACATTTATGAATGATTCAATACTCAATCATTTATTCAATTCCACAATGTGTACTTGGGTCAAAACTTAAATTTTTAAGAGATCATTAATGACCCTATCGGGCACTGCAAAATAATAGGAGAGAAGAAGCCTTAACTTACCAGTCTTCTGACTCGTGGCTAAGTAATAACCGCCGCATGGTTCGATCGATCCGGTTACGCTACGCTTGCCGTGGTCGATCCGTGGATGGGTGGCCATCTCTACATGCCAAGACCCCTCCGTGCTTCGGAAAGCACGTTAAGCTGATGCTTTCAGCTGTCATACGTAGATCTCTGACAGTGGTTACGGGTCGTCCGATGCCCGAAAGTATGACAACAAGACTGGTTGTTCAAAAAATACTGGTATTCAAATGCATCCAGTTAGACTGGAAGCTGACCCCAAAAATAGTTGAGAAAAGGCTAATAAAAAGAATTTGTAAATAAAATCCACTTCATCATAGTTGTGTATGTATGTATAATTATTAAAATTTTAGTGACATATATTTTAGAAGTATGTATGTTTATTTGTATGTATGTAAGTATATTCTCATAGCATGTGTTTAGTTTTTTGAAGTGAATTGTTTATGATTTTATGTTTTTTTTTTGTCTCCTTTATTCTTTCACACGCTGTCTACATCTCTCTATTTATTGTCCTATCGCAGGTATACTGGAAGAGATTTCTTAAGAAATAAGCATCACCTTTGTACCTATTTTTCTGTTCTGTTTTTTCTTGTCTGTTTATACAGGGTGTAATTTATACCCTGTAGTTATCGTTAAGCATTAAACATAACAGCTGGTATAGAGTCACTATACATAGTTTCAACTCAAAATAAAATACTCTAAGAATTGATACCAAATTTTCGGTTTCATTGGTTTCTTAAATTCAAATCATAACAAACGTGTCACCGCACTACGTAGGTCAATAACTTTTTAAGTTACTTGCTAATATCACGATAAATCTCTTCCGTAACTCTGCGCGCCTAGTACCGTAGCCTACTGCGCAGGCGCGAGGCGGTGTTCTTTGTCGGCGCCAACTGACGGAATATTCCGCCGCCGCCGCCGCGCGCGCGCGCAATAAGCCATACCTACTTTACCGTGATGTAAAAATTAATGTGTAATTCTAATTATTGATTTACAGTTTACTCGTTATTAAGCTAGAAATTGCACGTAAAAACTGGAATAACAAAACTTACGTAAACAATCGAAACAAAGTTTAGGTAGGTACCTAGGTTAACTAGTTTCATCCCTTATTATTACTTTATACCGAGTAAACAGTAAAATCTTAAAGCTTTGCTTAATTTAGTAAATTGACTTACATTTTTAAAGATGGGGTTCGATGTGGTGACCTTGGTATTGTATGCACAAGGCCGCTCACTTGTTCATGGACACACATTACGTAGCATGTCTGGTGTTATTGTCCTGAAAGCGGCCTCAATCCGCACTTTAATTTGTATCACACTGCACTGCGTACACTACACACGCACATGGGTGCTGACCGTCGTTGCGCAGCGCTCGCCATAGGTACCTGATTACCTATGGTTAGAGGCACCAAGCCGATGTACCATCCGAGATCAAACTAAAACATGCTGACGAAGGCATCTATCGACGCTCAGCATCTGGTCTACCCTCAATAAAACGGTGACGGTACAGTTCTCGGGCAGCTCGCAAATTACTGATGCGCATAATTATCATAGGGATAAAAACAAATGTACTAGACGCAGGACAGACGTCGACTGACGGCGACGAGCAAAGCAATAACAATAATGCCCAAAATGAAACTCCTATTCCCTGCTATCCTGGTACCTAAATATTATTTCGTTAAATTTGATACCTATAGGGTAGCTGTCCCTATTAGTGTCCACTACTGTTAAAAATATTATTCAAGATTTCAAGATTATTTTACATACTAATAATAATTTCAACTAAACTCCGTTAAACTTTTAAGTAAATCTAACACAACCGAGCAAACTAATTACGAATTCAAAATTGAAAAATCATTCATTTTTTTGGGTGGGAAAATCATCAATGACTCAGCTGCCGCCCTGAGTGGGGCGGAAAGCTGAAGGAAGTGTTAGACTCTTACTGACTAAATACCACCCTGTTCCTTCAGTTGCCCTTGCATTCCGGGTTATCTCGTTAGAATATTCCCGCAATCCCGGAAATTCCCAAAACTCAGGAAAATCATTCATTTCAATCCATTAAAGATCATAATATGGGTTCGCGTTATCTCGTTATAAGTCTGAAATAAAAATTGTATTTACCAGGAGTAATTGAAACTACACGGACTGCAATTGGTTCACGTACCTTAAAACCCTAAGTCATTAGGTTTACACACACATCGATGTTACATTGTGTGTGTAGCGACGTAATCAGGGTTCTGTGAGCAAACGATATTCAATTCGGAAATAACAATTCCTGTTACTCATGCGCTTCTAGTACTTTTATTAATTTCTTTCGACAGTTAGATGCAATTTTGCGACATTTTTTTATTTGAATTATAATAACAAAGACTAAACGTGCTCAAACTAATAAAACCTATGTACCACTCAAACAGCACCGACAGACCGTGAACTCCGATAATTCTTTCGGTTAGTCCTACACACAAAAATTATGCGTGCGTGGTATTATTTTGTAATAAAAAAAAAACGATTAACTTGTTGCTAATAGTTTACGTCTTATTTAGTAAAAAAATAACCTTATTTTAAAAATTATGAACGGAACCCACTGTGATTTTATTTGTACTAGGAGAAGAATAAGTTGCGAAGAGGTGAATTGAAATGATGTTTTGGGTTCAGTTGGACAAAAAAATGGTTTCTAAATCCTTTTTCTATTCTAAGTACTAATGGCAAATAATAATGTTTATTTAAGCAATTAATTCCCGGTAGGATGCACGTAAGGATTCGATTTTTATGATCAATTCAATGGTTGTACAAGCTGTCGATTTTTCGAAAAAATCGTTTTAATGCGATCTTCAAGCAAATCGATTCAATAGTAACGTGAATCGAATCTCTTGGATCGTATGTGTAAATAAAGGCTCTTAATAGTTCAAGTTCATATTTGCCCAAAGCATTGTGCTGACAATCATAAACAGCGAATAGGTAGGTTTATCTATTTCAAACAAGATCAATTACATAAGTATGCCGACACTTTTTAACTTGTCCAAAGATTGAAACATATTAATCATCCATTTGAATTACGCCGGAAAGGTTATCAAATATTATTGACGTATCTACCTGACTGGCAACTGTAAATATGTCACAAAATAGAGGTGTGTTAAATGTTGTTTAAAATTTTTTAATTACGATTTTTGAATGAATTTTTAGAAGATCGATGTAAGAAGAGCACGAGATTCGATCTGTGAATCGAATGAAAAATCGATTTAAAGCAAAAAATCGTTCATCTTTATGGCCACCAAAATAAAAGGTTAGAAATAATGTTAGGAAATTTACAGGAATATTGTTTTTGAATTAGGTATTTACTGTGTTGTAGGTATGATGGAAAGGTGGGTGGCGGGTGGAAGATTACTACGAGGTAGATAATAATTATCTACAAAGTAATCTTCTACAAAAGGACAACTGTAGCGTAGCTAACCGTGCGTGCGATAACTTGCACTACCTATACGTACATACATCTAATATATATATATATAACTAAAAACTTAATACAATCTAATATTATATAACATCAGTACAAACAGACAATTTTGTTATTAGATATTTTATATGTAAGTGGTTATGTGGAATGTTTACCGGTTACGAGCGAGCGCCCGCACGTTGTCTTTGTCTAGCTATCCCTTCCAAACTCGCGGCGTTCGCAAGTCAGTGGAGAATCGTCACCGGTCGTAAGCGCATGCCGCTCCCGCTCGTGCCCGATAAACATTCGGCTTCAACAGTTAGAACACTGAGTGCGCATATCCTAAAACTTTGCTAGCTAGTGATGTTGGAAGGCTTGTGCCTAGTGTGCTTCGTAGTGTAGAACTATTAATTGTGCCTATCGCTTTCTTTCTGTGCTCTTCATTTTTTCCTTCTACCTTGTTATCTGTGTCCTGTGAACTGTAAACTTTTTGAACATTATATTTCTTTCTTCGTAAGTTATAGTGTTCGCTTATTTACCGTAACCCACAACTGCTTCATTGGTGACCCCGACGAACACGAAACATGACGACCGAGCCGAAAGATACACAAAATGGCCGCGTTAACGAGCCACCTAGCACATCGCATGACATCCAGCGAGTTGGCATACGGGTACCTCCGTTTTACCCAGAGAAACCGGCTTTGTGGTTTTACCAGTTGGAAAGCCAATTTTTTCTGGCCAACATAACTGCCGATACCACCAAATTCCATTATGCTATGGGGCAGTTGGATCCCATTTATGCATCTGAGGTGGAGGACATCATAGCAGGCCCCCCAGCACCCAATAAGTACGAGCGACTGAAGTCGGAGCTCATAAGGCGACTCTCTGCGTCCAAGGAGAAGAAGATCCTGCAACTGGTCACGCGTGAGGAACTGGGCGACCGAAAGCCCTCCCAATTCTTGCGCCATATCCAACATCTTGCAGGACCAGATGTCCCGGAGGATTTCCTGCGCACCATGTGGTCCAGCCGCCTGCCCAATAACATCCAGACAATTGTAGCCTCGCAGTCGAGGGCTACTCTGGACGAGGTCGCAGAGCTGGCTGACCGCATCCACGACATCGCTGCACCTAGCCCGCACGTAGCGGCAGCCACAACATCAGGTGTTTCCCCAGAATTAAGCTGTCAAGTAGCGGAACTCACACGCCAGGTGCAGAAGCTGACGACCAAGTTAGACAGGATGTCACGGTCGAAATCACGGAGATACAGATCTGAAAGCCGTGACCGCAGCAATTCCCGTTCGAGCCGCTCCCAGTCCAACTACCGGAAATACCCATTGTGTTGGTACCACGCAAAGTTCGGCGAGAAGGCAAGCCGCTGTATGAAACCGTGTGATTATAAGCCTAAGGGAAAAGAATAGGGCAGTCCGTGATGGCGACCGACGCCTGCCCAAATCCCGGTCGCTTGTTTATAACCGACCAGCGGACAAAAGTGCAGTTTTTAATAGATACAGGCAGTGATATTTGTGTGTACCCTCGAACATTAGCGAAAGGTAAACTAAGCCAAACAAATTATCAACTATTTGCCGCTAATGGGTCGGTTATAAATACTTATGGATATGCTCATTTAGTTCTTAATATAAACTTGCGCCGCGACTTCGCTTGGCGATTTATTGTAGCAGACGTAACGCGGGCCATAATAGGTGTAGATTTTTTATCTTATTATAATTTAATTGTAGATGTACGTAACAAATGTTTAATAGATAATAATACTATGCTCACCACCGCGGCTTCGGTCGCGAGTTTTTCTGACGATGTGTCTTCGGTGAAGGTAACGTTGGGTGACAAAAAAGATTCTGTTTACCACGCTATACTAACAAAGTACCCTGACATCACTCGTCCCTCAGGTATGCACCGTACACCTCAACACAACATAACGCACCACATTCGAACTACTCCGGGACCACCAGTATCTAGCACACCACGCAGGTTAGCGCCAGATAGGTTAAAGGTTGCTAAAGCAGAATTTGAAGCCATGTTACAGATAGGTACGTGTCGGCCATCAGAATCACCATGGGCCTCTCCGCTCCACCTCGCCCTTAAGCGGGACAACAGCTGGCGCCCGTGCGGCGATTACCGGATGCTTAACGCCAGGACGGTCCCAGACAGGTACCCCATACGCCATATCCAGGACTTTTCCCACAACCTTGCAGGATGCACCGTCTTCTCGACAATAGACCTGGTGAAGGCGTATAACCAGATTCGTGTCAATCCTAGTGACATCGAGAAGACCGCCATAACAACGCCGTTCGGCTTATACGAATTTCCATTCATGACGTTTGGACTTCGTAATGCCGGACAGACGTTTCAACGTTTCGTTGATGAAATGCTGCGCGGCCTGGATTTTGCCTACCCTTACATCGATGACATTTTGGTCTTTTCAAAAGACCAGGCGACACACATAGATCACCTGCACCAAATTTTTACCAGGTTGTCGGAATATGGCATGGTCATTAATACAGCAAAGTGCGTGTTTGGAGCCACGGAGGTAACATTCCTAGGGTACAGAATTTCGGTGAATGGTACCAAACCCTTGCCAGACAAAGTACTGGCTATCAACAATTTCCCCGTCCCAAAAACGGTAAGAGAGCTGCGCAGGTTCCTCGGAATGATTAATTTTTACCGCAGGTTCATCCCCGACGCTGCCACACACCAAACACCGTTGAACGCTCTTTTGACAGGTTCCGTGAAGGGCTCCCATCCCGTACATTTCACGACACGAGAGCAGGAAGCCTTCGAGGCGTGCAAACGGGGTCTGTCTCACGCTGCCGTACTCGCTCACCCAGACTGCGAAGCGAAACTTGCTTTGGTTACAGACGCTTCGGACGTAGCTATGGGTGGCGTGCTCCAGCAGTTAAAGGACAATACGTGGCAACCACTAGCGTTTTTCTCACGAAAGCTGACCCCCTCGCAAACCAAATATTCCCCATATGATCGCGAGCTCTTGGCGATCTATGAGGCTATCAAGCACTTCCGTTATATGATCGAGGCACGTGACTTCGTGATATATACCGATCACAAGCCACTTACATACGCATTTCATTCCAGAAAAGAGAACTGTTCTCCCAGGCAATTTCGCCACCTAGATTATATTTCATAGTTTTGTACTGACATTCGACATATTTCAGGGAAGGATAATGTGGTAGCTGATACTTTATCTCGTATCGATGAGATCGTTTTACCTCTCGATCTGCAAAAGCTAGCTACCGCACAAAACACCGACCCTGAACTCAAACAACTGATGAATGGCAATAACTCTCTACACTTGCAGAAGGTTATACTACCTGGCACTCATTTAGAGCTGTTTTGCGATGTAAGTGGCATTACGCCTCGACCATATGTGACGACGGAACTACGTCGACAGGTTTTTGAGAGTCTTCACTCTCTCAGCCATCCCGGTGCCAACGCCAGTATCCGACTGATCACCGACCGCTACGTATGGCCTAGTATCAGGAAAGATTGTAGGGAATGGGCGCGTACTTGCCTAGCCTGCCAACGGGCAAAGATTCATAGACATGTATCAGCACCATTGGGCACGTACAAGCTTCCACGTGCTAGGTTCAGGGACCTACATATTGACCTCGTCGGACCCCTACCACTATCGCAGGGATACCGGTACTGCCTCACAGCAATCGATCGTTTTACTCGATGGCCTGAGGCAATACCCTTACAGGACATCACAGCCGAGACGGTAGCAAAAGCCCTCCTTAGCGGGTGGATATCCCGTTTCGGCTGTCCTGCGAACGTCGTTACAGACCGTGGGGGGCAATTTGAATCAGCCTTGTTTTGCCACTTATCGCGAATAGCTGGTTTTCAACACAAAAGGACGACAGCCTATCATCCAGCCTCTAATGGGCTCGTGGAGAGGTTTCATCGGCAGCTTAAGGCCGCTATAACCTGTCACGCTGATAGCAGCTGGGTTGAGTCCCTTCCCCTTGTACTATTAGGTGTACGTAGTTCCTTCAAAGAGGACCTTAAGACAACGCCAGCTGAATTGGTGTATGGTGAAACACTACGTTTACCAGGAGACTTTCTCAGCCCAGAGGACCAAGGAGACCCTGACATCACCAGTTACATTGCGCGCCTACGAAGCTTCGCAAATAATTTGCAACCTACTCCAGCAGCACGTCACAGTGGACGTCGATCACCCTTCGTTTATAAGGATTTGGCCACATCAACACATGTCTTCCTTCGCGATGACACTGTGGCCGGATCATTGAAGCCTGCCTACACTGGTCCTTATGAGGTCATACAACGAGGAGATAAAGCATTCAAGATAATTGTGAGAGGTAAGATGGTCACCGTATCGATCGACAGAATAAAACCTGCCTATATACTGCGTGATCCTGACACCACAACACAAACCCCATTACCTCATACTCCTACTCACACACAAGCCCCAATCACTAACTCACCACAAAATTTCACTCACACTCCCACTCCGAATACAAGTGACGATGACTTGCCTGACAACGGAGACAACACGGTCAGAGTAACTCGTTCGGGCCGCAGAGTGAGATTCCCAGACTATTATCGCCCGTAGGACGGTCTCTGGAAGGGGGTGGTGTAGCGTAGCTAACCGTGCGTGCGATAACTTGCACTACCTATACGTACATACATCTAATATATATATATATAACTAAAAACTTAATACAATCTAATATTATATAACATCAGTACAAACAGACAATTTTGTTATTAGATATTTTATATGTAAGTGGTTATGTGGAATGTTTACCGGTTACGAGCGAGCGCCCGCACGTTGTCTTTGTCTAGCTATCCCTTCCAAACTCGCGGCGTTCGCAAGTCAGTGGAGAATCGTCACCGGTCGTAAGCGCATGCCGCTCCCGCTCGTGCCCGATAAACATTCGGCTTCAACAGTTAGAACACTGAGTGCGCATATCCTAAAACTTTGCTAGCTAGTGATGTTGGAAGGCTTGTGCCTAGTGTGCTTCGTAGTGTAGAACTATTAATTGTGCCTATCGCTTTCTTTCTGTGCTCTTCATTTTTTCCTTCTACCTTGTTATCTGTGTCCTGTGAACTGTAAACTTTTTGAACATTATATTTCTTTCTTCGTAAGTTATAGTGTTCGCTTATTTACCGTAACCCACAACTGCTTCACAACTACGTAAAAAACCAACAAGTGTGTAAATGATACGTGACAATTCAAGCAGGTATCTAAATATTTCGTTAACTTTTGATACCTAGACCAATTAATTGTATTGTAGGTAGCTAGTTCACAAACATAATCAAAGTTTAGGAAAAGTCAGTACTTAATAATATTTTGTGAATAAAAAATAAACATGCGGAACCGTTTATTCAGAAATACCAGGAGTAGGAGGTTTATCTTTACTTACAAATAGGTCGGTGACACCGATCAGCTGTTTTAGTGCTAGTGATGTGTTTATTTCAATTTGAAAAGTTCGGTTTCTGGTATCAATGTATTAAAAAATCCCATAACTTCCGAACATGTAGCGATAGGATTAAAAAACCCTTCCTATATCGTTTGATATCATCCAAAGAAGCCGGGCCTTCTCTATATATATACCCTTTTCGTTACACGTTGTATATGTGTGTACAGAAATGGTAAAATAAAATAAATAAATATTTCTGAATTCATTATTATTTTGAATAGAGCACTGGTAGGATTTTCTGTTTAACAAACGTAACTTAACTTTTCTTTTATTCGTGCTGAAATACCTATTATAAAATTACGACGTCCTCATTGTGCCAAATGCATTTAGGTCGCTTTTGAACTAAGAGACAATTATCGTGAACTCCAATTTTAATGTTTCGAACAAGCAACGTCGACTCGACACAAATAAAAGGTAACAGAAAAGGAACGGAGATGTTTAAAATCAATGAGAAACAATACAGATATAAGCTGTTGTCTTCGAAATTATTGATGCCGGACCAACGAGATGGGTTCTTTAGGGTTCTGCGCGCAGAATAACAGATTGCTTTGGTACATCAGATTCAAAATAATTGTTGTTCAGAAGTCTCATTCAATGCAAACGACTCAAAAACGGCATAAAATGTCGCTATAGCAATTAATAGATCCAGAGGTGGTCAGACGAAGAGAAAAAGACATAATTTGCGACGACCCCAAATAAAATGGGACAAAAAAAGCAAGGTGAAGTGGTCACACGAAACAGCTTCAGAATTCCGTCATATACTGCATGTGCCTTGGACTGACTGCAAAAAAGAACTGTAAGGCTAATATTGACGGTAAAACTGAAGTGAGGATGTTATGAACAGAATCAAAGAAGATTTTTGATTTTTCACTATCGGGGTTCCATGTTAACTTTAGGTAAGTAGTGAACCTTCTGAGATTATCCATCATCGTGGCACTGCTCTATAAAAATTGGCTATTCCACCGATATTTCGGGATCCGATGTCCGGGTTTTATTGTTTTTGTATTGATTAATGCTGGCGCTGTGTAAAATTGAGCTAGAGGTAATTGTTTAAGGACGTGATTCGGGACTGAGTGGCGATTCTGTTTCGCATAGATAGTTACTGCTGACCGGTGTATTACGTTTTCCGATTTCGTTAACGATTCCTGTTTGATCAAGGATTGAAAAAGATTTTTCCTAATAAAATAAAATAGGATCAAAACGGTTTGATGTTTATTTCGTTTTTTAAGAAAAAACTGTACGTATAACTCAGTGTGAAAATAATAGTTTTCTTCTTTTACGTGTCGACGATCGTGAAACAGTTTCATAATGCTCTTATAGTATTTTTGATCTACCGTTAACTCAATTTTTACAGCCAGACATATTATTGTTCTGGGGCCCAAGTCTGCTATTTTTTATAAATTTGTCATTCCAACACGATCCCATTGTCATTTTGCTAAAAGTTCGTAACCTGCTAAATTCATAATGGTCGATCATTGGTCGGTCAATGGTCTGAGAAAAACTACAAAATTTCATGCTAGATTTCATTTAATATATATTTTTACACATTACGTTTTAGTGTTTGCAATCTGAAGTAGTAATAAGTTCGTAAATAGCAATAAACATTACATTTATTCATTTGTCATTATGTACGAGATTACCATTTTATGCCATTTCTTTCAATGGAGTGTCAGTGGTTGACCATTGGAAAGTCATAATGACGCCATTACATTATTAGATTACCAAACTTGTCAAAATCAACAATTGTGAAGTCAGTGATAGACCATTCTGACACTACTGTAATATTAGATTTGAGGCCCAGGGGCCCTAGTCTGCTATTTTTATAAATTCGTCATTCCAACACGATCCCATTTTCATTTTGCTAAAAGTTCGTAACCTGCTAAATTCATAATGGTCGATCATTGGTCGGTCAATGGTCTGAGAAAAACTACAAAATTTCATGCTAGATTTCATTTAATATATATTTTTACACATTACGTTTTAGTGTTTGCAATCTGAAGTAGTAATAAGTTCGTAAATAGCAATAAACATTACATTTATTCATTTGTCATTATGTACGAGATTACCATTTTATGCCATTTCTTTCAATGGAGTGTCAGTGGTTGACCATTGGAAAGTCATAATGACGCCATTACATTATTAGATTACCAAACTTGTCAAAATCAACAATTGTGAAGTCAGTGATAGACCATTCTGACACTACTGTAATATTAGATTTGAGGCCCAGGGGCCCTAGTCTGCTATTTTTATAAATTCGTCATTCCAACACGATCCCATTTCACTGATCAACAAAATTTTGTAACAAGAAATGTAAGCAGTAATTTCGAAATGTCTACCTAACCTCTCCACAAAATCATACGTATATTAATTTGATTACGAGTAGGACTAGTTTCCGGGTTCCGGCACTTATCAGTTTTAATATTAATTGTTTTTTCCTTATTATTTTTTAATTCCGTGTTTAATTTTGTTGTTTTCTTTGTGAATGGGACAGTAGGGATAGGAAGAACCATTACGTTAAGAAAAATTGGCGCAAAAGACGATCTCTTACTCCAGGAATAAAAAATGTAAAACATGCTCCATTAGTACAACCTAAAGATATATTTTTACCACCTCTCCATATATAAAACTTGGCCTGATGAAAGACTTTGTGACAACAATGGATAAAAATGGCGTTGGATTTCAATACCTAAAAGAAAAATTCCCTAAAATCAGTGACGCCAAGATTAAAGAGGGTGTGTTTGTAAGTCCTCAAATCAAGCAAGTGATAAAAGATGATATATTTAAAGAAAAACTATTCGTATCTAAAATTTTAGATTACTAATTTTACTCTACTTGACCTTATTCCTAACAGAATCAGCCAAAATGTTACTTGTTACACAGAAAAAAAGTTTTTTTGTTGATCAGTGATATATTTTCATTTTGCTAAAAGTTCGTAATCTGCTAAATTCATAATGGTCGATCATTGGTCGGTCAATGGTCTGAGAACAACTACTAAATTTCATGCTAGATTTCATTTAATATATATTTTTACATATTACGTATTAGTGTTTGCAATCTAAAGTAGTAAGAAGTTCGTAAATAGCAATAATCATTACATTTATTCATTTGTCATTATGTACAAGATTACCATTTTATGCCATTTCTTTCAATGGAGTGTCAGTAGTTACCAAACTTGTCAAAATCAACAATTGTGAAGTCAGTGATAGACCATTCTGACACTATTGTAATAGCAGACTTGAGGCCCAGGTCGGTTTCAAAATGACGGTAGCTTTACGGTGTCGAAAACGCTCTCCATTAATAGACGGCTGTTATATCTCAGTATGTACCTACGGTTTTCTAAAAAAACCCAAGCTTAACAAAACAACTAAGTCTCAGAGTCCAAAAAAATCCAAATAGTATTAGAAAATAATACGCCGTTTCCAATTCTCCGAAATCTCACTCAAATTAGAAATCTCACCTCGCCACAAAATATAATTAATTTTAATCGCGGAAATTGCGAAATTTCTAATTTATCGCCCATAATAACCCTACCAATGCCGGCGAGTTTTAGTTTTGAAATAAATCTCGGCTCGAGCGGGGCTATTGTAGAATTTGAAATACGAGCCAGAGTGCCATCGAAACTTTTTCAACGTTTCGTCCGTCCGTCTGTAGCACAGGGTTATCTCTATTCTGCTCAACGTTTTCATTTAAAGTCGGTCTTTAAAAGAATGTTTGGCGTTGGTGAACGGGTTGTTGCTTTCGAATGATACCTATACCAAACTGTTTTATGTTTTGTTTTTTCGAGTTCTGTGGGTAAATGTGTTCTTAAAGTTTGTTGGCTAACGAACTTGTTTGCAGTTGTTTCAGTTCCAAGATGTCTGCAGTTTAGCTTTGTTGTCTACACTTACATTTTACTGTACAATTTTATACGTTCAATATTTTTATCTCAGTCTAGTATGAATAAAGCTTTTTATATTTTTCTTTGGTTCGCGAAAATCTTGTATTCATGGATGGAAAGTCATAAGCAAGGTTCGTAGTCACCACTTGTTTTTTTTTAGCATCCATAATAGGCAAATATGGAGCCACCCTCTGCATAGACCTCGATGCATAGTTTAAAAAAATCATACCCGCTTTTTAATACCTTGTTTCGTTACCGCAGCGAGAGGGTTGGCTCAAGTCCAGAAAACAAAGCTCGATGAAGGTTCATGCTTTACCTTCTATTTAGAAAACTGTGATTCTAGCAGACACAAATGTACAATAAGATGTACACACGGCTACACATCAAGCTATAAATTTCCAGTTTTAGCTTACCTCACACTGTTGGTTTTTCGTACAATCAGAAGTCAGCTTATACTGGTTATGTATAGCTTAATGTGTAGCCGTGCGTACATAGTCCGGAAGATAATTGCCTTGCTCATAAGTTAAGCCATCTTAGCGTGACTTTCAGGGTTTAATTCCGAGGTCGGCAAAAATTATACAGGATTTTGCATGACATTATAATAATTGAGGGGTGCCACTGTCGTATAAATTAACAGTAAATTGGCAAACATCAGGCGCATTATATTAGATTTCTAATACTTTTTTTTTGGGTGGCAACCCTGACAAGCGTTTAGGTAGCGTCGTCTGCCCCGGCGTGATACCATTCGATCGCTATTCAAACAAACACGCTCAAACCTACTATTGTTTCTTTTACTGAAGCTTAAAATGTAGGTTAGCACGAACTAGTGTATCAGCAAATATCAACCATTTTGAACCGTGTTTTTTTTATTATTTTGAGTATCGAGAGGAAGTGTGTCAGGTGTGTTTGATGAAGCCGCTTTTTCAACGTGACCTTTTTGAAGATAGGTCGGGTAGTGCTAAACAAAGACGTGTTTCACCAAAATGTATGTTAAGAGGGGGACAAGTAACCCAAAGTCAATTCTTTTATGAGCCTACACTACCTCAGCTAAAATTCACTCTTTATCTCGCTCGCACGATACTGCTCGCGGACTGAGTGAGAGCGAGACAGAGTGCGGTGCTAGGCGGCAGGCAGCGCCAATAGTTTAGGTACTTGCTTTTTACGATGAAAATAATGGTAATTAAAAAAAAGTAAATAACATAAGACCTGCTTTATAGTTAGTTCGGTTAGTATACAAAGTTTCATGATCTAATTTGAAGTATTTTTTTAATACCAGCGGTTTATTGTTCGGTTTGGAGGTAACTTTGGAATTTTTTTCTATCGAGAAAATTTTATGAAATCGTGTTTTGGTATAACATAAGACCTAACATTAATCCTCAACTTTACCATATATTTATTTCAAAATTAATGCTGCAGTACTTTCCACATAACGGAGGATCATGCTAAGCTATTTGAGGTAGTATAGGCACTTAAGTATAGCGGTAAATATCAATAGAAAAGGGAGGAGGAGAACATCAGCTTATGAGTAGGTAGATGAGCAATCGTCTTACCTTAAACCTCTGTTTAGATATTTTAAATATAGTATTTTCCTACAAATTCTCCAAGACACAGTATCAACTCACTTTGAAAACTAATCTATACTTATAATAAATCTGTAGAGAGGTCAATTCTGTACATGAAATATATTTCCAAAATAACTCTATCAGCGGGTGATTAGTAATCGTTACTGACGCCAAAAATGCAATCAGTAAAATTTTTGTCTGTCTGTCTGTCTGTCTGTCTGTCTGTCTGTATGTTCGTTATAGAAACAAAAACCACTCGACGGATTTTAACGAAACAGGTTATAGTATACTTTTCATCACGCTACGATTAATAGGAGCAGAGCAGTGAAAGGAAATGTTGGGAAAACAGGATTTCTTTTTAGGTGAAGTAGTAATAGGTTAGTAGTAGTTAGTTAGTAGTAGGTAAGTTTTGGTTAATTTATGTTCAGTTTTTTTTTAATATTAAGTAGGTAAAAGCGTAGGTACTTTTATTAATTATCGGTATAGGTATTATTAATTATAGTAGGTAGGTATTTAGTTTTAAGTGAAGTAGGTTTTATTATATATTATTTTATAAATTAGACGTAGTTATATATTTTTAGTTATTCAAGCCCCAAGCGGACGCCGGCGTCCGCCCGCTATTGTCTTGAAAAACGCGTTGAATGAGAAATACGCGTTCTCAAGAATCGGCAGAAGAAAGAGCACATCGGTTAAACTCTATAAGAATTAGTGCCTCAATTTCCGGAAGTCATTATTCCACGCGGACGAAGTCGCTGGCAAAAGCTAGTCATAACTATCATTATATTACAAACCTAAGTTACTTGGTACCTATTGGTATGTCACAAAAACGCAAAGAACACGAAACAACGTTCCTACAACAGAAAATGCTTAATACTAAACCCATAGGAAGCTACAATACAAGCCACAAGTCAATAACTCTCTCACGACAGCAAAAACTCGATAAATTATAACTTTTACAGCACATACGTGTGAAATGACGGTAGTCGCAAAAAATACGCAACACCAACAACCACTATAAATGCAAATGAAAACGTCGTATCTTGATAAAAAGTGGCACTACGAATTGTGACGCCCACACGACCTGACGAATGTGTTATGCGTGGTGACGGGAATTCTGTAAGTGCTGACGAATAGGCACGAGAAAGGTATTTTGTTTTTAGGATTGGAGCTTGACGCTGTAAATTTCAGCGGCACTTTTCTGTTGACAACTTTCTAACGGAATCAATTCTGGCACAGTTAAAACTGAGCTTTGAGAGTAAAATGAAGGTATTGACTGCTTACACAACAGTAATATTAAGTAAACTTACATACATACATACATGGAAGCTGTTGGTGTACAGATGCCAGTACATCAAGCTACTACAATCTGTCAAATTTATTTAATAGATTTTCAACTATATCGCTAAACCATAAGGTTCAAATTTGATTGGGAAAATTTTACAGTTTCGGGTAGATTGATGTGCTGGCCTCTGTACCTAAATAAATAAATAAATATGAATTGCTGATATGATACAAAACATTAAGCCATGTCCAAATAGCGACTACAAAATGTATGTAGTGATAATAAAATGATTACCGGTATAAAAAAATTATACCTAATGCCAGAATGAAAATAATACTTGAACGAAAGTATATCTGTCGTGCGTCACTACGCGTGTGCGTCACAACGCGTGTGCGTCACAACGTGTATGCGTCACTGCTGCAATGGTTGTGACGGAGGACATAATGACGAGGATTCAGCAAGCGGTGATAATAATAATAAATAAAATCATTTTATTTATCCAGATCAAAGAATCCAATTTTTTTGTAATTAAATACACATTCTAAACGCTAGTGTTAGTACGTACATTTGGAAAATTTTGGTAATAATTACTAATAATGTCAAACTCATTAATAATACAATAATCAAATACAATACAACATCAATAATCATATAATCAATAACCAAATACAATACAACATCAATGATAAATGTAACTAAAAATTTGGGTTAAAATCTGCATTTTTTATTTTTATGATGTCACCCAGAACTGACCAAAATTCTCAAAAACACACGCAAAACTAAGAGTTTTAAATCAAAACCTATATGGACATCTGGATGCTATACTATAAACACAAAACATATCAACAGAATATTATTAATTCAGAATACATTTTTCATTTAAATTTAGTATTAGGTTTAGTTATTACACGAAGGACCGAAGGTATTTCATTCATGAAGCGTGCAGGATTCAAACAAAGCGTACAGAAAACAGCGCTCAGTAGGCAGATAGGTATACTTGTGTGTACACTCTATAGCCTTCATAATATAGTCATAAAACACTCAAACGCAAAACAAAGCACTCAAAAATATCAACTCTAATTAAGACAAACGACCCGAAATCCCTTGAAAACAGAACTCCGTAACTTTGCAGTAAAACTCGTTTATCTAACGAGTTCGCAAATGAGTGTTGTATGAGATAATACCGCATATTTAATATCGTGAAACAATCAAGTCGACAACAAATTAAAAAGTATGAACTGTGAGCATTAAACATGATGCGAATGGCGGTGCTTCTATATACCTTAGGTTGTGATCTAACGAGGTTTTTGTTTATTAAGGTTAACAGGATGCTTTCCTTCTTATTCAAAACTGGCTTCTGCCCGCGACTTCGTCTGCGCGAAATTTCTTGTTACCTCGACCCACCCCGTCACATCGCGTCGCCTGCCCGCGCTATTACAGTCCACAAAAACAAATACAAGATGTTAACAGACAAAATTAACCCCAGAGCCCGTGGCTAAATAATAACAGCAGCACAGGTCGATCGAGCAGGCTAAGCTACGCTTGCCGCGGTTGGTCTATAGATGGGTGACGATCATTACATACGGAGACCCCTTCGTGCCTCGGAAAGTACGTTAAGCCCTGGCTGTCATTCGTGGATCTTTGACAGTCGTTAAGGGTAGTCAGAAGCCCGAAAGTCTGTCCAGTCTTACCAAGGGATATGCAAGGGGCAATGCAATAAAATGCAAAATGTATTACCCAGTAACTGGGTTGTTGAGGTCCGATAGGCAGTCGCTCCATGTAAAACACTGGTATTCAGCTGCATCCGGTTAGACTGGAAGCCGACCCCAACATAGTTGGGAAAAGGCTAGGCAGATGATGATGAACAGGCAAAATGAACCGCCTGAGGGCGTAGCGTCATACCAAACACGCAAAAAATACGCCTCTGGCCATGACGTCAGCGAAAGTGTTACCATACAGTTTTATTGTCAATAACTTTGCATACCTAGTATTGTATACAATCAAATATTTTCTAACTGAACAGACAGCTGTGCTGCTGGGGAGTTTGTTGCGCCACTTCTTCTCCCCAGCGAAAGCACTAGGAAGTGGTGAAGGGCGGGCGTTTTGGGGGGACTGTCTTTTGTAATTGACGTTCGAAAAGTGCTGATTCTCAGCCTAGTTTGAATAAATGACTTTTGATTTTGATTTTGATTATCTGGCCCAATTTTGATTTGAGTAGAGTTAAATTAAGTTTTTATAAAAACTTAGTAAATATATGAGAAAGAAGATCAAACTAAACCCCTTCGTACACAAAGCTACTCAAATCTTAGACACTCACGCTCTCGCGTCGCCGACATTCGTCCCTCGACTCGACTCGTGTACGAACTTCAATGGATTTGTATGGCGGCAGTCGCTTGAAGACTAAAATCGTTGAGTATCTAAGATTTGCGTAGCCTTGTGTACGAAGGGGCTAAGGGAGGGCGCCCACGAGCAACTTTTTCTCAGCAACTAATTTGTCTCCCACAACGAGAGTGAGTAAAAGTGCTATATTCATCGCATCGCTACATGCGCGCACTTACATAGAAACCCGTAGAATTGATGAGAGGGACAAATTAGTCGCTGAGACAAAAGTTGCTCGTCTTACCTTACTCGAATCTTACTCTGTCTTAAAATATTGATAGTTGAAATTCATCGTTAATAGATGTGGCGGTATCTACAACGACGCCACATGCGAACAACGCGTCATATTGACGTCACAAAATCCTGCATCTCGCAAGCAGAGTTTACCGCGCAACTAGCATAGTTACAATGGTCCGACATGAATCATTGGGCAGTTGCCCGCCAGACGTAACACCTGTCTGGTCGGAGGATCCTCCCTTTTCTATAGAGTATGAGTGAACTTTACACCCTATTCCTCATACTTCTATAATAGAAATTCAGTTAGTCGTACATGACAGTACAAGGGAATTATGTATTCGATTAATAACACCGCATTGTTTCGATAAATGTATAACCATCCCAGAATTGTAAACGGAAAGCTAAATGCCTATTCATTATTTCAGAATAATCCGTCAGTTATAATGGACAATGAAATTGAGATTATTTATTCAACGTACAGTAGGCCACACGTCAATGGTAACCAAATCATTATATGCTGGTCCTCATAAGCTATTGAAATTGAATTTTTGACAATTCAAAAGTGCCTGGAAATGGTTTAATTGAAATAAATGCTTTGAGTTTGAGTTTGAAACTTCTTGCCTACTACGCTATACCAGAAGGCCAATCCTCGTAATTTAAACCGTTCAAAATCTAGTCGCAGTCTCATTTCGGCGACAAACAAATGTCAAAAACTTGTCAAAATCTACGAAAATTATAAGTATTTTTTGACAGATTGAGATTGAGATCAGACTGTGAACGTTCTTAAAATTACGAGAATTGCCACTCAGCTCTAGCTTCCGGGGCAGCGGGATTGTCCGAAAAGGTTACCGCTGCCCCGGAACATAAAGGGCTAAGGAAGGAACACGGATGGTTTTTAGTCAGTAAGAGTCTGACACTCCCTTCTGCTCCACCCTGAGCGGAAGGGGTCATTTGATGATTTTCCATCCAAAAAAAAGCTCTAGCTCAGAGTGTTCCCATCCACGTGCGGTCGACAGTACTATTAAACATATTTGTACATTGCTAGCTATACATTGATTGGCACAAAGATTATAGACAATGTCTATGTATCCATATTTATAAGGCTAAACTGGGTACATAAAAATTTTATGGAACATCCCAGATTTTCCCTCAAATAATGAATAGCCAAAGCCAATGAATTTTTTGCATTGGAATTTAATAAAATTTTCCAATAAACATTACTCTAAAAGTTATTATGTTTGGCCACCCGCATGTGAACAAGCCTTATCGCTGTAAATGAACTGTGAACTCCATAATGCTGGAATAATAATTTAAAGTTCACTCAGATATGATTGGAAATGTATTAACTACTTTTTATATCTAGGTTGACTTGTAGCGACCTCTTTATTTTATGTAGCATCGATATTGAAACTTTTAGATAAACTATAGATACGAGAGGGGCAATTCTCGTAATTTAAAAAACGTTCACAGTCTAATCTCAGTCTCAATCTGTCAAAAAATACTTCTAATTTCCCTACACTTTGAAAAGTTTTTGACATTTGTTTGTCGCCGAGATGAGACTGTGACTAGATTTTGAACGTTTTAAATTACGAGAATTGGCCTAGAAGAATATAAGATTTATTCCGGTCTGATCCTCTGAGCCCCCTCCACCCCCCCCCCCACTCCCTTGCATACCCCGCTAGATCTTCTTCTGTTTTAGACTTTGTGTCTTATCTACATTATCTAGGTTACTCTTTTTGACGGGTAAGTACAGTCAAAAGAAATTAAATGTTTTATGTTTTACAAAATATAGGTATATTTTTTTAATTTTCCTTGCGTGCTCGATTCGATACATTAACTTTTTTTTTTCAATCGGCTTTTTGAAAATGTTCCCTACTGTAGACAGAAACTACAGAATGCAACCTGCTGCGGTCTTTACAATACTCCTTTTGCTTCGTTTACATTCGGTTTAGTCCCGTCTCGGCACCCATGAATTTATTTATCATGCCCAAGAAACATTCCCATCTCGGCACCCTGTTATTAATCAATGTTAGGTACATATACATCTAGTCATACACGCCTAGAACATCTATACATATAATAAAATCGTAGGAAAGTCAAAACTGTACATTGAATATTTTTTAAAAAGAATACTTGAGGCGTGATCTACAATCGATATCGAAGCCAAAAATATAGTTTTTAGAATTTTTGTCTGTTTGTCTGTTTGTCTGTTTGTCTGTTTGTCTGTCCGGGATAAACTCAGAAAGTACTGCATGGATTTACATCAAATTTTGCATGAATATTACTAAGAGGTCAGGTCAACATATAGGCTACATATTATCACGCTATCACCTACGGGGGAGGAGCTGTGAATCTTTATTTTTCTTACGCATTCTGTGTACGTATAATCTAACGACGCATATTTAAATGTTGTTTTTGAGTAAGCCATGCTATTATCTAGCTTTACACTATAAAAACTACGCGATTTAAGTAACTTGGGCAGAGAAATTTAGTTTAATGAATGTTAGTAGTATAAAGACAATTTTAAAACAGCGCCATCTATGAGATTTCATAAAAATCAAATCAAGTTACATGTTAACATTTTTTGGAAATTAATAATTTAAATTTGATCATGTTGGCGAGGTAAGTAGTTAGTTATTCTTAAAATTCATAGATGGTGATGTGCATTTTCGTCATAAAAGTTGTATCGTATAGTTCGTTTTGACAAATTCAAGTTCCAACAAAACCCTCAAAATCTTGAGCAGAGTTGAGGAAGACAATTTAAAAAAAATGCGGTGTTAAGTATTACAAAAAAGTTATGTTCATTGATGATGATCATTTCATTTCATGACACCCTCGCGAGGGCTAGCGTCAGTGACAGTAACAGCCGCATGCGTCATCTATTTGCCGTCATCTTGGTGTTTTGTGGAGTCGCGAACCCGGTAGCTTTGTGGGAGAAGTATCGCCATCATCTGTCTGAAGATTTTCTACGAGCTTTGAAACTAAGTCGAAGACGAGACGAAGTCGAAGTAACTGATGAACGCGTGCTGAACACCTGTCTCAGTTCACTTCAAAATGTGGTCATTTCTATCGGCGGCAATCCACTGATCGAATATGGGTTACCAGCTCCCCAATCATCACCGTATCAAGATCGTGGAAATCAGGAGTATAACGCTGAGACAAATTACGATCCGGGCGAAATGACCATGTCGCTTTGTTCTCTTCAGAGCAAAAACTTTATGACACCGTCCTTGAAAGCGTTGGGCAAAACCAGGGTAAAATGTTTTTCTTGGGTGCTCCTGGTGGAACAGGAAAAACATTTGTTACCACTGGCATACTTGCAGGGGTCAGGAGGCAAGGCAAAATTGCTATTGCTGTAGCGTCGTCGGGAATCCCTACCACACTGCTTCCGAGTGGCAAGACAGCACATGCCATGTTTAAAATTCCCATCAATTTAGAGAGCGCCGAAACGCCTGTTTGTGGTGTGTCACGTAACAGCGATAAGGGACACGTGCTCAAGGATTGCTCTCTGATCGTATGGGATGAGTGTACGATGGCCAATAGGAAGGCAGTTGAGGCCGTGGACAGAATCCTGCAGGACATCCGCAGGAACGAACATTTGATGGGTGGTGTCACAGTTCTGTTCAGTGGTGATTTTCGGCAAATGCTTCCCGTGGTGACGCGGGGCTCGAGGGCTGACGAGGTGAATGCTTCGTTGAAACAATCTTCGTTGTGGTCACGAGTTCATACGCTGCGCTTGACCATTAATATGAGAGCTCGGCTCGGTGGCAATGCACATGCTCAAAAATTCTCCGATGTCATTCTAAGTCTTGGAGAAGGCGAGTGCCTTCTCCAAGAGTAGAGTGGTAGAGTTACCAGAAGAGATAGTTGGACAGGTGGTGCTTCCAGAGTCTCTCGGTAGAGTGGTATCCAGCTTAGAAGAACTAATTCGCTGTGTGTACGGGGACATCAGTCGTATACCGCATTTGACCATTTTGATGGCCAAAAATGATCAGGCTGCAGCAATTAACGAATGCATTCTCTCGGAAATTGAGGGGAATAAAGTGGTCTACACCTCGATAAACACTGTTGTCGAGCAAGATGACGCCACACATTATCCCGTGGAATTTCTGAGCTCCCTGTCAGCAAGTGGACTTCCAGCGCATACCATCAAGCTGAAGGTCGGTGTTCCGATTATGCTTCTTCGGAACCTCCTCCGAAGCTGTGTTAACCGCCTTAAAGTCATCTCGCACCACAGACACACCATTGAGGCGGAAATTCTTACGGGTAGTGGCGTCAGCGAGGTAGTATTTATACCACGCATTCCCCTCATACCTCATAATTTCCCGTTCCAGTTCAAGCGCGTACAGTTCCCCGTGAGTGTTTGCTTCGCGATGACCATCAATAAGTCGCAGGGGCAGATACTGAGGGCAGCGGGTGTCGACCTCAGGACGAGTTGCTTCTCACAAGGGCATCTGTACGTCGCTTGCTCCCGCGTCACCCCCTCTCCTGACTCTCTTTACATTTTGGCTCCTGGCAGCATAACTACCAACGTAGTTTATAGAGAAGTGTTGTTAGGTGTGATACCTTTGTACGTATTTTTACTCTTTTGTGTCCTGGAATGTATTCCTGCATTATTTTCTCTATTTCCTTCAGTCACATCTTATGACTGAACTCAGCAGGATTCCCATATAACTCTCTTCACTTGCTTCGCTTGCAAAAAAACTTATATTTTAATGCTATTTTAAAAGTTGTGTACTTATAATGCTATAGCGACACTGTCATCTTAGGTATTTTTGGTGCTATAAAGCCTTCACGCAGACGACGTCGCGGGCAGCAGCTAGTCCTCAATAATCCTTTCTATTTCTTTAATAAATAATTATCTAACTGTAACAGTGTAAAAAATACAAATGTAAACAAATGTTATCAGCTGAATAAATAAATATTTTAACATAAAATACCGAATGTTATACGAATCAACATTAAAATGAAATAACTTATCGATTAACCAAAAAAAAATGGAAATTAGTCACAACTTAGCTCAAAGCTAAATTACGAACAGCTATTAATATTCAAGCTAGAGCTATACGAGTATCTAAGTGGCTTAGCATCGTTTGCAGATTGTTTTAGTTCCCACGAAACTGCAAGATGCAAGTTTTGCTTGTCACTTTATTAGTTAAACTACGGTGTTGCTAACTGAAATATAGTTCGTTCTGCTCGTCTAATGTTTTTGATTTTCAACAACTCAGGGACAGGAGAAACACGTCCTGGTAAAATCTTGTATGAATAAAACTGCCTTCACGTTTCTTTAAAGCCTATTGTATTTTTGATGTGGCCTCACACCTCAATCTATTGACTGTTCTAGTAGTGAAGGGCGGGCGTTTCGGGGAACCGTCTTTTGTAATTTTGACGTTCGCAAAGTGCTGATTCTCAGCCTAGTTTGAATAAATGAATTTTGATTTTGATTTTGTTCTTTATGCATAAAAAAATAAGATTCTCAACAGCAAAAAATTTTGAGAACAGAATTTAATAAGCAGATTTTAAGAAAAAATCTCATTCTAAAACTCTCATTCCCAGGATAAGTGTATAAATTCGTAATTAGTTGCAAAATATACAAAATAACATCACGCGAGTAATCTAACTAGGTAAAAACACATTGTTTCAGTTGTGTTTAAAAATTCCCATGCAATAAGGTATTTATAAAATTAAATATACCTACCGATTTATGCATAATTTGTAGGTAATTTGTCATTTAAAGAAGTACACTTGTACTTCTTTAAATTACAAATTCACCATACTAATTGAACATAATATGTAAGTTCTTATAATATGTTATTAGTGAGTAAGTCGTTGAAGTACCTATATAAAAATAAATAAATAATCTAGCTTTTATCCTGTCAGCCACTAAACAACGCGTCTTATTCACACTATTTTCCGAGAAACTAACCAGCTAATTAAAGCGGCAACTACTAACAAACTTCCAAGATTACTTGACGTGAAGTACCTAAATCATCGCGTTCGTAAACCGAGCATATTAAACTGTAGACGTGAGCACGTGACGTCAGAGCTCCCCACATTAGGGCTCAAACAACGTGTGCTTGTAATTACCATTTTAATAACTAAACGTGTGCCGACTGTTAGGGTGACGTGTCACAGTCTACGCTCTGCAGTCTGCAGAGCTCACGATAATTGACGAAGGTTTTACTGACATTTTAGTTGAAGCCTATTAATTAGTACTAGTCTGCAATTTGAAATTGTGGATTCGTATTTGCTAGTTTGATGTTTTGATTATTCTCTCATGTGCAATTTGTTTTATAGTGATGTGTTAATTTAGCGCTTTAGGTGTAATGTTTGTGTTTATTTTAGTTCAGTTTGCTTTATTGACGTTTTAATGAGGGTTGGTATGGAATTTGCTCTGCGTTTTGATTCTATTATGCTGTTTAGTTGAAATCACTTTTAGAATGTTTGTTGTGTTTTATATTTTTGCTTTAATTATTAGGCAATTTTTCAGTCGTTAAGACAGACCACTAAGCACGTGTAACATCTTAAAGTTTTTATTAAAATATCTATTTAAAAATAATTTCAATGGGTGAATTATTTTTGTCATATATTTTTGCAATACTGCAGGCCTGTGTCGTCTATTTAGGTCTTTATACCCATAATGTGTTTCATTTAAACTTGTCACTGATAACATGAATGACGGACAAATAGAAAAAGCCGCAGTTTTAAACGCCCCCGGTCCAATGAATAAGCAATATGCAAACTACTATTTAACGTCACTGTTAATTTATTTTCATTGTTTTTGGAAATGCGTGACTGAACGTTATTTTATTAATTACTAGCTGCTGCCCGCGACGTCGTCTGCGTGAAGGCTTTATAGCACCAAAAATACCTAAGATGACAGTGTCGCTATAGCATTATAAGTACACAACTTTTAAAATAGCATGAAAATATAAGTTTTTTTGCAAGCGAAGCAAGTGAAGAGAGTTATATGGGAATCCTGCTGAGTTCAGTCATAAGATGTGACTGAAGGAAATAGAGAAAATAATGCAGGAATACATTCCAGGACACAAAAGAGTAAAAATACGTACAAAGGTATCACACCTAACAACACTTCTCTATAAACTACGTTGGTAGTTATGCTGCCAGGAGCCAAAATGTAAAGAGAGTCAGGAGAGGGGGTGACGCGGGAGCAAGCGACGTACAGATGCCCTTGTGAGAAGCAACTCGTCCTGAGGTCGACACCCGCTGCCCTCAGTATCTGCCCCTGCGACTTATTGATGGTCATCGCGAAGCAAACACTCACGGGGAACTGTACGCGCTTGAACTGGAACGGGAAATTATGAGGTATGAGGGGAATGCGTGGTATAAATACTACCTCGCTGACGCCACTACCCGTAAGAATTTCCGCCTCAATGGTGTGTCTGTGGTGCGAGATGACTTTAAGGCGGTTAACACAGCTTCGGAGGAGGTTCCGAAGAAGCATAATCGGAACACCGACCTTCAGCTTGATGGTATGCGCTGGAAGTCCACTTGCTGACAGGGAGCTCAGAAATTCCACGGGATAATGTGTGGCGTCATCTTGCTCGACAACAGTGTTTATCGAGGTGTAGACCACTTTATTCCCCTCAATTTCCGAGAGAATGCATTCGTTAATTGCTGCAGCCTGATCATTTTTGGCCATCAAAATGGTCAAATGCGGTATACGACTGATGTCCCCGTACACACAGCGAATTAGTTCTTCTAAGCTGGATACCACTCTACCGAGAGACTCTGGAAGCACCACCTGTCCAACTATCTCTTCTGGTAACTCTACCACTCTACTCTTGGAGAAGGCACTCGCCTTCTCCAAGACTTAGAATGACATCGGAGAATTTTTGAGCATGTGCATTGCCACCGAGCCGAGCTCTCATATTAATGGTCAAGCGCAGCGTATGAACTCGTGACCACAACGAAGATTGTTTCAACGAAGCATTCACCTCGTCAGCCCTCGAGCCCCGCGTCACCACGGGAAGCATTTGCCGAAAATCACCACTGAACAGAACTGTGACACCACCCATCAAATGTTCGTTCCTGCGGATGTCCTGCAGGATTCTGTCCACGGCCTCAACTGCCTTCCTATTGGCCATCGTACACTCATCCCATACGATCAGAGAGCAATCCTTGAGCACGTGTCCCTTATCGCTGTTACGTGACACACCACAAACAGGCGTTTCGGCGCTCTCTAAATTGATGGGAATTTTAAACATGGCATGTGCTGTCTTGCCACTCGGAAGCAGTGTGGTAGGGATTCCCGACGACGCTACAGCAATAGCAATTTTGCCTTGCCTCCTGACCCCTGCAAGTATGCCAGTGGTAACAAATGTTTTTCCTGTTCCACCAGGAGCACCCAAGAAAAACATTTTACCCTGGTTTTGCCCAACGCTTTCAAGGACGGTGTCATAAAGTTTTTGCTCTGAAGAGAACAAAGCGACATGGTCATTTCGCCCGGATCGTAATTTGTCTCAGCGTTATACTCCTGATTTCCACGATCTTGATACGGTGATGATTGGGGAGCTGGTAACCCATATTCGATCAGTGGATTGCCGCCGATAGAAATGACCACATTTTGAAGTGAACTGAGACAGGTGTTCAGCACGCGTTCATCAGTTACTTCGACTTCGTCTCGTCTTCGACTTAGTTTCAAAGCTCGTAGAAAATCTTCAGACAGATGATGGCGATACTTCTCCCACAAAGCTACCGGGTTCGCGACTCCACAAAACACCAAGATGACGGCAAATAGATGACGCATGCGGCTGTTACTGTCACTGACGCTAGCCCTCGCGAGGGTGTCATGAAATGAAATGATCATCATCAATGAACATAACTTTTTTGTAATACTTAACACCGCATTTTTTTTAAATTGTCTTCCTCAACTCTGCTCAAGATTTTGAGGGTTTTGTTGGAACTTGAATTTGTCAAAACGAACTATACGATACAACTTTTATGACGAAAATGCACATCACCATCTATGAATTTTAAGAATAACTAACTACTTACCTCGCCAACATGATCAAATTTAAATTATTAATTTCCAAAAAATGTTAACATGTAACTTGATTTGATTTTTATGAAATCTCATAGATGGCGCTGTTTTAAAATTGTCTTTATACTACTAACATTCATTAAACTAAATTTCTCTGCCCAAGTTACTTAAATCGCGTAGTTTTTATAGTGTAAAGCTAGATAATAGCATGGCTTACTCAAAAACAACATTTAAATATGCGTCGTTAGATTATACGTACACAGAATGCGTAAGAAAAATAAAGATTCACAGCTCCTCCCCCGTAGGTGATAGCGTGATAATATGTAGCCTATATGTTGACCTGACCTCTTAGTAATATTCATGCAAAATTTGATGTAAATCCATGCAGTACTTTCTGAGTTTATCCCGGACAGACAAACAGACAAACAGACAAACAGACAAACAGACAAAAATTCTAAAAACTATATTTTTGGCTTCGATATCGATTGTAGATCACGCCTCAAGTATTCTTTTTAAAAAATATTCAATGTACAGTTTTGACTTTCCTACGATTTTATTATATGTATAGATTTTGAGAATTTAGTTTCATACATAGTATTAAAAAAAAAACATTATTTGTAGGTATATATATCTTCTATTATATAAAATTGTTGTGTCACAGTGTTAGTTACCATACTCCTCCCAAACAGCTGGACCGATTTGTATGAAATTTTATACGCATATTTAGTTGGTCTGAGAATCGGCTACTATCTATTTTTTTTTGTTTGCAAAACGACGTATGCGGGGTCAGCTAGTATATATATATAAGTACGATGTCTTTAAGAATGATAATAAAAATACTCTTGACGTTGTACGGCTATGTTTTAAAATTACATAAAAAGGGTAGTTCTAGTTTCAAACACTTGATAATCTTTCATTGTCGCTGTACTTCATTAACCCAAAAACAGTCGTTGAACATATTGTTAACGTGTTTGTACTCATGTCTGTTTGTATTTAGAATTGTAGATAGTCGGGGGGTACCTATCTAAACGTTACATGAAGTCCTCATCTCGTCAAAGTAATGTCAACTGTTTCGACGCCTTCAGTTAGATAGTGTGTTTGTTTTACCCTACATAGAACAAAATTTACCTATGACGTAGTAACAGCTAACTCTGAAACGCGCAAACCTGGCCCATTTTCTACACGCCCCATTAACCAATGGGCAGAACTGTCAGTATTAATCAACGAGCATCATTTAACCGTCCCTAATTCATCAGCATTTCTATCTTTACGGGTTATGCACGGCATCCCATGATCGTGTTTTAAGAGTAAACAGTGGCGACGAGCTCGAACTCGCTGGTGCTCATGGTCAAAAAGCACACTGTCTCGCCTGGCTTCGTGTCCGACAGCGCGAATATCAGTGAAGAGCAGTTAGATGCTAGTCTACACGATCAACGTCTAGTTCTCCAGCACAGAAACACCGTTCCGAACTGATAGGCGCGTAAAAAGATTTGCAAAGTGCTTCGGAAAATCGAGTTTTATGAAAAAACCACTGCATAAATCAATTACAAATAAATTTATTGATCTCTTCGATAACTGAGCTTCGTCAGTACGGACTTGGTTTTGAAGACTTTACAGTTCTTTTATTACTTATTGACACCCAAAGTTACGTTATAAATAGCAAGAAAAACGAATCTTTGTTGGCTCATAACTTTTAATGGCTTTTTATTTTACCATTCTGTTTCCGTACAGACACAATTAATAATAAGCCATAACGATATAATGTTTAACTTTGGATGCGCAATGTCAAACAGTGGAGTAATATTCTCCAGAAATTTGTTTAAAAAAATATCTAAAAGTGGCACCTTAAAGACGAAAGAGAGAAGGAATACATCGTAAGGAAACGTGTAGACATGTCCTATCTAAACTAATCTAACTAGCCAGCATTGTCTCTCTGCAAGGCAAAGGCTTCCCTCTTCTTTTTTCCCACCCTTCTGTATTGGAGTGCTGGTTCTAGTTCGTTCGGTAGGAGTTTAGCTTATCCTGCCATCTACAAGCACATGTCCTAGAACCAAAAAATAAAAGACATGTGATATCAACTCGCACTGACATGATGTTATTGACGTATTGAAAACTAGCAGAACCCCGCGATTTCACCCGGAAAAATCTCGATCCCTAGTGCCAAATTTCTTTCAAATCCATTCAGCCGTTTCGACGTGAAAGCGTAATAACCAAACATACAAAAAAATCAAATAGTGTCTCTTTATAATACCGTGAAACCGGCCAACATTGCCCTTAGCGGATATCTTTGCCCGAACACGAAAAATATCTAAAATCTTGAATTGTAAATAAATAAGTAGGTAACCCTTTCGGACAATCCCTATAGATTAAATAATGTTGTCACCTATATTTTATTTACAATTCAAGATTTTAGTTATTTTTCGTGTTCGGGCAAAGATATCCGCTAAGGCCAATGATGGCCGTTTTTACCCGTATTAGTTTAGATGTAATTTCGTGGGAAAGTTTTTTTTTAAATTTGAACATCCTGTATGTCTTGAACCTTGTAACAATTTCAAGCGGATCAATGATTAATTATTATCATAAGCCGACATTAATACAGAATTTCTGCTATATCGAAAGACATACACCCGTAAACCTGAATTCATAATCCCCTTATCAAGAAGTCAATGTTACACAGATAATCGTATCACAAAAAGCAAATCGAAAACCACTCTAAGAAAATAAAATAAACGGACAAAAATACAAGAAAATTTCACAAAACACATCGAAGTCACGTTCACGGGATTATTGTCGCAAAAAACGTCTGTCGCGTTTCCAAATCGCGTTATCTCGGTAATTTGTCGTAAAAACATATTTTATGAGGCCTCACACGACCCGTGTGATATTACAACTGAATATTTTCTATATTAACTTTCCTGAGGTGTCTTTCACGATTTCTTGGAATCAGTTATCGTAACTGAATTATTTAGATTTTTTTTAATTATTTTTATATGACAAAAATGGACCTAAAAAATTCCACTGTCATAAAATGTCGAAACGCCGCGGTGTGGCCACCCGCTGGGCCTAACTAATCTAACATAATAATATATTTACATCGACTTTAAAAAAAACAAGAAGACATACAGCAATCTCAAACGAACGCCACTCACGAATACAGATAGTGAAATCCACGAAGACGCGCCCCACTCTTCTTCCTAATCGTTACTGGTTATCGCTAGTCAATTCTGTAAGCGTTTTAGTTTATTCGATACACACTAATTAGCCAATAATAATAATTTGTGTGTATCGACAAAACTAAAACACTAGCGGAATGTTGCTTACTTGTGCTGTAAGCATTAGGAAAAAGAGTGGGGGGCGTCTTCGTGGATTGCACTATCTATCTATACCTCTTGAGTTTTTTTTTTTTTTTTTTTGTGGATGGGAAATCATCCAATGACCCCTCCCGCTCTAGGTGGAGCAGAATGGAGTGTCAGACTCTTACTGACTAAAACCCACCCGTGTTCCTTCCTTAGCCCTTTGTGTTCCGGGGTAGCGGTAACCCTTTCGGACAATCCCGCTGCCATACCTCTTGAGTATTAATGTTCTGTGATCTATACCTTCGTTTGCATTCGCTTTAGAATACGCGTGTCTACTTGCACTCACTTTAAAATACGCACAAATTTGCACGCCCCTCCAAAATTTCTATAAGTACCTACAAACTTTTGAAATGTCTATGCAATAAGCAGTGGAGGCAAGAAGAAGCAATTTATATTAGATGATGACCTCTTTATGCTGTAGTACTTCAGACTACCGTTTCTAGAAACAGCTTTTCCTGTGGATCTAACGCGTAGTACTTTGGCTGGTAATCTGCACCCAGCATTAAAGTGATGCTGTGTATCTACTCTGTCGTCGTTAGGTCTCCAGTATAATGTTCTCGGAACTGGGTCTTGCATAGAACCTGATCCTTTATCGAAATGGGTCTCTGATAATATTTGTTTTTTTGCCTGCTGTTGATCTTCTAACGTCTTGAACAAACTACTGGGAATTTTGCACAACATTGGCAAAAAAAATATTGGTAATTGTCACCATTTTGAGACTTCAACCATAATTAAAAAGCTAAGTTAAAAAAAAAAACTGAAAAGCTAGAAGCAGGCGGGACCCATTTGAGTTTGAAAATATAAAAATGGAATGAGTCCCGCCTGCTTCCAACTTTTATTTAATTTAAAATGGACTTGTTTTTAGCTTGTCAGTTTTTTTTATTTACATTTTTAACGCAGTCGGGTTTTTTTAGTTTTTCGTCCTGACAGCAATCGTCGGGCAGTTGCCCACCAAAGACAGCACCCGTCTGGTCGGAGGATCCTCTCCTTTCTATAGAGGATGAATGAACTTTAAGCCCTGCTTCCTCATACATATAAATAAAATAGTTTTATTAATTTATTTTTAAATACCTCTTTAAAGTAATTTTTAAGATGTTGATTGTCACTTATTATTTTGACGTCCAATGGAATATTTTCACCCTTTAGTCGCAAACTATCAATAATGCTCATTGCACTCACCCTGTAGCCACGAGCTGCAGTGCGATTCTGTAACCATCTCACCCTGAAAACTTAGGTGAAGTGAGCGTGGAGTGAGCTGTCAGTGTCATGCTGATGTTAGGGATTGCCCCTATTGATAGCTCACTCACTTCACCTAAGTTATCACGGTGAGATTTTTACAGAATCGACCGGTTGCACGCTCAAGCAACGCGTTTTACGACATCGACTGCGGAGAAAACAAATGAATGAAGTGGTACACAGCATGCCACGAGTCACCTGGACGTGACTTGCAAAGCGACAGACGGAAACAGGTGACGCGTGCGTTTAACGTTTGACGCTGGAAACGTTAAACGCCGGAAACAAAAAAAAAGACGTGTCAAGGCTCAGAGCAAAGCAAAAAATTAAAAAGAAAATATTCGCTTCTTATCTTCTATTATTCAAATACAAAAGAAGTACTCTAAGAAAATAAATAAAAATAGTACGAATTAAAAGGACATGAATATCTGTTTTATGTCACTTTATAGACAAAAATATCACAAAGTATACAGTGCTCATTTATAACACCCTTACTAGCAGACCATTTGTGTTTATTTACGTAAATATTTCTATACAAGGACTAAGTAATAGGCACTTAAGTATTTTTTCTTCATAAAAGCAATAATTCTTCAGTAATAATAAAAATGTTTTGTCAAAGGGCAAACCTATTTATAAGAAAACTGTTATTTTTAGCAATGATAAACAAACCAAAATACATAACATACCAACCGATGCTTATAAACTAAATAGCTAATATTATATTCACTCACATTATCAAAATACAATTATGAATCCAATAAAAAAGTCTTATATGAACGTGAGAGCAATATCTCGGCAGGTTTTCGAAGAAAATATTAATTTTATAGGATACCTGGGATGTAGCGGGGCTAAAATTGTTGCCGCATCTACTTATCAACCGGTTTATCTCTCTGTAGAACCTTGATATTTACCTATTATCTGTATTACATGTACAACTAAGAGGTAAATATTGAGGTTCTGATGTATTTCCTCCCAGTTTTTCGCAAAAAGTCTTGTGATTGAGGAAATCACAATATATGATGCGACTTACCAGTAAACCTTTTTTTTTGTGGTTCGGGAATCATCAAATAACTTCTCCCGCTCTGGGAGGGCGTGTCAGACTTTTACTGACTAAAACCCACCCGTGTTCCTTCAATTACCTATGCCAGGGGCCACGGTATCCGGGGCAGCGGGATCGTAAGAAAGGGTTACCGCTGCCCCGGAACATAAAGGGCTAAGGAAGGAACACGGGTGGGTTTTAGTCAGTAAGAGTCTGACACTCCTTTCTGCTCCCACCCTGAGCGGGAGGGGTCATTTGATGATTTCCCATCCACAAAAAAAAAAGGGGCCACGGTATGTCTTCCGAACAACCCGCGACTCTGGCAGGCATCGGCCCTTGCGGACTCCGTCAGTTAGTGCTGACATCTCTTTGAGGCGCGCGTGGAACACAACGCGCCGTCGACCCGGGAAATAAACTTTCGACAACATGTTCATGATTGATAAACTAAACTGCTGGATATCCCTTTTCAAAACACAATACCGACTTGCGAAAAAATCTATTAGAAATATTAGTCGATTTAAAACAAATTTGATTATAACAAAACTCCTCGATCCAATTATTTTTGCAGTTCTTGTCAAAGCTGACCTCGAGCATGCAAATGAAGTCACCACAGTAACTCAAAGTAGGTAAGTGAAGTCTCAAGTCTATGACATCGGCTTCTCGGTCACGTGCGCGCTATTTGCAATCACAGTAAGAAAAGTACAGCCATGAATTGAAATTCTGTTCTGTATTATGTTTTAGACTGTTATTGTATTGTTTTTTGACATGACAATGGTAGAAATAAAGGAAGATAATATCTTAATATTATAAATTCGCAAGTAATTCAGTCTGTATATTACCTTTTCATGCCTAAACCACTGAACGGATTTCGATAAAATTTTGTAACGAAATAGATGGCATCCTCCTGGGAAGGACCTAGGCTGCTTTTTCTTCCGGAAGCACGTTCCCATGGGATAATTTCCAAGGACACGTGAGATAGTTTTTTTTTTTGGTGGGAGGTCATCATTCGTTACTGATAGTGTTGTTACTCGAGGTAGGTATGAGTTGAGAAAAACTGTATTCTTATGTTTTATCGTGTTTAGATATCGATACCTACCCATCACGACTGCGAAGTTTACACAAAGATTTTTTAAACTTATATTTCGAGTGACTACAAAAACTGCGGTCGACGACCCCACAAATAAATCTAATTAATTCATTTTTCGTTTTATCTTGTTTAGATAACAATACTATCGAGTCTGCGGAGTTTAGCTAGCCAATTAAAAGTAACTCTTTAAGGAGAATATTCACCCTTCACAAAATAGCTCCTGCAAAGTGCTTTAATACATACCTCACATTATGATTGAGACGTGCGTTCTTTATTTATGCATGAGAAGGTAATAGCAATCTTCTGGTGACTGCACAGCAATTCTTAGAACCAATCCACCTTACTGTAAGACCCTTTATCTACGACGCTACCAATAAAAACGTGTTACAAACTCAAATCATACAGTATGTACGATAATGTACAGACCAGTACATCAAGTTACTACAATCTGTCAAATGTATTTAATAAATTTTCAACTTTATCGCTAAAGCATAAAGTTCAAAGTTGATTGGGAAAATTTGACAGTTTCGGGTAGCTTGATGTGCTGGCGTCTGTACATGACGCAACCAATCACAAACTAGTTAATGATGCGACAGTAAGTCGCATCTCGAATAAACTACCATTGAAATACTAGTGATGTATCATTATGGCTACACATTGGTTATTTGAGTTTGTAACACGTTACTTTTGGGTAGCGTCGTGAACGATGGGCCTTACGGTATAAACGAACGATGTATGCCACCATATTATTTAAAAACAAAAGCAAAAAAGCCAATATTTCTTCAGCTGTTTGTAGGAGTAAACCAATAAATTAAATAATTCGATCAGTCATTCAATTCAGTCTCTTGGCGCTTTATTTATCCGATATGAATGAATTATTTCGTATTAATATTCTACAGTGATAGTTCACTTCATTAATCAGGTTACTCAAATTAAATTTTGACACTTTAGCGGCTATCCCATCAGTTTTTGAAATGTAATATTACGTGGGCTGTTCCGAAAATTGTTAGCTACATAATAAATATTATCTCTTTTTTCTAGAATCTATTTTGAATTGACGGCTAATTTCAATACAAATCTCTTTGCTGAAAATCATTGACCACTTATGTGTAGTTCTTTTTTAAATATTAAAAAAAAAGTAAATCTGTCGCTCTTGTTTGCAACAGTGGACGTCTCGCGGAAAGCCTTTCGTGCTATGATGTTTTGTGATTATAAACGAGGGTTAACCTTCAAGGAATCTCAAGAATATAATTTGCATGCATTAGCAACAATTACTTATTGGTTTCGTGAATTTAAATGTGATCGAGAGAACCTAAATGATCATCATTTAGGTTCTAAATGATACTAAAATGTATGGGTCTTCCTTTTATTTCTGACTCTATGTTATTTAGCAAAAAATAATCCTTATGATGAAGCCTTTCGATTGGTATGATAAAGGGTGATTATTTTTCTCGTGTAACGGGTTCGATTCCCATTTCAAGCATTATTTAAATATCTATGAATGCAGTTTAAATTGTTTTTTAAATTCAAATAATGTCTTCTTTCAGTAAAATATTCCATTTACAATATTCAAGGTACTTTCCCTCCATGTGACATATCCGTGGGACGCCCTGTATAATAAATTCATTTTTTTTATGTATGATATTTTAAAATTAAGTTGGGTAATGTATATTCATTGAGACTATGCCGACCGCACAGTGGCGCCCTCATCGTTTGTTTGGTTATTTCATGCTGAAAATAAGCACGTCAAGTGGTGTTTCACAAGATTATACGTTAATATTATTAGAAGCAGTAGTTTTATATTGTTTTGTTTTATTATAATCCATAGAACGGATAACAGTGGCCACTATATTCCGTTTTAAGAATTATAATAAAACTAAACAATGTAAAACTACCGTTTCTAATAATTAATATTAACGTATAATCTTGTGAAGCACAACTTAACGTGCTTGCACAAATTTTCTGCATTTTCATTCTAAATTGTATGAAATAACCAAACAAACGATGAGGGCGCCACTGTGCGGTCGGCAGAGTCTTAATATTCAGCTCAATAAACTAATCACACAACGTACAGCATGTCACATACATTCATTACTTAGGGTTGATTTTTCCAACACCAGATAATTTTATCCGAGGTATAATCCTGAATGTTTGATAGTTTTTCCATACAAAATCTGTCAGTCGTTATTTTTATTCAACGAATAAAAAATACTATCGATTGAAAAATTAGTCTTTAGTCAATGTACTCAATGTAAATGAACTGTTTGTTTTCTATTAATTTAATTTAATTTTATTCGAAAACATCAATCTGTTTCTTACTAAACTTCAACTGCATACTTATTTCCTTTGCTGACTGTACATAATTATATTAAATCGTCGTGTTGTCGTCGTGTTTTAATCGTTTATTGGTATATTAGTTCGTTTATTTATGTAGTTTTTTATCTTGTACATTTTTAAATATTTCTTAAAATAGAAAAAAGAAGTATAAAAAACATTTAAAAATATAAAATTTTGTGATTCGTGGTACCACGATGAAGGCATCGTGGTACCACGAACCACAAAATTGTAGGTACTTGCTATTCTTATTTACATGGTAGCCACCTTATTACGTAAAACAACCTTGTAATACTCCTAACTAATGACTAATAACTAAAATCGGGGACCAAAATTACCCTCGTTAACAACGTTAACATCGGCCATTTTCATTCCTTACCCAAAAAAAATAAGATTTATAAAATCTTTGGTAATTGACCGTTAGGGTGCCCCGATCGGGTCTAGCAGGGAATATATTAGAAAAATACTGTATTAAGGAAAAGGGACGCGCTCGTCTCATTTTGTTGTATTAAGGGTTTTTAAAAGATTATTATTTGACGTATTTTCTCATAAAATTTTATATTGATGCGCAATTTGTGGAACTTAAGGTTGACGCACATTAGGACGGAGATCCTCGTACATCACTGTCATACATTCTGTATGAACTATTTACCGCACACTACAAGCGTTTGACTTTAAACAACATTATAATAACGCCATTTTTTTATAGCTCCTACTAGAACAAATCTCCATTTAGAATTCTATGTAGGTAGCTCCTTTTGGTTTTCCCAGGATATTTTTTTTGGAGGTATCATTGGGCCAAGACAAGCAATACATACAATTTCTTCAGACCTTACTGACCGTCTTTTATCATTACAGAGACAACCTTTTTGGTGGAAGGACAGATCGAGGCTTAGTAGCAGAGTCACGTTATTACCCTTTGAGACGGAACCCTAAAAAATGCGTAATTCTTTCGGTTACGAAGCGGCGACTTCTTAATGAAGACGTCGACTGTTTAGCATAATGAGAACTTGTACACGATTAGCTTTTAACGATGATGACTCCCTTCAGATAGAAAAACACCGCCGCAACAAAAATATACCTTAATTTTAATGCCATAAAGTTCAAATTACCGTGAAGTTGTATTTTGAGATTTTGGCATCTAATTTGTTTGGTGGCGGCGTTCGCAAGCGTCATGGTTGGTAGACAAAATAATGTTTTTCGCGGAGATCGTGTGCCGTAGATTAAAAAGTAAGTTAATAGGCTTACAAGTCAATGGAAAATTAAATCTGAATTCAATTAAACGTGCCCTTATTAGTTAAAATAACATCTATATGTAAATATCAAGAAAACATAAATATTGCCAGGAGAAACGTACGCGTATGTTTGTGGGTAGTTACGCCGTCGCTACTTTAATTTTGCTACTCTGCTACGCGTCGTAGCTGAACTGCTACGCGCCGTAGCTGAACTGCTACGCGCCAGAATAACATCGAGTTTGTTTGCTTCCATTACATTCCTAATGGAATGTAATGGAAGCCATCTTGATCTTAGCTGAGGTAAACTCGGAGGTCCAAAGGTTAGAGGAAGAGCTGAAGATGAAATTAAAAAAACTACCATTAAAATTATTTATTTCTACACTAGCACTTCGCCAGCAACTTCGTTTGCGTGTATTCGTGCCAAATTTCAAGTTTATTAACTCAGCTATAAGATTTTTCATACAAACAAAATTCCCCCTTTTCACTCCCTAAAAGGTCGAATTTCCAAAAACCCCTTCTTAGTGCTCCCCTACGTAATAAAAGGAAGCCGTATGCAAAATTTCACGTTTTCAGTCCTTGCAGTTTCGGCTGTGCGTTGATATGTCAGTCAGTCAGTCAGTCAGTTTCTCCTTTTATACAAAGTTGATACGACAGAAAGGCTTTCCTTTAAACTGCTTATACTAGGTACCATTTTCAAGCTCTGTACCAAATATCATTTAAATTGAAACAGTAGTTTAGTTGCAAATGACTTTTTAAGTTTTTGGCCCGTTTGAACATGATGTATTTTTCTTAACAGCTGATTATGTCTATAGGCATAGGTCATGCACCTTAAAACGATAAATCTACGATACGTTGTTGCCGCTCTTACGCAAGTCATAAGCAAATACGTCCTACAAAAGAAAGTGACAATCCCATTAGCAAAACATCACGCGCGTAAAAGAAATAGAAATAGGTCAGTGTGTTGCTATTGCATCTTTGGTCCTTGCGAGGGGGGCCTCTAAAAACTAAAAAACTTGGTTTTTCAGTGCGCCAACGCTATCCTTCCGGGACGTACGTTACGTAACACGGAAGTCCTGTGCCGCTATTGTTTTGTCGAACTCGTGCGCTGACAATTGTGATTTTGTTTTGTTATTGTGAATACGACACTTCTTTCTTTTTTTTTATTGTGACAAGACACGTAACTTGCTATTATAATTATTTAGTGTTAGTGTTTTTTTTTGTGATTTACTGTTTTTTATTGTGATAGGACACGTAATTAAACTTTGGTTGTGTGTGTGTGTATACCTAATTAAAGTGTTCAACAATGCCTCGTCTAACTTACACAGCGTCAGAATACACTGACATGATTTTAATTTACGGTGAATGCCGTGGAAACGCAGCATTAGCTCTGCGAACATACAGAGAAAGATATGGTGACAGCCGGAATTGCCCTAGGAACGCCCGGACCATACAGTTGGCAGTACAAAGATTACGGGACAATAAACGTGTAGTGCCGCAACAGGAGGGAGTTCCACCGCGGCAAATACCCGCTGCATGGGACGAACGAATATTAGATCATTTTTCCCGCAACCCGACAACGAGTCTGCACAGAGCCGCCCGGCAGTTTAGATGTTGCCATAGAACCATCCACAAGGTTCTAAAACGTAACAAACGCAAACCTTATAAATATCGGAAGGTGCAAGCTTTGTTATCGAGAGACTTACCGATCAGGAACAGTTACTGCCAATGGCTATTAAATAAAACATCCGAAGACCGCCATTTCTTAACAAATGTAATATGGACCGATGAGTGTACTTTTACTCGGAACGGCATCTGGAATCGGCAAAACCTCCGGTACTGGAGTTTGGGAAATCCACACGTGTTTCGAGAATCTGAACACCAGTACAGATTTTCTCTCAATGTGTGGGCTGGTATCCATAATAATAATATTATCGGCCCTGTTTTTATTGACGGCACCCTTACAGCGGCGAAATTTTTAGATTTATTAAGTGGTCCTGTGGCCGAGTACACTGACCAACTACCTTTAGCCGTTCATCGCAAGTTGTGGTACCAGCTGGACGGTGCGCCTCCACATTCTGTGATGGCTTCCAGGGAGCGGCTCACAGAAATGTTTGGGCAGCAATGGATCGGTCGATTCGGACCTGTTCGGTGGCCACCACGATCTCCGGACCTCACTCCCATGGATTTCTTTTTGTGGGGATACATTAAGGGTGAAGTGTATGCCTCCGAGGTAAATACAATTGTTGAACTAAAAAACAGGATTATTTTAGCATTTCACAAATTAAAGTGCTTAGCGACGGACAGTGATTTAATTAGAAAACTAAATAACAATATTCTCCGTCGGTATAATTTGTGCATTAATGTGAATGGAAGACACATAGAGAATTTAAAAATTTAGTGTTTTTGCTGTCGGCGTACTTCAAAACTATCTAACATAACAGCCAGCGCGAGCGGAGGCCTAAGCCGCCGCCCGCGCCACCGCCGGCCGCCCGCTTCGACACGAAACACATGCCGCGCCCCGGCGCGCGTGCGACGACGTTGCCACTTTGTAAGGTCAGTCGCCAGGACCAAGTTTCTATGAAATTTGGGTTTTTCCTTTATTTACAAAGGGTGGTTGCGTTTTACTCTGATTTGTAAGCTATTTAGTTTGTTTGAAAAAAAAAATTCTCAATTTTGGAGCTTTTTATTTTTATACCTTATCGAATTAATACTAAACACGTATAGTATACGTAGTGTAATTTAATGCCCCTCTGTCGTATCAACTCTGTATATTAGATTATTTTGACGTTCCTAAAAATTATAACAACAGTGGTATTTTGAACACGAGACCTCATTAAATAATAAAAAAATAACATTAATTCAAATAAAATAACTGAAACTTTTATGCTTTATGAATTTAGGTTTATAGTTGTTTTCGACTGAAACTTCTACGAATTTATTGTATGTAGGTAATGTATATAAATTACTCAACGAGATTACTTTTATAACAACTCAATTGGTCTTTAAACAACCACATACCTTTTTCTGCCACACTAATTACTTCGTAATAAACTATCTAATTGAAAAATTCTAATTTAAATTAATTCATAGCTACAACCTTTGTTAGATATTTAATTAATTTGACTATTTGCTTTGTTCTAGAATTAATGCAAACTTTTTCTCTCCGTCAAGTAGCTGAAATCGTGTGATCATCACCCAAAATCTATAAACGGTACTTAGCACGTGCTTTGACTTAGACATTTGTTGCCGTTTCTAACTTACACGTCTTGTAGTTTTATAGTTGTGCTACACTGATAGGAATAACGCTTAGCCAAACTACGCGATTAGTAACGTTTATACATTCCAACCTTAGGCTCGTAAGAAAAAACAAAAAAGAAAGCCAACACCATTGGTTAAGACAAACAAAAAACAGCCCAAAATGGTAATAAAAATCTCTTTCTTCCACACTTCCTCTTAATATGAATCTTGCAAAGAATTAGCATTTTTTCCTAACGCCGAGATTTTTTTTTTAATTTTTTCACTCTCGAGAATAAAATGATTGCGTTTCCTTTTGTCCCGAAGGTTTTGAATTGTTTAGATTTTTCTTTTCGTGTCTTAAAACCTCCTTTGCTATGGTAATCGGAGCGGAGAGGGGCTGTTGTAATGAAGCCGTGCTTCTCTCATTATTTCCTGGTACTCCAAGATTTTTTAAGAAACGAAATCATAATGAAATTTTGGGGAAATCACGAGGTTATACGCAGGCTGGGTAGAGGAGGGTCTGTTGATATGCTTGTATGTGATAAATAATTTCTTAAATAGTAGAAGTATTGTTCAAGAACTTATAAAAGCAATGTGGTATAAAAAAAAATCTACGTGAAAGATAAAGAGGTAAAGAAAAAAATCTTTGAATAAAAAATAGCAGAAACTATAAACTGTTATCATAATCCTTAAACAGAGCAAGTATCATCGATCATCCGTCTGATTTTGCCAACCCTATACCAACACCAAAAATGTATCACCAATATTTCGTCCCACAAAAACCGATCAGTTTCCTGCACCATATTGTTCCCACATCTATTGATCATAGCCCAACCGGCTCCCAGTTACCGATTCAATCATCACAATGCCATAGAAAGCCCATGGGCCCCGTCACCTCCTATGTTTGCCATTAACTTGATTCTATCTCTCCTGCGGTAAAACGGTAGCTTTCCGGACCATATCGGGAATTACTATCTTAATAGTATCTCCAGGGTTCATAAACATTTTAGCAAGAGCAAACAAAGGGTGACAAAAGGCTAAGTGATTATGTTGATGTGTTTATTAGTAATTAAGTAGACCTTGTGTGGTCGGTTTGTTTAGGTTTCTATTTAATCTAACATAGATTTTAGATTATAGAGCTGATAATGACTTGAATTAGTATGTGAGCTAAGTTTTGGCAGAAATGACGGCGAGCTAAAACTTAGCTTGCTGCAATCAACTTAGAGTCGAAATGCTCGGCGTTGATGGCCAATCTTCAGTTGCATCGACTTTGGCATTTTCTAGGTACGTTCTTTTTGTCGTAGACCTCATCCATAGCTTTTCACCACAGTGATTTGACCCAAAAGAGTGGAAAGCTCGTTAGAAAAAATTGAGTTATAGCTGAGGGGCAATTCTTCAATGATATCTAAAACAGAAGCAATAAAATACTTAGGCATATTAATCGATAAAAACCTATCCTTCAAACATCACATTTCACATCTGGTCCAAAAAACAAGAAAACTCGTTCATATATTTAAAAATCTTAGGCATGTAGCGAGTTGGAGACTGGTTAAAACTGTATACAAATCCCTTTGCCAATCAATCTTATCGTATGGTATTTTCATATGGGGCGGCTCGTATAAAACGAATATCCTAAACGTTGAAAGAGCTCAACGACTTCTTCTAAAAGTTGCTCTCTTCAAACCACGTTTATACGCTACAACTACACTGTATGACGAAGCAAATGTATTAACAGTCAGACAGCTTTATATACTACAAACAGTTATAAAAAAGCATTCCTCTATAGACTTTTCTACAGCTAAGCAGAAGGTTAATACTAGGCGATTTTATGAAGTCTGTGTAACAAATCCGGTAAAAACATCTTTTGCCCAGAATTTCTTCAATTTCAGAGCAAGCAGATTATACAATAAAATTAACAAAATTCTTGCAATTGTTAATTTGTCTAAGAGAGAATGTATAAAGGAACTTACACAGTGGCTTTTACAACTTGATTATGAGGAAACTGAAAAATTGCTCACAATCTTGTCATAGTCTAGCATTTTCATAAATACATACCGCCATCCCTTCACGCACATATTCGTATAGTCATCCACCTTTATACGCACACACAACTACACCATCTTACTCTCTCTCTTACACACACACAACAACACACCACACACACGGCACCGCACACCTCACACTCACACTTCACACACTCTCACTTTACGCACTCACACTTCACACACTCACACTTCACATACTAACTTACACACACGCACACCCATTTTTCTTTTTGATTTTGTTTCATTAGTACCTTTCCATGTTATTATTTTCTTTTTTGATCAGATTTTTATTTTTTACAATAGTCCTACATGTCTTACGTGCAACAATTATTTTGTGATAATTCCAATCTCGGCGAGGGGGGCCAGGAGTCCATAGCACAGGGTATCCTAGTTTGGATTCCTGACTCCCACAAGTCCTAGTACCTCCAATATTTGTAACACCTCTGTATAATTGTACTTTGTGGGAAATAAATTATTATTATTATTATTATTTTTGATTTATTTTATATATCTCGGGACCATGGGGTCCCGGTCCTTTGGAAGGCGTACGAGGGGCCGAAGCCAACTCGCAGAGGCCCCTTAGAAAATTTTAATGAAATGTGGCACCAACCGATGATTATCCCTATATGCACTATGAAAGTGCACCCAAGGACAACCCTCGGTTGGTGTAGGACTATTGCAGTATTGGAAAAATAAAAAGTTGTACTATGGGTTTTCGAGGTTAAAATGGATTGGTTACCAAGAACTATGGAAGAACTATGGCCCCTGCCTGATCAATGTTTTATATATACACGGATAAAATGGCAGGGGGTGACTTGCACACTCAATAATGGGCCTCCGGGAACTGCCGCTAGCACATAGTGACGTAGTGACAAGGGGGCAACATGTCCTGAGGTGCTTGAGGAGTGGAGAGGTATTCCACGGCTTTCAGAACAATCCCAGAGCCCGGAAGATGGTCAAGATCCCTACGAGCACTTACTGGAATACTTCCTTCCCCCGAGCACGTTTGCTCTTGAGAATCTCCACTCAAGCCGGCCAATAAAGGCAAGAATGAGGTGGGAGCTGTGTTCCTCATCAGTGTTCACTCCAGCCAGCCAATTAAGGCAAGCCAGAGGTGAGGAACAAGACTTCTCCCGGGAGATAGGGTCCGTGGGGTCGCTACTGCCCAACAGCTCGCCACATGCTGCCCTGCGGGTTTCTGTATCTCTCTTGGTCTGGCTCGTCATCTTAGACCTGTTGCGGGAAAGTAAACTCTTCCGGCACAGGCCTAGAGTTCGGAGCGCGCAAGCCCCACCACGACGTCAACGTAGAGATACGACGATGGGGTTATTATTATTATTATTATTATTATTTTATATATCTTATTTTATATATCTCGGGACCATGGGGTCCCGGTCCTTTGGAAGGCCTACGAGGGGCCGAAGCCAACTCGCAGAGGCCCCTTAGAAAATTTTAATGAAATGTGGCACTAACCGACGATTATCCCTATATGCACTATGAAAGTGCACCCAAGGATAACCCTCGGTTGGTGTAGGACTATTGCAGTATTGGAAAAATAAAAAGTTGTAGGTACTATGGGTTTTTGAGGTTAAAGTGGATTGGTTACCAAGAACTATGGAAGAACTATGGCCCCTGCCTGATCAATGTTTTATATATACACGGATAAAATGGCAGGGGGTGACTTGCACACTCAATAATGGGCCCCCGGAAACTGTCGCTAGCACATAGTGACGTAGTGACAAGGGGGCAACATTTCCTGAGGTGCTTGAGGAGTGGAGAGGTATTCCACGGCTTTCAGAACAATCCCAGAGCCCGGAAGATGGTCAAGATCCCTACGAGCACTTACTGGAATACTTCCTTCCCCCGAGCACGTTTGCTCTTGCGAATCTCCACTCAAGCCGGCCAATAAAGGCAAGAATGAGGTGGGAGCTCTGTTCCTCATCAGTGTTCACTCCAGCCAGCCAATTAAGGCAAGCCAGAGGTGAGGAACAAGACTACTCCCGGGAGATAGGGTCCGTGGGGTCGCTACTGCCCAACAGCTCGCCACATGCTGCCCTGCGGGTTTCTGTATCTCTCTTGGTCTGGCTCCTCACCTTAGACCTGTTCCGGCAAAGTAAACTCTTCGGGCACAGGCCTAGAGTTCGGAGCTCGCAAGCCCCACCACGACGTCAACGTAGAGATACGACGATGGGGCGTAGAGATACGACGTTATTATTATTAATTCTCGTAATTTTTAAAAACGTTCACAGTCTGATCTCAGTCTCAATCTGTCAAAAGTACCTCAAATTACACTACATTTTGACAAGTTTTTGACATTTGTTTGTCGCCGAGATGAGATTGCGACTAGATTTTGATCGTTTTAAATTACGAGAATTGGCCTTCTGATAACTGTCAGCCCAGTACAGTTTTTTGATGTTTGTATTCACAGCAAGTGATAATCAAATACATTGTTTGGTAAAGTAAAACTACTCATAATTTTTTAAAACACTTCTGAAGCTCAGCACAAACCATATCGCCCTCAAAAGGACGCCTATAAAATATCTCACCACATACTAACATAACCGCAAAACTTTCCATTGCAAACTATCGGGCCGACACCTACTAAAAATATCGTGTGGGCAATTTTTTTCCTACCCAAAAAATCCTTTTTATTTCAGGTAGGGTCAGGCCTTATAAATCTCCCGTCCTAAGTTGTAGCAGCCATAAACTCTAGTGGTCGGATCCGATGGTATCAAGATTGCTTTTATCGAATATTGCCTGTACCAAATGTTTATTTATATATATAAAATATTTTTTTTATTATTACGATGGCGCGTGATCTTGAATAATGTTTTGTTTTAAGATTGTAGGGATTTTTAAGGAATATTTTTAAAGGATAGCACACTTGAATTTGACCACGTCTTTCTGATACATGCTGTAGAAGCCCATGTTACGTTTTCTTGATGTTTTTTTTTTTTTGTAAGTAATGTATGGTAATAGTAAATGATGTCAATTAAAGTGGCAAACTACTTTGGCGCGCAGAAGTGTTTACTCTATGGCCCCAGTCATCTATACTATCTATATCTATACTAATATTATAAAGATGAAAGATTTGTATGTATGTTTGTAACGAATTGGCTCAAAAAGTACTGGATCGATTTTATCTATACTAATATTATAAAGAAGAGGAAAAATTTGTATGTATGTTCGTAACGAATTGGCTCAAAAAGTACTGGAACGATTTTAAAAATTCTTTCACCATTTGAATGCTATATTATGACCGATTAATATAGGTTTTTTAATTGCAAGAAAAAAATAAAATGTTTAAAAAATAAATGTCCACCTGTGCGAAGCCGGGACAGGCCGCTAGTTTACAATAAATTACCAAGTGGTTGGAAATACTTGACCACAGTGGCATTTAAGAGAAGACTGCGTGAGTTTTTGCTAAATAAAACGCACTACAGTGTGACTGAGTTTTTATCACAGAAAAGAATTGCCTGAATTGCTGTGGGTAAACATTTGGCTAAACTTAAGTAGTTAATAATATAAATGTTGCATACCGAATGGTGAAATATGGCTGAGTTTTAATGTACTTTAACACCTATTCTATATTATCCATATTTGCAAAATAAATGTCTATTCTATTCTATCACTACATAGTAAAAAACAAAGTCGCTTTCTCTGTCCCTTTGAATGCTTAAATCTTTAAAACTACGCAACGGATTTTGATGCGGTTTTTTTTATAGATAGAGTTATTGAAGAGAAAGGTTTATATGTATAATATAGTGTATTTAGTATCAGGTTTATATGTATAATGTAGTGTATTTAGTATCAGCATTGCACCCGTGCGAAGCCGGGGCCGGTCGCTAGTTACAAATAAAACCTTCCATTAATAACACACATAATCAGTATATTTATGTAGAAATGAGCAGGTCATGTTTATTAATTCAGTCTAGAATTCAATAAGATGTCTCATTAAAAAGCAATTTAAGACTATTAACAAATTATTACATAATAATAAAACACTTAACTTCCTAAAAATGAAAGTAAAAGTTTCTTAATTCCAAGTTAAAGTAAATAAAACCGTCTTCGCTTATACATAAGTAGCGACATCACAAATAAAGGAACAATCAAATCGCGGAAGAAGTTCAAATGTATCTTTAATTTATACATCCAAAGGAAAGTTAAAAGGAGGGGCTTCTCCAAAACTTCGGAACTTAAAATGATGCTATACCATTTTATTTGGTGCAAGTGACAAGATTTTTTGTGTATCTTGAATCTAAGTAAAGTAATTTTCAGCTTACGTGATGTTATACCAGGCAAACCTGCCTAAAAATTAAACAAATGATTTTAGTTACACCACAATAAGTTCGTTTCAACATTTTGGGGGGAGGGTGTGAAATTTCACGCGGACGTGTCGCGGGCAGAAGCTAGTTGAGAGAAGGCCGAGAGCGGAGTTGAATGACGTGCAATGGGAGAGGCCTACGTCCAGCAGTGGACTGCTGTACGTTGATGATGGTGAAAAAGGCAGCAATAAGAACAAGCGATTATTAAAATACTTTTTCAACACACTTGCTCGTAAAGTGGCTCTTAATGAACCTCCTTTAGGTCCATAATGCAGTGTATTAAAAACGCGAGCTTTTTACTTTACGTTACGGCACTAGTGCGATAATACCACAGATAACTACCACAGATTTACCAGTCATAGAAGTGCGCTTTTTTAATCTCATCAAATTGAACTTCATGCCAAAAGGAATGCGCGGGCCATATTTCACTTTTTTTTTTAATAGTCTGAATTGTCTTTGGTCCTAAAATGAATTAAAATGTATTTACCTTATGGTGATACGCAGTTGTAACCCGCGACAATAAATAAAAAAAAAAAAACAAAACCAGCCCGCCATTTTCCGTACAAGTTAATATTTAAAAATACAAGTCTCGTACGTCGTATGAAACGCGTGTGCAATGATCATTATAAACTCGGCTTCCTTGGTTTGCTCGGCTTTTTTTTATCGCGCGAGCCGCAGGAGAGCGTGAATAAATACCACCTCAGCTATAAAGAAAGAAAGAAAAGAAAGAAAAAGTATTTATTGCGACTCGTACAGGAGGATCACAAACTAAATTAAACACAGTCTAAATTAAAATACCAAAATAAAAACTAAAAAAAGTAACAAAAAGAAAAATGAAACAAAAAGTCCTATACGAGGCCAAAAGGCTCCTATCTCAGCATGATGCTGCGATATTTAAAAATAAATATCGCAGCGCTCAAACGACAAATAACACACATATATCATAATGTAGTATTAACTTAAACGGACCTGCTCTTAACTTGACCCCTCAGTGAAACTTGTTTTCAATTCATCAAAGGACCACGGTCACAATTGAAGAGAGTACGAGATATTTCATTCACCACTGTGAGCTCCAAATCGTCCGACTGAAGATTTTCTGTAACTATATGCTTTTTTATGCTCAATACGTGTTTGTAACGTAAACTTTAAAAATTATTTGGCTGTTTATCTTGATTTTTATTTTTGAGCAAGATTCAATCCACTTTTCATTATGTTATATAATAAAAAGTGGGTTATTTTTCAGTCGTTCTTCGACCTGATAAAAGGTAGGTACGGTCAACGCAGCACGTAACCCGCCTTGAATTACAAAAACCTTACTGCTACGAAATAATTGAGATACGTCAAAGTCAAATAGATACAATGAATGAACGCGATCGGTTGACTGTCCCTTTTACCCTCGGATATTCTGTTTACGTGTCGGATTATAAAAAGATTAGGGTAGATATAAATAAAGATTTATTTACAGAATAGAAGATTCTGTGTTTACTAATTTCATTAATTGTTTAATTAGTTTTAGGAGGGAAAAAGGGAAGGCCTTTGCGCAGCAGTGGGATACATTATAGGGTACTTAAAAAAATGCTTTTAGGTATCTCTCATCACGTCAACACGACGTCGGCGCTCTAGCACAGTGTCACAGCATTATGCTGCGTGATGAACGTTTTATTGCGTGGATGAGATGCATATTTTGAGATGCGTACTTATTGAGTTTGTGTGTGGTTTTTTTATGCGTCATATTTATATTTAATATAAATATTTTCTTTTATTTCATGAACTGCTTCTGATAAATACTACATAACAGATGCATTCGGCTGTCGAGAGTCGAGAGTGAGTCGGATTATACCTACTGAAAAAGAGTTGTGTTTTTCAGTTCATCCGACTCAACTTAATCGTGAACAGCGATTAAAATGGCATAAAAATAAAATATCAGTTAAATTGAACCTGTATATTTTTCAGTTTTGACTCCTGAAAACTCCCAATACAAGCAAGTTAAGCTTTAAAACCAACCAGTAATTCACAAAACGGATCATTTGTGTTTCGATTCATGAGCGTGGCCAGTAAACTGTTATCTGCGAGAATTAACGACTACTGTAAGTGGTGATTCACACTGTATCACTGTACTGTATCGATACTATTCTCCTTTGTTACGTTCTCGCGCGAGTGAGCACGCTGTTATTAACAATACGCATACGACGGGGTTAGTAGAAAAATGCTTTTGTTTTACTGCGTCGATACTCCTCCTGTTTTAGCCTCATCCAGGTTCTACCCATGATGGCAACAATGTCGTCCGTTCAACTCACCGACTCTTCGTCTTCCAGTCTTTGGACGCCCCTCCGTCACTGCCTTACTCCACCTGTCATTACCGCGCTTAACTCCATTTGAGTTCCAAAATAGCCATATTATATGGCTACTAAATCCCCGTTCAGCTCAGTAATAGCAAGACATTCTCTGTATTAACTCTGAGTTGGCGAAATGATACCCCCGTGCCTTGAAGAGCACGTAAAACCCGTAACGATCTCTCTGATCTCTCACCGGTCGTGTCGGATTGCCATCGATCAGATTATGAGAGTGAGGGTAGAGAGTGCAGCTGTGATTATAATATTTTGGTGGTGGTGCAATGAGACAATTGAATTGTTTGGTTGCTAAGCTCAAGCAATCTCAGCAAATGATAGGCTGAGTTGATATAAAATGTATACGTATATTTGTCGCACATGAGTAACTCGTACATACAAAACAATGGCTGACTTAAAAGTTTCACCGAATTCCAATATTTTTTATAACAACATAAATTCCAAGTAAAGTAACTCGATATCGAAAATGCCGTCCCGATTCAATACTCGATGGTCGGTGATTCGATATTGTGTGATTCGTGAATGTTCGTTGTCGATGTAGTGTTGTTTGTTATTGCGTGAATTTCGAGATCGGAGAGCGAATAGTAGTTCTTTGTTTTTAAAAGGTAGGACTATTTTTCGATCATCGGCCCTTTTGAGATGAAAGAGACTGTCACAAAAATAGAAAATGTAATTCTTCTGAGTTACGGAACCATGAATTCTATTTAAGCAAATTATTATTGATGCGGGAAGCACAGAATCAGTCGTTGTGGCGGTGCTTGGGGAAGATCTATGTCCAGCTATGAAATTCTTTCGGATGAAATGATGATGAAATAATTATTCCGAAATCGATCCATAAATAATATTTTTGTAGAACCGTGACCTTTCTGCTCTTTATTAATAAAGACCATATCGTCTGAATTTTGCCAATTCTTCCTAGAAATTATAAAAAGTATTAGAAAATATATCAAACAATAAAAGCACCCACAATCAAAATGTAAAAATGCTCTTCCTATTCCTACTAAGCACGATTTTTCACACTTGATTAAGTCTCCTCGACCTCGGGGAAATAAGCTCTACAATACTTCAGTATTTTTAATTACCATCCACGTGGTTTTAATGAATATGCCACTTTGGGGGCGACTAGTGAAAGGAAATGTTCGCAGCAGGCTTCCGTGCTTATCGTAAATGCAGTCTTATAGTTGGTCGAACGTTGGCGTCCAATGAGCCAGTGACCAATGTTTGTGGCATCATAACTGGAACTTCTTATTATATATTTCTGCATTTTTATTATCTAGGACCAGGTAGACCGAGATTGTGTTAAGTGATTTTAAAATTGACTTATGCTAAAATAAGTTAAGACGACGATGTTTTTTTTTATCGGTATATAAGATTTTTGTTCTTGTGTCGTAGGTGTAAAAATAAAACCAAAATGTGTTGCTGTAATTAAAGAAATGTATTTAAAATCTAAATATCGATGCCTCCCACGTAAGTTGTTGTAAGCCACAAAATTGCGATTTTGTGTTTTTAACGTAAAAGTGTCTAATTTTATGTATATTATCCTGTACCAAAAAATAAATCCAAAAAACTATAATTTTTGGGTAGTTTTGAGACGCATAATGTTGTAAGTTCCGAACTATTCCGGCGCAGATTACAGTATTATTATTTACAATGGTTTATGGTGGGCGGTGTGCGGGGAAGAGAGCGCGCACGCACCGCGTATGTCACATAAAACAGACTACGCTGGAATTTGTTGTCGGCTGCACGTTACGCGAGATTTTTCGGCGTGTATTTAATATTTTGCGTAATAATACTATCACTTAAATATTTTCTTATTGTACTTACTACACTGACATAATGTGGTATAGATTACATACAACAATATACGCTGCTAAATTTAGAAGTATTTCATGCTAAGTAATACATACACCATTTTACTTCGGAATTAGTTATACAAAACTAAATAGTAAGATGACATACAATGATTTATGTGGCCATATTAACTGTTTTCTGGTTAATAACGAATACATACAACAATCTACGTCAATAATCACTGGTAATGTGTATGTTGTAAGTAATATTTGCTTTTTCCAGATGTAATCAAACTTACATAATTATAATTCACTACGAGGGATGTTTTAAGGATGTTTATGAGATATCCTTTTCTACTGAAATTGTATCCAAATCTAAATTAATCGCAATAATCACACTGTTTCAGAGACTACTTTGCCAGTAAATTTTAACAAATTTGAGATCTTGGAAGCGGCTAGTAAATAGGTGATGACTTTTTCGGAACGAATTTAGACACTGATACTACAGATAACTTTCTCGAAACTGCTGACCCATCTTCTGACTATAGCATTAACCACTTGGATTACGACTGTAATAACCATTTTTGTGCATATTAGGTAGAAAAAGAAAATGTACCCATAGACCAAACACCTAAATTAGCTCAGCCATCATCACCTGCGTGTTTCTCAGACTGTTCCATTCCTCAAGCTAATAGTCCTCTATCTGTTATTTCTAATAATAGTCCACGTGTAAGAAAAGACAAAGGTAATGTAAGAGGAAGACATGTAAAAGACTGGATAGATGTGAAAAGAAAGACTGAGGAACTGGGGAAATGAATACGTGTCTAAAAAAAAGAGTAGTAATAGCCAATAGAAAAATGAACCCTCCGCCGTGACATTGCCGTATGCAATGTTTTTATAAATTAAAGGAGGAAGAGAGGAAGATTATTTTTGAAAGTTTTTGGAAATTAGGAGACAGGGACAAGCACTACTGAACTGTTCAGTAGAACTAGTGGGAACAAATCATGTTTAAATGTGGCTAATTTAGTTACAAGGAAGATTAAACGTCGAATGTATACTGTACACATTTTCTTGAAAAATAACACACACCACACAAACAGAGGGTGGTAGTGTCCATGCGCTTATAGAGCGATCTTCAAATAATAAACTTATTTATGCACCATTGGAGTGGTTTAGCAAAACAAGACGGTAAAGGTACACATATCAACTCGAAAAGGGATCGTAACCGTATCGCCTTTCGCCTCGCCGTCAATCAGGCGTCTTAACGTAAGCATGTAACCAAAGCGGATCAGCAGCTCCGAGACATCGAGTTGGCTACGACTAGGGGACGCGGACGCCGCGCTTGCGGCTCGCGGTTCGTGATCTTGTCCCGAGGCGAGGCGATTACGTTACGATTCCTATTAGTGTCTGTTACTGAATGGCTCGAGTTGATACGGAGACGATCCCTTTTCGAGTTGATAAGGGTGCTAAGTCCTTTAGTCGTATAACGTAATAGAAATGAAGCATACATAGTTTTTAAACTTTAAGGAACTATTAGTCAGTCGTAACTGGGCAAAAAACTTTTAATGGGGACATAGTCCAATGGACAAAAATAAAAGAGCTGCGAGTTTGTTGTGGAGATCCTTTTAAAATTGAATATCGGTTTGATTTGTCGAACCGTAACACTATTGCTATTAACACTAATACGCGAAGGGTATGAATAAATCAGTACCCCCTCACGTTCATAACCTTATTTCCATACCAAGAGCGAAATTCAACGACTTAATATCTCTTTGTAACAGCGGGCTAATCCCAGCTGCATATCACGAAGTTTGTATGTCGAAGAGACAACTCAGAATAAACAATTATTTTAAGATTTTTAATATCAATTATTTATGTTTAGTTTCAGATTAAATCTAATAATTATGTCGATTAAAATACGTTATTTATTAAAAATAGAATTTAAATTCAAGAATTTATTACGTTTTAAGTTTATGGTTTAGTCTTTTTTTAATGTTTGAAATTTATTTCATCTGTAAGATTTTATGTTTTCTAAAGTTTATTTTTGACAACAAGGTTTTAGTTAAATAAATTATTTTTCAGATTATTTGTAACTATTTAAACTAGATACTAAATGCCTAGTAACGTATGCACAAAACTGTTTTATAGGTATATGCGAGTATAACAAGTTGATGTTAGGACAATTTAACGAAATTTTGCGGAAAAAAGGTTACATTTTTATTATAAAATCTGATAATGCTACACATACCAGACCCTTTTTTTTTATTGACGTAGTACATTGTTGTAAGTAGTTTATACGACTAAATGCGGCTCTTGTGTTCCAGAGTAAAATAATGTAAGTGATAAATACAACAACTTGCAAAGGGCATATACCGCAGTAAAGTGTTGTAACAGCAAAATCTCTGAAACCTTTACTATTTTTAAATAATATAATACAGTAAACTTTAAAGTATTACTAACTATATTCACATACTGAATTTTATAAAAAAATATTGAAAAGTGCAGTTTTTATTGCCAATAGTATCTTTGAAACACTCTCCTGTAAAATTGCAGTTTATGGGTTACAACAACTTACGTGGGAGGCATCGATATAATTGAATAAAATATAAACTAAAAAGATGTATTATAAACTAAAAACATACCTGTAATTAAAGAAACGACATTTTAAGCGTTATATTACACCTGTCGATTCTCGTTATAATAACTATTATTAATTAAAATATTTTACAATAAAAATAAACTATTTTTCAATCTTCTATGTCATCTTGACATTCCTCTCTGCACACGTACAATTGTCATAAATAAACTCTTTGGAGTTACTAACCAAAAAGTCCTTATCAACTATTAAGAAATATATTTTCTTTACAGGTATATACGCTGCAGTTTGATTTTAATTGATTACATTATTTTAAACTCACTTATAAATATTCCATTTGCCAAATATGTAAGAACTTTAGTAAATACGCAAATATTCTTATTGCTTTAAAAAATATGGCTCAATAATCTCTAACAATTCACTATTAAGCATACATTTCTAGCACTTTGTCCCTTAAGATGGAACTAGTCACGAGCTCGAACTCACCGGTGGTCATGACCAAAAAGCACGCTGTCTCACCTGGCTTTGTATCCAACAGAGATAGTATCAGTGATGAGCAGTTAGATGCTAGTCTACACGCTCAACGTCTAGTTCTCATGCACAGAACCACTGTTCCAAACTGAAAGGCGCGTAAAAAAATCGAAAAGTGCTTTGGAAAATCGAGTTTTGTGAAAAAACCACTATATAAATCAATTACAAATAAAGTTTATTAATCTCTTCGACAACTGAGCTTCGTCGGTACCGACTTTGTTTTGAAGATTTTATAGTTCTTTTATTACTTATTTACATCCAAAGTTATGTTAAAAAAATAGCAAGAAAAACGAATATTTGTTTGCTCATAACTTTTGATGGCTTTTTATTTTACTATTCTGTTTCCGTACAGACAAAATTAATAACAAGATAAAATGATATCATGTTTAACTTACAATCTAACACTAATATATATATACTATTTACAAGTATATAATAAAAAAGGAAGAAAAAGGCAAAAGCTCATTGGGCATCATAAAATTATTTAACTATTCGTATTCGTTTAACTATTGTTTAACTTTGGATGCACAATGTCAAATACTGGAGTAATACTCTCCCGTTTGTATACAAAAAATATCGACTAATGGTACATTCATATAATATTTAATTCTGAAAGTTCCTAATTTACGTGATATTATTATTAGTTTAAAGTTATGTTGCTGCGCCCTATCAGGGTCATGTACTCACTAGTTTAAGCCTAGCGTGTAACTATGGTTGTGTACATTGTGCATTAAAATAAATAAATATTTGTCCTGTACCACATTTGGCAACATTGTTAAGTAAAAGCCAACATGAAATCTCTTTACAATCAGCATTGGCGTTTATGCGGTGGTGTTGGCCCAACATTTCGAGGGAGTTTACGGGCTGCTATACATTTTGTAGACAAGAACTTTGCAAGTTGAGACTACATAGTAATTACTGCAATATTCGCTGAATGGAGGGGTTTTCTATTCAGTAAGTTGTGCTGGAATATGATGCGTGTTTTCGGCTTGATTACATTTTATACTGCAATGTTAAATTGTAAGTGTTTTGCAATGAACTTTTCAGTAATAACTCAAAAGTTATCGCTTAAAACCAAACTTAATTAATTCCATTGATTGTTTCCGGATGACAGCGATGCAAACAAGTAATTAAACGCCTAAATATTTTTTTGTTTTTATTTATATATACCTAGTTAATCTTTTAATTTAGTACCTTGTGTAAATAGTTAGTTAAGAGGTTCTGAAAATTGATTTCATTACTACATTTCAACACCGAGGTACACCATAGTAACATGATAATATTGTTTTATTTTCTTTCTTCAGCGCCAACGTTTGTTTTTTTTTTTAATGATACCTGGGTTATTCATAGAACCAAGATATCGACAGTATCGCAAAATCGTGTAGAGCCAAGGAATACTTCAATCCTATTTCGTAATAGATACGAACTTGAGAATCACCAACCCATCAACAGAAGAACGTTGTAAAAACTTAACAAAAGTAATAAGAGAAGGATTTAGTCATAAAAAGTAGTCGTAAAAACAAACGACGTAACAAGATTCAAGCGAAGTTTAGAGCACAACAACTACGCTTCAATTCATTGAACACTCGTGCTACACTAGTTTTACCGAACGTGGAACGAAAAGTTTCCTATGAAAGAAGTACGTAGGTATCTAAACCTACTTAAAGGTGCTGATAAATAATATCTACTACTCGGGAAATAATATTTAAACGTTTATTGCATAAAATGCCTAAATATTGAAATGTTCAAATTCCAGTCCAAATTCTCAAAATTGGTTTACACGCCGCGTTCCGGGGTCGGTAAACAATTTGCCCAATGAAGGCTATCATGAAAATATTGTGGCAAAAATATAGAATCCTACTATTTTTTTTTTTTGCATGAATTATGGAACATAGTACCTATGATTAGCCGTCTAGAGGTGTTAGTAGTCTAGGAGCCAACCCCAGCAGTGAGAAAAATTATAGAATGATTTGATTTTGTAAGTTAAGAGGAAAATGATGTCATCCCGGGTTGAACCTGGATGGTACTGGTGCAGGAATTTGGAGCGGACATGCGGTGTTTAATGATGATAAAGAACGCGCTCAGAACTGTTTGTTATATCATAATTATTTCAGTCCTATCTTTTTGTAAGGATGATGAAACTGTTAATTACTGCCGTGTGTTTAATGTAAAATGTAAAACTTGATGCAAATAAATTATTATTATTATTATTTTCATTATTTAACTAAATACATATAAATTATATTTTTAAATAATAGAATATAAAAAATATAAAAACATTTAAAAATATAAAAAATAGTGGCCCACCGGTATTGGGAACAGGGTCCAAGCTACCGGCGGTCAGGGCTCCAGAGAGAGGAATCTCCTAACAATGCGGGCCGTGTCCAGAAGTACTGCTTTCTGAATCAAGCCCTTGATCCAGCCGCCCAACGAGAGCCTCCTCAGGTGTTGGTCGAGGCTCTTGGCTATTAATCCATTGGCTGTCACTACTATCGGCACAATGATCGCTGAGTCCACATCCCACATGTCGACAACCTCGCGAGCCAAGTCAAGATACTTGATTTGTTTATCTTTCTCGGCTTTCACGAGGTTCTCATCATGCGGGATGGTTATGTCAACAATCATTGCGCGCCGCTCTGATCGATCCACCACCACTATATCAGGCTTATTGGCAACAATAGTCCTGTCAGTAATGATAGACCGATCCCAATATAACGTGACATGGTCATTTTCAGGAACTGTGTCGGGCACATACCTGTAATACGGTACCTCAGAATCCACAAGTTTATATTTCAGAGCAAGTTGCTTATTATTATTATTTTAGGTGCTTTATATAAATGTAGATATATAAACTATTTCCTCTCTTTGCTTCCCAGATATATATTATAAGCAGATTTTACTCTTCTCAGATGACACCAACGCAAGACATTCTAACAATATTCTAAGTTCCTAACTCTTTCCTACTCTCCTAAGTATTTTCCTTACCCGAAACGGAATCAAATTTAGCAATTTAGTTCAGTAGATCGATCATAGTGTGGTAAAGAAAGTCCGGCTTCGTTCCCGGTGATTGATTGTGTGTACATGTAATTTCTTAGTTTAATAGTGGGTATTTTGCTGATACTTTCCACGGTGTAAGTATAAAGGAAAATATTTTGTTAGGTGCTCGCTCTATCAGAGTGGCGACAGTTTGGCTGGACGAAAATAGGATGAGATATGACAGATTTCATTCATCTATACATCCTATGGCTCACCTGAGGCATAGGTATGCTCCTAAATGGCAAACAGAAAGAGTTTTAAGAGCGTCTAAAATTAAATATGATTGAGTACTCGGGCTTGAATGCACATATGAACTTCTCAGTATTGGATGTATTTAAATCGGATAAGCTCTCCAGAATGATGCTTTTCGTTCGTCTTCAAAAAAAATATTTTATTACAGACAAAAATAATAATAAAAACGCCATCTTAAAAAAGATGGCGGTACCACTAGGCTGAGCAGATTTTAATTTAATTCGTGCCCATTCTCCAAAAATTGTGTTGAGTCCCCTTACTTTAATAATTCCAGTTTGTTCTAGAACATTCCGCGCTAAGGACTTTTGTCGTTTCCCGATCCAATTAAGGAAACTGAAATATTTCGGCAGTTATTGAAATTCTCTTTCGAAATATTTTCGGCCATTTAGTTTCGGTAGGAAAATATAATGGCAGTTACAAATGGGTTTCGATTTTTTTGCAATTAATAAAATAAGAAAATTAAAATAAAAATGTTTTCACAGGCTGAGGTTATAAGCCACATGAGTAGACGCTGCTGCCGACGCCTCTAAAAACCATTTCTAGTCACTTCATAAAAATAAACATATCAAATAGGTACCTACGTTTATTTTTTGTGCACACAGGGACAAGGTAGGTGGCGGTATACAGTCACGGATAGGAACGGACGTTTCGGCTCTTCACTACGAGCTACAATCAATTATGGGCTTTAAAACAAAAATTATCTTTAATAAATGACTACACTCTATGGGTAATAACCGCAAGGGTCAATGTACAATGACCACAAAGGTCTGGGCAATGCCACTAATATTCTTCAAAGTTTATCCCTAACATAACCCCGCCTGTAATCTAATTCCACTAACTTATTTGTCCAATAAAGCCTGCTACTCGTATATACGATATATTTTATTCGCAGCGACATTCAGAAACTTTCTAATTCTGGAGAAGTTTCAACTAACTAAATTTTGAAAGCACAAAATGTCTTCAAACAAACGGGTAAACTGGCATAAAGTATGCAAAACGAATTGGAAAGTTTTTACACTATGTAGTACAACAATTAACAAATAACATCACGCCTGTAATCCACGAAGAGTTAGGCAGAGGTGTATCTATATTACACCCACATTAGGCTAGATATGTTCAAGCCCTATTTAGGTTATAGGGGGCGAGCCTATGCCATCAACCATGCACAAAACCAGCCTCCAGGGGCCCAAGTCTGCTATTTTTATAAATTCGTCATTCCAACACGATCCCATTGTCATTTTGCTAAAAGTTCGTAATCTGCTAAATTCATAATGGTCGATCATTGGTCGGACAATGGTCTGAGAAAAACTGCTACTTTTCATGCTAGATTTCATACAATATATATTTTTACATATTACGTATTAGTGTTTGCAATCTGAAGTAGAGAAGTTCGTAAATAGTAATAAACATTACATTTATTCATTTGTCATTATGTACGAGATTACCATTTCTTTCAATGGAGTGTCAGTGGTTGACCATTGGAAAGTCACAATGACGCCATTTATATTAATAGATTACCAAACTTGTCAAAATCAACAATTATGAAATCAATGATAGACCATTCTGACACTATTGTAATAGCAGACTTGAGGCCCAGGTTGCTACTGAGAAATTCCTGCTAGAAAAAAATAAAATGGTTGTAGATTAAGGTCTGATTTTTTCAACGCCATATAACTTTATCGGAGGAATAATTTTGAATTTTTGATAGTTCTTCCATACAAAAACTGTCTAGATGTATATTTTATTCCACGAATAAAAATTATCATCACATCATCTGCTTAGCCTTTTCCCAACTATGTTGGGGTCGGCTTCCAGTCTAACCGAATGCAGCTGAATACCAGTATTTTAAATGGAGCGACTGCCTATCTGACCTACACAACCCAGTTACTGGGTAATACGATACCCCTTGGTACTCGTAAGACTGGTTGTCAGCCCTTCGGGCTTCTGACTACCCGTAACGACTGTCAAAGATCAACGAATGACAGCCGGGACCAACGGCTTAACGTGCTTTCCGAGGCACGGAGGGGTCTCGGTATGTGAAGATGGTCACTCATCCACAGACCAACCGCGGCAAGCGTAGCTTAACCTGATCGATCGACCTGTGCGGCTGTTATTATTTAGCACGGCCCCCCACGAATAAAAATTATCAGTCGTTTGAAATAACCGCCCTAAGATGACTTTCACATTAAGATGACCTTAGCAGCGCGGCAGTCACGCGACAGACGCGCGTCAGTCGTCCAGTTAGAATTTCATAAAAACAAAAGCGCGGCGGCCGCTGCGTGCGCTCAGTTGGTGATGAGCTGGAGTACCTACTATCAAAAGTAGGAGCAACAATGTTTCCCCGTCAGAATCCATTTTTGAAATGAAGTGCGCCACACTGATCTAAGCTGCGCTGCGGCGGGGGTGTTCTTATAATCCGAAGGCATCAGCAGTGCTATTCTGTAAAAATCTCACCGTGAAAACTAAGGTGAAGTGAGCTGTCATTCCATCTGATGTTAGGGATTGCCCCTATTGATAGCTCACTTCACGCTCACTTCACCTAAGTTATCACGGTGAGATTTTTACAGAATCGATCGGCTGCTTCTGTCGCGTTACTATCGCGCTGTTCACGGCCTAATGTGAAAGCGGCCTTAAAGTCATAAATTCATTGTTTTGTCTAGACTGGTAGTGTCAATGAACTTTGGTTTAGTATTTAAATATTCTAAGATAAATTGAATATTTGAACACAGAGAACAGAGATTAAACAATATTTTAATCCAGTCTTACGATGTTTGTAATCTATTTGGTATTACATTTTGGTTTGGTATTTACATTAATATACAAAATCTTTTACTGTCACAATTAGCATATTAGCATATTATTATACATTAAGATGTGTTTGGAGCCTCCCTTTAAGCAAACAATGCCTGTTTTAGGAGAAATATGGTAATTTAAGATAGCTACTCGGTATAATAATAAGGTTTTCATAACGTTTTGTTATAATAAAGTAAATAACATTACAATATGAATTTATTAGGCCTAAAAATATATTAAATTGCCCATATTATATTTTATCGTCGAGCGGCGTACTAAGTAATAAGTAATATATAAATGCAAAAGAAAAAAAATGCGTTTCTATGTGTTTAGTACCCACTTATATATTTTTCACAGATAAACTAGATTTCCATCAAAAACTGGCTTATCATCTGTACATAAACTTCATAATAGTACACTAAGAAAATTGAGTTAAAAAAACGTAACTTATTACGTTTTTATCTTTTACAAGCCAATAAAAGATAGAACTCATTATAGAATTACAACTCCAAAATCTAGTCGAATCATTTACCAAACAAAAAACACCGCCAATCTTCTACCGCAGACTGCAAACGAATTTAACAAGATAACATTTTACGAAACTTGGTTCTGATAACGAGGGTCTTGGAAATTTTAGCAGTTCCCTTATCTGCAGTGATAGATAATTGCGGGTTGCGGCTGTTTCGGGCTTATATTTAGAGTAACGCCTTGCTCAGAGATTGATAGCGGTAAGATAAGTTTGTGATTTTTATTTAGGTACTCGGGGCTTAAAAGATTGCGTGTCAAAATGATTGAAAAATAAACTGGTTGTTTTGTTACAAAAAGGTATAAAACTAATCGAGATCGCTTCCACATTCCACCCTGTATTACTGGTAATACAGGGTGGTGGATCTCCGGAGGGGAAGTACTTTAAATATTGATGCAACCTATTTTAATGCAACCACTATTTTTTTTAAAAAGCTAGTTGTTCTGCTTTTTTTTAAAGGCGTTTACCTTAGCCGGAAATCGAACCAACTCAAACGCAAGAGGAATATATCTGCACTCTTATCGCATCAATAAATAGCGTCAATTATAAGTAAAACATCTCTATAAGTAATAAAATAAAGATATCTTCTTAAATTGAAGGAAGATTTTATCATCAACTAGCTGCGCCCCACGGTTTCACCCGCGTAAGTTTTGATCCCGTGGGAATATCGGGATAAAAAGTATTCTATGTGTTATTCTGATGTATAAACTATATTACTGTAAAGTTTCATCAAAATCCGTTCAGTAGTTTTTGCGTGAAAGAGTAACAAACATCCATCCATCCTCACAAACTTTCGCATTTATGATATTAGTAGGAAGTAGGATATACTTTCCTTCCAGGGCCCGAGTCAACTTTCCACCCTGTATATGTCAAAGTCAAATAATTAAAGTAAAAATAAATAAAGAAAGAAAAAAAAAAGCTAAAAAGTTAAATAAATAAAGTAATAAATAAATTTATTACACAGTAGGACATAAAAAGGCACCTCTATACATCAACATTTACGAGAAAATAGAATTGATTCCAGTTGCCCCTCCCTAAAGATAGTTTTGTAAGGAGAAAAATAGACAAGAAACTCCATCTCTCTCTAAACTCACAAGTCTTTTAAAATGTTTTACAATATTTTGTATAGACTACCTAATACGATAAAATAATGATCACGAACAAGTTTGTCTTTATCATAAAAGAACAATATTCTTTTAAATTAATAAACATTTTCATAATGGTAAAATCCAAAGAGATTCCGATAAAAACTTGTAAACGTTTCTGTGGCCAATTTCAATATCTTTAAACAAAACCAATATAATCTGAGTTCATTTTATAATACCTCGACATTCAGCGTTCACCAGTAACCACTCAAGTAAACTGTTCTCCTCTGAACCCGACTTCATCACACCGATTCGTAGTTTATTAAATATGAATTAACCGTCCGCGGCGTTTTAATCTTTTGCTTGTTACTAGCACTCTAGCGATAATTGGTAAAAATAATAAAAAGAAAACTTTAGCTTGAATATAAGGTATTCTTTTGCAGTGGGAGGGTTTGCGTACCTCGTTATAGTAAGCTTATTTTCAGACTAAAATTAACAATGCCGAACAAACAAGTCAGTATCTAATTAAACCTTAAATAACAATGAACAGTATTTTGATGTACTATGGACTAAAACCAAGACAGGTACATTTTGATTGAAGTGGAAACCTTTGACAAGACTTGAAAGCAATTTACGTCGTCAAATCCTTAAAATACATAAAATAATCTTGAAATAAAACATAATGAGCTCGTAAATAATATACAGACGCCAGCACATCAAGCTACCCGAAGCTGTCAAATTATCTCAATCAACCTTGAACCTTATGGTATAGCGAAAAGATTGAAAATCTATTAAAGAAATTCGACAGATTGTAGTAACATTTTGAATTCATTCATTCATGCAGTGACAGATAACGCACTTTACCTTTCAAAGTTATTTTACCTATGATTATGCAATACTGTCGAAATTACAGTGATCTTTATTCTCGTTACAATAAGGTAACTGTTAGGTTGTCGTTGTCAGAGGTAAATTAACTGTGAATGGTCTGTAGGCTGTGCGTCTGTCACTGAATGAACGAATGAACTGCTGGGTCTAGAAACAGGAAATTGTGTACAAGAGTTCCTTATGATGAATGCGAAGTGGTAGACCGCGAAATTCAAATTTTCTTACGTTTTTTGCAGGTCAGTGTCAGGTTGTCTCTTGATCAAAATTTGATTCGCAACTATAACAGATACGTATCTAAAGAATTATAATCATTAGAATCATTAATACATCTTCCTAACTTAGATTTGTACTACAAGAAGAAATCTCTTATAGAAAAGTGCTTATGGTACAAATCTCACTTGAAAAAAAAAATGAGCACTAATAAGGATTTTTGAAAAATTCATACCCTAATGGTATCAGACCCCCGAACCCTAATTGCGTAACACACTATTACTCTCAATTTGAATCATTTTGAAGCATATTTCTAATCCATTGCTCCATATGTTAGAAAAATATGTCTGCTCAACAACGCAAATTACGGAATGAATGTTGTTGAGCTGTCAAAATGAATCCCGTTGCTACTGATAGTGTGTTACGCAATTACCCTGCCGGACATACCAATTGTAGGTCGCGGGTTCGAACCTAGGCAAGCGCTTTAATCTGTGTAAATAATTTCATCACCACTGCTCTCAAAACGGTGAAGGAAAACATCGTGAGGAAACCAGCATGTCGTAGAACCAAAAAATCGAAGACATGTGACATCTACCAACCCGCAGTGGGCTCGCGTGGTAAATTATAAGCCCACTCCCTCTTTAAGAAAGGAGGCCTGTGTCCCAGCAGTGGGAACATTATAGGCTGATATTGTTTATTCCCTAAAGGGATTAAATTGGGGGTGAAATTTTATATGGAAGTTTGTAATTTTATATGGAAGTTTGTAATTTTTATATGGAAGTTTGTAATTTTTATATGGAAGTTTGTAATTTTATATGGAAGTTTGTAATTTTATATGGAAGTTTGTAATTTTATATGGAAGTTTGTAATTTTATATGGAAGTTTGTAATTTTATATGTATGTTTGTAATTTTATATGTAAGTTTGTAATTTTATATGGAAGTTTGTAATTTTATATGGAAGTTTGTAATTTTATATGAAAGTTTGTAATTTTATATGGAAGTTTGTAATTTTATATGGAAGTTTGTAATTTTATATGGAAGTTTGTAATTTTTGCCGATGGGGAATCCCATCGGGCGCCCGGCTTGTAGCTAAATAAATAACAACTACGTTGAATCTACTAAAATCAGCTGTCCTTGACTCCGTTAGCTCAGAGGTGATCATTTCCGACAAGCAAAAGAACCATTCATACGTTATTTAGCTAAGTCAATAAAGTAGAAAAAAAAAACTACACGACGAAATCTCTATCCTTATTGAAAACCAGACTTTAAAAAAACCTCTGAAAGTCTTTGATTATTTGCAACGGTCCCCCAGGTCCTATCTTTTCAACTGGAAGCCATTAGAGTTTTATAAATTTCTAGATACATCTATCGGAAAGTTCGTCGGAGACACTTCAAACGACTTTGGCAAGTCGTAACTAGAAACTTACGTGATAAAATAAAATGCATGTTTTAAAGTAGGTATACCTGTAGGTACACAGACACACCTATGTATAATGTATGTATAAAAAGTGTTACAAAATCAACTCTACAAACTTTAAGAGGTGTTTTAGACCATCATACTGAACAACTTTCACCATAGGACCAACTCTGAAATCACGAAAAAAAATTAGCTGTTTAATACAAAAATTCAATACCTACTTGACCAAAATGTATGAAACAGCTGTTTTTTTTCGAGATTTCAGATTTGGTCCCATAGTGAAAGTTGTTCAGTTTGATGGTCTAAAGCACCTCTTAAAGTTTGTAGAGTTGATTTTGAAACACCTTATATATAACTCACGGTTCAAAGAGATATGACAGCTGACATGCCTGATCTTCTCGACTATCAGTTCAATATAAAGACAGATAAATTAAGTGATTGTTAAGCAAATTGACGACAAATTTGAATTCCCTGAAATTAATCAAATCACAACTGTCATTCTTTGACGATTGTATGAAATGGCTATAACAGCAAATTGACAAATGGAGTAGATTTAAATTTTAAAAAAATTCTCCGACTGACTGTACACAAATAATGAATTGTGATTCTTGATATCATTTACCAGTGAGTGAGTGAGTGTTTTGGTGTGTAATCTAACTGTTTTTTTTTTAAGGATATTCCTAAATCTTTACTTCATAGGTTTAAAAAAATCGTCTGCTCAAAAACGTAACTAACGCAATGAACGTGGCTGTACTATCAAAATAAACGTAACTAACGCAATGAACGTGGCTGTACTATCAAAATTAAAGTCATTACGGTCATTTGCCTTTTTTTTCTGAGTTACGCAATAACCCCGCAGTTTGTACACACAATATTGCGGGTACAAACCAGGCAAGTTTCAATATGACTTTAATGTTTTTTATAGAAATCATTGATCAACGATGAAGGAAAAGCATGACCGAATTGCCAACCAGCCCTGAGCAAGTTAGGCAATAACCCCTCTCAATCCACAGGCCAGTAATAGTATAACTTAAAACCAATTCAAAATAAAACAAATCACTGTACAGTCCAATTCGCGTGCTCACCGAGTTTCATGTCAAAGCAACGGCAACTGACGCGGAATGATAGCATTGCGAACATCAAAGTCACACTGCGGACGCAGTGCGACAATTTAACAATCCTTTTTTGAACAAAAACTAGATACCAGACCTAGTGGTACGCGTACAATTGATGCGCTAAAACGTGGCTCCAAAATATTCTAGGGATAGCTTCGACCAGCCTCTTTAGGGAGCTCAGGCGTGTTGTTATGTTCATAATTCTCCTGTTCATATAGCAATGAGCTTGTCCACTGAAAAAATCTAATTAGTCCGTCAGTTAGATTATCAAAAAATAATTGACCCGTATTTTTTCTTTTGTTACGTAAACCAAGATTGACGAAGATACGACGCTTTTCAAATTCTCAATACGTCACACCTTGGTATAATTGTTAGTGCGTTCTGACGTCACGAGCCCCCACTCCCGAGTTTTGATGCGTTTTATCTTTGTCAATATTCATTGATTTACAAAAACAAAAATACGTGTCCATTATTTTTCAATACTCTAATTGACGGACTAAATAGATTTTCAATTTATTGATGGTGGAAACTAGCCTATTTATTTTGGGGTCGGCGCAATATGTATTTTTCCTCCATAATTCCTAACCATATTGTTATGTTGTTTTTTTTTGTACATACCACTGGTTGGTATTGCTCAGCTGCGTTACTATTAATTAAAGTAGCATTTACCTGAAAACATACGAAGTTTCCGAGTCACATATTCATTCGTAGTTTGTACAATTGACTTTGGCCTGAACTTAATGGAAGGATTCATTCCTTCAACTGTATTTCGTCACAGGACACTTTAGTTAATACTTTCTAACAATAAATCACTTTTCTAAACCCTAATAAATAAGTTTTCACAATAAATTAGATCAAATATTGTAAATAAGTTGCCAATGTTTACATTCCAAATGTCATTCAGTTGAACGTCAGTTTCTGACAGTTAAGAGGCGACATCTGGTGGCCGCCGATTCATAGTTGTAGTTTTAATCGATATTTTAATATTTTGGTTGGTAACCATCGAATTAATATCGTATGGAGCAATCCTTAATAATTTTCAGTTTTCAGTAAAATTCATAATAAACTAAATAACCGAAAACGGAAATGAAACTATTTTTTCAATATAGACTTTTTTCTAGAAATTTCGTTGTCCGATTAATCTATTTTTAATCTGTGAATTGTCTTTGACAAAATGTTGTCAGGTTGTACGTTCTAAATGTGCCTAATTAATATTCTGGGATAATTACCCCAATTAAGACAATTTCAAGAATCGGAAATTACAAATAAGTTGTTGGTTGGTCTGGATCATGAAGATTCTTATTGTTTCAGCGTTTAAACGTCATGTCAGATTGTGGTTAGTGAATTTCAAGAAATTAAGTAACATCGTGTAGTATTTATCTACAGTGATCTTATAATCATTTTACCTGAAATGTGGGAGATTTTCTAGATACTCCGTCTAGTTCCGGTTTGTTGTCCATGACAGTGTTATTGAACAGAGGTGGCGTCCATTTGCCCTTGAACACGCTTAGGAGATCCTACGAACGCTCTTCCATGTTATAAAAGGTAAGGATTTTGTTGTAATAGTGCTTGGAAGTGGTCTGTGAGCCCTTCTCTGGTTGTTGGAAGGATATTGTCGTGATCCCTGGATATTTGTTACAGGATTCCAGATTGCGCATACGCCGGCAGATATCCAGCCAGTCGAGGATCTATCAGCCAAGTGCTTACTCCAATAGTCAACCGTGAGTATTTCACCCGCTGACTATTTTCTATAGGAATTTCCTCAGTGTTAACCACGGTATTAAATTATTGTTCAAGGGAGTGCCCTTGTTGTGGAGTTGATGGACGCCACGTGGGTAATCCTCATTCCTACTTTCCCACCAATCAGAATTAGGCAAAGGCTTTATTAACCGGCTAATGTTTTAGCCTTCTTCCTTCTTTAATGTCCCCTCATGGATGGTACATTAGTTTCCCTTCATATTATTAGGCCTCCGTATTGTCAATTCCAGGAGAGGCAACTCGGGAGATTCGTCTCGCCGCCCGGATCTAGCGAAGCGTCTGGGGCCGGGACGCGAGACCCGTTCCCCGAGTCTGCTCGACGCCTCTGAGGAGACGGCTGTACGGCTGGCGGAGTCCGCCTAGCGATAGCGCAGGCGGGACGGTTTTTTTTTACCCCTAATTTTATTTTTCATAATTTAATACGGTTCCGTTGAAACCGGACTTGAAGAATTTAAATTAAGGATCTTGGGTTCGACGTCCTACTTTAATCCATCCTCTTCCAAGGAAGCTATTTGGGACACCTTCTTCGGCTCCAGGATCCGGGACTCTCTAAGTCCCTGGCGCCCATTAAATAACTAATTAGATTGAAACCAACAACTGGAAGGATACCTATTCCGTGATATTAAAATTTATACTATATTTAATTTAAAATTTAGAACCGGAGCAGTACTCGGGTTTTTCTCTAACTCCCCACGACCATAGCTCTTGCTGAGTTAAAGCTGGCTGGCAATTAGAGTTAACTTACAATTATTTATAATTAAAGATGGTTGTATTTATTAAATAAACAATATTGGAGATAGTTGTTGTTTTTTATAATCTCCTAGAGGGAAAAAGTTAAAAATATAACAATATCATCATTCACACAGTCCATCTAACGTTTCTTTGATCTTCCCCTACTCTTATAGCCATCGACATTCGTACCCAAAACTTTACTCATGACATTCAGTGTGGAACCTAAGATAGAAACACGCTTGTACGATACGACTACATACAGAGGCATGGCTAATAGAAATCTATATTCCTAGACAGCACGTGTCGCCGAAAATTTTGTTGATAGAAAACATAGTTTTTAGATATCTCGGTTCATAGGAAGCACTGGACAGAGATCTCTGTTCATGGAAACCACTGTTTCCAGATACCTTGGTTCACAGAAAGTCGACGTAGGATGTTAGAGCGAGCGAAGGGCACCCCGAGGTTAGGTTTGGTTAGGTTACTTTAAACCCATTGCACAGAAAAAGGATCCCCGCTTCGCGGGGCTCCGTCGACATAGGATGCAAGAGCGAGCAAATGAGAATACAACTTTATCTAATCGGTTTCCGTAAATTGTTTCTATGGACAAAGTTTACGGCAAGAAGTGCTATCTATGAACAGAGATCTCTGTCAACAGTGCTTCCTATGAACCGAGATATCTACAAACAATGTTTTCTATCAGCAAAGTTTTCGGCGAAACGTGCTCTCTAGGAATAGAGATTTCTATTAGCCACGCTTTCTGTATGTAGTCGTATCGTACAAGCGTGTTTCTGTCTTAAGTTCCACACTCCATGACATTTCCCTTATTACTCAGCATCACACGCCCATACCATGACAACCGATTTCCACACAACTGTTTAGTTACCGGTGCCACTTTCAGACTTCGTCATAAGTACTCATTTCTTATTGTATCTATTTGTGTAACACCACACATCCCTCCTCAGCATTCTCATCTTTTTTTTTTTCTTTTTTTTTGTGGATGGGAAATCATCCAATGTCCCGCTCTGGGTGGAGCAGAAGGGAGTGTCAGACTCTTACTGACTAAAACCCACCCGTGTTCCTTCCTTAGCCCTTTGTGTTCCGGGGTAGCGGTAACCCTTTCGGACAATCCCGCTGCAGCATTCTCATCTCAGCTGCAGCTGCACTTATATGATTATTTTAGAAAAAGACAGAGAAAAATGTGAGTACCTACCTTCATCTTCTCTTTATAAAAACCATTTCATTTATGACCAAAGATATATTTGAATGTCTTGATGACGATCTTCCTTGGCCTATCCATGATTTTTATTTACCTTTATACTTATCCTCCGTGAATTTCAAACACATGACGTGTCAAAGCCACAGTTATGGAATGCAAGCTACGTGGACAATACGTGGAATTCTGAAACGATTGGTAGTGAAAAATGTTTGTTTTTGGAAAAACCATTGATGGTTCGGTGGTCAAGGGATCCAATTATTTTGAATTGCAAAGTTGCTGGTTCGAATCAACCAAGTACAGTTGTGTTGTTTTTGCAATTTCCTATTGTTAACTTTACAAGTTATTATAAGGAATCGATAGAAACATTGAATGCATGACTAAATATTTCGTCCTGTACTCTATAAAATGTATAGATGCACGTCATCTAAATATGCAATAAAAATCAACATCTGAATATAATCGTCATCTGAATATGTGGTGTATTCGTGTATTTGATGTATTCATGGAATACCATGCTTGCATTAAATATTTTGAGCAAGGCAACCAAAAATCGAAGATCTGACAAATAAAATAAGAAAAAAAAACAAATACGCATCTCCAGTCTTCGGTATTCATATCACGGAGATAGTAAATCCCCAATATGATAGGCTGCAAATTTTATTATACAAGAACATGTATAGATTTCTCGCAATATTTTCCTTAGCTAAAAAGCTGACAACAGATTGGTTAAACAAACATGACCTCTCTTCTTTACGCAAAATAGTTACGCAAATACCTGTACATGTATTTTTTAAACATAACAGTATCACGCATGCATTCCCGTAGGGTCAACTAGAGGTGTACTTTATAGTACAGCCACAATTCACCAGTTATACAGGGTTACTTTTCAATGACCAGCCAAATTTAAGGATGTGGTACAGACCATCAAACTAAACAACTTTCTCCATGGGACCAAAATCGTAATCTCGAATAAAAATTCAGCCGTCCCATTGGTTTAGGTCGAGTAGGTATTGAAGTTTTCTATGGGACAGTAGATAAATTTTTCGCGATAGCGATATTGGTCCCATGGACAAAGTTGTTTAGTGTGATGGTCTGTACCACATCCTTAAATTTGGCTGGTCATTGAAAATTAACCCTGTATTTAAATCCCATGCAAAAGGAGACTGTAATACCAGGCTCCGGTGTGCTACAGAGAAATTCCTCAACTTCCCAGAATAAAAAAAAACATAATCTTTATTACTATTTGATTGTGCTGTGTTTATGTTATAAAATGTTACCTACCTTAAAATTATTGTACGCCATTATGGCGGGTCATAGCTGTGTACAATTTCGGAAACATGTAACAACTTATTGCTTACCTATGTACCACAATAAAGAATATTTGTATTTGTACCTTTTCACATAAAAAATCGTAAATATATAAATTAATTGTAACATTCACCAATCCCAGCACTGGGAACGTTAAAATATTATGTTACGTTTTAAAACTAACATGTAAGGTCATTAAAACGTCTTTAAGACAGGCAAGACACATTTATTATGTACAGTCACCAAAAGAGATAAGTAACCAGGGTCGTCAATATAGTTGAAGTTTTGTAAGAAACCGATGGATATTTACGAATGAAAGGACATGTCTGGTGGAACAATGGGCGATTGTCTAGGTAGTCAAAGAAAATGTTCAGTAATGATTGTTATAGTATTATAATCATCGTATTTTATAGTTTATCAATTAATAAGTTTCAGCAGTCAAGATCTTGCGAAAACTGGTCAAAATAAGGTTTATATGCTGGGGATTTTTCTTAGTTATTTTTTAGTATAACGCCATCTGTGAGCGAATACAGGTACTAATTGATTAATAAATCCATAGTAATTTAGATCTAAATTTTTAAAATCTTACTGTAAAACCTTAAATCGTGAACATTATCGATACCAGAATTACCAGAGGGCAGAAACTGGACATGTCCTTTAATTTGATAAATGAACTGTTTGTTTTCTGTTAATTAAATTAAATTTTATTCTAAAACATCCATCGGTTTCTTACTGAACTTTAACTATACCGACGACCCTGATTACTTATCTCCTTTGGTGACCGAACGTCATTTAAAATAACCTAAACCTACCTAAATTTTCAAGTAAACACGACCGTCTTCGATATCTTCCTTACTTCTCAATCAAATTTTAAAACTGAGGGGAAGTTGTGCGGAATTTTTAACTAACGCTACAAGCTCGCGAACTACGAAACGTTTCGAATGAAGTTTTAGTAAAATTTTAAAACTTTTCTGTCGTTTTAAACGGCAGCTTCCGAGAGCTTGGAGGTGCAGTGTGTGTCTTTTTTGTTTGAGAATTGAATCAGGTGTGATAATTCTCAGTGACTGTGTTTACCAGAGCATCTTATCTTTATTAACATTAAATAGACATTTGATTCAAACAAACAAAATACACCTCTGCCCCACAAGGGCGCATAAACTAATTGGAGATAAAAAAAATGTTTTAGAACATTAACAACTTTTACGATGAAACTACACATGAAATCCCGAAAAAAAATCAGCTGTTCCCTACATTTTGACGAGTTATGCGAACATAAATGTAGGAAACAGCTGATTTTTTTCCACGATTTCAGGTTTGGTCCCCTAGTAAAAGTTGTTCATAATGATGAGTACAATGATCCCCTAAGGGGATAACGGTGATTAAAATTACACCCTATAGATTAAATCTCATATTGTATATTAACAGCTTAAGACGTGCCTTCGTGTCGGACTATGTCCCGTGCTGCATGTCCCATACCGCGAGCGTTGACTGCTCTAAATAAGCTCGTGAAGACCAACGCAGACTGCGATCAGCCGATCGATTCTGTAAAAATCTCACCGTGAAAAGTTAGGTGAAGTGAGCTTAGAGTGAGCTGTCAAGAGTATCAATCCCTAGCATCAGGATGACACTGACAGCTCACTCCACGCTCACTTCACCTAAATTTTCACGATGAGATGGTTACAGAATCGCACTCTAATAAATTCAAAACTTTAATGGTTATGTGCCTGCATTTTTGTGAGAATAATAATATTTAATTGTTGTTATTAGTTTATGCTTTATATTAGTACTTAGTATACAGGGTTATTTGTAAAACACCAGCAACCTCTTAAGAGGTCATTGTACTCATCATTATGAACAACTTTTACTATGGGACCAAAACTGAAATCGCGAAAAAAAAATCAGCTGTTCCCTACATTTTGACGAGTTACGCGAACATAAATGTAGGGAACAGCTGATTTTTTTTCGATTTATGTAATTGGTTTTTTTATCCGTATAAATCAAATAAACAAATAAATAGCACAGGATTGTGTACTATTTATAAATCCTATAGGTACAGCTACAATTTTCTGGGTACGTCTTCATTGACTTGAATGTGCCCTGCCGGCTATATGTCATGCTCACTCAAATGTCTCGCTGATGGTGGCGGCGCGTGTGTTGGATCATTTTCAAAATGGTTGAGCTAATCCATGCATCATGTTCGTGAACGAACGATTACCGGTAACGATTGCCGTTAGTAGGGACTGGCCATCTCTTAGCTACTTGTTTTAATTTAATATAATTTGTTATTTAAATTGTTTTTCTTATCTTTTTATTACGGACGCTTTTAACGTTCTCAAATGTACAAATTCAATATAAATGATGCAACCATATTTTGAAGAAATAAAAAACTGTCCTTAGAGTTTCTTGGCAACGCTTGGAATGAGCAACTAGTTTATTTTTTTTTTTTCTTTTTGTGGATGGGATATCATCAAATGACGCCTCCTGCTCTGGGTGGAGCAGAAGGGAGTGTCAGAGTCTTACTAACTAAAACCCACCCATGTCCCTTCCTTAGCTCTTTATGTTCCGGGGTAGCGGTAACCCTTTCGGACAATTCCGCTGCCCCGGCAAGCTTTTGGCCTTTACGGGCCCCCTTCCCTAAAGCTGACATCTCTTTGAGGCGCTCGTGGAACACGTACGCGCCGTCCGGCACGGGCCTGGTCCTGATCGGACGGAGAGTTACCCATTACTCTCCACCCACAGGCCCGCGCCATACATATACATGCGCCTCTACAGTACTCCTCTGCCCACCTCTTATGGGAAATAAAGCATGATGTTGTACGTAGAAGTCATAGATCCAAATCTATGATTTCTTATTTTAAAGCACACAAAGTTCAAGCTCACTTCACCTATGTTTTCACGGTGTAATTTTTACAGAAGAGATGTGCTAGTTAGGAATTGCCCCTAATGATACCTCACTTCACACTCTCTCGATCGCTTCTACTATCTTCTCACAGTGAGATTCTAATAGAATCGACCGGACCGGACCAGTTCTCACATTTTTTGATATTCAGCCTAGTATGATCAATATTCGCCTGTGCGTATAGTCTATACCGGCTGACTTATTTTACCGTTTGGAAAAAAACACGGTATAAAATATGAACGGAGTTTGTATTTTTTTTTTCACAAAAAAACGAGTGTGCTTATGACCACACGACTGAAGTGAAACTTCTTTCTTTTTTCTTTCTTTCTTTCCTTTTATAGCATCGCTTTCATACTCAGAGTCTGTGTCACTTCTTTCCATAATTTGTTATTATTTACCCGAAAATTCACAAAACATGAACTCTAAAATGAATTTACAGTTTTATTCACTTTAAACGTAGAATATTGAATGTATTGAACAAAATATTAATTCATAAAATTGTTCAAAACGAAATAGAATTACGAAAAATAACCAAAGAATCACCGTTCGCGTAACGCTAGTAAACTCGCAAACGAACTACTGACTGAAATATATATATATTTCATTTACTAGCTATAAGAGAAAGAAAGAAAGAAAATGTGCGCGCGCACTGCTCTCTCTTGCTCCTACACTGTGATACAGACAATAAGCCTGCAGTGTGCTTAGATATACGGAACGTATTTGGCTATGAGAGGAAGAGAGAAAGAAAATGTGCGCGCGCACTGCTGTCTCTTGCTTATATCCCCCACTTAACTTCCGTTCGCCTTGCCCGATCACACTTTTCGTAACGCTTACGTCACGCGTTCGCCAGCTTACTCCCCAAGTCAAGCGTGCGTAAAGAAGTTTCACTTCAAAAATAATTCCAATAAATCGACAGATAATATGAAATTGTACTTAAAGGCACGCTTCTCTACGCGCGGAAATTATCAATGAATTCGTAGCGACATTCAATCCTTTGATTGAAGCCATCGGCCGGCTTAAATCAAAGGATTCAATATAATAAAAGCGATTTTTGTGCCATAGGTTCCGGCTCACCTTTTATACCCTATTTTTATCCAGACGGTAAAAAAACTCAGCCGGTATAATATCTTTGTCTACTCACAGTCTCACACCTCCTAGAAAATATGTCTCCTAGCAAATACGAGCAAACTAAAGCTCTTTCAATCCCTATATCGATTCGATTGTTCTAGCTCACATTTGTACTCGTTCAAGTAAATTCCACAATCGTTACTAAAACGTTTACTGGACTCGTGCTGAAGCCTCAGGCAATGGAGCAAATTCTTTAACGCGTTCGCAAGTGTAGAGGTAAATTCTTTAAGAGATAGTTTTTAATTGTTTTATTTAGCAGCTTTGATGGTTTTTTTATTAATAAGTGAAGCATTTTTTATTGCCCGCTTTCACAGTGTGCAAATCGGCACTACGCTATACAAAGTTTATAAAACTTATGCGAAACAGTCTGCCATATAATTTAATCGGAACTTTTCCGAAGGGATACAAAAAAAAAATACAAAGAAATGTCATACAGAAATGAACATGCCACTATACTTCGAAGCAAGCTTAAAACGCAAAATTTTCATTTAAAGAAGTGAGAAATGGCATTTTCTCTGCAGTAAAACATTAATATAAACTTAAACGTAAAACACCGATTACATCATTAAATACTAAGAAAATTCACAGTAGCATAATTTAACAGAAACACCACTTACAAAACTCATTTAGAACTCAAAACCGGACGTTGTAATACTAAAAATAAACAATAGACATTATTATGAAAACGTCGAAGATGAGGGATGAAAAATTAAAGAAACCCGCTTTGTGAAAGACAAATCTGTCTGAGACGGCGTTTGAATTATTCAATTCATTCGATTAAGGTGGTTCGTATTAATTCGACTCGCGCGTTGAATTTGTAAAAAGATTTTTTTGAGGATTTACAGAGTAAAATTGTCGACGGGTCTGCTGAGATCTTTAAACGATAAAAGGAAACCACACTCACATGGTAGGTAGGATACAAAAAGATTCATGAATTGATAAGGAGTTGAATTTCTGCTTGCTTACCGTCTCAAAAAGGCAGAGTCTATAAAAAAAGGAAAATTTTATATTTGGGAGCCTCTGTCTGAAATGAAGATTTCTTTACAATCATAAGAGGTTTTCCTACGTAGGTATAAACACGTCAGTAGACATACAAACTAACAAACTCGTGGGAAAATCGTGCAACTCTTGTTCCCAAGCACTATGTTTTTGTTACCAGAGTCGGAGTGACGTTTTACACGCCGGACTTTCCCGTGTAGCGCAGCGTTCACGCAAGATATATCCTCCCGTATATTCACTGTGTACCCTAAACATAATGGAAGGGAATCGTTTACATTTATAATTATTCAAAGTACTCGTTATTACAAATTAAAATGGTCCGCGTATGTATTAGATTTCAAATAAATGGCTAATTTGTGTTTAAATTTTCAGTTATGAATACAGATGGATTAAAGAGTTAAATTAAATTCAATATTCAAACAGATTTAGCTGTGAATTAATTTGAATAAATATAATTTCTATTTTGATTAATGTTTTCGACGTGGATTTAACTTGGAGATACTTTAATGGGGTAGGCATTATTGGCTCACTGAGCTATTGCCAATGTTGGCAAATGTTCTCGTGCAATATGTGTATTGGGCACTATTCCAATCAGAGGAAATGGCTAAGATTTTTTGCAGCACTAGTTACCTAAACATCTGAATAGGTGTATTTGTTTCCTGACCTAATTTTCTTTTGCTTTTAGCGAAAAGTCTGCCGACCCAGCTGGTGGAAGGTGATTACTGCCGCCTAGACACACTCTTGCAAAACTAAAGGCAATAACAACGTGATTTAATCCCATGTCCTTATATTGTAAACTGGAACTAAACTATTAGGAACCATACTTGTAAACTGGAACTCAAAAAGGTTTTGTGAAAGAAACAGGTAGGTATGATTACAATGGAGACTTACACAAACATAAACTCAAGCCAACTTCCCATGGGGCTAAACAGAAACTATAGAACACCACTTGCTATGATCCTTACATACTCCCTTTGCCACGTTTACGTCCATACATCTAGTCATACTAGGCTACCTACACCATTCAGAAAAAACCGGTCAAGTGCGAGTTGGACTCGCGCTCTAAGGGTTCTGTACCATTATCTATAAAAACTGCAGAAAAATCATGTCTGTTGTATGGGTCCCTTAAATACTTGTTTTATTTTAATTTAGTTATTTATTTTTAGAGTGAATACATAACTAATGATAATCTGTGAATGTTTCAAGCGTCTAGCTGTTGCCGTTATCAATGTCGAGCAAAAACGAGCAAAAAAATTACGTTTGTTGTATGGTAGCACTCTTAAATATTCATTTTATTCTGTTTTTTCGTATTTGTCGTATTAGCGGCAACAAAAATACATCATCTGTGAAAATTTCAACTGTCTAACTATTACGGTTTATGAGATACAGCCTGGTGACAGACGGACAGACAGCGGAGTCTTAGTATTATGGTCCTGTTTTACTCTTTGGGTACGGAACCCTAAAAATAAATGCTACTACTTTACAGCAATTCTTGACATTTTAAAAGTTACAAAGGAGATTTAACAACCCAGTTATTAAACTCCAAAATGCATTCAAAACTTTTCAAATTCAAATATAAAGAACAATCTGAAAAATAAAAATACAGTACAAACTCAAAGCTACATTTTATTGCGTACTTACACTTTTGGAGTAAACTAGTTTTGTTCAACAACTTTGTTCATGAATACTGTTTACATTTTCTACATGACATGTAGCAGTGTTATTAAATAAATAACAGTGAAAACCTTCGTGCTGAGGTTCTTTATTTTGTTGCTTTACTTTAAAAGGCTCGTAGCTAAGTAATGGCAACCGCATGAATCGATCGATCAGGTTAAGCTACGCTTGCCGCGGTTGGGCCGTGGATGGGTGACCATCTTTATATACAGAGACCCCCCTTTTGCCTCGGAAAGCACGCTAAACCGTTGGCTGTCAATCTTGGATCTTTGACAGTCGTTACGGGTCGTTAGAGGCCCGAAAGTGTGACCACCCAGTTACTGAGTAATACGATACCCCTTGGTAAGATACCAAGGGGTATCGTATTACTCAGTAACTGGGTTGTGGAGATCAGATAGGCAGTCGCTCCATGTAAAATACTGGGTTGTACGTTGTTTTGTACATAACAGTTTTATAGAATTTCGTTTCTCATAACTATTTTCTCAAAGTTGTTATCATTTCATAGAATAATCAATACGCAGAATACTTTCTTTGAAAAAATTTAAACAATTGATTTTTGTTAAAAATTTTAATGTTTCGATATTTATATCATAGAATAACAAATCAAATATTTTTATCCTCATATTGTTTAGATAATATAATGTTTATTACCAAGAAAAACATTTTACTGAATTACAGTTTCAATTCATACCTTGACAAAATGCATACCATCCTATAAAATGACAACACCGCGTTCACAAAAACAATGCGGGTAAATTGTAGTCAAGCTTTCAAGCAAGAAAACAATCTTAATATTCTCATTAATCGTAACTTCATATACACGACATTCTTAAATTATACAATGAGGTTGTATAGAAAGTTAAAAAATTGTCTTTAATAATAATAAGACGTAGCCGACGGAACCCTGCTTCGTGGGGCACCTATGGGTCTACAGGTCTGGAACCTACCACAAAGGAGATGACGGGGGCTCGTTCGCTCGCTTTGATCGCTCACTTGAGCCCCCGTCATCGCCTTCGAACCTAACCTGTCCGTGTCGGGGTGTCCCAAGTCCCGAGCTCGCTTCGCTCGCTCTTGCATCCTAAGTTCTCAAGTTCAATCTTGTGTGTTTCTGAGAATGAGTCTAGCATAACGTCTATTTTTATATTTCCGTTGAAATAAAATACCATGGAAAAATACACCGAACAAATAATATTCGTTAAAAATAATTTTACTGTTTCATAAGTTTGTTAAATAAAAAATATGACAACAAAATTCATTGAATTGTGTTTCTGTGAAATATGTTTCATTCAAGTACCTAAATAGTCGTTGAAACAATAATATTCGAAATAAAAATACAAGAATCAAATATTTTATAAAACATTGCTGCAAAACGAAATTCAATGAAATTTCTGTCTGCTAAACAAGGGAACACCAAAATACTGGTATTCAGGTACATTCAGTTAGACTGAAAGCCGACCCCAACAAAGTTGGGAAAACGGCTAGCCAGGTGCTAATGACTTTAATGCACGAAAAACCCACTTTTGTATATTTCTTATTTGTTAATAAGTTTGAAATAATTGAAATATTAAATCTGCGGGACCATAAAAGTACAGTTTTCGTAACAGATTCATCACTTTTGCTCTCTCTAAAATATAGTCTATTTCGCCTTTGATTTACATAATGAATATTCATAATTTATGATAATATTTAAATTGTATTTAGAGGATCTAGTAGCTATATATGTATGTAGTAAATGTTATGCTAAATAATAGGAAAAAATACATGCTGACTGGGTTTTTTTAGAGAGGTTTCTTGTTTCTTCTTATTATAGCTACTGTTACAAACGTCTGTTGCTCAACTAATCCTCAACTATTACGATCATCTCATCATCTGCCTAGCCTTTTCTCAACCACATAGTGTACTTATACTGGCTTTTTACATAAAGTGACTACCTATCTGACCTCCACAACCCATTTACTGGATATTACGATACACCTACGTTCACCTAACCATCTAAAACAAAAAAATCTTTGTGAACAATTCCTCAATTATTTAATCTCACCAAAAAAAACTCCGTTCCCGCGCAATCCTACTGCCTCATTAGCAAAAGTTTGTGTGAAAGAAAATAAAAAAAATTCTCATAAAGTTATAATTTCACGAACAAACAGGCCAAATTGCCCTGAGAGATGCGCTGCGAAAAAATATTCCTCTCATTAGAGTTATGAAGTCAGGAGACTGCACTTTGAAGAAGTTTGAAAAATCACGAGTTTTTTTTTGCAGCTTCAAGTTTGTCACCCAGCTGAAGTATCTTTGCTTTTTCAAGTATTTTGAATTATGTTTGCATAATATTTATTTATTTATTTAATACTTCAAGCACATACATGTACAGAGGCGGACTTAATGCCATAGGCATTTTCTACCAGTCAACCTTTGGGTGATGCAGAGACAAACAGTAGTAGGTGCAATCATTACAGGAATAAATATTTTAAATATAAAGATACGCAGAAACCTATTTAAACTATAAATATAATATATACCTAATTGAAAAAAAAATGAATATACTAAAGAAATAAGACAAACAATGAGAAAATATTAGCGTTTTGATGATACTGCCAGCTTAATAATTTTTCATTGGAATAACAGTGGACAATGGCTGCACATGGAAACCTCACCGCTTAAAGGTCACATAAGATTTATCGTTTCGGTTTTGCCTTGTGGAGACTTTGTAAAATAGCCAACCTCAAAACAGCCCTCTTAGCGTATCATGCTTACGTAGCTTCTAAGATCAGATCCGGAATTGTGCAATGAGGGAATTCTGTTCTTATAAACAGGGTATACAGAGCCCAGAAACAATTTATCGGTACTCTTTGTAATAGTGCCACCATTGACTTCACGTAAACCTCTTTTTAAAGATCTGACAATATTAACTGTTCCCGGTATGTACATATTTGAATGCTGCAAATTTTTCAAAATGCACTCCGACTTATTTTAACGTCTTGGAGTCACATTTACCTTTAAGACAAGATGTCCTGATAGATTAATTATACATCCAATAAAAATAATAAATAATAATAATAATATTCCACAACTATCACACAACGCCATCTAGTCCCAAGCTAAGCAGAGCTTGTGTTATGGGTACTAGACAACTGGTAAAGTCATTTCTATGACAGTATTTGATTTCTAATGTATAAAAGGATATTTAATTAATATTAAATAGATATTTAATCGTATACGGAACTGCCCATAAATCGATTTAAAACAAATGCCTTATATTAAAATCTGACTAGTTCTTGACATTGATATAGTCGCTGAGATGAGGTTGCGACTAGATTTTGAACGTTTTTAGTTACGGAAATTGGCGTTCTGTTGTGCAACAAGGCGAAAGAAGAGAAACAAGGTAATATATATTATGTAAAATATCTATATACAGAATGTTTTTTTTACCGGTTCCAAATTTTTACAGGTATTTTTACCCACGAATATGAACAACTTTCACTATGGGACCAACACTGAAATCACGAAAAAAAAAACCAGATGTTTAATACAAAAGTTCAATACCTACTTGACCAAAATGTATGAAACAGCTCTTAAAGGTTTACGGGTTAATTTTTTAACACTTTCTATAGATATTTTACATAATGTATATTGCCTTGTTTCTCTTTTTAATGTTTAGATAGTTTGTATTAGATATTTTATTCGATTCCCACACCAGAAACCAGGTAGAGTATGACGAAAACCTAACAATGTATGTTACACTAGCTTCTACGCGGCTTCGCTTGCGGCGATGTAAGAAATTATTCCACGGGAACGTGCTACTGATACCAAAATGAAACCAATAACCTTCCCCATGGTGACATCGATCTATCTCCATGCAAAATTATATCGAAATCCGTTCAGTGATTTAAGCATGAAAACATAACAAACAGACACAGTTATTTTCGAATGTGTAACATTAGTATGGATGTTAATAATGTAATATTCGTCAACTTATGTACTCTGTAAAAATTAAAATATAATAATATATTATTATTAAATTAATAAATTATTCCTTTTCTAGAAACAATAAGTAGCTATTTCAAGGTTACTAAATGCACCTACCCCCAATTTCCAAATCCTTAAGAACTCACAACAAAATCCAACTTCAAAACAAACCCCTCCGAACTCAATCACGCCTAAAAATCCCAAGGAACTATTAACGAAATTCGATCAATGAAAAGAGAAAATATCTTCAATTTCCCAGTTTGAAGAGAGGATGAAACAGAATCTTCGACGAAAGCGCCCTCTAGCGCAAACAGGGGACAGCGGCGCGGGCAGGCGGAAGCGATCCGTCCGGTATGAATCTATAGTATTTTTCACTTTGATGTTTATTTATTTGTTTATACCGAACACTGCTACTAAAAGTCTGTGATACTTTAATTGGGCATTCTGTCAGAAACCGGGATTAAAAATTATCGTTGGGCATTCATTCAAGTCCCTTTAGCAAGATCTTTAAGTACAGAACTTATCGTGGTTAAAGTATAAGCTATGATAGCAATTGTGATTGAAGGCCCGTATTACAGAACGTCACTCAATACTCAAGCGTTACTTAAAACTAGATTCAAGCCATTTGATTGGTTGAAACTAGTTTTAAGTAATGCTTGAGTACTGAGTGACGTTCTGTAATACGGGACTATATGCCGTTGAACTATTGGACTAAAAGCACTATATTAATCATGATTACAGAGTGCAACGAATTCTATACTGTGGCTTAAATAATATTTATTTCATCATCATCAATTCAGCCGAAAGACGTCAACTGCTGGACATAGGCCTCCCCCAAGCATCTCCACTTTGACCGGTTCTGTCTCGCATCCAACGGAATCCTGCAACCTTCACAAGGTCGTTGGTCCAGCTTGTGGGAGACCTTCCAACGCTACGTCTTCCGGTACAAAGTCACCACTCTAGAACCAGTCGGCCCCATCGGCCTTCTGTTCTGCGAGCAATGTGCGTTGCTCACTGCTTGGCAAGTTTGGCAATTCTTAGCGGCCACGTTTGAGTGTCAAAGGTCATTACTGGCAACACGCACTGGTCAAAGACTTTCGTCTTGGGACACTGCGGTATGTGGGACAAGAATATATTGCGTAGTTTTCCGTGCGCTGCCCAGCTGAGTCGTATTTGACGATTGACCTCTTTCTCGAAGTTAGACCTACCCAACTGGACAGTTTGTCCTAGGTAAACATATTTGTCCACGACTTCGAGTATAGCGTCTCCTATCTTCATGAGAGTGGCTGTTACATGAGCATTTCACATTGCCTTCGTTTTGTTCATATTCATTTTGAGATCCACTCTTTCGGAGGCTCTACTGAGGTCATCAAGCATTGTACTGAAGTCCTCCATAGTCTCAGCTATGACTACGATATCGTCGGCAAACCGAAGTTGTGTTTTGTATTCTCTATTGATGTAAATGCCAACCCCTTTCCAGTCCAGAACCTTGAAGACATCCTCCAGTGCAGCGGTGAACAGTTTCGGAGAGATAACGTCTCCCTCTACCTCCACCTTGCTGCAGAAGGATAGGTTTCAAGGTCTGATCCTGGATTCGGACTGACATAGAGTGGCGTTTTCGTATAGACACTTCAGTACCTCGATGTACGATACTCGATCTGGCACCGTTGAAGACACTGCAGTACAGCCCATGTCTCGATTGAATCAAACACTTTCTCGTAGTCCACAAACGGTAAGCAGAGAGGCAGATTATACTCTTCGGTCTTCTGTATAACCTGTCGCAGCGAATGTATGTGGTATATTATGCTAAAGTCTTTATGGAATCCGGCTTGTTCGGGAGGCTGGAAGTCGTCAAACCTGCGTGCAAGACATTTCATGATGAATCTTGAAAACAGTTTGTAGACATGGCTCAGAAGTGAGATGGGCCTATAATAATTCTTAAGAAGGGCATTGTCGCCCTTCTTAAAGAAAAGTGGGTTCTTGGGTCGTTTGCCAGATTTGTAACGGGGTTACTTGTTGACGTGTATTTTTTGTCTAGTGTTAATTAAGTTACCCCTACTAATTTGAGTTTAGAAATACATACTTTAAAGTTATGGTATATAATGTGGCGTTTATTTGCGGAAATCCATGATAGCAAAATGTTATGTTAAAAAAAATGTCTCATAATAACCTTCCACGTTACTCTCACCCGCAAAAAATATGCATATGCAAAATATGAGGTTATTAAGATGCTTTTTTCTATAAATTGTTGTAAAAACCCCGGCTATGAAGATCTGCCGGCCGATTCTGTAAAAATCTCACCGTAATAAATTAGGTGAAGTGAGCTATCAATAGTGGCAATCCCTAACATCAGGTGGAGTGACAGCTCACTTCACCTTAGTTTTCACGGTGAGATTTTTACAGAATAGCACTGCTTTTTATCAAACACAGCAATAGCCAATCACAGCCAATGCTGGAATAGTTCCAACGTGCTTCTGTTCAAACAACATCCTGTATAGGCCCCTTGCTCGTTCAAGTTGATCTAGTTGCTATTCGGAAGACACTATTGCTTATAAGACGTCCATATTGCCCCAATGATTACTTTTTCATTACTTTTTATTGCTATAAGAGCTATTCTTGCTTCTTATATGTTACAAGCTATGATAATATGGTAGCGATAGTGTTATAATATATTTATTACCCGACTACGGTGAAATAGAAAGTTTTATGAATAGTTAGGCTAGAATAGTTTGGAACTAGGTGAAATGATGTCAAGAAATTCAATATGGCGATATAATGCCTTCACGATGTTAATTCTAAGTGGTTTCAGAAGTCCTGTTATTTTAATTAATTTTGGTCGTGTTAACTCTTAAATAATACTTTGATTTAAAAAAAAATCGGTTGTCTGTAAAGTCGGTTTACTGACGATAGTTGAACGTGACAACGTCATAAGAAAATACTATAAAAAACAATTTAAAAAATCTTTTTTTTTTCATTTTTTTTTTTCTTTTTTTTTTTCGATTGTGCCTCTTTGTCGCTCGTTCCGCGCTCTCGCTTGCACTTCAAGCATTAAATGGAACGCCTCAGATCGAGGTAACGCCGCATGACGTCATGTTTTTTCGTGCGTGCAGCCAGCTTCATCGAATTATAAGACGTTGTCACATCAAAAATAAGTTTGTTAGACAACAGTAATTACCTTATTTATACATACCTACCAACTTTTATAGAAACAGAAACAAATCATCATAATGAAATAAATTTCTCTCTAGAACCCAGATCCACACCAACATACCCGCACTATAAAAAAACCAGTAGCTACATATGTATTTATAGGCCTCCTTCCTTTACACGTTCAGAAAGTTAACGTCCATTCCCTTCAGGGCTTACGTTTTTAGCTTAATATCTCGTAGAATTTTTTACACGGTTCTTCTTGTTGTGGTGAATGATGAAATGGTGAACATTGCTGAAAGGAATGTTCACCATTACTTTTTGAAAATGTTTTCTCGTCTTTATCTATTTGAGTTAGGAGTTATGCAAACCCTGCCGTCGGGTGTTTCTCATTCGAGCTGGTCATGCGGCTGTCCCTTATTGAGCCTCTCGTCGTGACTGCACGCGTGAAGTTTGAAATCTTTGTCTTTTATTGAATTTTGGATTACTATGTGTATTAGAGTTGAAGTTCATTTCATGATCTTGGCACCCGCGTCCGCTGTTGCTTAGGCGAGCCAAACCAGCGCTGGGGTTTTGTCTCGTATAGGGTCTTAGCATTATGCTGAGCGATGGCCGTTTTGCGTAGATGTGTCGCATGTTTTCCTCCCTGATTGTTATTTTTTTTTTTGTTTGTGTTTATTTCTTTTATGCGTCATGTTTGCCGCAAATAAACGTATTTTATTTCTTTTTTTTTCTGTTTGGTGACCAGTGAATGTTTTTTTTTGAAAAATTAGAGACCATTTAGTGAATTTAAGTACCTACGTGAACAATTCAATCAATTTATCAACTCAGTCTATCACAATCCACTACTGAATATAAGCCTCTCGCGTGCTACGCCACAACGCCATGTTCTTCGCATTCTGCATCCAGTCTGTGCTAGCTACCTTTTTGAGGTCGTAACTCCATATAGCTGGCGGGCGTCCCACACTACACTTGCCGATACTCGGTGTCCACTCCAGGACTCGCCAGCTTCACAGCCATCGGTCCTCCGACAAACTTGGCTAGCCCACTGCTACTTCAGCATCGTTACTCTGCAAGCAAGTTTATTTTTTGGATAACTTCGTTTCTGATTATATCCCCCAAAGATACACCAAGCATAGCCCGCTCCAACGTATACAATGAAACATATAAAAATAAAAATTGGGACAGTTCAAGTCTTCCATAAATAATGAACCTAATATAAACAAAAGTATTTCGAGGTTCTAAGCCCAACCAAAACAAATCAATCATTCCTGAGCTCTACTCAAACAAACATTAAAACAAACATTAAAACCTTTCATTAAATAGATTTCCTTAAGTCCTCCTTTTGACTGGAAAATATTTCATTAGGCACCAAAGAAAAGTTGCGGAGTTTAAATGATTGCTTTTAAGCTGTAAAATGTAAACAACGTTGAAACTCTTACTGGATAGTTTCAAGAGACTATATTCTAATTTGTTGCCCTGTTTTATTTGAGGCAAACTTGGCTTATATTGGGATCCTACTTTGGACACATGTTCCATCCATCATTTCCTAATTGTAACATTCATCATGTATAAATATCGATGCCTATGACGTCTGAGAAGTTTCGCTAGCTAATTTAATTTGACCCTGTATATTTCTGTATATAGGGTCAAATTAAATTAGCTAGCGAAACTCGAAGAATATAGTACCCTGTATAGAAATACAGGGTATTATATTCTTCCTTTTCTATATAAATATCTATACTTTTTAGATTGACGGTATTTATTTAATTTAACATTAACTGCCACGGGGCAAATTATAAAACTTGCTACTCGTTTTTTTGCCAGAAAGCCAGAAAACTAAAGTCTTAGAAAAACTACGAAGAATAAAAATAAATTAACGCGTCCCTGTTCGGTATTTCGAGTAGGTATAGTATTCTAAAAGTATATACATAGTGTCGTATTACAGTAAGCCGTCTAGACTCGCCACAAATATTTGTACACTAAACATATATTTATTTTAGGGTGATCTAAATGAAAAGAGGAGATTCTTCGCTATTTTTAGTTCAAAAATGAACAAAGCAACATCATCTCATCGTGTCTTCTTTATCTTTATTTTAGTGGTTTTTATAAAATTCCAAAATAGTACTAATTTCATGCCGTGCAGTAATAGACTACTTAAGTCACATGTATAAGCACGTGTGATGTAAAAGCGCACTTAAGTAACACTTTTCTGTATAAGTTTAAGTCACAGAGTTAATTATTAATGACACAAAACTTTTTCAATTCAATAGAATCCTTTGGTTTTTAATTAATCTGTGTAATCTTCTTCTAATATATAAAATTCTCGTGTCACAGTGTTAGTTATCATACTCCTCTGAAACGGCTGGACCGATTTGTATGAAATTTTGTGTGTATATTCAGTAGGTCTGAGAATCGGCTACTATCTATTTTTTTTTTTTTCGCAAAACGACGTTTGCGGGGTCAGCTAGTCTAATATATAAAATTCTCGTGTCACAGTGTTAGTTACCATACTCCTCCGAAACGGCTGGACCAATTTCTATGAAATTTTGTGTGCATATCGGGTAGGTCTGAGAATCGGCAACTATCTATTTTTTTTTTTTTTTTGCTAAACGACGTTTGCGGGGTCAGCTAGTTTAATATGAAACTCTTGCACCATAATCCTCGATTTATAGATACCTACATCTTACAGTATTGTTTGCATAACATACATATCCTGCAGCTAACTCTCAGCTTACATAATGCAGTATCAGCAAACTTAGTGTTCTGGCATCAAATTGCATTGCGAGTTCATTGATTCAAAGGAGTTCATAGTGAATGGAAGACTCATCGTTTTTAAAACCGATTGCGTGGCTTCTATAAATGAAATATTGCAAAATGCCTGCACCCAATGTCAGACTAACTGTTTATTGTTTTTTGCAGAAGATGTCCTTGCGGAGAAAGAGGCACATGATGTTGCCAATTAGACGTTGTTTTATGATTGGCAAGATAATTATTCTGTGTTGTGTTGATTTCACATTACCACTACATTAAAAATAAACTACCACTGGACAAGTACCGACTTCATTATTGCGTCTAGTACCTATCTGTATCTAGGCGACTCCTTTATCATCTGAGCAGTGACTCCTTTCTTGTCAATCATCTCCACATTATCACTCCATGTCTTACCAACTCTGTGACAGCTAGGTACAAAATCTTAGCGATTGTTTCTCTTTGGTGTTGTAGTTTCTGAAGCGAGTGACCGCCTCGATACTCGAGTTAGAATGTTAAAGTGGCTTACAGACGAACTTGTAGTGTTTGATCATACACTGAGTTTAGTGATGTTTAATTAAACATAGTACCCAAGAATTAGGGCTGGCACCTAACAATATATATTTACTCTCAAAAACCTTACAGTTTCATTTGTAGCAATATCTTAAAGTTTAAAGAACCACCTTGTCTTATTTTTAAGACTTAGTTACTGACGTAATGATCATGAGGAGAAAGAGTTTCCGAGACTAATAGAAGTAAATACCTTAAAAAAACTGATCCTTTACACATAATCTACCCAACGAATTTAAAACATCACTTCGCAGTTACAAAATCCGATTTCCCTGCGAGTCGAATAATCGAATAAAGTAGAATCTTAAATTGAATCGTGAGCTGGTTCTAGGAACACGATTCATCGTTTAGTCTGTATCGATATTTACTCGGTTGCTAGAATCGAGTTATTGGCGTCCATTCTCTTGGAATCTAGTTGATGCGTTGAGACTGGGTTTATTGGTGACGTCAGTTGTAAGGGCTGTCTTGTAAGCAGTTTTGATGTTTGTGGGACTTTTAATTTCTTCGGTTAAAATAGTAGTGTCAGTTTTTAAAGAAAGAAAATTGGGATATAATTTGACAGTCCTAAATTATACCTTCCTGTGTATAATTTCTCTTTTCCGAACATACCTAACGCAATTTAATTGAAAAGCATTGTTACTCTTGCCTATGATGATGATTTAAAAAGAGATGTCAATTGTTTCTGAACAATACAAAACTTTACGTTAGCAAATAATTGTAGATCTTAACACATTGAGATAATCTTGTTTCTCGGAACACCTCATACGCAAAGGAATAATAATAATAATAATACCCGATATATAATACCCTTATATATTACCCTTATATAATACTACCAATACCTATAATATATAATATGCGGTTATTATATTATATAGGTTTTATATGTATGGGTCCGATCATTCTTAACAAAATACCCGATTTAATAAAAAATAAGACATTTCCACTTACCAAAAAGAAATCGACAGATCTATTATAATTAATAAATGTTATTACTCAATTGGCGATTTCTGATTGATAAGAATTTAAATTGATAATATGACAACTCTGTATTCCTGACTTGTACTAAATCATTTATATTTTAAATTTAACTGTATTGACCTCGAACTTGACGCATTTATAATCCCATTTTATTAAACTTGACATTATGTATTGTAATGCCTATTTCAAATAATGTACTGAATTTCATCTTGTCATGAACACAATAATGAATTATATTAATGAGTCTTTATTGTTATAGCTAAAACTGTTTGCATGCCTTAATTAAGGTTTAGTGGTGGGCATGCGTTAGTGTATAGGATGATTTTAAAGTTAACATCTATAACTTGTACCTTATACTTTCTATACAAATAAAGAACTATTCTATTCTATTATAAAGGCAAACTTTGATTTGAAAGTTAAAATAGTCCAGCATGCGTCATTGTCTAAACGAAATACCAGAAGTCATGACGTCATTTATGTATCTTCCATTATGAAATTTAGATTATTGATGTAAATGTAAACCCCTCCAATATTTGTTTACAGTTATTTATTATTTACTCATTAACTGGATCATTGCGTAAATTGTTTCAATTGGTCCGCGGTCACGAGTAATTTACCTTTGAAATTACGCGGTTATACCACTGTGAACAAATAGTACGGAAAAAATATTCAATTAATTTACCGTTAAACTTTAATGGGCTGTTCAGTACGATTCCCTTTGCCATTTATATTTTTAAAGATTTTAATTTATTTTTATCCAGATTATGGAGCTGCGGGTCTTAAATCTGGCACCTGACCTTTCCTTTCCGAGCTAGCCTTTGACTCCTGAGGCTTACAACAACGAAACTATATCTAGGATACTCAAACTTTAATAATTATTGGCAGTACGAGCGTGGCGATAGGTGATTGCCTAATTGGGACACTTACTTGGGTAACAATGTTATAACTCATAAGGATTTATCTAAATTTCCTTGCTCATGTTACTGTAGGTAACGGTTATCTTTGTGTTACCTAACTTTTTTATCCATAATCTAAAGTGTCCTATTTTTTTTGTCCTAATCATCATTTGTCCGAATGATGATTTGTCCGAACTCGATGTCACACAATATCACATGCCATAAAATTTAAATCCCTAAATATAATATGCCCTAAATTTGTTTGTCATAAATGTTACAATCAATTATATACAAACCATTTCCAATAAAAGTTATAAGTCCTAAATTCTTAATTATTTAATGTTTGTTTATCCTGATAAAACAAATTTGTTTGCTATGAACTTATCTCAGGCGTAAGCAAGCATGCAACAAGTGCAGCAGGCAAACACACATGCAGCACGCAAGCAAGCATGCAGCATGCAAGCAAGCATGCAGCATGCAAGCAAGCATACAGCATGCAAGCAAGCACGTAACATGCAGCAGGCATGGTTTCTGTCACTGCTCCGGCGCTGCGGGTCTCCGGCGGTCCCGCGCGTGCTAAACGTCGCAGACGGCTTTCGCTCACCACCGCAGCTTCGGCTTGCTTGCCAGCCTCAGCTATGGTGGCTCGCTCACAGCCTCCTGCTCCTCAGCCCGCGGGCCGCCTCGTGCCTACGCGATTCTAAATTATACTCTAGGGGTAGGGCAGACAAGACTGCGTAGAGTCGGATTTACAGCGATTCGTTTCTGTCACTAAAACCTAATGTTTAACAAATGTTTTAGGACTAACAATTTTATTATAAATGAACATTCGGAATAATACACATTATATAATACATCCAGCTACATGGTATTCAGCTGCATCCGGTTAGACTGGAAGCCGACCCCAACATAGTTGGGAAAAGAAAGTTATATAATACAATGCTTAGGGCATATGACTTTATTTCATGCAAAATTAGGAAATTCAATTATTATAGTACTCGATATTATGACAGAATAGTTTTAGAAGTAAAGATATAATTATGTAAAACAAAAAGTCGGATTTTTGAACATTATGGTTTCTGAAGTTTATAGCAAACGTGTTATGGATGATGATTTTCGGACAAACAATTTTAGGAGAAGAAAGGGAGTAGGCACCGTAGGTAACATTAGCATAATAGGTCTGTAGTCTGCTCAAAAATGGACAAACATAAGGCGAAAGTAGAATCTATGAGATAGCACTAGCAGCATCATGCTGAGATAGGAGCCTTTTGGCCTCGTATAGGACTTTCTGTTCCATTTTTCTTTTTGTTACTTTTTTTTTAATATAATATTTTTATTTGAGGGTGTGTTTTGTTTAGTTTGTGATCTTCCTGTAGGGAAACGCAAATAATACTTTTCCTTTCTTGCTTTTATTATACAATGATCTTAAGGCAGGCAATTGACAGTCAAAACTGTTATTGTCGAAGCTACAGCGGCTAGGTAAATATATTTTTCATACAATACCCTAATGTGCTTTTAAGTGACTAACCCAACAACTTCACTTTGACCGCTTAACGTATAATCTGCCCAAAAAAAAAATATCCACTTAAAATAAAATAGTTTACAAATTGAAATAAGTACCTAAGCTTTTATTTTCAGATCTTAACAAACACACGTTTCGCACAAACTTTACATAATTTTGCATTTAGATACATTTTCCATTATAATTTAAATTATTCACGTCTATTCTTAAAATTTGGATTTAAGCTGAACGAAAATCTTCGTTTTACCTTTTTTCTTTACTTTTAAAAACGTCGTTGTTGACTTATTTGAAAGCTGGATACAAGGCTGAGATAGAATTTGAAATGATTCGAAGAAAATAATTAAATGTGTTGAAAATGTTTTTGCATTGTTTTAGATCTCTTTTCTTTTCTATTATATTAAACTAAATTTGAAATTATGAAACAAAAGGGTATGTCAGCATCCTAATAGCAAGAATCACGAATCACTTTCTGCCTACGCCAGTAAAAACGACGTGAAAAAGCTATGTAAGTATGTTTGTAAATCTCAACTACGCGTCAATAGGCTCCCAAAATATCAGTCGATGAGGCTGGGGCTGAGGACAACCACGGATCAAACTGGTATATAATCTCAGAATTCCTCAGGAGATTTACTTGACTGTCGGACTGTGAGTAATTTTCCTTTTTCCATGTGTCGATGTCTCCAATTATTAAGTTCTTCTAACTGTAAAGACAGTTGTGCAGCTGTGGAGTTTGTTGCGCCACTTCTTCTTCCCAGCTAAAGCACTAGGTTATGGCAAAGGGCAGGCTTTTTGGGGCCTTATATAATTTTGATGTTAAAAAAGTGCTGATTTTAAGCCTAGTTTGAATAAATGACTTTTGATTTTGCTTCGCCCGCGTCGATGTCGGAAATTTTGCTTCGCCCGCGTCGATGTCGGAAATTATTCCACGGGACTGTGCTACCAGGACAAAAAGTAGCGTATGTCCTTTCGGCAGGATGCCATCTATTTCTTTGCCAAATTTTATCGCAATCCATTCAGTGGTGGTAGAATTAACAAATTAAAATAAAATAGCAATTCAAATAATTTAACATTTAAATTCAAAATTAACAGCTCATGATTATCTCAATATAATTTCAAATCAATAAAGTTACAGAGCTTGTAGGTGTAAAGTATCCACAACGTGATATTATTGGATTTAGTTTAGATGTAAGTTTGGCTGCTTATTTAAAGCTTCCTCTCTCCTACTATTTTTGCTGTGCCCGACAGGGTCCATAATGATCACTATTTTTTAATTTACCACCTAAGTATACATTGTGGAATGCAAATAAAATTTGAGTATTGAGTATTGGTTAAGGCGTGAAAAGACTTTGAATTTGAATTTATAATATTAGTATGGATAAACCGTTCTTAGGCCGTTCACGTCTTCGTGCAAAGCGACGTGCGTCAAGCGACACGCGCGCGTCGTTTTCGTCGTTCCGCAGGTTGTGTCGCGGAGACTCGTGACATGCTCTAAACAACTTCTTTCATTTGTTTTCCCCGCAGTAGCTATCTCAAGACCCGTTTCAGGGGGTCTACTCCCTAAGCACGAAGTCCGTCGTTTCGGCCTTCGTTACGGGCGTTTCCTACTCCCTATCACCTACGGACGGATGATTCGTTCGGGGCCCGAACGAAGAATGAATGCCACACCGATTTGACAGTTGACCCTACTCCCGATGTGTTTTTGCCCGTCCGAACAGTTGAACTTGACAATGGTTTCGACGGATAGTTATGTCAGTTGATACGACATCAAAATAGTTCTCGTGCTGTAGACGAAAGTTACCAGTTTATAAGATCCTAACTATGGCTGCTTGTTTAATTATTGAAGAAGCTTTACAGGAAGAGTTAAGGCAACGTCGATATTATTTACGCCTAAATTTTAGATTGTTTTTCAGGTAAAATTGTCATTGCCTGCTGTGTTTTACACAATATATCGGGCGGGCTTAGAAGCACCTATCCTCAGCGAGGAAGACCTGCAATTAGAGCGCAATAGACAGGGAGATGTGTCTACCTCTATAGCTATGGCGATATCCTCTTCTCAAGCTCATCAGCAAAGGCCAAGAGCTAGAGACATTAGTGCAATTGCTGGAAAAAAATAGGAACTTATGCAGTCTCACAAGAAAACTTTCCAAATAAAACATAAAATGCATAGGATATTTGTTTTTATATTATTGATTAGGGTATTTATTTTGTGAATTTTTTTATTTTCCTTACAGGACTTAATGGATGTTGGGACTGGTGGAAAACAGACATACATAAGTACATAAATATACGCTGATAAACACATTACCCTCCTTTGCATCGCGCAGTCGGGTAAAAAGAGACAATGTTTCGGGATTTTACCATTAGAGTTTAGTACATACTAGGTTTTGCCAATAACGGTTGATATATATTGGATTTTTTTGGAATAAAACAATTAATTATCTTTAATCATTTATTTCAATTACCTATCAGTCAAAACATTACATATTTAAAATTATTCTCATTTTATTATCATTTCCTCAGTGGATGTAGAGGCTTGCTCCTGGGAAAGTGGGTCAGCAGGTGTAGCAGCATGGGTGGGTGAGGTGGCGACTGGCTCTCTTACAGGTGGAAGCTGTACAACAAAAACTGAATGTCATTGAGGGATACAACAAAAAATATATACTTAATTGTGCACTTATCCGTAATTTAATATTATTTAATAAAAAAAAAGGCACGGGAAAGACTCCATTCACATAATTATAAATACAATGTTGCTTTTAGTTCTTTACCTCTGAAACAAGCTTACTATCATAAATTATAAATGTAATTCTTACCAATTGAAAAGCTGGTACTCTTGATTCGGTTTGCGGCTCTCCGAAACCCTCTCCCATTATCGGTAGTATCTTCAATTCCACTTGGGAGAGGGTTGGTGCTACCAATGGGCCTCCACCTGTAACACTTGCTGACCTTCTGGCAGCTCCAGCCGCTTTTTTAGCAAGATGTTTTTTGTCAGACCACACCTAAAATTTGAATATTTGGTTAATTTTATAAAGCAATATATAAACCACTATACTCGTAAGTACTCCTACAGATAAGTATTTGGAGGATGACTGATTATCATTGTATTCACTTTACTGATGACAAATATTGACGAGTAATGTATTAAACTCACCCTTTGCCACTGCTCGACGGACTAGTGCAACTTCCCATTGAGGTAAGGGAGTTGCACAGGTTTTCTCACAGCCGTTTTGAGTGAACTCTCCCGTCGTCGGCACCCCTCAATAATCCGCGAGCCAATTCTTGGTTCTCACCCATAAAATCGAGAAGGGCCTCAATTTGCCCATGTGTCGCTGCAACGGTTGGGGCCGTTTTACACAACAAAAAAGCTAATAAATATGAATATTGAAAATAATAAAACTTCTCGGCTAACAATTTGACATTTCAATTGAAAATTCCCTTCAAAAAGTAAACAGGCAAAGGTATCAACAGGATGATGCCGGTTTCCGAACAAAAATGGCAAAAATAATTCAATTCTATATTTAAAAACATAATAAAAAGCATATTTTTATAAATGTGGTCTTTTTCTAACGACAAAAGTATTAATTTTTGTTTACTAAGCTAGAAAACTACAAAATAAGTAAACCGGTAATCGACCGGTAAAATAGCGCAACTCTATCGCCATACGTCTTTCGTTCACGAATATTGTCTATGATTCCGTTTGAAACTGATGAATCCGAAATCGTTAGGGAGTAGGGTTCATTCCGACGTATCGGACTACTGTCGGACGGGCCCGTTACCTCGTTGACGGACTTAGGGAGTAGACCCCCAGTTGAGCGTGTAGCTCATAGCCACGGGAATATAGTTATTCGAACGTAATAGCTATCAATGTCTGCCAAAAACAAAAGCGTTTTCTCTCAATATACCTATCACTTTTCAATTATGTATTTCAAAAACGATAACTCACATTGGACAGTTTTCTAAACAATTTTGAATACAATCCGACAGCCATCCAGTCAATTCGCTGTTGAAAATATTCAGGCTCCCGCGGGGCCTGTAATAGTTTGGCGGCCGCAATATTGCATTACATTCAACAAAGATTATAGAAATTATGGATATGTTATTAAAATCTGCGCCTGATATTAGTCATACAAATGTCATCATCTCCCTAGCATTTTCCCAACTATGTTGGGGTCGGCTTCCAATCTAACCGGATGTAGCTGAATACCTGTATTTTACATGAAGCGACTGCCTATCTGATCTCCACAAGCCAGTGACTGGGTAATACGATACCACTTGGCAAGACTGGCTGTCAGATTTCGGGCTTCTGACTACCCGTAACGACTGTCAAAGATCCACGAATGACAGCTGGGACCAACGACTTAACGTGTTTTCCGAGGTACGGAGGGATCTCGGAATGTAAATATGGTCACCCATCCTCAGACCAACCGCGGCAAGCGTAGCTTAACCTGATCGATCGACCTATGCGGCTGTTTTTATTTAGCCACGGCCCCCTCATACAAATGTAAAATAAGTAATTGGTGAGCTAGTAAAAGGATAAACCCACGGTACTGTGTATTTCACTTCCCGCATGCGGTTACGGACGTCCCATTAATAATAATAATTTATACATTTAGAGTAAACATGTCACTTAACATCGCCTTGAATGAGTCTATAGAGGTTTTTTAATAGTGATTTGTGTGATAAATATTTACTGTTAAAAACCTTACAGTACTGTTACTACTGCTAAGTTCACGTAAAAAGTATTATAATTAATTGCAATTAAAATAAATGCACTCGAGCGCTGCCCGCATGCGTAACTCGCAGCAGATGCTGGTGGTCAATCCTATTGTGAAATTCAAGGGTGTAGTAACAAGAACACTACCCATCTTTTTAAACAGGTACATTTTGAGCATGTTTAGCCAATAAGCGGACATTCCTTTTCTATGATCTGCGACATTGACGTACCTCGGTATATTGGAAAAGTTGCTGAGGTCGCGAACGCGCGGTGCATTTCACGCCATATTTGCCCCCAAACGTCTGTGAGGGGTGCATGCAATTATTCCAAGTGTCAAGTGCTGAGAAAAAGGATGCTTCTAGAATATTATTTGTCTAAGGAGTTGGCTAAAATTTTGGAAGTTTCAACGACACCGATTTTAAATGATTGCCTTCGTGAAATACTGTTTTTTAGAATCGAGAAAAAAATCTTTACTTTTTAGATACTAGTAGAAAAAAAAGGTTTTTCTCTCAATTCTTGAGTATGTCAAATAGGGTCCTAGAATTAGGCGAATAAACGAAATAAAAAGAATCTTCAAAAGTCACAGTCCAAAAAAATACAAGTGGTGATTGAATTCGTCGGTGTGAACGTGCTGGTAGAAATTGGCTAACAATGTTGACGTTTCACCGAAATCATTAAACTTGAAAAAACAGCATCTTCAAAACACATGCTACCTCTACCAGATATATTAGCCGCTGCATCCAGCGAAAGTAATTATAAACGCAGCGCATAACTTACAGATCGCGCGAGTTCATGCATTATGTACAACGTGTTCTAATTTATTAGAGGCTTTCTCTTGTAGATAATAATATCCTTACAAGTTGGTGTGAACTTTGTGATACATGTATAGGTATGAGGACGAGGAGTTATAAGGGCGTTAATGTGATCAGGAGAATCCATAGTTTTAAGCCTATGGTTTAGGCTGGTTTAGGCAGGGCTGGGCTGTATCTGGCTTTCTACCATAGAAATTCTTAAGCCTATACCTACCTGTGAGTTTGTGTTTGATATTTTTCATTTATCACTAAGGCTGGCGATCAATCAGTAGGTACGTATATTCCTTTATATTAATTCGTAGGTCACTGATGATGACGTTCCATCGGAGATTTTAAAGTCCCTCCGCGTATGCTGAGAATGGATACTTTAAAACTTGAAAAAAATAACACGGTTAAAGTTATACATCAAAATTCTCATCGTGAATTAAGTTAGTAATTAGTGACTAGTGCCCTTTTTACACTACAGTGGTTGACTTTGTTTCGTAAATAATAATATGAAACATAATTGCATAGGGTCCTAACCTCTTTTATCTGTTCTGTGGTGCTAACAAACATGAGCAGACGAAACTAGTTATTATTAGATATTTGCTGGATAATCGATCTTCCAATAAATTGGCGCTCAAACGTTGTTATGCGTTTGGTACGACAGAGTAAGTCAGGTGAAACTATTTTATATTAAGCCGGAATCAAATGGGATTTATTTGATACGGATTTAATTTAGAGTACTTTTACAAAAGAATACTTAACTAACAGATTAGAATAGAATACTCTATGTGTGTGTGTATGTATGTATGTATTAGTGTGTGTATTATTGTATTAGGTACGTACTTGCGTAGTACCTATTACATCTAGGAGAAAACCCTGAACCAGATAATCAGTCCAGTCGGACAGTTTTCTAGTGCTGGAGATGCAGTAGTAAACAGTAAATAAGCAGATTATAACAATAATACCTACATCTCTGCTTTAAGACTTAAAATTTCATGATGACAGAATTTGCAGTCAAATCGAAAGTTCATCATTATTTTTGTGACTTAAAATAGAATAGAACATAATCTATACTAATATTATAAAGAGGAAAGGTTTGTATGTATGTTTGTAACGAATTGGCTCAAAAAATACTAGACCGATTTTAAAAATTCTTTCACCATTTGAATGCTACATTATCACTGATTATTATAGGCTATTTTTTTCTCTTTTTTTTCCACCCGTGCGAAGCCGGGACGGACTGCTAGTTATACATAAAGTGATACAAAGGGATTAACAGTTTACAGCTTATAGAACATAGACCTCTAAGACACAATGAGCCAAACGAATATTCCAGACAAACATTATAGCAGCTTAAATCCTCCAAGGATAGCAAAGACATCAAAATCCTCGGATTAAATACTTATTCGTCTAATGCACGTATAACAAGGCGCAAATTAGTGGCTTGTCTGCGGTCACCCGGACAAAGTTTTAATGAAACGTACATTCATTTGGGGAGTCCCAATGCATTTGCATGAGAAATACTCTTATAAATCTAAAGTAAACAGGAGTGCAGGTAAATTGCACATGTTGAATTTATTGTTGAACCCGTCGCCTCCATAGTGAGCTAGAGCATGCTACTGTTTGTTTTCGTTTGTTATTCGTGTTAGGTTAATGTGCAAGTTAGTTATTTTGGACTCTCTGAGTTTCACAACATTTTTACACGCAAAACAGCAAATAAATGGTCAATTTTGGTAATTAAAAACGTTCAAAATCTAGTCGCAATCTCATCTCGGCAACTGTGAATGTCATTTTTTTTTTTAAGAATAAACTACTCGCGAGCTCGAACTCGTTGGTGGTCATGGCCAAAAAGCACTCTGTCTCGCCTGGCTTCGTGTCCGACAGTGCTAGTTTCAGTGATGAGCAGTTAGACGCTAGTCTACATAAACAACGTCTAGTTCTCACGTACCTACAGAAACCCCGTTCCGAACTGATAGGCACGTAAAAAAATTCGAAAAGTGCTTCGGAAAATCGAGTTTTATGAAAACACCGCTGCATGAATCAATTACAAATTAAGTTTATTGATCTTTTCGATAACTGAGCTTTGTCGGTAGGTCGGTGGTTTTGAAGATTTTAAGTTCTTTTATTACTTATTTAAATCCAAAGTTACGTTAAAAATAGCAAGAAAAGGAATCTTTGTTGGCTCATAACTTTTTAATGCCTTTTTAGTTTACTATTCTGTTTCCGTACAGACACAATTAATAATAAGTCAAAACGATGTCATGTTTAACTTTAGATGCACAATGTCAAACAGTGGAGTAATATTCTCCCGAAATTTGTTTAGAAAAAATATCGAGAAGTGCCACCTTAATGTAAGGAAATTTTTAGTTATTTTTGACAGATTGAGACTGAGATCAGAGGGGCAATTCTCGTAATTTTTAAGAACGTTCACAGTCTGATCTCAGTATCAATCTGTCAAAAATACTTCAAATTTCCCTATATTTTGACAAGTTTTTGACATTTGTTTGTCGCCGAGATGAGACTGCGACTAGATTTTGAACGTTTTAAATTAGCAGAATTGGCCTACAGACTGTGAACGTTCTTAAAATTACGAGAATTGCCCCTGTTTTTCAGGTGTTTCAATGTGTCTTTGAGTATGGGATTCTTCATATCATTGAAGTATTCTAACGGCTGGATGGATGTTAATACATATTGAGGTGTCCATCGATCCGTCTAATTCATACGATAGTAAAGGCTAGGTTTTGTTTTTATAATATCAAAATGGCGGACTTTACATGACAATAAGTAATTCGATTTCTTTTGAGTTTTTTTTTTTTTGAACTAATTTCTTTAGCGTGGCTTGCGGTAGGAGCTGGTAAAAATCGTCACGAAACGAAACGGGGGCTCTTCCTGCGAGTCATACTATTTTTTTCTTTCTTTGCGAGTGAGATAATTTTCGTGGATTTTGAGAGTGTAGAAGCCAATAGTGAGGTCAAAATGAAAATCCGAGATGGCGGTTGCAAAATTTTTTTGGGTGTCGCGTCGTTTTTATTGTTTTCGAGGGTATCTTTTCCGACTTAAAATTTTTCCGGCTCAAAACGTTTCATAAAATCATTTTATCGGTTCGGTTTGGAAAAGTAACGGTTAACATTTTTTAATGAGGACGCGTGATGCTGGAACTGCTGGAAATATTGTTTCTTACTGTCTACAAGGAATGAACCCAATTCCAATAAAATGAAATCTAGAAATAACTTGGATAAAAATTGTGTAAAGATAAAAAGCAAGCTAAGGATTGGAATTGAGGTCGAGAAGCATGATAATCGAATAGCCGATATCGGAAATGAAAAACTGAAAATTGCCGTTCAAGTCAGTTTGTTCTGAATGATGGCACTGTTTGTTAGACTAATATACTTAGATGTACAGTCACCAAAAAAGATAAGTAACCAGCGTTCGCATATAGTTGAAGTTTAACAAGAAAGCGATGGATGTTTTCGAATAAAATTTAATTTATTTAATAGAAAACAAACTATAAATTTATGAAATTTAATTTCATCTGAAAATATCCATCAATTTTCTTACTAAATTTCAACTATATCCGACGACCCTAGTTACTTATCTCTTTTGGTGACTGTATTTGATTGAAATTATCAATGAAATATTGCAAAATGTGCTTAATTATATACGGTTCTAGCTGCGCCCGTAACTTCGTTCGCGTGCTAGTTGGGAAACAAATCGGATTTCATGGGTTTTATTTTTTTTTTGCGCGGAGATTAGCCGGGACAAACAGGAAGACAAAAATTTAAAAAAAGGTTTTTGTTTTATTATACTTTCTTAGGTATTTAGTTAAAAGTTGTTATTTTAGACATTACAAACAGACACTTAAATTTTATTTATTTGAATAGCCAAGCATTTATAAGTGTGTTAGAAAAAGCCAAATTGTCAATTTTTCACAAATTGTTTAGAATAGCCCAGTGTAGACGTTTCAGAGTATATTATTGTTTATACTTAACAGTAAGCTGTGGAAGTAATAATATAATAATAATAAAAAGTATTTAGTTCACAAAAACATAGCACTTTGCACTGTAAACATTGTTTCAAAATATCATTTAATTTTTTATGCAATAGTAGACTCTATCTTTTAAACTAGGACTAGCCTGTATCTTAAAAGATAGGGTTCAGCCAAGTGGATTCTGTTTCTATTTACAACCATGAACAGGAGAAGACAGTGTCAATGATTTGTACTAAAAAAAAAAACAAATAAAATAATAACAAAAACTAATTCTAAGTAACAAGATAAGTGAGAAAGACAGCAGACATGCATGAGTACGTATGTATATGTGTGTGTGGTGTGTATGGGTGTGTGTGTGGGGTGTGGGAGTGTGTGTGGGGTGTGGGTGGGTGTGTGTGTGTGAGGGGGGGGGGGCAAGTGATTCCGTGAATGTAATAAATATATAATAATAAATGGATATAAGGTGCGAGATGAGATCTTTGAGTATGTATATGACATTAAATTAAGAGATGTAAGTTAGCAGATTCTCTGTTGCCACATAGTCCTGTTTTAATAGCCATTGACTTATTTCTTTCTTTAACGTATATCTATTTAAATCCAGTATGTTTAGCTTTTTATGCAGATTTTTAAATAAATGTTTACTTAGAGGTTAACTTTATGCTTTGTAAAGAGTTCTGAAGTGACCGAAACAGGTAAAAATCTGATGGAGCAAGATCAGGGCTATACGGAGGATGCATCAACACATCCCAGCCAAGCTCTCTCAATTTTTGCTTAGTGGCTATAGATGAGTGCGGTCTGAAGAAAAAAAAAAATTAAAATGTACCAAATTTCATCGTCACATACGTTCATGTTGTTTGCTTGAAAAACAATTGAGAAATGGGGGGAACTAGTTTTTTTTTTAATTTATTGCATCTTTAGAATGTCAACATTTAATAGTATTAATACCAGCCAGTTACATTCAGTACTGCCAAAGAGGTTTGATTACTAACAATGGATTCAAAATATTTTTGCCCCGACCTATTATTTGACCCGTATTTTTTCTTTTGTTACGTAAACCAAAATTGACGAAAATACGACGCTTTTAAAATTCTCAATACGTCATACCTTGGTATAATTTTTAGTGAGTTCTGACGTCACGAGCCCCACTCCCGAGTTTTGATACGTTTTATCTTTGTCATTAATCATTGATTTACAAAAACAAAAAATACGTGCCCATTATTTTCCAATACTCTAACTGATGGACTAATTTTAATTTATTGATGGTGGAAACTAGCCTATTCTCAAACTGCAAATGTAAGTTTGCAATCGCAAAAAAAAGCGATAAAACGACAAATTAAGGATTTTCAAACTTTTTCATTTGCTTGTGCTGTGCTATGAGACTTTGCTTGCCATATTTCATTATTCTAGTTCAACGGCAAGTACCCTAAAGGTTTGATTTATTTGCAAACTGTATCAAAATACGTCACATAATCGGCGGTACAGATTTTTGTAGTGCATTGACTTAGTAGAGGCTTGATATTTTTAGAGCTCCAAGGGACAGTAGAAATACGTATTCAATGCCAATTTTAACGTGACAACTCCACGCGTTCCTGAGAAAAAGGGTCTTGACAGACTGACAGACAGTTTTTCAGTTATTCCCTTTAGTTAGAGGTATGGAACCCTAAAATTCGGTGTGTGGTTATGACCACACTATAGAAGCGAAAACTTACGACTGGAGCCGAATATATACGATTCAGCGTTAGCAACCCGAGCGTGACGCTTCAGTTTCGTTCACTGTTCTGAGAGAGCACTAAGAGCGTCTAAAGAAGCTTTCACTTCAAAAATGTGTCAAATACATAGCACAAATTAATCAAAACAATGTCAATAGGTACAAAATGTTTTAGTTTTATTGAATCCTAGTGTCGCAATGTGTGAAAACGAAGCATCACAGCACTTTAAGCACACACACTGCTTCCTAATCCGGTATTAAAACTATTGTAAGCTGAAGTATTAATAGCTGCAGACATTTCCTGAGCGCACGGCACCGTTCTACGATAGTCCGGTAATATCTGAGCAAATATTGGAATTCCAGCAGATATCAGAATCACTTCTATTGAACTGGTCCTGGTTTAGTTGAAACCGTTCCTGTGATATTTTGATAGTTTAAGATGCATGCTAGCTTTGAGAATTACCAGGAATATGAGTGGATAGGGTAAAGAGATATTATTTGAGCATTTTTGAGGGGAAATAATTTATTTTGAACTAGCGACCCGACCCTGTTTAACACGGTTTAAAAAAGACATGGGAATATATAAAAACTCACTTTAAAAATAATGTTTCACACTTCAAAATGTTAAACTTTAAAATTAATTTAATGAACTATAATAAAATAATTGGTTCCACTATAAATATGCTCAACTTTAAAATTAATTAAACGAACTATAAAAATAATGGTGGTTTCTATAAGCGATCTCGGGACTTAGGGCACCCCGACTTAGGTTAGGTTAGGTTCCTTCAAACCCCCCCGACCCGAGGAGGCCCTCAGCGGTGGGCCGGCACCAGTTGGGGGTTGCGGAAGGATCGTACGTTCCCGCGACCCCCGGCGTAGGTGTGAGATGGAACACCGGGGTGGTTTTAAGTCAGTAAGAGTCTGACAGACCCCGCAGCCCACCCCAGGGCGGCGGACATCCATAAGGATTTTCCACCCCGGAAACAAAAAAAAGGTTCCTTTAAACCCTGTAGACAGAAATAGACCGCCGACTACGTTTTATTATTATTGCTTGTAATCCAACTTAGTCCCGCCACGTGATTTTCCCCACGGGGAGGGGTCTAGCGAACGAGCTTAATGAGCGAACTCAGACCCCGCCATCCCCTTCGTGGACATTTTAATGTGCGTTCAGAAACTAACTGGTTTTGGAGTTGGTTTTCGACACAGTTATAGTGCAAACCATTATTTTTAAAGTGATAATATTAAATTATAGATGTTTTATTATTTTAAAGTGCCTGCTGATACACGATTTTATAGTTTTCATCAAATTTAAAGTGTTATTATTCATCCCAAAAAAAACCTAAATCCGCTGATAACAAGCACAGGATCGGCCGATGTGGCAAAAACGAAGCGATCTCTTAGCCCTGAAGTGAAACCACTGGTACTAGCAGTTAGCAGTATGTAGTGTGTTAACAAATAGTTGACAACTCGAAGCTATTCGCCGCCGCACAGCGAGTGCCTAAGTAACAAACTTTACGTCAAGTGAATGCTCAGACTATTCAGTGTTAGTGCGATTTTGTGGCTGTACATAGTTTTATTTATTCCAGTTTTGCGGTAAATATTGTAGGATAGTGCGTTTTGTGTTACTTTTTTATAAAGCATCATCGATGAAAAAATGGTGCGTCAAAACAAATGAGCATGCTGATGGTTATTAGAACGCACGGTGATGGCTGCGAATAAATTAAATTTTATATTATTTAATTTCATAGCATTGTCGGTTAAGTATTTGATTTAATTTATGAGTAAGTATTGTTTTTTTTATTTTATTTTGTTACCTGTTAAGTACGAATCATTTGATCTGACTTGGTTTCCGTACGTCCTTTTCGGGTAACCACTGAAAATCAGCGCTGTGCTGTGGGTCCCCCCCTATAGCACAGCATCATGCTGAGTGGAAGCCTTCTTGTCACAGTCATGACGTGCAGCCGTCGACTATCTGTGCTTTGTGCTCATGTATAAAGTTATTTTGTTTTTATTTATATGCTGTAGAATTAATTATCTTTTTGTTTGCACGTGTTTCTATGACAAATAAACCTATTTTTCTTTTCTTTATTTGATTTAGAGCAAACTTTTGTTCAAGATTTTCTTAAAACAAACGAACATTTTGATATTCATTTGTTTTGGATAAGTTATCCAAATGGAATAAAAAATGGTCGAATTGTAAACTATTTGACAAGATACCCAAGGTGTAAATGGGCTCGGCTAAATATCACTTTGCACGAGTTTAAAATACTAGTCCAGCATCCTATTTGTTCTGAAACTGATCTATATTGATACGTCTACACTCTATTTCAGTATAAAAGATCTTTTCATCAGGTCCTTCACCTAGCAACAACATCATCGAAAGATCTTAATATTCAGCCATAGTGTTAGCTAAACTTTACACCACTAAAGCTTCCGGCGGCACTGCGTCCATCGCTTTACATCGCTTTATTCGAGTATTGGTATTCGGGTCGCGTTCACGACTAAACTGATTCATCGAGTTAATTTGGGACAACTGTCGGCAAAACGACAGTTTAGTTGAGTCGATGGCGTGTGCACGAGAATTGTTGATCGTCCTAAGCTTGAGTGGGGTTATGCATAGGATGGGAATAGTAATCACGGATCTAAAATAAAAAGTAAAGTAAGAACAAATGTTACAAACGCAGGGAGCCTACCAGGAGACTACGCCTCAATAAGCAGTGAAATCACCACTGATCTAATAATGTCATCATCATCAGCCGGTAGACGTCCACTGCTAAACAAAGGCCTCCCCCTTAGACCACCACACCGAACGACAATCCGCCACTTGCATCCATCGGTTGCCCGCGACTCTCACGATGTCGTCGGTCCACCTAGCGGGAGGCCTGCCTACGCTGCGTCTTCCGGTTCATGGTCGCCACTCAAGAACTTTTCTTCCCCATCGGGTATCAGTTCTACGAGCGATGTGGCCTGCCCATTGCCAGTTCAACTTGCAAATTTTAAGAGCTATGTCAGTGACTCGGTTCTTCGTCGAATATCCTCGTTCCGGATTTTATCACGCAAAGAAACTCCGAGCATAGCTCTTTCCATTGCTCGTTAAGTGAAAGGCCGGCAGTTATAGACCACGTCTCAGTGCCATATCCAATAATGTATTTTTCATTAATATTTAATTAAGTACTGTACAGACTTTGTTTCCTCAGATTGATTTCTGGTTAGTGTTAGTTTAATTATTAATTAGTTATTGATTTTATTGCTGCTTATATTTATTTTGTTTAATTTTTAAATCATATCGATGTATCGAGTTGTATTATTTTTTTAAGTTGACAACATAGATTGTAACCTTGTAATCGTCAATTGTGCCGAATGGGATATCCAATCGGTAAAAAGATACTAATTTCCATACAAACTTTCATCTTTTAACCCCTTTAGGTGACGAATTTTTAAAAATCCCTCCTTAGTGCTCATTTTCTCTAAATAAGATACTCATCATACTTCTAGACCAGCGGTTTAGGCTGTGCGTAGTCTATTAGCGAATGAATGAATGAATTCGAGATATTTATTAAGTAGATCATCGTCTGCCTTTTCGCAACTATGTTGGGATCGTCTTCCAGTCTAACCGGATTCAGCTGAATACCAGTATTTTACATGGAGCGACTGCCTATCTGACCTCCACAACCCAGTTATTGGGTAATACGATACCCCTTGGTACTCGTAAGACTGGTTGTTACACTTTCAGGCTTCTGACGAACCGTAACAATGGCTTAACGTGCTTTCCGAGGCACGGAGAGGTCTCGGTATGTAAAAATGGTCACCCATCCGTAGACCAACCGCGGATAACGTAGCTTATCCTGATCGACCGACCTGTGCGGCTGTTATTATTTAGCCACGGGCTCCTATTAATATTACATTTACTATGTAGATATTTATTAAATAACAAATGTTTTATTTTATTCAGATCCACCAATAAATTAATGATCCAGGACCTTGGCACTATGCAGGTACGTAGGCAGCCAAGTCGTCAGTATTGAAAAAGAACAAGCTCTCTTGGCAAGATTCTCAAAAGCATTTATGAATTATTGTCCGTTCTTTGGCAAAGTTAACAATTTATTATCACACGGTGTAATGGAGTATGTGTCTTGTTTTTAGGTAAAAGTTGGGAATAGTAGGTATATAATATGTATAAGGAAATCTCAGCTTTTAAAATATTTGCTACCTTTTTCATGGCACAGGAAAATTTTGCAGTTTTAGGGGTGGAATAACTTGTTTTTTCAATGCAGATCATGAAATAAAACTGCCTCATTGGTCTAGTGGTTGCAAGAGCACAAGGTCCTTGATTCGATCCCCAGGCCGGCCAGTGCTATAGGGATTTTCCTTTAGGCATTTCTCAGTAGCAGCTTAAAGTCCGGGTTTATGCCCAGAAGATGGCATGGCAATAGTCTCGCCATCTCTTATATGGGACTTAAGCATTACTGGCGAAATTTGCGTGTACCTACAGATACTTAGGCACACATCTGCCTTACCCAGTGGGGATCTCAGGCGTGATGTTATTTAGATCATGAATGAAGATCTAGAATTAAACTCATAATTTTAGTTATTTTAGAACAAAGGGGCATTCTCGTAATTTTAAGAACGTTCACAGTCTGATCTTAGTTTCAATCTGTCAAAAATACCCCGAGTTTACATTTTTGACATTGCTTGTAGTTTAGACGTTTTTAATTACGAGAATTGGCCTTCTGAAATTATGTAAAAAGTTTTCATAAAAATTCCATCATCAAGCTACATCTATACTAATACTATAAAGAGGAAAAATTTGTACGTATGTTTGTAACGAATTGGCTCAAAAAGCACTAGACCGATTTTAAAAATTCTTTCACCATTTGAATGCTACATTATCACTGATTAATATAGGCTTTTTTAATTGCAAGAAAAAAAAATAAAATGTTTAAAATATAAATGTCCACCCGTGCGAAGCCGGGACGGGCTGCTAGTTTTCTTATAAACTTAATACAGCAAAGAGGGTTTTCCCTACTGTTATTAACACCTACCTCTGTTAAAACCAAAACAAGTCATAATATAGTAATGCCTTTTATCTCTTCTATTTTCCTCTCAAGACAATGTTGTTCCAGATGCATTAAGCCCTCATAAAATACATCACAAACACATTAGAAATGGCCTTAAATTAATAGCCTCAGTTAGGACCACGGCCTCGTGTCCAAGGGAGCACATAAATTGCGAGTGACTGCACTTTGTCACCGGTTGGCATGACCAGAATGCGTAGCGTAGTACCGGGTTCCGTGGCTGGGTATTTCAAAGGAAATTAGCTTGAAGGCAGATAGTTACACTATGTTTTAAGTTTGGGAGACTGGATTAACGATTTACCTACTACTTTTCAAACTGACGGATCATTGATAAATGTCAAACGATGGCTGCAATTATCATCAGTAGACAATAAATTTAAAAAAATCTCTCTAACGGATTCAAAATCACGTTATTACCCTACCGTTTCATGGCTCGCTAACATATCGTGTTGTGTTTCCTTTGTCAAACTTAGCCAAATGATCACAAAGTCACAACGTAGGTACAGTTACTGTCACAAAAGCTGATAAACATAAAATAAGTAATAAATATCCATTACTTTTGCATTAGCATGATTGTGATAAAATGGTTTCAATAGTTCAATGGAGTCCAACTGGAACCCGCGCCCTTCAGAGCGGATATCCGCAGCCTGAGCCATTGTCGCTTACAACGTCAATGGGACGACAATAGCGAGGTTTGTAGCGCAGTTAAATATTAAGGTATATTTTTAATACATACACTATGTAAAAGACCCATAGCATAGCCGTCAACTACGCAATCTGTACATCAAACTAAGTAACATTGCACACAAATAATTGCTGGTGGTATGGATATTACCAACTTATCTAGGCGATTCGAAAAAAATGTTTTTATTTTTAAGTGGACTGTATTAGAAAGGTTGGCGGTGTTCGCCTAGATAGAAATTAGGTGATGAACGCCCCGATCAATTGAGAGGAATACAAGGAGAGCACGCCTTCTTCTCTCGCGACATTTGTTAGCGTCGAAAATGGCGGCTGGTGATACTGCTTCGAAGCTGATCACAGGAGTTTCTCATGCACCAATCACTCAATCACACCCGCGGGCGATTGTTTTTAGTTCAATCACAGTTTTTCTTGCGGAAGCGGTTGAAGCGGATTAAGCATGCGACGCGGCGTACGCGAGCATGCGGAGCGGCGTGCGCGCAGCGCTGTGGCACGGCTACGCGGCACGACCGTCGTAACGGAACTCCCACGCCTTGGCCAATTAGGGGTAGGCGTGCTTTGCGGGAGGGAGAAAGAGATATGATCGCCTGTTCTGTCAATGACGTCAAATGAAGAACTATCCAGGGGTGATGTCAATTTGTTATTAAAAATCTCAAAAGATGGCGTTACCAGCTGGGAAATGACTTTTATTTTTGTTGTGAAAAGGACAACGCCAGAAACTCTATAGAACTTTGCCCCATTCAATACAATTACTCATTTATAACCATGCAATATGCAGCACCTTATTACTTTTGTATTAATGATAACTAAATACTTTTCCTGCCTGTAGAACTTGCGGTTTCTGAAATGTTTGTTTCGGAAATAGTAAAAAGGAATTTCAGGGGTTGAATTCCATTTAAAATTGATTTGTAATCCTCAGGTCCTATAGATAAACGATTTATTATGATAAGGTCTTATATTCATTACAATTAGTTTCATTAATTTACATTTTCTGTAAATTGCTGGGGCAGGATCTGGCATTGTCCTTTATGGGCGATTTAAGTTGATCGTCAATGAAAAAATAAAACATTTCGCTGACTATCAAAATCAGCTGTTTCCTACATTTATCTTCGTCTATCTCGTCAAAATGTAGGGAACAGCTGATTTTTTTTCGCGATTTCAGGTTTGGTCCCATAGTAAAAGTTGTTCATAATGATGAATACAATGACCTCTTAAGAGGTTGCTGGTGTTTTACCAATAACCCTGTATATAAGGTTAACTACCGAAGTGATTATAGCATTGATTATTTTGACAGTTTACCTAATTATTAAACTGATACTGTCTGTGATTTGGCACTTGTTACATATATTTTTAAGTTATTGCGTGGAAAGATCTCTAACCCGAGTGTACTAAAGGCTGTGTGTCTAAACGTGCCGGATAATTACGTGTCGCGGCGATTGAAGCCGCGGTTACTGGCGGTGCCTCGCGGCCGGACCAACCTGCTGGGTATAGCACCTTTGACGCGCGCCTTGCATACACTGAACAAAATCGCGGAAAAAGTAGATTTATTTACTTGTTCTCTGAATGAGTTCACAAAAGTTACTTTACATGTGATAAGCTGTAACGGAAAAAATATTGTTTGAGACCACGCTACCGATTTGGGGTACCCTGTAATGATAGTTGTGTTGGGGAAAAAATAAATAAATAAATAAATAAATAACTACTATAATTGATTGTACCCAAAGGCCTTCTCTCATGCAGAAAAACAAGCATACCATCACGTTTGCCCAATGCGGGTAGGCAGGCGGTTTTAAACCATCAGGGGTACAGTCGACCGCACATCAGTGGTAACACTTGACCTATGGCTTTTTATTTTTGGCCTAGCATAGTGACGGGGTATCAATAGGACAAGAGGCCAGCTTTTGTTACCACTGACGAACGGACAACTGTTAGTCCCGTTCTCTTTACGTTGTTCTCTGCCAACGTCAATGCGTGATGTTTCTGAATAATTTTACGTGAATTCCATATTCAGGGCAATCACAGACATTACACTGGTCACGGACAACAACATTTTTAGAATGATATAGCGAAGTGGGACATATGTCACGGTTGAACGAGTCGTATCGCACGACTACACTTCGGTTCGCACGCGTTCCGAACACTGCCAGTGACAAGTTTCCACAAATCGATACGACTAACTACGTTCTACTATACGATATAAGCTTTTAACAAAAATCTATTCAAAAAAGCTGCTTGATAAGCAAGTACACACACAAACTAATCCTACGTGAAATCCGTTTGGGACACTTCTGAATAATCTGTTCTTAGTAAGTACACTTGTACCACTAAAGAAATTGGTCTCCACCCAAACTGTATATTTTCATATTGAGTTGACAAAGGACTGATGGTCGTTCAAGCAGACGAGGTCACAAGTGGGGACCGTATATCAGCAAAGGTATCGTCAAACCCATCTGGATGGATGGATGACTTTACAAAGGATCTACGACAGACAGGATGTGAAAAGTGAAGAAACGGGTTTTGTGGCGTTTCTTGAGAGAAGTATGTGTGTTACAGTATTCGTCGATAGACTGACTTCATTGATTGATTGCTTAAGTAGTAATAACCAAGCGGTTACGGCCCCGACTTAGAATTTGTAGGTCGTGGATTCAAATCCAAGCAGGTGCTTTACTTTGTGTAATTGATTCCATCATCTATTTCCGTGTAATGGGTTTAAAGTAAACTAACCAATCCTAACCTCGGGGCGCCCTACGCTCGCTCTTGAATCCTACGTGATGGTTAAAACGCGTGTCTGAATCTGAGCAATAAAAAATATGTATCGCAAAATATAAAATATATTAACAGTCTCTTCTCCAAAGGCGCTTTCTGTGAACCAAGGTATCTGGAAACGGTGGTATCTTACACTGAACCCGCACCGGGCCCGCGTGGTAGGTTCCCAGCAGTGGGAACATTATATGCAGATTATGCAGAATGTCACAGCACTCTTTCAATGGCGGTCCGTACATGACGCAATCAATCACAGACTAGTAAATAACGCGTTAGTTAGTCGCGCCGTATATGGACCACCATTGAAATACTAGTGCTGTAACATTCTGGGTACTCAATCGTGAGTTGAGTTGGCAACACCTTATTTTTAAGTAGTGTCGTGGATGATGGGTCTTAGCGTTTCAGTCAGTGTTTAGTGCCTTGTGTTTAGTTTCATAATCAGTGGCGAAGGTATCATACAACTCGATTCCGGCCGGCTTCCCTTAGAAAATTCAGAACAAAACCACTCTATAGTCAATTCATCATTGAAATATAATGAAACGGTTTATTGACTTTTTTTTTTTGCTCCGGCTTACCTCTGTCATAAATTCACACTGGCCACTGGAATAGATAGATAGCTTGATTAAAACAGCCGTTCGTCCACAATTACGCTTGAACTAACGCCATGTCGCTACGTTTGGCTCCGCATCGCTTTGCACTCGTTTTCAAATTCCACACATACTTGTGACATTTCGCACGCCACAAATCCCAAGCGAATGTATCACAAATTAAAACTGAAAAATATAGTTTAAAAAAAAATGTATGGTGGTTCAACAGAAGATTAAGGAAATATTTTCACGTTAAACAGGATCCTTTTTTTTTGTGGATGGGAAATCATCAAATGACTCCTCCCGCTCTGGGTAGAGCAGAAGGGAGTGTCAGACTCTTACTGACTAAAACCCACCCGTATTCCTTCCTTAGCCCTTTGTGTTCTGGGGTAGCGGTAACCCTTTCGGACAATCCCGCTGCCCCGGCAGGCTTCGGCCCTTACGGGCCCCTTCCTTATTGCTGACATCTCTTTGAGGCGCGCGTGGAACACGTACGCGCCGTCCGGCACGGGCCTGGTCCTGATCGGACGGAGAGTTACCCATTACTCTCCGCCCGCAGGCCCGCGCCTACGTTGGCCGGGAGTCGTCTCGCGGATCCTGACCCTGGCAGTGTGACGGACGACCTAAAGAAGATGGATGGAATGGATTGGATGTGGAAGGCTGAGAACAGGGTGTTGTGGCGCAGCCTGGGAGAGGCTTATGTCCAGCAGTGCAATAGGCTGAGTTATTTGTTTGATTGACCCTGGCAGTCGGATTAAAGAACCTCTTACTCGAGGTGCTTAGGTTCGGTCTGGTGACCTCGTCAAGAAGGAACTTCTGGACTATTAAGAAAGAAAGAACAAAATTTATTTGGCAACAATTCATGTAACACAAAGTACAAAAAAAAAAACAAATATAATGCTTCAAAAACAACAGTCTGTGCCTCAGGGCTGCGCCAAAAAGTTCTTTTTTAGTTTTAATGCAGACAGTTGCTGTTTAACGCTGGTTTTCTAATTAACCTTTACGACAATACATAAACCACACGCAAGGGCAATTGTTATAATATAAGTTGTGTGAAAATTCTGTTTTCCCAGTCGAGCAGTTTTGATGACGAATGTTTCGCGCAGACCCCGAAACATGCCAATGAGAGAAGTTTCATGTGAAAAGTTCATAATTGTGGGAAACCTAATTAAACGAGTATAGCATGGCAACAGAATACATGGGAGAAAAGGTAATTTTTAATAAAGCATTTTTTCAAATTTGAAAAAGCATTTTTTACATTAAACTAGCTGACCCCGCAAACATTGTTTTGCAAAAAAAAAAAATAGATAGTAGTCGATTCTCAGACCTACCCGATATGCACACACAAATTTCATACAAATCGGTACAGCCGTTTCGGAGGTAACTAACACTGACACGAGAATTTTATTACATTAAATTTTAAAACCACTCAGACAACCCAAAACATAAAGAGGAAATGCGGTTAGTCTTTTCTCCATAGAAACGCTCTCGCCTGTTTTATTTCTAGTTAATGACCATATAGCAATGATTTTTTACAGAATAATTAATATTAACTACTTATATGTAGTACTTATGTTTTCTTTTTTGATGATACATTATTTTTATTTTTATAAACACTCCTCAAACAACCCTCAAAAAATGCTCAAAATTTCTGATTGAAACCGCTGTCAACAGAGGCCTAGTGTACAAATTTCACAACTACATATAAATGAAAAAAGAAAAACATAGGAACACAGATCCTTCTTAGTCAGTTTAATAAATATCTTTTAAATTGGTCATATATTGGAGGAGGAAATAGCCGAGAGTCAAACCTCGAATTATGACTTCTTTTTTTCAAAAGTCTCTCCGACCGCATTTCCTCGTAACAATGTTATTTGGAAAAATTGCTATTGTCATTTTAAGTGAGTTTCTTTTTATTTTGAGCACTTGCACCTCCACTTTTATCATTGACATCACGATGCAAAAAATCCTGTCATCTATACTTCTATACTAATATTATAAAGAGGAAAGATTTGTATCTAAGTAGTATGTTTGTAACGAATTGGCTCAAAAAGTACTGGACCGTTTTTAAAAATTCTTACACCATTTGTTTATTTTTATTTTGAGCCTTTTTTAATTTCAAAGAAAAAATTAAATGTTTCAAAAATAAATGTCCACCCGTGCGAAGCCGGGACGAAAATATTCGAAAAAGAAATTCCGTATCAGTCAAGTAATTTTATATTTTGTGACTTTGAATTCCTCAGTTTTTAATAAAAAGTCAATAGTCACCTCATAGACATATAGCTGAATATGTGCTTCGAAAGACTAAGTGAGCAGGTGCCAACAAGGGGCACAGGAGTCAGCCATCCAACCGTGACAAGTGCTCCAGATTGAAATACGAAACTCAACGGCTTGACATTTATAAAACGATGTGGGAAGAGGTGTATATTTCAATACTGGCGTGTGTACTCGGCACAAGTTTTAAGAATAACACCCTTTTCTTGCTGATACTTTTTAATCGCACAACTGTACTCTTTTACAATCCATCAACGACTGACTTGCACTACACAGTTTACCATCATAAAATGACATTTGCCCCACCCAGAAAAAACGTTAATATCTTAACAGTTATTTCCAAGTGTTGCCAAAGTAGAATAATACATTTAGTTGGCATAGTGGAAATACATTTTAAAAGTTTGTTACAGTATTATTAATTTGTACTTTGACAGTGTTGCCACAGTGAATATTATAATGCGGTATTTAAATAATGCATGTTTTTAAAAATTAAATCAATGAAATCACGACACAAGGTATACGACAATAACTCAGCAGTGAAAAGATTTGCAGGTCAACCATTTTGATAGCAGGAATTACTGCGTAGAAAGTGTGTGCGGCCCGGAATATGAGTGTGTGCTTGGTTGGTAGCTCGCATCTACTATAATTATGGGACTTTGATAACTGGCAAAATGTTGGTGTACTACAGATATACATACCTGACCCTTCGGGGTCTACAGGCGTGATATTATGTTTTAAGAAGCGATCGACTCGTGATCGATCTTTATGTATACTCGTATGTTGAGTGTTCTCAAACTAATTCGAGCTTTTTCTAGTAAGAATAAGTCTTCTTTATCCCTAATATATTTTGACAAACGCCGGACACGACAATACGCAGAACGCAGCCGCGCTCGAGTGCGGACAGGCAGATCGCGAGCGTTCCCGCACCCGCGCCGCTCCCCGCCCGGCGCTTCCAGTCTGGCCCAGCACTAAAAGTAGGTGATCCGTATCAAGCCAGTATTTGAACATGTCTTTTGTCAGAAAACACACTGATGATACGGCAGATAATCTTACTATATGCATGCACTTTGTCTAGAAGTAACCTATTCACTCCTCGGGAAACAGACACCGGAAACAATCCGCTCCTGAGCGAAAGGTCTACGCAAAACAAGTTATAGTATTTTAATATTATCGACCTGCCTATCGATTCTGTAAAAAATTCACCGTGATAACATAGGTGAAGTGAGCGTGAAGTGAACTATCAATGAAGGCAATCCCTAACATCAGGTGGAATGACAGCTCACTTCTCCTTAGTTTTCACGGTGAGATTTTTACAGAATAGCACTGCAGTACCTATAGTTAAACAAAAAATACTACAAGTGTGCCAAGCTTCAACAGAATTAGTTTACAGGCAATTTTGTAGCTGAAAAATCAATCAACCAGCAGTTGATTGATTTTTCAGCTACAAAAATAGTTTTTTACCCTTAGGCGGATCACACACTACAACGCGTCACGCGACAGGGCGATTTTTTACATACAAATTCGATAAAAACGCGTTTTCAAGCGGGAGATTCTGCTTGGTTTCCCGCGCCCCGTCGCGTGGCGCGTTGAATTATTTGATCCGCCTAAGGGGTGCTCTTTTCTTTTCAATTGAAAATGAGACTGACTTCGAGGTACTTATATTCAATAAAATTATCGTCAAAATCGTACTTCTCTGTAAAAAGTTAGGCGTGATAATTCAAAACACTTACCACGCACAATGACGAGTTCCGTTGTAGGTATGCATTTAACCCAAAAACAAACTTGAAAAAAAATCTCCAACTGCAAATGTAAGTTTGTAATAATAAAAAAAAACATGTGATAAGTTGATAACCACAAATTTACAATTTTCATACTGTTTTGCTTTATTTGTACTTGTGCTTTTTTGCCAAATTCTATGCTAGGTCAAAAGGAAAGTACCTTGTAGGTTTAAATTTATTTGCGAGTATTAAAATATGTCGCATAAATGGTATTATTTATTGCGTTGACGAAGAAGCAATTTTTGCTGTCCAATTTTCTGCAAAAACTAACTGAAATTACCACGATAAGATAAAATCAATTATATGTCCTTCATAATCTAGTATTACTGATATAACATTTACATAGAATTAGTACACTTCACTGCATACGTTATTAGATTAGATTTCACTGTACGTTCTAATCAAAACGGTTCTGACCTCGCATAAGATGCTCGCCAGACAGAATGCTGCTTGTGAATAAACGCTGCGACGAATATATTTATATAGGTAGTATAAAAGGTTATATAAATATGCATAATAGCAATAGCTACGCTTTCTGCAGCTGGTCCGTGGATTGGTTACCATACGTATTTACATACCAAGACCTCTCCGTGCCTCGGAAAGCACGTTGAGCCGTTGGTCCCGGCTGACATTCGTAGATCTTTGACAGTCGTTACGGGTCGTCAGAAGCCCAAAGGTCTGACAACCAGGGTTGTGGAGGCCAGATAGGCAGTCGCTCCATGTAAAATGCTGGTACTCAGTTGCATCCGGTGAGACTGAAAGCCGACCCCAACATAGTTGGGAAAAGGCTAGGCAGATGATGTGAAAAGGTTATAAATAACTGAATCTCAGTGGAAGTTATGAAATTACTAAGTAATCGCCCTAAACTTCTGTCTACTCTTAGAAACAAAAAGTATGAACAGTTTGTTTTCCACTTATAAATAAAATTACTAGCTTACCCGGCGAACTTCGCCATCGAAATCAGTCAGTCCGTTCACGAGATATCATCAAAAAAGCCGTTCCATACAAAATGTATGAAACAATCAATTACCTACTTTTCGTGTTTTTTCCCATGTTTTAATAGTTATTTTGCTATTCGGGGCGAGACCAATTCAACAAATCAACGATCGGTCCAGCCGTTCTTGAGATAGTGTTACTAACCCGATGAGTTTTGTTTTATTTATAAAAATTTTCTTTTTTCTTTCGATTGCACATCATACCACGCCTAGACACTGATGAATAAAAAACATAATTTGACGTCCGATGTTGTTTGTTTTTCGACTAAACAGTACATTTCCCTCACTATACACGGCGGTTTCAAGTAGATCGTCTGCTGGTGCCGTAACTAAGGCTACTAGCAGGAAGCCGTGGCTTGCACTCAAGTTATTAGTAGGTACTTGTGCCCGTCGTGTTCAGTTTCTCCTAATCCGTTTTCCTGTGATCATACGCTCAGTTATACATTATGTACATACAGCTAAGTCATCGAAATCCGTGGTATAGGACTTTATGGTATATTTTATACTAGCAGCGCTCCGCAGTTTCACCCGCATAAGTTTCGATTCTATGATAATATCGGGATAAAAAGTATCCTATGTGTTAATCCTGGTTATAAATTATCTGTGTGCTAAATTTCATCCAAATCCGTTTAGTACTTTTTGCGTGAAAGAGTAACAAACAAACATCCATCCATCCTCACAAACTTTCGCGTTTTTATTATTTAGTAGGATTAGTTTTTAAACATTTTATTATGATTTTCGAACAAAGATACTAATATTTCAACACATACAATAATACTTGTACCAAAATGTATCCTTAAAAAATGCTATAATTCCTTCACTTGTTATTTTGATGAATAACTGTGCTTAGGAGATGGTTTGGTGATATAAATTTGTTATTATTAGCAAAGAGCATTCAAATGCTTTGTTCTAATGAAGTTAAGTCCACAAGTTAAATATTAAAATTATGTATCCCTTGTAGCAATTATTTTAGGTATATTTTATTTGTTTCTTAGTTATAAGGAAATGTAAGAACACTATTTGGATAATAAACGATTTATTATTATTTCCTTTATTTCACTATATACATATAAATTATATTTTTAAATATTAGGATATAAAATGGCCAGTAAAGAATCATTGAATTAATAGATTTTTTTGTTTACATTTATCCTGATTTAAAAAATAATAAATCTGCACATTTATTGCCTCTCAGGCGGAACAAAGTTCCGGGGTCAGCTAGTAAATTATATTTTTAAATATTAGGATATAAAAAAATATAAAAACATTTAAAAATATAAAAAATAGTAGCCCACCGGTATCGGGAACAGGGAAATATAATAAAAATAAATAAAATAAAAAATATAATTTAAATATATACATTTTTTTTTATTTAAATATTTTTTTTTATTAAATTTAAATATAATTTTTTATTATTATTATTAATATTTTAAAAAATGTATTTGATATCATATGTATCTTGGAACCGTCGGGTCCCGGGCCATTGGAAGGCATACGAGGGATACGATTTTTTACCAGTCTGCATTTTAGCCTCTGCTTAAGTGGAGGTTACTCCAATTATGCCCGCGGGAGTCGTAAGGGAAATAAACTAATAACTACTAATTGTCTTTAGTGGCTCAGTAGTAATAAACACTGTTTTAAACCGTTTTGAAGTTCTTTATGACTATTCCCATAAGGTACAGAAATCTAAAGTTGGGTAGAACAGAAACGACCACTATCCATACTGATATTATACATAAATGCGAAAGAAACTTCTTTCCACGCCTTAGCGGCAGTACGGATTTCAATGAAATTAAGGATTTTAATGAAAGTAAAAATTAGCAAAGGATCACATAAGACAAAATTTAAAAACATTATACAGGATAGCAAAAAGAACTAAATACATTGTGTATGAACTAATTAAGTAATGAGTAGTTATGTAATAAGATGGTGCATTGTTATTTAAGAGAGCGCCTCTCGCCATCAAACGTAAAAGTTTGGCGAGTTTAGAATTAAGTAACACCTCTGTACTAAAATATCATTATATTAAGGGCCTATACTACCTCAAATGGCTTAGCATGATCCTCCGTTATGTCGAAAATACTGCAGCATTAATTTTGAAATAAATATATGGTAAAGTTGAGGATTACTGTTAGGGCTTATGTTAGACGAAAACACGATTTCACAAAATTTTCTCGATAGAAAAAAATTCCAAAGTTACCTCCAAACCGAACAATAAACCGCTGGTATTCAAAAAATACTTCAAATTAGATCATGAAACTTTGTATACTAACCGAACTAACTATAAAGCAGGTCTTATGTTATTTACTTTTTTTAATTTACCATTATTTTCACCGTAAAAAGCAAATACCTAAACTATTGGCGCTGCCTGCCGCCTAGCACCGCACTCTGTCTCGTTCTCACTCAGTCCGCGAGCAGTATCGTGCGAGCGAGATAAAGAGTGAATTTTGGCTGAGGTAGTGTAGGCTCTTAAATAAAAAAAATAAAAAAAACACAGGTAGACCTTGACCTGGGTTAGGGCATAGGGTACTTTTAGTCCCAGTAATACGTTCCCGTGGCATAATTTACTACCTCCATGCGGGCGAAGCTGGGGTAAAAGTTCTGTATGTATGCTTTCTGTACCAAAAACGCAATATCAACCGTGTTCGTAAGGAGGGACTTGAAACGTTACTCAAAATAACGTTACGCGTAGTTTTGGTCCCAATAAAAAAAATCTGCTGTTTCATACATTTTGATCAAGTAGGTACCTATTGAACTACAGCTGATTTTTTTTCGTGATTTCAGAGTTGGTTGGTTGGTTGGCTTTAGACCATCGAACTGAACAACTTTCACTATGGAGTGAAAGTTCAATGGTCTAAAGCACCTCTTAAAGTTTGTAGAGTTAATTTTTTAACACCTTATATTATTGGCTCAATGCGGTAGCTATGTTTTTTATTTTATTTTGAAGTGCTTCTGTCTTCACTGTGTAGCAGCAATACCGCCAATTCTGAATAAGTATATGTGTCTACACTATGCTTGATCTGTGTGGTATTTGGCAGAATTCATGGAAAACATTTACCTACTGTTATTTTTTTTATTTTACATTACCTACCAGTATTTTTTTTACCTACAGATTTAATTCCAAGAATATTAGTTTACTCCCATATGAAAAGCTAATTACATAAGTAAGTGCTTTCATTCCATAACGTCTTTTTATACGTGAGAAATGCTTCCGCACGTGCATACTAAAATATTATCTTTAATTAATAACCAGGCCACCTCAGACCGAAGGCGAGCCGAACGAACTGCTAGCCAAACAAACTGCTTAGCTCGAATGTATTTGTAAAGTAAATACGTGGAGTTACTCGCAGTTTCCGGTCGGTTGGCGGCCATTAGAGCGGGCTAGGATTGTGCTCATACTTTTATTGAATTAGTTTGTGTTTGTGATGTATGTAGGTACCTTTGTCTTTCTAGGTATGGAAAATGGTGTGCACTCGATTTCGATTCTGAATAAACTGACGGGTCTGTTATCGACCGTTACGTAGGTATGGATGGCATTTATCCATTAGGAATTCCAGTGGAATTCCGATGGAATTATTTCACTGCATTTCATTTAAAATGGTCGGATCACACTCGTACCGCAGACTTCACAAGGTATGCGATGTTTCATGTTCGAAAAATTTCACGGATAGGTATTTGTTTGGAATGCCTACAGAATTATACAGGGTGAAACTGAAAACATGCGACAAATCGAAATGGGAGATTGTACTTATCATTAAGAACAACTTTTACTATGGGACCAAACATGAAATCGCGAAAAAAAATCAGCTGTTCCCTACATTAATTACTCGAACAGCAAATTTGTTTCTTCGCGATTTTTACTTTGATCCCATAGTAAAAGTTGTTCATAATGATGAGTACAATCTTTCATTTTGGTTTGTTGCATGTTTTTAATTTCAATCTGTATACCTACTACAGACACATAAATATAGATAAACATTTGCTGTGGTCTCAAATCGTACCCTCGCTAAATGAATATGCTCGTTCTTTCTTTTTCCAAAATTTATTAATTATTATGTTATTTACTGACATTTAAATATTTGTACGCCACTAAGGCCAAACATGACTGATTTAATAATGTATTGTGATAACTTGCATGATCTGTATGTATACTCATGTTTCCACAAATAAAGAATCTTGAATCAAATAAAGAATCTTGAATTTCTCTGCAGGAAAAGATACCTTTACCGTGCAGTGAGACAGTAACAGACCGGTAGGTCTATTTGCAACAATCTCACCATGCAAACTTAGGTAAAGTGAACTGTCATCCCACCTGATGCTAAAGATTGAAAATATTGAAAGCTAACTTAAAACTCACTTCGCCTTGAGTTTTCACGGAGAGAGTTTAACAGAAGAGATCGGTAGTATATAACAGTATAATCGCTATGATTATGTATAAATCATCAATGAATCAATAATAATCAGCCTACTTATAACGCTCCCGCTGCTGGGAGACGGGACTTCTCTGTGAGAAAGTGGGCCGTAATACTCAATACTTTATTGCATTCCATAATGTGTAATTCCTTTTATTTTTATTCGTAAATCTAACAAATTGAATGATGGCTATTCCAATTCACGTTTTAACTAACACTCGTGAATTCAAACGTATCGATCGTTTGACATCGATAGCTCCATTGAAGTATATTATATGAAATCGTTGGCTACTCGTTCGGTGCTAACTCAAAGCAGTTAGAACCTGCAGTATATATGATTTATGCTATCAAAGAGTTTTGTTACAGTAAACAGAAGTGAACTTACTTTGATATGGTGGTGAAGAAAATGTGTGCTTACCATCCATGTTTGTTACTGTCTTAATGCAAGACAAATGTAATGAAAGTATAGAGAACTCACATTTTATCGGTTATGTAAGGACAAGAAACTATCACCACACAAATCTTCTGCTAAGAATTTACTATCGAAAAACCCAATAACAATTTTCCTGACCAGAGAGTCGAATCCAGAACAAACAGAAACAAAGATTTTTGCTGATGAAATATACCTTTTTTTGTGTAAACAGGAGTCAAGGGTTTAAGCTGAAAACCAGCGCTTAAGAACCCTCTACTGGACCTAAGCATAATGCTGGCTCCTGAGCCATTTGCTTCCGGTATTATAGTTTTGTTCTTGTGTAGGCGTACCCACTTGGTAAAACTAGCTGGAATACTGATGCTAATAAACATTAATCTATTGCATTCATAAAGACAATGTTCACCAACAATACTCCCAGCTTAGTTAAGGAATAAAATTGTTCCACTCTCAGTTGATCTAGTCTTTGAAACCTAGTAACATACTAAAATGCTTTGAAAACAAATTAGAGAGAGCACAAATTCATGCACTAACGAGCCTGTTTCATGACGAATGGTTCTGTAACTTTAAATAAATAAAGAAATAAAGATTTATTGTTCAAATAGGACTAGATGATATGGCAAAGTAATATAATATAAAGCACAAGCATAATGTTTCTTAATCTAGTTACTGGGTGATTGTATTACCTGTTACTTGAGTTGAATGAAAGTTATGACAAGCGGTTTCACTTGCTTTCTTGGACAACTTCTTATTGTAGATAAAAAGTAACCTGTTCTGTTTAATTAAAGTTTTAGTTAGGTTAGGATATTATATTTTATTTTAATCGTTACTTAGTTTATTTACTAATTATTCATTGAACATGTTTGAGAAAAATTTATTGCTACGAGGTATGGGAACGAGACTGACGCCGAAAAATAGTTTTTACCTAAATTTATTTTGAGATAATTATATTAGGTCGGGGCAAAAGTATTTTCGTATTTTTCAAACAAAAAAAAAAAATTCTTTTAGGTTTAATTTTTTATTTATTTATAATATGTATGTGCTGTTTTGATAGATGACTTGTTGCCATCTTGTGGGCAATGCCATGATCCAATTGCTGTAGAAGTTTTGAGATTTTTTATCAAAAAAATCTGACAGGTAGTTTTCACGGTGCTCTTTTGAGGTTAACTTTATGCTTCCTAAAGAGTTCTGAAGTGACCGAAACAGGTGGAAATCTGATGGAGCAAGATCAGGGCTATACGGAGGATGCATCAACACATTCCAGCCAAGCTCTCTCAATTTTTGCTGAGTGGCTATAGATGAGTGCGGTCTGCCGTTGTCGTGATGAAACGCCACGCCCTTCCTATTCACCAGCTCCGGCTGGTTTTTCTCAATAGCTTCTTTTAATCTCATCAGTTATTGATAGTAGAAGTCAGAATGGATAGTTTTACCCGGCGGCAAAAGCTCATAGTGGACGATTCCTTTCCAATCCCACCAAACACACAGTATCACTTTGTTCCGAGTCAGGCCGGGCTTTGCCACGGTGTATGGAGCTTGTCCATGCTTCGACCACGATCTTTTTCGGACATTCTTATCGTAAGTGATCCATTTTTCGTCATCCGTAATCAACCATTTAAGAAATGGGTCGGAATTATTACATTTCAACAAAGAATCGCAAATGGAAACACGTTGCATTAAGTTTCTCTCAGTGAGATCATGTGGTACCCAAATATCAAGTTTTTTCTTGTACCCAGACTTTTGTAAATGCCGTAAAACTGTTTTGTGATCAACATCCAGTTCTTCAGCAATATCATAACTACTAATATGTCGATCTTGCTCCACTTTTTCAAAAATGGCACTGATTTTATCCGTGACAGGGCGTCCAGAGCGAGCTTCATCCTTCACACTAAAATTTCCTGACTTGAAACGCTTGAACCACATTTGTGCTACTCGTATTGATACCGCATTAGGTCCGTAAACCGCACAAATTTTATTCGCGGCGTTCGTCGCATTTTTACCATTTTTGTAATAAAACATTAAAATGTACCGAATTTCTTCGTCACATACGTTCATGTTGCTTGCTTGAAAAACAATTGAGAAATGGCGGGAACTAGTTTTTTTTTTAATTTATTGCATCTTTAGAATGTCAACATTTAATAGTATTAAAACCAGCCAGTTAAATTCAGTACTGCCAAAGAGGTTTGATTACTAACAATAGATTCAAAATACGAAAATATTTTTGCCCCGACCTATTATTATTGTGGGCCAAATTCCATCCAAATATATTCCGATTGCCTTCACCAACTTTTACTTTTTTTTTGCAGAGGCCTTATCGTGGATTAAATGATTTAGTCCCTTGACTTTGAGTCCGGCACGTCATAGCTACTTATTGATATCGTCTAAGTATAATACGTTCTCTCATTGCATAATCACCACTCCTTGAAATTGAATTCTGAATTGCAGTTATATAAAAACTTAAAAAAAAAAAAACAACCGACTTCCAAAAAAGACACTGCAAAGTAAAAAATAACTTTAATTTCGGAAGTCGGTGGCAAGAAACCTCCTCGTGTAGCGAAGTTTGTCCCGCCAGTTACTCAACTGAACCGAGCGCTTGGCGCTTCCTGGACAGTCACACCCAGCACCTTATTTTACTGGCCAATTCTTCCCTTGTGGTGGTAGGGCTAACGCCCGCCTGGTTTGCGACCACCCTCCCACCGGAGACTGGCGTCAAGCAGCCTGCTGTTTCGACGATGCGTGGGAGTTCCAGTGCCTTATGCATCTTCTGGGCACGCTCGTTTCATCATAAACCTCATCCATCGCTTACCATCAGGACCCATTCAGCAATAAAAAAATATATCAGTATAAGAAGCCCATAGAAAGAACTTGGATGGGTTAATACATAGGTAACTTCAGTTTATCAAAACACAATGACTGGTGTAAGCTACAAACGTATCCCACGCCACAGTACGAGTAAACACAGTGTCACAAATTATAGAACGTGGTGCTTCACGCACTCAGTCACGCACCGCTGCGTGGCCGCCGCGCGCTCGCCGCCTCTGTTTCACACATCACGGCTTTCATTTGTTTATTGTTTTAGAAAATTACCGGTTAATGTAGGAACTTACTGGTTTTGTCAAAAGTTGCAAACGATACTTGAGGTTTAGCGGGTGGTAGTTTCTCCATAGAAACGCTCTCACCTGTTTTCTTTCAGGTTATTGACCATAAAGCAATTATTTTTTACAGAATAATAAATATTAACTACTTGTATGTCCTTATGTTTTCCTTTTTGATGATACGTTATTTTTATAAGCACTAGAATCCTCAAAAAATGGTGATTTAAACCGCTGTCAACAGTGGCCTTGTGTATAAATTTGACAACTATTAATGAAAAAAAAAACATAGGGACACAGTATATATTCTTCTTGTTCAGTTTATGAAATATCTTTTAAATTGGTCTATTATTGGAGGAGGAAATAGCCGAGAGCCAAACCTCGAATTATGACTTTTTACTTAGACTTTTTCAAAAGTCTCTCTGACCGCATTTCCTCATAACGGCCGGATGCTCAATTATTGTAACTCACAATTTAAACATGCTAGTTTTATTCCAAATGTAATCTCATTATTCCTGAAAGGCCATATCTTTACAAGGAAAATTAGATGAATGAAAAGTTTTTCAGCTCAAAATTAAACGGCAAACTATTAGCAACTTCTGCGAAAATATCATTAGTGCGACTCAGACTCCGCTCACTCACACAAATACTCATCACGAACTACTAACGAGTTCACCCACTTGCCGCTAGATGTCGCTATTCTAAACATGGCACATAACCTCAGCAGTAATTGGACCGTTTTGTGCTCTTATACACGAAGTCTCTTTCTTCGAAGTTTGTTAGCTACACCCATTGTGTGACATCGTAAAAGATTAAGCACTGTTTTATAAGACCGCCCTAGATTTTACGTTAAATAATGTTAGGGAAGTTTTTTAGATAATAAACAGTTTTCTTTTGGGATTTGGTTTTTGTTCCATAACGAGCTGCTTTTCACATAGCGACCCGAGAGCTAGGAGTTACATCAAAGGATTTTTACTTTGACATAATCCTTGTGTAATTTTATGACAAAATCACAAATATTATTTGATATTTTTTAATAATTTTGGGCCAACAAAGTACTATGGCAACGACATCAGAGTTCGCGCCGCGTTAAAATTCAAGGAAGCAAGTTGGAAAATTTTCCGTCGAGTGGCAGCCATAGAGAGGAAAAACTTTGACATCTGCCCATGAAACTATGAAAATTGTTTACGCTACTAGCGGAGGTGACAGCGCTGCAAAGTTGAAGAGATAAAAAGAAAGGATTTTTATAGTTCTGAACTGAAGTGACGGAAGAGTTTCAAGTCGTGAGCAACAGCTGAGCAACAGTTTTATCCAGTTTCTTAAATCAAGTATTTAAATAAGTAGGTACTCTTCAAACGAGTTCACTCATTTATCGCTTGCGCTCGTTCGAGTCAAAATGAAGTGTTTTCAGGCGTTCCGATTAGAGTCTTGCCAGGGTTTTGGACAGTTCCCGTTAAAAGGTTAAAATTATTTTAATTGAGACGTAAAAGCATTACCTGTTAAACGATTCATGTCGTGAAACAACGTCACACACGCAAACAATTAACGCAAAAAGCGAAACAGCTGTCAGCATCACATTGGTCCACATCTCTCCTACAGATCAACGGAGCTATAAAGCAGTAATTTCGCTTGATTTTTATGACACTTTTTTATATGTTATTGTTACGTTGGTCCAATAATGGAAACTGAACGGAGCCATTATTTTATTTGTACTCACATTTTATGGTTGGAACGATCACGTAGCAAAATGTTCGGGTTTTATTATAATGAAAGTTAAATTTTCAATTTAGACGATGGCGGATTGTGTTTTGATTTGTTGGTGGTTAGAGATGTTTGTTTTTGTTTGGATTATCTTTTCGTCGTGAGACCATCGTTAATTCGTTATTATTCGTTACTGACACAGTTTAGCAGAACGTGACCACCAGGATATCATAAAGCTTTTCCGAGTCAGCTGTACCTACTTAATATTTCTTACAGTTGAATACTTACTGCTGCATTCATATAATCTTATGATTTTCTGACAATTTTAGCGACAGCTTGAAAGACAAAGAATATTAAGTATAATCACCTAATCCCAAAGACCTGCTGATTCCCAAAAATCAACAGCACCACGTTAAACAAATGCACCACATTAATAGGCAGAGAGAATCTCTAATAATTCTTCACGGGACGGGGCCGGGCGCAGCTGCTAAATCCCCCTAACCGGCCAGCATTAGAGAATTACTCGATATAATCCCTCGTGGGCGTATTATTTGCTCTCTCTGATGCTGCACTGAACCTCGAAAAACGATATTATAATTCCTAAGGGATTGGGAACAGGTGCCTGTTGAGTTCAGCAGTAGAGATTTTTTAAGGATGAAACTGATTGGTTCAAACTTTTTTTAAATATTATTAACACAGCTTGTTCCTTGTTTATAAGACGTTTTGGGCTAGGACTAGGATTTAGCATACAGGGTTACTGGTAACTCGACCACTTCCTTGCCGGAGGTGATACGGGAGCTAAAATGTGACAAATTTAACCCCCAATATGTTTGGCCGAAAACTAATAATTTAAGAGATATTTGAAAAAAAAAATACAGCTACTCGTACAAATAATTACAAAAAATTCTTGAAATTATTTGATATATTTAGACATTTTACTGTGTTAGCTTTGTGTAGAATGTTAGCTATAAATAAAAGCTTAGTTTGAAAATTTGGAGTAATTTAAAATTTCAAATAACTGTAAAAGTATTAGTTTTCGGCCATACATCCGGGGGTTAAATTTGACACATTTTAGCTCCCCTATCACCTCCTGCAAGGAAGTGGTCGAGTTACCAGTAACCCTGTATAATGTGCCCATTGCTGGGAATTGTGCCTCCTCTCTGTAAGAGGGAGTGGGCCGTAGTGCACCACGCGGGCCCAGTGCGGGTTGGTAGATGTCACGTGTTGATGATGTTACTCAAAGTGAATCGCAGAAAATACATTATAGTTTCAAACTGCACTTGAATTCTAAAGTCACTTATTGGCCCCGATTCTGTTGTTCACAAACTAAATTAAATTTAAGTTCAGTGCATCTTTTTCTTTCTATTTCAATATGAAAAGGACAGAAGATAAATATTTTTTTAGTCCCATCAAATTAGATAATCCATAGACAAGTTTAGACGTGATTAAAAAATTGGCTACTAAAAATACGTCAATTTACGTCAGGCGCTGACTAATTTGACAGGACTAAACTAATATTTGTCGTCTGTCTTTTTCTTAGTGAAAGAAAAAGATGAACTGAACTTAAATTTAGTTTGGTTTGTGAACAACAGAATCGGGGCCATTGACTCATTTTGAGCGGTCCAATTATACCAGTGTACGTTTTCCTTTTCACGGTTTTGCCTTTAGACACATGGAGATATAATAAACTCCTAGACACATATAACATGCTTAGGGTTCCTCCAAAGTCTAGCAAAAACCCTCCGTGTAATATAAAAGTGTGTCACAATGACAAATCTCCATGCAGTACCGACGCGTCGGAAGAACAACTTACACTCACCTGAGTAATGGTCGCGTTTCTTACGGATTTACCCTTCAGTCAGGCGGAATTTACACTATCTTCTACTGGAAAATGGTAGGAAAAGATACTTAAGACAAACATTTTAGGTGCCAAATAATATGTGAGATAGTGTTGGATAACATTATTTTGTACTTGGAAGGGATACGGAAGCTCTTTTATTGCCCAGAGATAATTCAGTTTGGATTTACTGGCATTCTCGTGTTATTGAACGCTGTCCCACATTGAATTTGTTCTGTGTCTTCAGCGCGTTTACAGCAAACACACAAACCGTTTTTTCAATTCTTTAATAAAAAGATCCTGGTTATACCTATAAGGCTAATCAGCATTTTAAATCTAACTACTTTTTTACGTGATAATTAATTTAAAACTTAGAATACCTAGTGTTGATTGTACAGAGGCCAACACATCAAGCTACCCCAATCTGTCAGATTTTCCCAATTGAATATGAACCTTATTCGTTTGTACTAAAGTTGAAAATCTGTCAAAGAAATTTGACAGATTGGGGTAGGTTGACCTGCTGGCGTCTGTACTTTACACAAGTCCGTTCCATTTTCTTAGAGTCTAATTAAAAACACTTCGTTCATGTGTTAAATGTTGTGTCATTGTCACTATTATTTCTACACTTTTTATACCTTATATCATTATATCAGAATCGAACAAAGTGGAACGAACAAATCCGTATAAACAACCTGTTAACCCTAAAAACATTATTTTACTGCAAGCCGGAATCAGACCCGAGATCACTGGCCCACGGGCTGAAAAGCATGCTCAGTTACATTTACCTAACAAGCTAAGAAACGACTTAGCGATTTTTTACAACAATGTTAGCCACATAGCCCATGGCTCAAAAGGGTTAACAGTTCACAAATACTTACTAACGTTCCTCATGACCATCCCTCCAAAGTGCTGACCTCTCCCCAATTGACCTTTACTCCTTACGAAATGACAAAAGGCTCAATTTTCCCTTTCGTACCCAAATCAGTATAAAAATGTAAGAACAAAATGGTAACACACTTTCCTATGCAAAAGGTGAGGTCTCAGATATTTCACACACAAATAAATTTTACGCTAATATTTCTTTTCAAAGCTGACATCGCGTCAAAATGTCCTGGATCCTAACACGTGGAGACATTATTCAAAAAGGTTTTTCTTTTTTCGTCCCAGAACCTGTTCAGGGTTGGTTGTTGGTTGGCCCACAGAGTAAAAAAATATTGAGATTACTACAGGAGAAAGTACGGTGTATCAAACTTTTGTAGTTTCGTTTTTTATGCTGTGGCTTATTACTGGGGTCGTTCCTTAGGATTATTTTTTTGTAGCAAGGTGGACAATCTTAGTTTCAAGTGTAAAAAAAATTTTGTGAGATATAGTCTTGTTGTTAAGTATAAGTAACGCTTGCGATTAAACGCGCTTTTGCAATTACTGAAAACGCCAAACCGCGTACAAACACGCACTACGTCTGGCGTTTACTCGATTTTATTTCAGCGCCACCATGGATTGCTGGCAAGTAGGTACTAGGTACATCCACTAACTGATCACTTATATTCGAAACTGAAATTTGAATTGAAAAAAAATAATGCGGCTAACCACTGTGCGTGCACCGCCATACTACCTATTACAAAGGGTTATAAAAAGATCCCACGTTTTCGAATCACTAACCAAATGTAGCAAATTACGTTTTTAAAATCATTCACTGAAAAATCGCTGGTGCGTGCGCATATAGGTATAGAAAGCTATAAGTACGTTACATTTTTCGGCTGTTTAAATCCGCTTGCAATGCAGTTTGGGCTAAAACTAAGACCAAGCACGCACTGCGATTAAACACACGCGATTTTTAAATAATAGAAATAAAAAAACAAAAAAAAATAGCTAAAACAGCTAATAGTTATATAGCTAAAACAGCGAATAGATAAATAGCAAAAAACGCTACACCGCGTACAAACACGTACTGCGGCTGGCGTTTACTCGATTTTATTTCAGTACCACCATAGATTGCTGGCGAGCACCATGTGTTGTGGCTTTGGTTTAAAAAATAAGAAACGTAGGTAATGCCGCCACCATAGGTACTGGGTACATCCACTAACTGATCAAAGCTATTTGAATGGATACTTATGCAAAATGTACAACGACTTGCGAGAGCTTCCTGATAAGTTTCTCTACTACAAAATGTCGATCGTTATTTTTGAAAATATGTTACAAGCGGTGGGTAATATCACCAGCTGCAGCAAATATCACCAGAAATATCAAGTCGAAAGAGCAGAAATTCATGGTAGTATTGTGGTCCATACTACCATTAATTTCTGCTCTTCTCTCTGTGTATAATCACTATGGGATACAAAAAGATCGCGCGTTTTCGAATCGCTGACCAAATGTAGTAAATTAAGTTTATAAAATCAGTCGCTTGCGTTTAATCGCAGTCCGTGCCAGCCTTAAATCTAACATCGTTGGCTTGCCCGTTTTTGAAGACAAATTGATACTATAATTTTGAACGTTAGCGCTAATTCTAGCGAGCAATTTAATGTGCTACTCCTTACAACCATTTTATTAAAAGCCTCATAATATTAGTTTAACGACATAGTTATTTTAATAATAGGAGGTCTGAAATTAATCTTCTCCGTGGCCTCGCTTTTTTCCCGTTCCATTGTGAGCTCAGATCCGCTTTGCCTAAAGAAACCATTGTGCATTGCTAGCTAACGCAAGACTAGTTGTTTGTCAAAAAATGATACAGTTTTCTTATTTCAGGGACTGGAGAACGACCTTCTTTATTATTCAGTAGTAGATCTTTATTTTTACAAAGCTTTATACGAATGTTTTACCTAAATTACGAAGACTTTCGAATTGTTCTTGATTGCGTAAAGACGTATTTACACATTTTTCTTTATTAGAGGCAGTTGACACCAAACGACAATTTGTAGGTTAGCATGAATGTGCTTGGATAAAAATACGCAAATTACTCTTTCAGCGTCGCAACTCAAACATTGATACAAGCACAATTAAAAAAGAATCACGCGCCTTAAACCTTGTAACGCGACGGCCCAGTTGGGGCGACCAACGAGGCATCACGTAACATACTTACTGTACTCGCACTTACGCGTAAGTGCGCAACATTACAATAATTCTCGGCGAACGCGAATTTCGAGCCCTTTGAATCCCTTCGGAGCGTGAAGTGCTCTAATTAAATAATGCGTCAATCTCGACACACCTGCCAGCCTCGTTGTACCTGGCCGGCGAACAAAGGGATGAATATTTTGTGACAATATATTTTGTATGACAATATCACAATGTGTGTTTTTTTTTGTTCGTAAGATTGCTTTTTACTTATTAGTTCATTAGTATGCGGAACTAAATTGTCGTTGAAAGATTTTAGTTTTGCCTTTAGAGTTACATATTACCTACATGAATTTTAACTAGTGACTTTAGGGCTCCGTATTACCTGCATGAAGTTTAACTAGTGACTTTAAAATTCCGTATTACCTACATGAAGTTTAACTAGTGCCTTTAGAGCTCCGTATTACCTACATGAAGTTTAACTAGTGCCTTTAGAGCTCCGTATTACCTACATGAAGTTTAACTAGTGCCTTTAGAGCTCCGTATTACCTACATGAAGTTTAACTAGTGCCTTTAGAGCTCCGTATAACCTACATGAAGTTGAACTAGTGCCTTTAGAGCTCCGTGTTACCTACATGAATTTTAACTAGTGACTTTAGAGCTCTGTATTAGAAACCAACATGAAGTTTAACTACTGACTTGCCTACCTTTTTCTGCGAATAGTTCAATTATTTCCAGGAAATCGAGATTTCATTGCTGCATCTCTATTCTTTATTGTTAGCACAAAGGTATTAATGTCAACTGTATTATTTTCACTGCGCAACCAAAATGTCTAAACTTAACAGGAAGCCATGGTGGCTTATAATTAGGTTTAATACGCAGAAAAAAAACCAAAAATTCAATAAATGCATTTTCAAAGTCATTTATTTTTTCTTCTAAATACCTAATATATTAGCTTTTTTATCTACATGGATCCCTTATGGTCCCTTATGGTCCTGTGGGTCCCTTATAGCACAGCATCATGCTGAGTGGAAGCCTTCTTGTCACAGTCATGACGTGCAGCCGTCGACTATCTATGCTTTGTGCTCATGTATAAAGATATATATATATTTTTTTGTTTTTATATATCGATGCCTTAGTTCACAATAGCACTAACTACGATATTTACATTTTTGAGGAGAGAACTTTAAAGTTTTTTAAAGTTTAGACGAGAACAGTAGAAAATCCAAGTAAAATAACAAAAAAATATGCGTCTATTCATAAGACTAGTCCTTTTACTCCATCATATCTTGATTGGTTTTACAAAAATAAAAATCATTAGTATAATACCACATTCATGGAACATTGAACGAAGTCATTTAATACAACTGTGACCCACGTTTTTGGTAGAAAGAGACGGAATAACGGTATTTCGATACGCGGAAACGAAAGAGCATGAAATTTAGTGTATTTGGCATTAAAAAAGTAAAAATTGAAAATTTTGTAGTTAGTGCAGTTGTGAACTAAGGCATCGATATATGATGTCATTAGAATGAATTATCTTTTTGCTTGCACGTGTTTCTGTGACAAATAAACCTATTTTTCTTTCTGTTCTTTCTAAACCCTATAGCACCTGATAATAAAATCATACTTAGTTAAAGATATAATTAGTTAATATAGCATAAAGTATAATCAGCCTATAACGTTCTCACTTCTGAGACACAGGCTTCCTCTCTTCGAGAGGGAGTGGGCTATATCTACCTCACGGGCGTAATGCGGGTTGGTAGATGTCACATGTCATCGAATTTTCGGTTCTAGGACATGCCTGTTTCCTCACGATGTTTTTATTCACGTTTGGAGAGCAGTGGTGATGAAATTATTTACACAAAGTAAAGCTTCGTGTTTTGGGTCGTGGGTTCGAACCTACGACCTAACTACTCGTAAGTCGAGGCCATTACCACGCCCGGGTGTCACCACTGCGAGGGTCGCCCGGAGGACACGGTGGAGCATACGGTGGCGGTATGCCCCAATTGGGCGGAGCACCGCCGTGTTCTCGCAGAGGCGATCGGCAGCGGCGGCGACCTCTCGCGCCCGGCCCTTGTTCAAGCCATGGTCCGGGGCGAGAGGGAGTGGGAGGCAGTCACCTCCTTCTGCGAAGCAGTCATGCTAGCGAAGGAGGTGGCGGGACGGCTGAGGGAGAGGGCCTCACGTCCCAGCCGCCACGAAAGACGCCCCGGGCGTCGGGAGCCGCGAGACGACTCCCGGCCACCGTAGGCGCGGGATGGGTAACCCTCCGTCCGATCAGGACCAAGCCCGTGCCGGACGGCGCGTACGTGTTCCACGCGCGCCTCAAAGAGATGTCAGCAACAAGGAAGGGGCCCGAAAGGGCCGAAGCCTGCCGGGGCAGCGGGATTGTCCGAAAGGGTTACCGCTACCCCGGAACACAAAGGGCTAAGGAAGGAACACGGGTGGGTTTTAGTCAGTAAGAGTCTGACACTCCCTTCTGCTCCACCCAGAGCGGGAGGGGTCATTGGATGATTTCCCATCCACAAAAAAAAAAAAAGGCCATTACCAATAAGCCAGTGCTCTCCAATTAGATACAGCAATATATATCATTAAGGGCCTATACTACCTCAAATGGCTTAGCATGATCCTCCGTTATGTCGAAAATACTGCAGAATTAATTTTTAAATAAATATATGGTAAAGTTGAGGATTAATGTTAGGTCTTATGTTAGACGAAAACACGATTCCATAAAACTTTCTCGATAGAAAAAAAATCCAAAGTTACCTCCAAACCGAACAATAAACCGCTGGTATTCAAAAAATACTTCAAATTAGATCATGAAACTTTGTATACTAACCGAACTAACTATAAAGCAGGTCTTATGTTTTTTTTATTTTTTTTAAATTACCATTATTTTCACTGTAAAAGGCAAATATCTAAACTATTGGCGCTGCCTGCCGCCCGGCACCGCACTCTGTCTTGCTCTCACTCAGTCTGCGAGCAGTATCGTGCGAGCGAGATAAAGAGTGAATTTCAGCTAAGGTAGTATAGGTTCTTAAGTACAATAAATCCACCAAAACCAACATGGCGGCCGTCAAAGTTGCTCCTATAGACTACTTTGATAATAAAGTGACGGCTCACAATCGGTTCCGAAGACGTGATCGCGGCCACCGTCCGCTTCGGGATGAGATATTAATTGTGCTAACAAGACATTTATGTAATTAAACAAGCTTGAGGCTTCACCACGATTTTGTGGTGAAGAGATTTTGAGCTTGATTCATGAAGTTGTTGCAAAAGGTCTAGCGGGCCTTATAGCCTCAAAATAGGCATTTCTACTTAATAAAAAGCTTAAATACATTCATTCACTAACAGACAAAACACAGTTTAAACTAATATGTAAAAGAAAAAAGAAAGAAAATACGTTTAGTTGCGGTGAACATGACGCAAAAAGAACAAAAACACAAAAAATAAAATAGAATGAATAGAAATGAATGTCTAGTAAGTAAGCACATAGTATGACATTATACACAAAAAAACCATAAATTTTGTTTTTTTTTTAATTTCATAGCCTACAAGGGTTAATTGGAGGATGAAAGATTATATGGAAGTTCGTAGGTTAAAAAATGGAACCGATTATATAAATAAAATATTCACCAATCAAAATTCAATATTTATATCGCTTTATTTTTTCACAATCGCTAGTCTTTTTAACATTTTTTCTGTCAATTTCAAATCAAAATTTTCCTTATCACCCCAATTTTCCTTTATTATTCCAAAAACGTTTTATTTTTCCCAAATTAACGTGAAATTGCGTCCAAAATGTTGCCATTATTCAAAATTACACGACGCCTGTTATGGGTAAGCCTGGCAGTCCGAAGTTTCGGGGTAACAGCATATAATCTCTAGCCGACGGAAATGTCTGTCATGGCGATCGGACACGGTTAGTTGTCTACGTTAATTATGACAGCTTTAGTTACCCGGCTCGGGTCAAAGTGTTCGTTATTATGGAAAATGGGTGTAACTGTAGCTAAATATAGGTACGTTTATGTAGATATTAAAATTATTTTCATGATGTTTTGCAATCGCCGGTGATTAAAATAATAGCTTTTGTTAGTATGCGTCATTTTTCTGTTGCTGATTCCGATAAAATGTTAACGATTTATGTCGTCTTGCAATCAAGCTCATTTGATCATCATCAGCCTAGCCTTTTCTTAACTATGTTGGGGTCGGCTTCCAGTCTAACCAGATGCACTGAGTATCAGTATTTTACATGGAGCACTACCTATCTGACCTCCACAACCCAGTTACTGGGTAATACGAAATCCCATCAAGCCCACTCAATCAAGCTCATTTGATGCACTCATGAAAAACTATTGGCTATTCCGTTCCACAAACACTATATTTTCCTGTAAACAAAAACACAGAATACGTAGGTACAGCACAGGCAGCATTCGTTAGCAGTATGGACATACTCAAAACTATTAGTTAACAAATGAACAAGCAAAGTTTGGAGAGCTAGACTGTCGGCTTTCCGTAAACGTTCCTCTCTATGAACGACCGCGGTTGACCGCTCAACGTTTATTATAACTGTTTTATGTAGCCTGCCATGTTATGTCTCAATGTCTTCGTTTTCACCCTAATTTTTGTAATCAGCTTTGGCATTTTTTGCACCTTTGCCCGATGGCAAGGTTTGCTGAGTTGAGGCACTTTTGGCATTATAATCTTTGTTTTCTGTTTTTATAGTTTTATAGGGTGTATTTATTTTGCTGTAATGCCGATAAACTCATTTTTCTTTCTTTACTTTTTACGTTTTTGTTGCTGTGGCTGTAGGGGATCGAGAGAGTAAAAAATTAGGTTGAGCTACTGACCTAACCTACCAGGCTTAAATATGCGAGTTTTAGAAAGAGATTGTCACACAAGTATCATTAAGACGACGCTTACAAAGCCAAACGTTTCTTAGAACTCAAACTTTTATCAAGGTTTATTTGCCTAGACTTCTGCATTACTAGTCACGGAATACAAGCATGATGCTACGTGTGTTATGATTATTTCCTAGTTCCATTATTTCCGCCAACAATTCCTGACTTAGTAAATCTACTATAATCACTGCAAACTCACCGACCAATCAAAATCAAAATTAACCACGTCACTGTGAAACATCCAGTCCAGACGTTTGGGTTACGTAGCCCGAAATCAATTAGAGTGGGTCCGTGCCAATCGGAGGCTCACTGAGAAGTTCGCTGACGTCACTTCTACGGCCTTTATTACCAACCCGTGTAATTGACTTTTAGAATCAGCGGTAGACGTGTGACAGGGCCGGAGTGACGGGCCCCGCTTGCAGGATCAATATTGTTTCTAGTTTGAATGTTAAGTGTTAGACTGACGACTTGAATAGTCTGACTTAGAAACTCGTTAATGTCTTTTGGAAATGTGCTGGTAAACAATAGGTCTTCAAAGAATACGTCATGCAAAAACTGATCGGAATGGTAATGGTACTACTGAATATCGGGAGTTTTCGGGGTACTGTTTTAAATGTACAATAAAATACCTTGTGACATATTGCAATTAAATGAAAGGAAATTTAAAACTCATATTAAAAGTACACTTTGTGTTACAAATTAAAGGATTATATCAAAGATAATAATGCTTGGAAACATTTTGGTCCTGCTCCATAGGACAATCTAGAGTGTAGACAAAATCAAAATGGTTGCTAATTAAATTTATATTTTTTATGATATTGAATTTTACGTTCTGCCTATCGATTCTATAAAAATCTCACCGTGATAACATAAGTGAAGTGAGCGTGAAGTGAAGTATCAATAGAGTCAATCCCCTAACATCAGGTGGAATGACAGCTCACTTCACCTTAGTTTTCACTGTGAGATTTTTACAGAATAGCACTGCTGCTGTAACTCACACACTTGTTAAAATTCTAGGAAAATCATCTACTTTTCCGATATTTATAAATATGTGAGCACCATGTATCGATCACATAATTGATTTACCTGTCATTGATTTATTTTTAATTATTTTTACCTTTTGTGGTAGTCTAATTTATACTCTAGGTGCATCGTCTTCACATATACCTAATTATATAATGAATGTATACAAAACCTTGTAAAACATTTTAAAAGAGTAACGGTGGTGCTTCTTGCCCATTCTTTTCCATACGAAACCTTTTGGAAGGATCGACTAGAATCAATAATAGAATATTTTCAATTCTATTTTATTGTAATTTTTAACGTTCAAAAGTGCCTTTTATGTGCCTATTGTAATAAATGATTTGACTTTGACTTTTGACTTTTCCTATGGACAAAGTAAGCATTCTAGCTAAAGCTATCTAAATACATGTCTGTTTATCATAAAGCACCTATACTAAATGCAATTGTGACGCGTCATCTCGTCTCCCTGTAGCTTTACTTCACATTATATATGCAAAGATAAGTTGTTCCTTATGCACATTTATGAAAGTGTTGAGTACACCTAGGATGGAGTGTTAAACTAGCATTTTACATATTATTACGAAGCAGTGAGAAGTGTATTCTTTCAGACAAAAAGTATAGTACACCTACATTATACCAGAAGGCCTTAATTCTCGTAATTTAAATCGCTCAAAATCTAGTCGCAGTCTCATCTCGGCGACAAACAAATGTCAAGAACTTGTCAAAATGTAGGGAAATTAGAAGTATTTTTTGTGACTTGTGACTGAGATCAGTGGGGTAATTCTCGTAATTTTTAAGAACGGTCACAGTCTGATCTCAGTCTCAATCTGTCAAAAATACTTCAAATTTCCCTACATTTTGACAAGTTTTTGACATTTGTTTGTCGCCGAGATGAGACTGCGACTAGATTTTGAACGTTTTAAAATAGCAGAATTGGCCTACAGATTGAACGTTAAAAAAAATATTTATGTCAATAAAGAATTTATTATTATTATTATAAAATTACGAGAATTGCCCCTCAGTTCTGTTTAGTTACATGAAATAGAGGGCGAGCCAATTGTCAATACTGGTGACGAAATAAATAAGTCTCATGGCTGTTTCTGAAAAATTCCTATTTGAAAAACTCAACAACACTTTACTCGACCTGTGGATCGAAACTTCACACTCAGGAGTGTAGTGGTTAAGTGTTTTAACTGTGTTTAAAAGAAGTTAATTATAATTAAAATATTTGTATGCCGTTGACGGCATTAATTAGTGTTCATTTTATTAATAACTAACGACCCACCCCAGCTTTGCACGGGTTTTACTTGTCAATACATTTAGTTTTTTTTTTTATTATTATAAGTTTCAAATGTATGCATAGTACACATAAACCTTCCGGAATAAATTCTCTAAATGACGATAAAAACCGCATCAAAATTCTTTGAAGAGTTTAAAAGAACACCGAACAGACACGAGAAGAGATTTCTATCTTTAATATGTTTAAACATACATGGTGTCCAGTAATTAATATTGTGTATGTCAGCATAAGGAAGGGGCCCGAAAGGGCCGAAGCCTGCCGGGGCAGCAGGATTGTCCGAAAGGGTTACCGCTACCCCGGAACACAAAGGGCTAAGGAAGGAACACGGGTGGGTTTTAGTCAGTAAGAGTCTGACACTCCCTTCTGCTCCACCCAGAGCGGGAGGGGTCATTGGATGATTTCCCATCCACAACAAAAAAAAAAAAAAAGGGGTCATTGTACTTATTAGTATGAACAACTGTTATTACGGGACCAAACATAAAATCGCGAAAAAAAATCACCTGTTCTCTACATTTATGTTTACCTAACTCATCAAAATGTAGGAAACAGCAGATTCTTTTTTCGCAATTTCGGGTTTGGTCTCATTGTAATAGTTGTTCATTATGATAAGAACAATGACCCCTTTTTTTTTTTTTTTTTGTTGTGGATGGGAAATCATCCAATGAACCCTCCCGCTCTGGGTGGAGCAGAAGGGAGTGTCAGACTCTTACTGACTAAAACCCACCCGTGTTCCTTCCTTAGCCCTTTGTGTTCCGGGGTAGCGGTAACCCTTTCGGACAATCCTGCTGCCCCGGCAGGCTTCGGCCCTTTCGGGCCCCTTCCTTATGCTGACATCTCTTTGAGGCGCGCGTGGAACACGTACGCGCCGTCCGGCACGGGCCTGGTCCTGATCGGACGGAGAGTTACCCATTACTCTCCGCCCGCAGGCCCGCGCCTACGGTGGCCGGGAGTCGTCTCGCGGCTCCCGACGCCCGGGGCGTCTCCCGCGGCGGCTGGGACGTGAGGCCCTCTCCCTCAGCCGTCCTGCCACCTCCTTCGCTAGCATGACTGCTTCGCAGAAGGAGGTGACTGCCTCCCACTCCCTCTCGCCCCGGACCATGGCTTGAACCAGGGCCGGGCGCGAGAGGTCGCCGCCGCCGCCGATCGCCTCTGCGAGAACACGGCGGTGCTCCGCCCAATTGGGGCATACCGCCACCGTATGCTCCACCGTGTCCTCCGGGCGACCCTCGCAGTGGTGACACCCGGGAGTATCCTCCCGCCCGATAATGTGCAGGAACCTCCCGAAACACCCGTGTCCGGTGAGGACCTGCGTCAGGCGGTAGGTGAGGGCGCCGTGGCGCCTCTCTAGCCACTCCTCAAAGAGGGGTCTTACCGCCGCTATCGCGGCGTGCCCTGCGCTGGGTTGCGACAGTCGCTCTTTCCATGCCGCCATGAGATCGCGCCGGAGGTCGGTCCGCTCCGCCGCGATTTGCCGCGGAAGCGGAGTTTCCCCCTGGCGTAGTGCCTCCGCGCGCCACTCGTACAGGCGCGCAAGGACTATCGCCTCCAGATCCCACGGCGGCAGTCCGGCAAGGAGGCTTGCCGCCTCGCCCGAGATCGTGCGGTACCCCCGGATTAGCCTTACGGCTACCACCTTCTGGGGCGCGTTCAGGTAATGGGCGGCTCGCCGCCGCAGTGAACCCTGAAGAGGTTATCCATTAATTACCGGACACCCGTTTATGAATTTCAATTTTTATTTTCGCGACCACTAACCCTTTGAGCCAAAAAGTTAAGTAACGTTGTGATCACACAAGTAACACCTACAACAACATCGACATAACAGTACAATTGCCACAAAGACTCTGATTATCTCCAGTTAATCCTTCACATCATGCCAGATAAGTTCCACAAGGTACCTACTCGTGACAGTGTTCATGGTACGCTTGTGGAACTAAATGGTACTTTGTTTCACCCATTAGCAAGTAGCAAGAGTGTAAACTTTTCAGTTGAAACTTATGTATGCAGCGCTTTTGACTTCGTAGAGAGAGAATTTGAAAGAGGTTTTGTGGAAAAGGATATTCCGTTTCTGGTTCAGCTTGTTGACACTTAGAGCTATGTGTGTGAGTAGAGGTATGTACTGGGTTTGGCAGGATGGAAAGTTTTTTTTTAATTTTTTTTTTATTACCGAATGGGCCCGCTCTTGACCTCTATCACGCCTGATAGAAATCGATGGATGAGGTCTATGATGGAATGAGCGTGCCCAGAAGATGCCTAAGGCACTGGAACTCCCACGCATCGACGAAACACAGCAGGCTGCTTGACGCCGGACTCCAGTGGGAGGGTGGTCGCAAACCAGGCAGACATTAGCCCTACCACCACAAAGGCAAGAACTGGCCAGTCAAATAAGGTGTTGGGTGTGACTGTCCAGGATGCGCCGAGCGCACGGTTCAGTTGAGTAACTGGGGGAACAAACTGCGCTACACGAGGAGGCTTCCTTAAGTTTCTTGCAATGAGATGTCATCAAGCAAGAGTGAATGGATGAATGAATTTGTGTAAATTGGTTAAAAGAAAACACTTTTACGTGTCAAAAATAAATAATGTTTTGTGATGGTTTAGTACGTCCGGTACACTATGGGCAGTCCTTCAAGGCTGCTGATATCCTCAGAACATGTATTTACTTCATCATATTTTTCCACAATAATATTGGTCATCATCCTCATCTGCCTAGACTTTTCCCAACTATTTTTGGGTTGGCTTCCAGTCTAACCAAATGCTGCTGAATACCAGTATTTTACATGAAGTGATCGCCTGTCTAACCTCCACAACCCAGTAACTGGGTAATACGATACCCCTAGTAAGACTGACTGTCAGACTTTCGGGCTTCTGACAACCTGTAACGACTGTCAAATATCCACGAATAACAGCCGGGACCAACAACTTACGCGCTTTGAGAGTCACGGAGGGGTTTTGGCATGTAAACATGGTCACCCATCCAAGGACTGGACTGCGGCAAGCGTGGCTTAACCTGATCGATAGATCAATGGGGCTGTTATTAGTTAGCCACAAGCCCCTTAAAATAAAAATTCGATAATTGGTGCTGATACAAAAATAAACTCAAACTCAAACTCAAAGCATTTATTTCAAATAAACCAATTATAGGCACTTTTGAACTGTCAAGGGTCGGTCAGTCAGAAAGATGAAGCTAGTTGCCCATTCCAAAGCGTAGATCCCTGTGGAGAAGAACAATAACAATAGTTTTTTTATGCAAAAATACTGCCTCGATAATAAAAAAAATCAGCCTTGAACGGGAAATGTCTGCCAAGACATTAATAGGGAGCCACCCAAATTTGTAGTACCCCAACGCTACTAAAATAACAGCCCTATCAGCCTATCAGCCCCAGCCATCCAAAATCCAGGACGTAGGTGCAAAGTGCAGCCAAAAACATAGCCCCGTAATCCGGCTCTGTGCTAATTCGTAATAAACCATTGTTGACACCTGCACCGAGGTTCTAGCTTTATTGTATGTCACCAGCGCTCCACATTAAAATAAATTGTTAGTTAAAGTTCGTCTGTTGGTGTGTGTGTACTATGCTGCTGTGATTTATGTACTCGAGTACTTGGAAATGTAGTTTATGTACTCGAGTACTTGGAAATGTAGTTTTCGAAGTGGAAAGTAGGAGATGCTTATTTAACTTGCACTGTAATACTTCTTTAAGAAATACTATTGGTCTTTATTCCACTTTCATTTATATAGCAGTGTGTATAACCGAAATAAATAATCTTCAATTATTTCTAAGACTTCTTACAAAATGAAAACGTCAACATTGTAATAGCTCGCTCGTCATCTTCCTTCTTTCACCTTTCTTCTTCCCACACATACTCTCTCATTCACTCATCGTTGCGTTCATTTATTATTATTTATTTGTTTTCCTTAAAATTATGATGCGTTCCGAATTAACATCCTACATGCATTAGGCGATGTCAGAGATTATTGTAGGTAAGTATCTACATAAAAGTATGTTAGCCTATGAAAAAAATTACTTTAATATTTTACAGGTTCGGACTAGAAAATACTTGGGAAAAACGGATCCTTAAGGGGCCGGCGAAGCATGAGTAGTTCATACAAACGTAATACCAAAATAATTTGTAAATTAAACATATTCTTAAGGTGGTGTGTATTTATTCCGATTGGATTACAGAATTTATAGCTTCCTAAATATATATTTTGAATGGACACTGATATAAAGACGAGATACTGAGTAATTTCAAATTTCTATAGAAAAGTTATTTTTCTCATAACTCGTCTTTAAATCAGTGTCCATACAAAATATATATTCGGGAACCTAGAAATTGTGTAATCTAATCGGAATAAATACACACTACCTTAAGAATATTTTTGTTTTACAAATTATTTCGGTGTTACGTTTGTATGAACCACGCAATACTACGCTTACTTTGCCGGCCCCTTAAAACTCCGAACCATCGCAAAGTTTCGATGTTACCTAATATTTGCACAAACTCATAACTTCGAAAATAAAAAAAATCTTTTTGTTACCTTCCTAAGAGTTCAAACAAAAAGTAAACAGAACCTCGTAAGTTCCGCGTAGTTTCCCTCTTTCAGCATAAGTATTCACATTGCAAAAGTGAGTGCATAATAGCAAACATATGGAGTTAATTGGCGCCCGACAACTGGGAAGTAATTAAGCGCAGTCTACTTCTTTTATTAAATACATTTTGTAACAAGAAGTTTCCGAGTTCCTCCTGTTGAATTCAGACAACTCTTTCGTATTAATTGTTTTAGTTTTGTAAGTGACTTAAAACAATAATGTTAATAGGAAAAACTAGCTTTTGTTATGTTAATTGTTTTCTTTGCACAATTGACAATGTATTCGTGCCCTATTTTTATTTTAAATCGTTATCTACATAACTTTGTTTTGCTGTAAAAAGTAATGCTATATTTCAACAATCAAATATAATATCATACACACAAAACTACACCGTCCATTGTATGCTTTACACTTTTCAATTTATTTTTAGATATTTACTTTTCTGGTGTAAAATAAAAACATCTATATATATAAAAAGAGAAGTCCTGACTGACTGACTGACTGACTGATTGACTGACTCATCAACGCCCAGCCTAAACCCTTGGACCTAGAAAGCTGAAATTTTGCACAGAGGTTTTCTTTATAATGTAGACGAGGAATAAGGAAGGAATTTTCGAAATTCAACCCCTAAGGGAGTTAAATAGGGGATGAAAGTTTGTATGAAAACTCTTATTCCTTGGGTTAATAAACTTGAAACTTGGCACGAATACTTATCTAAGTAAATTATGAAAATTGGTCTTTTTTGTTTTTCTAAACTACCTTCTAAAGGGGGATGGGGGGGTGTCAAAATTTGTATGGAAGAATTTTAATGCACGGTCCGATTAACTCAAAACTCAGTATTTATACTTAATATCAAAAATAAAGAACTAGGTGTATCAGGGTTTTTCGAAAATCTACCCCTAACGGGGAGAAAAGGGGTAGTTAATTTTACAGGGCAAATTTTACTGCCTGGCTTAATTAACTCAAAAAATGGTATAAATAATCTGTGAGTCAAGTAATGAACACATTCCAAACGATTTTTCAAAATTCCACCCCTGTGGGGGTGAAAAGTGGGGATACAGCTGATATGAAAAATCTTATTACTTGGGTTAATAAACTTGAAACTTGGCACGAATACTTATCTAAGTAAATTATAAAGTTTGGCATTTGTTGTTTTTCTAAACTACCCCCTAACAGGGGATTGGGGGGTGTCAAAATTTGTGTGGAAGAATTTTAACGCGCGGTCCGATTAACTCAAAACTCAGTATTTATACTTAATACCAAAAATAAAGAATTACGTGTATCAGGGTTTTTCGAAAATCTACCCCTAACGGGGAGAAAAGGGGTAGTTAATTTTACAGAGCAAATTTTACTGCCTGGCTTAATTAACTCGAAAATTGGTATAAATAATCTGTGAGTCAAGTAATGAACACATTCCAAACGATTTTTCAAAATCCTACCCCTGTGGGGGTGAAAAGTGGGGTTGCAGCTTATATGAAAAATCATATTCATTTGGTTAATATACTTGAAACTTGGCATGAATACTTATCTAAGTAAATTATGAATTTTGGCATTTTTTGCTTTTCTAAACTACCCCCTAAAGGGCGATTAGGGGGTGTCAACATTTGTATGGAAGAATTTTAACGTGCGGTCTCCGATTAAGTCGAAACTCAGTATTTATACTTAAGACCAAAAGTAAAGAATAACATGTATCAGGGTTTTGCGAAAATCTACCTCTGACGGGGTGAAAAGGAGTAGTTAATTTTCCATTTTACTGCGTGGCTTGATTAACTCGAAAATTGTTGGACATAATCTTTGAGTCAAGTTATGAACACATCCCAAACATTTTTCAAAATTCCTCCTGTGTGGGGTGAAAAGTGGGGAAAAACTTTATACGAAAAATCTTATTCATTTGGTTAATAAACTTGAAACTTGGAAGGAATATTTGCCTAAGTAAGTAATAAGAAATGGGTCTTTCGAAAGTAGACCCCTGACGGGTAAAAAAGTGGTATTCGATTTTTAAGGCCGGTATTATAGTGCGTAGCTTGATTTACTCCAAAACAAATGGTAAGAATAAATTTAAGCTTCAATCTTGGCACAAATACTTATCTAAGTAAATTATAGTTTGTCATTTTATGATTTTCTGCTCTAAAGGGAGATTGAGGGTGTCAGTTTGTATGGAAAAAATTTATCGCGCGGTCCAATAATATGAACTCGGAACTCAGTATGTATACTTAAGACCAAAATAAATAAAAAAGTGTGACTGGGTTTTTCGAAAATCTAACCCTAACGGGGTGAACGGGGGTAGTCCATATCACAGAGGAGTATTTTATTGCGTGGCTTGATTCAATGGGAAATTGGTATAAATAATCTTTGAGTCAAGATATGGAAACGTCCCAAACATGTTTTCAATATTTCGCCTGTGAAGGTGAAAAGGCGGTCTTATTCCTTTGGTTAAGAAACTGGAAACTTTTCAACATTTGCCTCAGTAATAAAGATTGTCACTTTTAGGGGTTTACTACTTACTTACTTAAAATAAAAAAGTATGAGTTTTAGGGTTTTACTTATTCGACTCCTACCGGGGTGGAAAAGGGTAATAAAGTTTAAGGAGTAGAAACTTCAACTTCTATTAACACGAAAATGGGTATAAATAATCTTTATATCATAAAAATGGAAACGTACAAAATGCAAAAACAAGCCCTGTCGTGATGAAAAGGGAGGATAGTTTATTTGGAACATCTTAGGTAGTTTAACTAAAATATTGGCCCGAATACTTATTTCTTTAAATAAAGTAAGTATAAAGATCGTAATCAGTAATTTTCGAAATACCTTTCAGGGGGAGGTGGAGAGGGTGTTAAATTTATTTGAGGAAAGTACGAAACCCACGCGGACGAAGTCGCGGGCAAAAGCTAGTAAATAAATAAATACACCATCCGGTCCTATTAAAACGTTTTAAATAAGTAACTAACCTACGCATAATCTTTAACCATGCCATCTTCCTGATCCCCTTTACTTATATCATGTAAGCAAAAGATTAAAGACTATCTTCACTAGCTAGTAACTACCGCAGTAGCGCGGTGGTGTAGATATTATTTAAGCGCTCCTTGCATAGCGGCGCTTAATCCCGGCCAATACCTGCTTACAGGGAAGGGGAGGACCCTCAACGAATCAATTCGGAGAGACCCGGACATACCCCGGTGAATTATCCACTAGGCTGCTGCGGAAAGCCTTTGTTTAGAATTTTGTGAGCTCTTTTGCGGAGGTGGTATATGGACTGCTCAAATAGGAGAAAATTCGTGTTTTGTTGCATCGATAGCAAATTCAAATTGTTGTGTGTTTCCGCGTGGCCCAAACTGTTCGTCTTTACAAAAAGTATAAGTACTTGACATCACTTAGCAGGATGAAAGCTGGTTCTGGTTTTGAACCTAGAAGAAATAAAACCCGGCTTAAAGATTTAGGATAAACGAAATACCAACCGGCGTGCGTGTATGACCAAGATGTATGAATGTAGACGAAGCAAAATGAGTATGAAAGGATCGTAGTAGGTGGCGTTCTGCAGTTTCTGCCTACCCCATGGTTAGAAGGGGTGAGTTTATTTATCTATGTATAATAAAAGAAGTAGTTCGTTAGTGAAATTGCCAATATCTACACCATTTCAATTTGCTATCCATGTTGCATTAAATATATTGTATCGATTACAAAACATAATATAATTTTGAGCGCCATACTCGAAAATTTAGATAATATAAAAACATTGAAAAAAGAGTTTAATTGAACAGGAATTGTTTTTTTTTTTCAAAGATCGTGTTTTCTTTCGATATCCGTTTTGAATTTAAAAAAAAAATGGTTGAAAACCGCCCAGAGGATGACGGTTATAGAAAATATTATTATAGTAAATATTAAGGTATTCATTTTGTATTTCTATCTGTTTCCCTGTACTGCGATTACGTGACTGATTAATGAAGATTTTTTGTCATTAGTCAAAAATATTAAGAGAGCACTTGATTTTTCAAGAATTAGTTTTGTCGTACAAACCATTCACTTCTTTAATTTCCTTATTCTCTTTAGTCGTTTTTCACATTTTCAATCTATTCGTTTCCAACTGAGTGACAGAGAGCCTTCTGAAGATATCCCCTTATTTTTTTTATCCTCATCCAATAAGCTCCTCGGATCAAAAACTTTACGTTACGCCGCATTGTACATTTTAAAATTTTCCCTTCCGCCTGTTGACTGTATTGACACTTTGACAAGAAATGCTTCCAAAGAGCTGTTTTATTTATCAAAATATTATCTTTTCACTTGATGTCACCATTGTGCATTATCAAGAACTGGTTGTTTGACATATTTTTGTAAGGGACATTTCAGCTGGCGTTCTCGTTTCCAAGAACCAGCGAGGTAGTTGCGTAATACAGGAATGCCTTTCATTTTGTCATTGCGTCATTTACGATGTTGAGAAGACAAATTTTTAAAACATACGAAGCAATGTATTGGCACTTTCCTTTAAAAACTTTGGATTTGTTAAGCAATTGGGGGTGCAGAACCAATTTGACATAAACTTTTTGTCTCCACTCGTTTCGGAAATTTTTCACACTTTAAATTTTAACCAAAACGATGGCTTAGATTCCGGGAAAAGCCATAAAATGATAAAAAAAACTGTAGAAAACCGTTTTTCACACATGCAATACATACATCCATTTTGTACCTACGATTTCACCTAGCCTAGGAAAGATAGATAAGTACGTACAGAAGGTCAGCTCCGTACAACAACTGTAAACAGGCGCACGCACATAAACAGCATGCAGCATGTGTGTGTTATTGTCTGTTCTAAAAGTATCTGATAAAAATATAAACAATTGGGTTAGACAATAGCCCCGATTCTGTTGTTCACAAACTAAACTAAATTTAAGTTCAGTGCATCTTTTTCTTTCTATTTCAATATGAAAAGGATGGAAGATATATATTAGTTTAGTCCTGTCAAATTATTCAGCGCCTGACGTAAATTGACGTATTTTTAGTAGCCAATTTTTTAATCACGTCTAACCTTGTCTATGATTATCTAATTTGACAGGACTAAACTAATATTTATCTTCTGTCCTTTTCATAATGAAATAGAAAGAAAAAGATGCACGGGACTTAAATTTAGTTTAGTTTGTGAACAACAGAATTGGCGCCAATGTACCTGTATATGCAAATTATTTGTAGTGTAGTCTTTTGATTTGATTATTTTAAAAAAATAATTTTTCATTTGACAACTGACGTAAATTTTATATACTTACTCAATTTTCGTCGATGATTTTTTAATATAATAATGTAGTTCACACACAATAATAGAGTGTGGTAAAATGTAAAGGTTGTAACTGTCTTAATTTAACCTGAACATGGTTTGTTTACACTTTCGTCAGATGCTCTTAGAACAGACATTACATACGATGATCTCAAACAAATGCCAGTCGAATCGCGAGTGGAAGCGCACTCGCTGTACATGAAGCGTCGTGCGTTTTGGCTCGTTGTATGGAGCATGGAACTAACCCTCTGTACTTGCCTATCTAGTGCCAACATATCGGCTAGACTAGCCCGCGGCCCAAAACTGAATTTGCAAGTGAAATTCTCGCCAACCCATAACTTTGTCAGATGCGAGTCTGACGGATATGGCGATTGAACGACCGGGGTTCGGTTCCTGGGTAGTTGAATTATTGTTTGAATCTTGTCTGTATTTAGCATAGAGATCGGGTGGATAATGTTACTGTGTAGGTACTATTGTATTACATTTGTGATCATACTCACTTGGTTGCTAATATCACCACATTTTATAAAACAAAGCCCCCGCTGCGTCTGTCTGTCTAAACGCGGTAAACTCAAAAACTACCGAAAGGATTTTAATACGGTTCACCAATGGACGGAGTGATCCATGAGGAAGGTTTATGTGTATAATTCATTGAAGTTTTGTGTAAATTGGCTGAAATATGTCGATAATTGTCGAAGATGTCGGAAGAAATCATACCGACTGGGAGTTTAACTGGTGTGTGCCGCGTAAGCCAATAGAGTTATATAAAAGCAATGTATAACGGAATTAATACATTGTTCAACTGGATTAACACACAGGGTATTTTGATCCCGTGGGATATTTTTCCGACATCCTCGTGGGCGAAGCCATCGGAAAAAGCTAGTAATAATTATTTTATTAAGGGCGAATTTCAGAACGTGGTTTATATGTCATCTAAACCACATTCAAAAGCTGTCAGTGTTATCATTGTTGTGTAGTAGCTCAACTATGGCTAATGAGACACAATTGAATTTCTATTGTTATAAATCAAATTTTGATTATTCAGCAGTTGAGCGGAGATTAAATTATAGATACATACTAGTTCCATGTTGACACTGTCATTTTTTATTTATTTATCAGGAACAATTTACATTGTATTTGATACATATTATTAATATTAATATTCAATAATATTTAACATTCAATATAGGGAAAAAATTAAATTAAAACATAAATATATGCTTAAAACTAAAATAATACAAATATTTATAAAATAGAAAATTGGAAATAATGTTAAATTATAATTCGTCTAAAGAGTACAAGACTTTCTCTAAAAGAAATGCTTTGAGCTTTGTCTTAAAAGAGCTAGTGTACAACAAATCATTTAAATTCGCTGGGAGTTTATTAAATATTTGTACAGCTTGGTAATGAGGACTATGCTTGGCAATGTTAATATTAGGCACAATTTTATTTTTAAAGTCCTTTCTACGAGTATTTTCCCTGGCTCCTCTATCGTCCTCAGACTCATATTCATAGACATATTTTTTTAAATTAACTAACAATACTAGTACGTATACGACAGCTCTTGTACGCCCTGAAATTTGGCCTTAGTAAAATAATTATTGCTAGCTTTTGCCCGTGTGCTGATCCATTCAGTTTCATTGGTGAAACTCGCCTGAAGCAATACACAGCACAAGTTTGATTAAACTTACTTAAATTATTAATTTATTTGAGATTCAGTATCTGGTTATATTTGTACGTTTATTAGTACTTAACTTAGTAACTCGCTGGGGATTCACTGAATTCGATGCATTAGCTTAAGTGTTTCGGCTAGTTTGTTTTAGTTGAAACAATTTCAAGCCATTAAACGAACCACAATGTAACAGGATTGAATACTCTGTTGCTTATATTTGTTACTATTTGTGATCGATTTTCAATAAATTATAGTTACCTACCTACTCCATAGACACCTGGATGTCCGTGCCGAAAGGTTCTGGAGTGGCGACCGCGTACCGGAAGACGTAGCGTTGGAAGGGCTCCCACAAGGTAAACCGATGACCTTGTGAAGGCTGCAAGAATCCGCTGGATGCAGGAAGCACAGAACCGGTCGAAGTGGCGATGTTTAGGGGAGGCCTTTGTCCACCAGTTGACGTTTTTCGGCTGAAATGATGATGATGATGACTTATGTCTAAAGCTAATTATTTAGCCTGTAATGTCCCACTGCTGATTCAAAGCATCCATCACATGTCATTCGTCTGACCCCAATGTCTTTTTACTAAATGCAATGTTATAATCATTTATTACTTTCCATATTGTAACACATTGCATTCAGTCACAAACCAAGAAAACATTAATAAAGGACAAATAAAAATCTCAATTCTCTCAAAGCAGACCCGCAACCAAAACCATGTAATACACTTATACATGTACATATATGCAGTGAGGAATGTATGTTTGGAAATAATTCAAAGTTCACTGTAGCGAGAGACGCTGCAAGCCGCACTGGCTCGTGCTAAGAAGCCATGAATCCCAACACTTACCTTGCCGATATACAGAGAATGGAAACGAAACTTAGAATAAAGTTTAACGAAAAAAATAGTTGGTGAAAAAACCCAGAAGCTCTTATTAATCAATCAGAAACAATTCAATTACGATGACTAAAATAACATTCCTAAAAAATCTTAACTAATAAGTTTTAGTACACGTAAATAGATCTGCTCTGGACCTTGATATAGCCTGATGGAAATCATGTGTGTCAAGAATTTGTTACGAAAATTTTTGTAGGTACCATGTGATTTAGAATGTCTACAATTCAACCTTCAAAGCCCTCAATTTTACACTCGAAAAAATCGAGCATAACTCGGTAAATCTCTAAGAGACTCGTAAATAAAGTAAACTCCTTCACAAGATCCAAAATTGAATCTCAAGTAAGTACAGAACTACTAACAAGTCACTTTATATTAAACCGCTTGCAATCCCTGCATTCTGCACGCCGGTGATTACCTTAGTTATCCCCGAGCATCGAGCTAAGTGCAGCATTAATACGCTGTTACCTACCACAGGTAATGTGCTGATGCATTATTGTTGAGGAAAAGAGATTTCAAGTATTTTCTTGTAGAGGGAAGTGATAGTTCCATAGGTATTTGCTTTCAAGTCCAGAGGGAACTCTTAAATCAGGTCAATTTAAGATGAAAAGTTAGGTGCTAACTGTTAACTATCACCTTAACTTACCATGCACATCATCCAACCCCACCCTTAGGCCATATGCAACCAGTTTTCGTCATGTAGTTTTCCTTCACACCATTAGACAGTGATGGACTTAAATTGCCAATCGGTAGCAATCAGAAAGCTTGACCATAATTATATTATTCATCTTCTATTTAAAAAAAATACAACCATGATCAATTTATATAAGAAATAAGAAAATCTGCCTATTGATTCTGTAAAAATCTCACCGTGATAACATAGGTGAAGTGAGCGTGAAGTGAACTATCAATGGAGGCAATCCCTAACATCAGGTGGAATGACAGCTCAATTCACAGATGCAGCACTGCAGATGAACGAACTACTTTTTAAAATTCCGATTACTTTCATAAAGGAAAGCTCTAAAAATCACTCATGCAGTGTTGGAGTCGCTTCCTGCACATAATACTCCACGTTTGCATACATTTCGCAGCAGGACAGGATGCGGAGGCATTTCGCACGGAAACATTGAATAATTTTATGCTAAGAACTTGGCCAAATGAATTCCTAACCGCTGAAGGTATAACGTCGTAACCGTCGGTATGTTTAATTTACTCTTGGGGTTTTTTTTTGTTTTAAAATATAATTAAGCCTAAGCTGAGTATACACTCCAACAAAGCTATTTACAACCGCACGATACGCTACCGAAGAGGTTCTTTTAGGAAAAAACGCTACAAAATGGTAACTTTTATGATAGAAAATGTTCAAGTGAATTTGGATGTTTGTTAGTCAATACCGGGAATACGTTCCCGTGGGAGAATTTTTCGAAATTATGTCATTTTCCACTGAAAAACAAAGACTATTTTTCTTTGTTCTGATTCGACCCTCACTCCATTACCAATTTTTTTTTTGTGGTTTGTTTGAAGACACAAAAGCGAGACTGATCTAACAAAGTAGCACCTATGTTATTGTTTTAAGGTTGATTACTTATTTAGGAGGTAATTAATTAATACTTGTGACTTTCTGCTTGTGATTGCGTAGCCTAGCGACACAGTGTAGGTTATGTGTAAACTTATCGGTGTCGTTCAATTTTATGATAAACAGGAAAATAAAATATATTTAAAAAACATAGTGAATTCTCTGAAATTAATATTATAATGAGGTGAACTTGTTTCGCCATAGCTTTGTAGGAGGTAATCTGGAATTACTGGCGATCTATTCAGTAAAAATCTCACCTTGAAATCTTGGGTGAAGTGAGCTGTCATTCCTCCTGCTGCTAGGGATTGATACTATTGACAGTTCACTTTAAGCTCACTTCACATAAGTTTTCGCGGTGAGATTTTTACAGAATAGACCAGCTGATCTGCGGGGTAATTGCAACAGTTGGAATCGCTTTCAACTATATTCATTGCGTTATTTACGTTGCCGAGCAGACAAATTTTTCGAACATATGAAGCGATGGATTAGCAATATCTTTCAAAATGATTCAGATTGTGATTGATAGTATGTTATTATTAGGTATGTTGTTATTATTTATTATTATTATTGTTGTTATTAGGGTGCTGATATTCATGAGAAGAATATGGAGTTACAATCTATCAGTTGGTAAAGAGCGGTCAGGGAAATTTATAAACAAATTGACGTCGGGTGTAAAGCTTAACAATTTATTTCTCTAACTTTACTGACGTGAAATTGAATTTTGTTTCATGGTGGAATAACGGGTGGTGCAAAGTGCTATTTACCAACATCCACGCGTACGAACTCGCAGGCAGAAGTCGTTGAGAAATATTAAAACACGCCAAATATACAAATACTTTAAAATGTTTCGAAATTCTATAGTGAAACAAACTCACAACATACTTGAAAACGGCTTTCTACTTTATTGACTCTTGTGTCAAACACGTCATATTGAAATATTTGTCTACCCTATTATTTCTACCTTCAGCTGTGGGTTTATTTTGGCTGAAATGATGATGAGGATACTTATGGAAACATCTTGTAGTAAACCTATGGAAAACGCTCCGAAAAATCTTTCTAACTCCAGAAAAAAAAATTCAGACATTGGAAAATTTTGTAAGAAAATGAAGAATTCAGCAGCAAAACGAACCAGGAAAGCATGTAAAGGTATAAGACATTATTATACAGCAGGCGACAGTGTTGCTAAGTGGCCGTCACTGGCCTACAGACACCCCTACAATATATCAAGATAAACAAATATCAACTTTATTTCAATGACAATTAAGTTGATTTCAGAGTTACAAGCACTATAACTTAACTTTATTGTGTAGGAATTAAAGTTATTTTTTCCATTAATTCATATTTGTTCACACAATCAGTAGGTATAATCAATTTAATAAAATAATAAACAATGTTTTATACATGTCGGCGGCGTCACCGTCGACATTTCTCTAAGCTATAAAAAAACACGTGCTCCGATCACGCCATCGACAAGTACGTCACAGAACTTCTCCCACCGCCCCGCTGCTCGACTTGTTTTGCTATCAGTATAAAGGAGCGAGCGGCGAAGCGGAAGGGGAGACTTGACCATTGGACATCGTATGGACAACATGTGCTCAGAAACTGTCTCGCGTTACGTATCTGATTGTGTCATGTACCTACAGTGTGTGATTATATTGTTTGTGAAATTATAATCTGATTTGAAATGGCAAACCGTTTTTCTATTGCGCAGTAACCAACACTACCCACAGTTAGCCCACAGTACTTAAAATATGTCTGATAATAACTAGACACACATGTCCTCACCCGACATACATAATAGTAAAATAAAAATTCAGTGTATGTATTGTGATTATAAACATAATAATTCTACTTACTTGTTTGGTGGTGTGCATCAATTCCGGGACTTGTTTTATAGGTAGCTAAATAAAGGAACGGAAATTAGGAATTCATTTTTGTTTTCGTTTATTATAATTATACTTATTGCATTCTTATAAAGTTGTGGGAAAAACGACTAAGTAGTATTATAAGTTTTTTTTTTGGGTTTTATTTGTATGCATGGTTTTAACATGCAACCTTTTCGAATAGTTAGAAGTTAAGGGCATAAATGATTATGAGATAAGCCCTATAAATTAGGAATTAAGAATAGAAGAAAAATAATAGAGAGTCAGCCGGCAAGATGATAGAGATTCCATGACATAACATATAAAGCTATAAGTCTAAATAAGTGTTTTATTGAAGTACCTCTCAACAAATGGGGTTAACATGCCCGGGTGCTAACAGTACAGGCCTACGATTTTTCCAACGCCAGATAATTTTATCCGAGGAATAGATTTGAATTTTTGACAGTTTTTCAATACAAAATCAACTATTAAATTAAAAGAATATAATTTATCTTATTCTGTTTCTAAATGAAAGACTTCATTAACAACACCTTCGTGGACTTACTAATAGTAACGTAAACATATACCTAAGATTTAAAACAAAATTCGAATGATTAAGTTAAAATAAATAATAATTCACTAAGGGATGATTTTTCAATAGTCAGATAACTTTTATCTCATGAATAAATATTGTGGTTTAATAGCTTTTGGGATCGGGATAAAAAGTATCCTATGTGTTATTGTGATGTATAAGCTATATTACTGTGCAGTTTCATCAAAATCCGTTCAGTAGTTTTTGCGTGAAAGAGTAACAAACATCCATCCATCCATCCTCACAAACTTTCGCATTTATAATATTAGTAGGATAGGATAGTAGGAAGTAGGATATGTCAAACTGTCATAATTATTCTTCTTAAAAAGTTATCTGACTATTTAAAAATTTGCCCTTAAGTAGTAATAACATTTTCATCAAAGAACCAAAAATTAATCGTCTACTTAGAATTTGAGTAATAAGGTTTCTTAGTAAATTGTATTCGTTAAAATATTCTTGATTGAACAGTTTCATCAACTGTGCTGAATTTATGCTTAATAGGTATTAGGAGTATTTCAAAATGGCATTGCTAATTATGAATTGCTCAACTCAAGATTATAAATACCAAGAGTGTATTATACCTATATTCAAACAGAGATTTTAGAAAATACAAATCTCATCATTTACCGAATTATTTTTAATTGAATACTTGCTAAGACATTTTTGAGAAAAGTATTATTTAACAAATCAAAAACGCTCTCTCAGCTCGCCAGTAGAACGGCGCGTAGGTACGTATTCCACGCGCGCCTCAAAGAGATGTCAGCAATAAGGAAGGGGCCCTCGAGGACCGTAGCCTGCCGGGGCAGCGGGATTGTCCGAAAGGGTTACCGCTACCCCGGAACAGAAAGGGCTAAGGAAGGAACACGGGTGGGGTTTAGTCAGTAAGAGTCTGACACTCCCTTCTGCTCCACCCAGAGCGGGAGGGGTCATGTGATGATTTCTGATCCTCTAAAAAAAAAACCTCGCCTTTAGAGGGTGTCATGGACATTGACGCGGAAACTTTACCTACCTATGATATTAGCACATGATTCTAGAGCATTATACAGTAGAACTTGTCCTTCTGGACTAGACAACTATGTTGAATTTGCAAAATGTTGAATCTCAAAACGATCAATTGAACATTGTGGGTCCAGAAAATTCAACATTTTACGAATTCAAAATTTTGGGATTCAACATTTTGCAATTTCAACATTTTAGTCCAGAAGGACAAGTTTAGGACAAACTCCTAATGAAAATTATCTTGAATTCCAGATATAAGCGTGGACAAAGCGACCGGAGTATTAAAGTCACCGCTAGCGGCGTTCTGTAGTTTCTAGCTACCTCCTTGCAATGCTAATAAGTACCACTACCATCCAACACCAATAATCTGTGCAGCCCTTCTCCTCACCGCATGAAGTCAATCTTAAGCAACACATGCTCGAACTGGCTCGAGAATTAATTAACTGCTACATCTATTAGGTTGTCATACTCCTTGACGGCAGTTATCTCAATGATGCGAATGTCAGTAATTGGTCGAAGGCACAGAATAGATAGGAGACAGAAGGCCGGCTCCATACAACGATTGAAAACAGGCGCACCCATAAATAGAAACGTACGTAAAGCGATCTCAAGCGAATGTCAGCCGCGAGTACGCTTCCACGTATGTAAGTAGACTCGTGTCTATGTGCGCGTGCGTTTTTGCTTGTTGTATTGAGCTGAGCTTCTGTACATATCTATTTTGTCTTGAAGGATGCCTTAGAAACGCACCAATTAAGGTTTCGGAATAATCGCGTTTTTTCTTTGGGGAAAGATGGGGAATATTGAGACGCATTTTTTTTGTATTAAAATCCTTCTTGAGCAATTGTGGTGATTTTCTGTATAAGAAAAGACCTTTGCCACTTTGCGACACCTTAACTAAAAATTATTCAATTTTGTTAGCTTTTTATTTTGTAAAATCGGCAACCCCTGTTGAAATACCGTTTAGGTTGGTATAAATAAACCACTTCTTAATAGACTGTCAGTTACTCTTATAGCTTCCCAAGAACTGGAAACAATGGCCTCACAAAGAATTTCCTGAGACAAAATCCGATCTTATTATACATGTTAGAAACAGACGAGGCGTTCCATTATTTCTCCGCCATTTAATTGAAGATTCCACGTTGACATTGACAGACTGACATTTAATCTGTAGTAGAAGTTATTAGTTATGTCAGGCGCAGATCAATGGCTACATGATAGTCGCTTTCAAGAAAATTATGTCACTCGATCTTGAAGAGTTGATCCTTGAATGGATAAAGGTCTTTTCGTTTAATTTAACCTAAGCATATAATTTTTAGCCCTATAAATTGTATATTTTGTCTATTTTTTTTCACATTTACAAATAAAAACTTGATATATCGTATTTATTGCCGAGTAGGCACTGCCAATTTAAGGCTCCTACAAGCAGGCGCGACACGAGACGCGAATCGCACGCGACTCAAAGGCACCGCTCGCGATTCGCGTCGCGTGTCGCGCCTGTTTGAAGGAGCCTTTATTCTTTAAGAATCTCACCCTGTGAAGTGAAGTGAGCTGTTCATAGTGTCAATAGCATCAGGTGGAAATACAGCTCACTTCAAGTTCTCTTCACCTAAGTTTTGATGGTGAGATTTTTACAGAAAAGACCGGCTGTACACATACGTACCAGCAAAACAAACCAAAATCATAACCCCATACGTCACAACGCAACGTTAACAAATACATTATGTTCTCAGCGCGCCGCACAAAAATATATCACAGGAAACAAACTCGCGAGTCCCGTAACGAAGACTTACACAGATTATGTACTGTAAAAACGTCGTAACTTATAATTAAGGAAAACTGGAATTTGCATTCAGCTTGAAAATTGAACAATACTAAAATTATAGTGACGCATTAATCGGGCTTATGCATATTGTAATTCTAGAGAATTTTATCACGACGCGCGTATTCGCGCTGCAAACGTAACAAGTGCTGTTTTTTAAGGCAGAAAACGCGCCGTCGATGCACGTATAGAAACGCTGTGCGTATAAGCCACACGTCAGTCACATTCAGATGACCGTCATTACAAAAATTATTTCTAACTATTTAACATCTCGTCGAGATTCCTCGAACGGGAATGCTGCTGTGTTTAATATAACAACATTTCACCAGTTAGTTCCACTCTCATCTCACTGCAAGCCTTTTGACCTTAATCGAACATAATACCAACTCCAGGCTGCTATGGAGAATTTTTCTAATGCTTAAACCCAATAACGCTTTCTCCACTCCGAGGAAAGCCCAGGATTGCACGCCGCTAGACCAACAATGCAAAAAAAATAAGCAAAATGAAGAGCAGTGAACAGTAAAACCTCTGTAAGTTTTAATAAACTCACAATGGAACAAGTTTGCACTCAGCCGAAGACATGTCATTTAGAACGTGGTTATTTTCTCGACAACTTCTTTGTAACTAGTTTAACACTTGTTTTGCAACACAAACTGTTTTGATGGGTAAGCAGAAGAGGTGGTAATTTTATTTGGCGACATATTTTGAGCATTGTACTGAGAGCTCTATAAGAAGATTTAATTCCATGAAAGGGACTGTAAAATTATATGGTTTCCAGGTTTTCAGTTTTACGGGCAAAAAACTCCATAGTCCATACATTTTCTCTCGCAAAATGGAGTCCTAATGACGACTGAAGTGACGCAAAAAACAAAACGGAATAACATCATCGCATTTGTATTCCCCAAAGGGGCTTGTGGCTAAGTAATAGCAGCCGCACGGATCAATCGATCAGGTTAAGCTACGCTTGCCGCGGTTTGTCCATGGATGGGTGACCATCTCAACATACCGAGACCCCTCCATGCCCCGGAAAGCACATTAAGCCGTTGATCTTTGACAGTCGTTACGGGTCGGCAGAAGCCCGAAAGTCTGACAACCAGTCTTACCAAGACGTATCGTAATACTCAGTAACTAAATTATGGAGGTCAGATAGGCAGACGCTCCATGTAAAATACTGGTATTCAGCTGCATCCGGCTAGACTGGAAGCCGACCTCAACATAAATGGGAACGGGCTAGGCAAATGATGATGATTAATATTAAACTAATCTAATATATAAAATTCTCGTGTCACAGTGTTAGTTACCATACTCCTCCGAAACGGCTGGACCGATTTGTATGAAATGTTGTGTGCATATCGGGTAGGTCTGAGAATCAGCTACTATTTTTTTTTTTTTTGCAAAACGACGTTTGCGGGGTCAGGTAGTGAAATATAATAAAGGAATCTCCATGTTTTGGCAAGTCTTAAAACCGTATGAAACAGAGGTGATTTGCTAGTTAAATATAATGTTAAAAGTTTTTGAGTATACCTCTGTTAGTGCAATTCTCTCCCATGTTCCCTAATCGTCCGTCAGTCACTGCTCTAACCGCTTCGTGTTTGACGTTCGACGACGCGCCGATAGAGGCGCCTGCCAGTAAATCCGATGTCATTTGCATCGTGTCACCTTCGATACTAGGATGCTATGTTGTTGAAGATATAAATTGAGTATTGTTGATAGCTTGACACGGGTATTCTGTCCGTCATAACATGCAACATGATGATTATATGGCGGTGATACGAGTACATTACTGAAATAATCAATAAGCTTGGTCTTTCGGCCTTTTGTTTTATTTGCAAAATAAAGTTCATAAACTCATAGTACAGGTAAATAGATCTGCTCTGGACCTTGATATAGCCTGATGGAAATCATGTGTGTCAAGAATTTGTTACGAAAATTTTTGTAGGTACCATGTGATTTAGAATGTCTACAATTCAACCTTCAAAGCCCTCAATTTTACACTCGAAAAAATCGAGCATAACTCGGTAAATCTCTAAGAGACTCGTAATTAAAGTAAACTCCTTCACAAGATCCAAAATTGAATCTCAAGTAAGTACAGAACTACTAACAAGTCACTTTATATTAAACCGCTTGCAATCCCTGCATTCTGCACGCCGGTGATTACCTTAGTTATCCCCGAGCATCGAGCTAAGTGCAGCATTAATACGCTGTTACCTGCCACAGGTAATGTGCTGATGCATTATTGTTGAGGAAAAGAGATTTCAAGTATTTTCTTGTAGAGGGAAGTGATAGTTCCTTAGGTATTTGCTTTCAAGTCCAGAGGGAACTCTTAAATCAGGTCAATTTAAGATGAAAAGTTAGGTGCTAACTGTTAACTATCACCTTAACTTACCATGCACATCATCCAACCCCACCCTTAGGCCATATGCAACCAGTTTTCGTCATGTTGTTTTCCTTCACACCATTATACAGTGATGGACTTCAATTTCCAATCGGTAGCAATCAAAAAGCTTGACCATAATTATATTGTTAACCTTCAATTTAAAAAAAATACAACCATGATCAATTTGTTCCCGTTCGAAATAAGAAAATCTGCCTATCGATTCTATAAAAATCTCACCGTGATAACATAGGTGAAGTGAGCGTGAAGTGAACTATCAATGGAGGCAATCCCTAACATCAGGTGGAATGACAGCTCACTTCACCATAGTTTTCACGGTGAGATTTTTGCAGAATAGCACTGCAGATGAACGAACTACTTTTTAAAATTCCGATTACTTTCATAAAGGAAAGCTCTAAAAATCACACATGCAGTGTTGGAGTCGCTTCCTGCACATAATACTCCACGTTTGCATACATTTCGCTGCAGGACAGGATGCGGAGGCATTTCGCACGGAAACATTGAATAATTTTATGCTAAGAACTTGGCCAAATGAATTCCTAACCGCTGAAGGTATAACGTCGTAACCGTCGGTATGTTTAATTTACTCTTGGGGTTTTTTTTTGTTTTAAAATATAATTTAGCCTAAGCTTAGTATAGACTCCAACAAAGCTATTTATAACAGCTCGATACGCTATCGAAAAGGTTCTTTTATGGAAAAACGCTACAAAATGGTAACTTTTATGATAGAAAATGTTCAAGTGAATTTGGATGTTTGTTAGTCAATACCGGGAATACGTTCCCGTGGGAGAATTTTTCAAAATTATATCATTTTCCACTGAAAAACAAAGACTATTTTTCTTTGTTCTGATTCGACCCTCACTCCATTACCAATTTTTTTTGTGTGGTTTGTTTGAAGACACAAAAGCGAGACTGATCTAACAAAGTAGCACCTATTCTATTGTTTTAAGGTTGATTACTTATTTAGGAGGTAATTAATTAATACTTGTGACTTTCTGCTTGTGATTGCGTAGCCTAACGACACAGTGTAGGTTATGTGTAAGCTTGTCGGTGTCGAGCAATTTTATGATAAACAGGAAAATAAAACCTATTTAAAAAACATGGTGAAATGTCTGAAATTAATATTATAATGAGGTAAACTTGTTTCTTCATATGTTTGTAGGAGGTAATCTGGAATTACCGGCAATCTATTCAGTAAAAATCTCACCTTGAAAGCTTGGGTGAAGTGAGCTGTCATTCCTCCTGCTCTGCTAGGGATTGATACTATTGACAGCTCACTTTAAGCTCACTTCACATAAGTTTTCACGGTGAGATTTTTACAGGATAGACCGGCTGATCTGCGGGGTAATTGCGATACACACTAACAGTAGGAATGGCTTTCAACTACATTCATTGCGTTATTTAAGTTGCTGAGCAGACAAATTTTTCGAACATATGAAGCGATGGATTAGCTATCTTTTAAGGATTATACTCAATTTACAATAAGATTAGACATTTAAACAAACCTTTTTTACCGTCTGTTCAATCGATTTTGACTTCTATTCCGTAGGTATAAGGATGGCAATAAAAGCAAAAAAAGTACTTACAATAACAACTGTTTACTGCTTTTAATGCCATCTTTATGCCTACGGAATAAAAGTCAAAATCGATTGAACAGACGGTAAAAAAGATTTCTTTAAATGTGTAGTCTTATTGTAAATGGAGTATAGATATATTTCAAAATGATTCAGATTTAGATTGATAGTATGTTAAACAATTAAGGTGCTGATATTCATGAGAAGAATGGAGTTACAATCTGTCAGTTGGTAAAGAGCGGTCAGGGAAATTAATCGATAAACAAATTGACGTCGGGTGTAAAGCTTAACAATTTATTTCTTTGACTTTACTGTCGTGAATTTGAATTTTGTTTCATGGTGGAATAACGGGTGGTGCAAAGTGCTATTTACCAACATCCACGCGAACGAACTCGCGGGCAGAAGTCGTTGAGAAATATTAAAATACGCCAAATATACAAATACTTTAAAATGTTTCGAAATATAGTGAAACAAACTCACAACATACTTGAAAACGGCTTTCTACTTTATTGACTCTTGTGTCAAGAAGCTTATAGATAAAAATGGAGGCAACACTCTAAATACCTAAGTGAAACCGACTGTGGGCTGATGCTCTCTTTCTAAATACGCACCTAAGAACGAGACAGTGATATATGTTTTCTTTGTCTTATGTATGTATTCAGAAAGAGAGCGACAGCCTACAGTCGGTTTCACTTAGGTGTTCAGAGTGTTGCCTCCACTTTTATCTTGATACTTCTTGTCTTGTGTCAAACACGTCATATTGAAATATTTGTCTACCCTTTTATTTCTACCTTCAGCTGTGGATTTATTTTGGCTGACATGATGATGAGGATACTTATGGAAACATCTTGTAGTAAACCTATGGAAAACGCTCTGAAAAATCTTTCAAACTCCAGAAAAAAAAATTCAGACATTGGAAAAATTTGTAAGAAAATGAAGAATTCAGCAGTAAAATGTACTAGGAAAGCATGTAAAGGTATAAGACATTATTATACAGCAGGCGACAGTGTTGCTAAGTGGCCGTCACTGGCCTACAGACACCCCTACAATATATCAAGATAAACAAATATCAACTTTATTTCAATGACTATTAAGTTGATTTCAGAGTTACAAGCACTATAACTTAACTTTATTGTGTAGGAATTAAAGTTATTTTTTCCATTAGTTCATATTTGTTTACACAATCAGTAGATATAATCAATTTAATAAAATAATAAACAATGTTTTATACATGTCGGCGGCGTCACCGTCGACATTTCTCTAAGCTATAAAAAAACACGTGCTCCGATCACGCCATCGACAAGTACGTCACAGAACTTCTCCCACCGCCCCGCTGCTCGACTTGTTTTGCTATCAGTATAAAGGAGCGAGCGGCGAAGCGAAAGGGGAGACTTGACCATTGGACATCGTATGGACAACATGTGCTCAGAAACTGTCTCGCGTTACGTATCTGATTGTGTCATGTACCTACAGTGTGTGATTTGCTAGTGTGATTATATTCTTTGTGAAATTATAATCTGATTTGAAATGGCAAACCGTTTTTCTATTGCGCAGTAACCAACACTACCCACAGTTAGCCCACAGTACTTAAAATATGTCTGATAATAACTAGACACACATGTCCTCACCCGACATACATAATAGTAAAATAAAAATTCAGTGTATGTATTGTGATTATAAACATAATAATTCTACTTACTTATTTGGTGGTATGCATCAATTCCGGGACTTGTTTTATAGGTAGCTAAATAAAGGAGAATTGATTTTTTGTTTTTGTTTATTATAATTATACTTATTGCATTCTCATAAAGTTGTGAGAAAAACGACTAAGTAGTATTATAAGTTTTTGTTAGGGTTTTATTTGTATGCATGGTTTTAACATGCAACCTTTTCGAATAGTTAGAAGTTAAGGGCATAAATGATTATGAGATAAGCCCTATAAATTAGGAATTAAGAATAGAAGAAAAATAATAGAGAGTCAGCTGGCAAGATGATAGAGATTCCATGACATAACATATAAAGCTATAAGTCTAAATAAGTGTTTTATAGAAGTACCTCTCAACAAATGGGGTTAACATGCCCGGGTGCTAACAGTACAGGCCTACGATTTTTCCAACGCCAGATAATTTTATCCGAGGAATAGATTTGAATTTTTGACAGTTTTTCAATACAAAATCAACTATTAAATTAAAAGAATATAATTTATCTTATTCTGTTTCTAAATGAAAGACTTCATTAACAGCACCTTCGTGGACTTACTAATAGTAACGTAAACATATACCTAAGATTTAAAACAAAATTCGAATGATTAAGTTAAAATAAATAATAATTCACTAAGGGATGATTTTTCAATATCAGATAACTTTTATCTCATGAATAAATATTGTGGTCTAATAGCTTTTGTATAGAAAACTAGCTGCGCCCCGCGGTTTCACCCGCGTAAGTTTTGATCCCGTGGAAATATAGGGATAAAGAGTATCCTATGTGTTATTGTGATGTATAAACTATATTACTGTAAAGTTTCATCAAAATCCGTTCAGTAGTTTTTGCGTGAAAGAGTAACAAACATCCATCCATCCATCCTCACAAACTTTCGCATTTATAATATTAGTAGGATTAGTAGGATAGGATAGTAGGAAGTAGGATATGTCAAACTGTCATAAATATTCTTCTTAAAAAGTTATCTGACTATTTAAAAATTTGCCCTTAAGTAGTAATAACATTTTCATCAAAGAACCAAAAATTAATCGTCTACTTAGAATTTGAGTAATAAGGTTTCTTAGTAAATTGTATTCGTTAAAATATTCTTGATTGAACAGTTTCATCAACTGTGCTGAATTTATGCTTAATAGGTATTAGGAGTATTTCAAAATGGCATTGCTAATTAAGAATTGCTCAACTCAAGATTATAAATAACAAGAGTGTATTATACCTATATTCAAACACAGAGATTTTAGAAAATATAAATCTCATCATTTACCGAATTATTTTTAATTGAATACTTGCTAAGACATTTTTGAGAAAAGTATTATTTAATAAATCAAAAACGCTCTCTCAGCTCGCCTGTAGAACGGCGCGTACGTATTCCACGCGCGCCTCAAAGAGATGTCAGCAATAAGGAAGGGGCCCGTAAGGGCGTTGCCCACCGGGGCAGCGGGATTGTCCGAAAGGGTTACCGCTACCCCGGAACATAAAGGGCTAAGGAAGAAACACGGGTGGGTTTTAGTCAGTAAGAGTCTGACACTCCCTTCTGCTTCACCCAGAGCGGGAGGGGTCATGTGATGATTTCTGATCCTCAAAAAAAAAAACCTCGCCTTTAGAGGGTGTCATGGACATTGACGCGGAAACTTTACCTACCTATGATATTAGCACATGATTCTAGAGCATTATACAGTAGAACTTGTCCTTCTGGACTAGACAACTATGTTGAATTTGCAAAATGTTGAATCTCAAAACGATCAATTGAACATTGTGGGTCCAGAAAATTCAACATTTTACGGATTCAAAATTTTGGGATTCAACATTTTGCAATTTCAACATTTTAGTCCAGAAGGACAAGTTTAGGACAAACTCCTAATGAAAATTATCTTGAGTTCCAGATATAAGCGTGGACAAAGCGACCGGAGTATTAAAGTCACCGCTAGCGGCGTTCTGTAGTTTCTAGCTACCTCCTTGCAATGCTAATAAGTACCACTACCATCCAACACCAATAATCTGTGCAGCCCTTCTCCTCACCGCATGAAGTCAATCTTAAGCAACACATGCTCGAACTGGCTCGAGAATTAATTAACTGCTACATCTATTAGGTTGTCATACTCCTTGACGGCAGTTATCTCAATGATGCGAATGTCAGTAATTGGTCGAAGGCACAGAATAGATAGGAGACAGAAGGCCGGCTCCATACAACGATTGAAAACAGGCGCACCCATAAATAGAAACGTACGTAAAGCGATCTCAAGCGAATGTCAGCCGCGAGTACGCTTCCACGTATGTAAGTAGACTCGTGTCTATGTGCGCGTGCGTTTTTGCTTGTTGTATTGAGCTGAGCTTCTGTACATATCTATTTTGTCTTAAGGATGCCTTAGAAACGCACCAATTAAGGTTTCGGAATAATCGCGTTTTTTCTTTGGGGAAAGATGGGGAATATTGAGACGCATTTTTTTTGTATTAAAATCCTTCTTGAGCAATTGTGGTGATTTTCTGTATAAGAAAAGACCTTTGCCACTTTGCGACACCTTAACTAAAAATTATTCAATTTTGTTAGCTTTTTATTTTGTAAAATCGGCAACCCCTGTTGAAATACCGTTTAGGTTGGTATAAATAAACCACTTCTTAATAGACTGTCAGTTACTCTTATAGCTTCCCAAGAACTGGAAACAATGGCCTCACAAAGAATTTCCTGAGACAAAATCCGATCTTATTATACATGTTAGAAACAGACGAGGCGTTCCATTATTTCTCCGCCATTTAATTGAAGATTCCACGTTGACATTGACAGACTGACATTTAATCTGTAGTAGAAGTTATTAGTTATGTCAGGCGCAGATCAATGGCTACATGATAGTCGCTTTCAAGAAAATTATGTCACTCGATCTTGAAGAGTTGATCCTTGAATGGATAAAGGTCTTTTCGTTTAATTTAACCTAAGCATATAATTTTTAGCCCTATAAATTGTATATTTTGTCTATTTTTTTTCACATTTACAAATAAAAACTCGATATATCGTATTTATTGCCGAGTAGGCACTGCCAATTTAAGGCTCCTACAAGCAGGCGCGACACGAGACGCGAATCGCACGCGACTCAAAGGCACCGCTCGCGATTCGCGTCGCGTGTCGCGCCTGTTTGAAGGAGCCTTTATTCTTTAAGAATCTCACCCTGTGAAGTGAAGTGAGCTGTTCATAGTGTCAATAGCATCAGGTGGAAATACAGCTCACTTCAAGTTCTCTTCACCTAAGTTTTGATGGTGAGATTTTTACAGGAAAGACCGGCTGTACACATACGTACCAGCAAAACAAACCAAAATCATAACCCCATACGTCACAACGCAACGTTAACAAATACATTATGTTCTCAGCGCGCCGCACAAAAATATATCACAGGAAACAAACTCGCGAGTCCCGTAACGAAGACTTACACAGATTATGTACTGTAAAAACGTCGTAACTTATAATAAGGAAAACTGGAATTTGCATTCAGCTTGAAATGTTTCAACGAGATCTCTGGAAAATTGAACAATACTAAAATTACAGTTTTTAGTAATTTACAATTACGCATTAATCGGGCTTATGCATATTGTAATTCTAGAGAATTTTATCACGACGCGCGTATTCGCGCTGCAAACGTAACAAGTGCTGTTTTTTAAGGTAGAAAACGCGCCGTCGATGCACGTATAGAAACGCTGTGCGTATAAGCCACACGTCAGTCACATTCAGATGACCGTCATTACAAAAATCATTCTTAACTATTTAACATCTCGTCGAGATTCCTCGAACGGGAATGCTGCTGTGTTTATATATCAACATTTCACCAGTTAGTTCCACTCTCATCTCACTGCAAGCCTTTTGACCTTAATCGAACATAATACCAACTCCAGGCTGCTATGGAGAATTTTCTAATGCTTAAACCCAATAACGCTTTCTCCACTCCGAGGAAAGCCCAGGATTGCACGCCGCTAAACCAACAATGCAAAAAAAATAAGCAAAATGAAGAGCAGTGAACAGTAAAACCTCTGTAAGTTTTAATAAACTCACAATGGAACAAGTTTGCACTCAGCCGAAGACATGTCATTTAGAACGTGGTTATTTTCTCGACAACTTCTTTGTAACTAGTTTAACACTCGTTTTGCAACACAAACTGTTTTGATGGGTAAGCAGAAGAGGTGGTATTTTTATTTGGCGGCATAGTTTTAGCATTGTACTGTGGGCTCTATAAGAAGATTTTAATCCATGAAAGAGAATGTAAAATTATATGGTTTCTAGGTTTTCAGTTGTAAGGGCAAAAAACTCCATAGTCCATACACTCTCTCTCTCAAAAATGGAGTCCTAATGACGACTGAAGTGACGCAAAAAAACAAAACGGAATAACAACATCGCATTTTTATTCCCCAAAGGGACTTGTGGCTAAGTAATAACTCAGCTGCGCTTGCTGCGGTTGGTCCGTGGATGGGTGACCATCTCAACATACCGAGACCCTCCATGCCCCGGAAAGCACATTAAGCCGTTGGTCCCGGCTGTCATTTGTGGATCTTTGGCAGTCGTTACGGGTCGTCAGAAGCCCGAAAGTCTGACAACCAGTCTCGTATTACCCAGTAACTGAGTTATGGAGGTCAGACAGGCAGACGCTCCATGTAAAATACTGGTATTCAGCTGCATCCGGCTAGACTGGAAGCCGACCTCAACATAAATGGGAACGGGCTAGGCAAATGATGATGATTAATATTAAACTAATCTAATATATAAAATTCTCGTGTCACAGTGTTAGTTACCTCCTCCGAAACGGCTGGACCGATTTGTACGAAAATTTTGTGTGCATATCGGGTAGGTCTGAGAATCAGCTACTATCTATTTTATTTTTTTTGCAAAACGACGTTTGCGGGGTCAGCTAGTGAAACATAATAAAGGAATCTCCATGTTTTGGCAAGTCGTAAAACCGTATGAAACAGAGGTGATTTGCTAGTTAAATATAATGTTAAAAGTTTTTGAGTATACCTCTGTTAGTGCAATTCTCTCCCATGTTCCCTAATCGTCCGTCAGTCACTGCTCTAACCGCTTCGTGTTTGACGTTCGACGACGCGCCGATAGAGGCGCCTGCCAGGAAATCCAATGTCATTTGCATCGTGTCACCTTCGATACTAGGATGCTATGTTGTTGAAGATATAAATTGAGTATTGTTGATAGCTTGACACGGGTATTCTGTCCGTTATAACATACAACATGATGATTATACGGCGGTGATACGAGTATATTACTGAAATAATCAATAAGCTTGGTCTTTTGGCCTTTTGCTTTATTTGCAAAATAAAGTTGATAAACTCATTGTCTCTGAGACTTCTTATAAAACACATTTAATAAGTCCGTTTTGTTTTGTATTAGGGCCCACTTGCACCAAAAAACACTTAATGCTCTTAGCGCTAGTAAACATCGTTCTGTCAATCGTTTGAAGATGATCTGTCTTAAGCCTCTGGACAGAGTGAAATTTTAAGAACGTTTAGCGTTTAAATAAGTCACTTATTTATGCTTCAGTAAGATAACCGCCTGATATGTATAATATTACCAGTTAAAAAAACACACAAAAAATTAAAGGTAAAATCTTCAACAAACATAAGCAATAGACCGCGTATTGTTTTATTTTATTTTTTTATTGTTGTACAAGAAGAAAGACTTGATCGTTCTATGAATCGTTTACTTATATATTCTGGTTGCCTTAATATTTTTGTCTTTTAGTTGAAATTACATAAAAAATATGTAATTAAGAAATTGATAAGTCACATTGCTCCTTTTCAGGTTTGAAAAGCTTTTCGAAAAGCTCTTTACTAACCACGACGTATTTGTGAATAAAATGTATAAAGTCTAACTAGTGAATAAAAAATTATCCTCCATACCACAACATTGCACACCAACAAGTAATGAAAGAAAAATATTTGCCTTAAGACACCGGTAGAAAGAACTCAGGAAGTTAGTTCGCCAGGGAATATTTTATACAAGGCTAAAATGTATTTAGAAGTGGATAAGATGAGCTTTCTTAAGTGTATGAAAAGCTATTGTGTTCTCTCTAAGGCTATTTTGGGCTATAAGGTTCTAGGGGCCGTTTATATTTGTAGGTACTAGTTGTAAAAGATTTTGGATTAGCGTACGGTGAACATAAAGATAAAATCCAGTTTTTCGTTTTATTGGTAGTGGGTAAGAAATTGTTTTCCGCAATAACGCCAAAACCAATGGAAAAATATAGTATCACGATTCAACCTTACAATTTTAAAAATAATAAATATTTTAGGTTGGTTATTTTATAAAAAAAATAACTAGCTGACCCCGCAAACGTCGTTTTGCAAAAAAAAATAGATAGTAGCCAATTCTAAGACCTACCCGATATACACACAAAATTTCATACAAATCGGTCCAGCCGTTTTGGAGGAGTATGGTAACTAACACTGTGACACGAGAATTTTATTAGATATTTATTTACACACATATTATAATATATTTATTTAGCCCAAACTACTCAGTTTTCCTACTTGAAGTAACTTATATAAAATAAATAAATAAAACTTTATTGACATAAAAATATTACAAGCAACATGTGAAGCCCCTGACTCCTGTGCTAGGCGAATCTGTGTTACAGGAATCAGTGTCCTCCGCCTTACATCAAAACACATTACAATTTTAAATCATGATGAAGCATCTTAAAAATTATGAAGTTTGCTTGAATCTTTGGATCAAAAAGTAAACTATTTGATGTATAATATACAAGACACCCACACTACTAACACACACCTTTTTACTGTACCCCTCTGCTCGTCCTTTCAGAACCAAGGAAGACGCACAGATTATTAATACCCAACGGCGGCGGCGCGTGAGTCGTTGCCCGGAATGTTACCACTTCATAATTAAAACAGTGTGACTCTTCATAATGTGCAAATAATAATATCGAAATGAGTGAAACTAAGCTTAATTTTATCTACGGAAAAAATATTTTAAAAATTCCAAAAAAAAAGGGTCTCTATCTGCTAAGTATTGTACGTAGCCGAGTGCAAGGCCTTTCTATAACAATTGATAGGAAATGTTGTGATTGTGTTATAAACATGTTATTTTTACATTCGGAAAGCTGATACGATGGAAAATAATTTAAAGTAAGAAAAATAATGGGCTTTTATTGAGAAATTTTACAATGACATATTGTAAAAATTGAATAAAAATTTTCTGATTTTTGTTAAAAATAACACCCTCAATTGAGGGCAATTTTTTCTTTAGTTTTTATTTTATGAGGACGCGCTGTTATTTCCAGTCATTACTGAGTTTCTTTCATTGTGACAGATTGTTTAGTTTAAAAGTTATACTGATTTATTTACACAGGGGTCACAGCAGCAAACAAGAATTTAAAAAATACATTTAAAAAAACCTTCGGTAAAATTAAGCTTAATTCATTTCGATATGTGCACATTATGAAGACACACTGTATTTCATCTTTATACCATCTTTTTGTAATGTATGTATATTTATTTAATTTCTTATTTTGATTGTTGTTTTTTATTTATATGTAATCGTGTAGGTACTATACTGGTTGACGTCATCACGTCAACGCTGGCTGTCGCTGAAAACGAACGCCGGCGCTCTGTCTCATATAGGGTCTTAGCATTATGCTGAGCGATGGCCGTTTTGCGTGGATGTGACGCATGTTTTCTCCGAACATGTATTTTTTTTTGTTTGTGTTTTTTGATGCGTCACGCTTGCCGCAAACAAGAATTATACAGATAAAAGTGGAGCCAACACTCTGAACAACTAAGTGAAACCGACTGTGGGCTGTCGCTCTCTTTCTGAATCCATACATAAGACAAAGAAAACATATATCACTGTCTCGTTCTTAAGTGCGTATTTAGAAAGAGAGCGTTAGCCCACAGTCGGTTTCAGTTAGGTATTTAGAGTGTTGGCTCCATTTTTATCTACAAGCTACTTAGGCGCAAACAAACGTATTTTCTTTCTTTTTTCTTTCTATTCGAGAAGCTTAGGCAGTTATGATTTAAAAATCCTATTAAAAACTTTGATCCCTGATTTATTTAAATCAACACCACATACTGCTCATTCCTTCCTTCATCCCTACATCCAATTGACAAAAGCCAGTTCATCCTCACTATAAGAAACTTTTACGACTTAACAATGATGTTCATAAAGATACAACAGCGAACAGTTGCAGCAATGAAGAGTTGCGAAGAGATTGCGCGGCAATAAAAGCGTTATAACTCAGAGATACTAAGAAAACCAACAATGGACACGTTCCGGCCGCGCCGTGAGAATGGACAAGAAAAAAAATTGAGACCGTTGTTGAAATTAAAGGTTCTGTAGATAGAAAAAGATTATTGTTTATAAAGAGCGAATTGCGGAGAGTTATTATGTAGGGGGCACCCTTCTTCTTCTTAACGTATCGACTATCGATGGCAACAAATTTAAATATTTTTGGGTCAAAATTCAGCTGCGTGAACTCCGCTCACTGACGTAGTCATAAGATCATAAACTGCACAGGTCACAAGATATGCGGCACAGGATGGAAGGTGGGGTACCCTGGTTTATCAGCGTTGCTATTAACAATGCTAGCTTGCTTGTCCATTTACGAAGAAGAAGCTATTTACTCGTAAACCTCCATGGAAAAAACCTTTTAAACTATGAATACTGAATAGGTATTCCTAATAGCAGCTCTACCCTATTAGCATACAACTGACAAGAACAGCTTCAGTCATTTATTTATTTATTTTAGGATCTCCAACAAAAGATATACACTAAACATTATATTGTTAATGGACGACAAAGTACTTTGTAGGTGCACTCTTTCAATTACAGGAGACCACAACATGCACAACAAAATTAGCAACTAGCTGACAAGTTAAATACCTAATACATACTAAAGGAAAAATTTAGACAAGGGAACATAAAAACACAATAATTTAAAACATAGAATAATAAAATATCTAACATTAACATAAAAAAAAAACACAAAAAGCATGTGGTGGTGGTACTTTACAGACGAGCACCTTCACAAAGAGGACTAATATATGTCCTTGCTTCAACTACACAACACAACTCAGTATAATTCAATTCAATTGATTTCTCAATGGCCACGCGGAACCCTAGAAAACCAGCCATTTCGCCGAGTTTAACTATCTCGTTTAGACTGTATTGTGACTGTCGCCGGCTCCAGCAATTCCCCTTAGTCAATAACTCGCTCCAGCCAAATTTGGCCACTTTTGCTGTAGTAGTTTCTAATAAACATTGCCTACTGAAGTTTCCTGTAGTCGGGGTGCAGAGAAAATATATCCATATTAAACCCAATTCCTTTTTTTTTGTGTAAATACAGCTTGATAACGTAAAATATCATGGACTTTTGTCTTTAATAAAATATAGTTTAAAAAAACACGCTTTAATAGCAAATCGATCTCAGAAAATAACTTTTATATTTATATTTTATTCCACTGTTATAAAAGTATACTAACTCAATATGTTTCAATAATTTTCAAAAATTCTAAAATATAAATAAAGTTATGAAAAGAAAATTAATTTCATTGTAAAAAAGCGTGGGGTGCTCTATATTGATTGTTGTAAATATATAATTAGTAGTTATTTGTAAACATAGAGTTAGTATAGAAATATGATATAAAAAGCACCCTACGCTTTTTTACAATGAAAAATTTAAAATTGGGCAAAATCGAGCCCAAACGAGTCAGTTACATACATACAAACAAACATACAGGTGAAACTAATAAAAGCGAGTTAAAAAGAATCCGACTAACTAGTGTCTTTATAATAATAAAAATAAGTGGAGGCTGAGAAAGAGAAACAAATTAAAATCTTGAGCAAATGAGGTTGTTGACATATGGAATGTGAGCTCGGCTGTCAATGTGCCGATCATTGTATCGGCCAATGACCTGATGGCCGAAAGCCTCGATCAACATCTCTCGAGGTTCTCGTTAGGCGGTTGGATCAAGGGCCTGATTCAGAAGGCAGTACTCCTTAATACGGCTCGTATCGTGAGGAGGTTCCTGTCTCTGGAGTCCTAACCACCGGTAGCTTGGGCCCTGCTCCCGATACCGGCGGACTTTTTTTTAAATATTTTAAGTGTTTTTTTATAAAAATACTAGCTGACCCTGGCGAACTTCGTACCACCTCAGAATCAATAAATTAAATGCAAAATGTATGAGAAAATGAATTTTGAAACTTCACTTTTTTTCTTCGGGAATTTTTACCCTGTTTTAACAGTTATTCTGCTATTCGGGGAGGAGAAAAATCCAATAAATCGAAGGTCATACAAATCGGTCCAGCCGTTCTTGATTTATAAATGGTGTAACTAACCCGAATTTGTTTTATTTATATAGATTTAAAAATCTAAATAATGAGTGAGTATAAACAAGACAATAATTATTATTATTATTTAAAATGCATTAATTAATCTGGTCCGCGTTTTGTTTTCACAGGCATATTTGTTTTTACCGACTAACGTTAATAGTGATAAAATCTTATCGCATATTTCATGTATTATGTAGGTTTTACGGTTCATAAATGTTTTTCTATGCCACGATAAAATTCCCCTCGTCAAATCGGATTAAAACAGTGTCAGTGGCAGTGTTTTTTTAAGTATTTCTTAACTCATCGTCTAAGCTAGCTGGCCTCATCCCATGTTACTTGTGGTCGACGCAATACGATTTCTTCCATCCTCCCCTGTCAACCGACTCGCTATTATTCCCTCCCTTTTCTATTCCTTACGTAAATAAACGAATTCGAATTCGTTGTGGTAATAAATCTACTTGGTATTTTAAACTAGTAAAATTTCATGTAAACGGTGGCATGGTGTTGCGACAGAATGTGCTTTATTCCGCGACAGGTCGCCGGAGAAATTGTTTCTGAAACAAATGCTGAGTTTCTGTTCGAACATTTTGTGCTAGAGATTTGGTTTGTATTTTCGTCAGACTTACTTTAAAAATGTGGTGTAATATAACAAATCTATTGTAAAATGTCTACTTGTGAACACTAATTTACATAAGAATTCTATCTTTGTATTAGGAACCAAAATTGTTCATTAAAATGAAATGTTAAAACAACATTTAAGATGCTTTCCGTCATAGCTGGGCACCGTTAATCAAATAGTTAACTTCGTTAATCGTTAATCCGCTACAAAAAAAGTTAGCTTCGTTAAACGTTAAAGCGTTATATTTCGGAATAATTAACGCAAGTTAACGTTAATCCGTTAATATGTGTAAAATTGGGTTTTTATATCGTTGCGTTAGTGAACTTATAAAACCTGGTTTAGGTTCTGGAAGTTAACAGGAATAACAGGATAGGAACAAAACAAAATACTGGTATAATTCAAACGTGTAATTTAATCGTCGGGCATAAGCTGCATATTCCCCTTCATGAACATTAACATGTTGAAGTTCTTGTCTGAAAGCGAGGCTCGTTTTGGTGTTAAAATGTCTTTACCCGTGGAAAACAGACGTTCAACTGCAGCGCTTGAGGGTATAGCAGTATTGTATTTAATGAATAGATTTATGAATATCTGTTCCCTGAGGAATGCAGCATCGTTGAACGAGTCTTTTGATTTCATATCCAGTGCGGTAAATAAGTAGGCATTGGATTAACGATTAACGGACTTCTGCATATTAACGGAAGTTAACGTGTCCGTTAACAATTTTGAAAGTTAACTTAAAAGTTAATCTGTTGATCAAAATGTTAACTTCGTTAATTAACTATTAACGGATTAACGAGTTAATGCCCAGCTATGCTTTCCGTCGACTTTCCCTCCACAGACAGCCTTATTTTCCACCTTGTCTCTTCACCGCATCCGGCGATAGCGACCCTGACTATCTTTCCTTGAGTGGGCTCTCTGATGAATATAGAAGCCAAATTGATGATACCACCTTATAATTATGATCCTGTATCCAGCTGCAATACCGCAAGACTCATTTATTTAGTGCCTCCTTACTCTAACAACGACTCCTAAACAAACGCACTCGCCCTGTAGAACACAATTAAACCAATATATTATGTAATTGATAAACCGTCTGTAAATCCATCCCTTTGAGCAGACTTCTAACAAGGACTCGTAACATGTCTATTGTTAGGAAACAAAAGATCTTTCATAATAAAGTAGCTACGGTAAGTCGTTGGTGAATACTTCGATGGATCCACGAGTGGTTTATTTGAGTTTACGGTCTATAAATATTATAAATTAAAGTCGCTTTTCTAGTCTGTGACTGCGCTGTTCTTCTAAACTACTCAACGGATTTCGATGCGGTTTTCACCATTGTTTAGAGAATTTATTCTAGTACATTAATGTGCACTAGCTTCTGCCCGCGACTTCGTCCACGAGGAATTTCTTGTTCCCACGACACACCCCGTCGCATCACATCGCCTATTCGGGCCATTACTTCGCGTTCTTCCTGTGTTTTTTTTTATTTTTCCTTGGCTCCTAATAGTCCTACCGTGATGTTTGATAGTTTTTCCCAAAAGTTGGGCTATTAAATGCAAAAATAGTTTTTTTTTTTAATCGGACTTGTAGTTCCACACATTAGCGCGTTCAAACCAATAAACAAACATTTCAGCATTATTATTAGTACAGATATCTATTTAAAACAATTTTTACCAGTGCGAAAACTGTAACCATGAATTCAGCTTTGTGATCCTAGACCCCCAGCGCAGATATTTTCTGTCGGGTATAAGAAAAAATCAGCTGTTTCATAGAAAAGGACAATACCTACACAGTTAACCCTTTAACCGCTTACGTCGGATTAATCCCACAAATTATATTTTCGTGTCCATTTCGTCAGAGTCGTATATTTACGACCATACCACAGCTCGTTTACTCTGTTTTTTTATTAATTACTCTGAACTCTCAGGTTGTTCGAAAAAATTTTTTTCCGAATCACTGTGCCAGGCGCTAGGGGCACGACAACAGATTGAAGGCCAATTCTCGTAATTTAAAACAATCAAAATCTAGTCACAGTCTCATCTCGGCGGCAAACAAAGTCAAAAACTTGTCAAAATGTAGGGAAATTAAAGGCATTTTTGACAGATTGAGACTGAGATCAGACTGTGAACGTTTTTAAAATTACGAGAATTGCCCCTCTAATATGAAGTCGGGCGGTTAAAAGGTTAAAATATATAATAATAATAAAAATAGTTTATTTTCACCACAATAATACTCTTAGTTGTAACACTTATTTCTACGGTGACATATAGGAGGGGCATTATACTGTGGGAGACTGGTGCCTAAGCTAGGCTCAAGGCCTGTATTTCAGGTCACCGGGATATAGTTATATGGAATAACTTATATATATTTATAATCGCGAAAAATTTCTAAGCTAGGGGGGCTCTAGAATCATAATTATGCTGATACACAGTTACAGTTTGCGCAGTGTTTTTTTTTCCTATAGATATAATAATAAACTAACATTCATAAAAAAATCTAGTTGTTCTGTCAAATCATTAAAATCGTGGTAATCAGGGGCGCGGCGGTTTGCTTGTTAAATATTTAGGGTATTTGGTATAGTGGTCCAGGGTTTGATCCCTATGTCAAGAAAGAGTCCATTTGCGTTTTCCTGAATTTGTACCTGGTTAATGGACAAGTATACCTAAGCTGGATGACTTAAACATAACCGGCGAAATGTCGCACAGTCGTCGCAATATCATTGGTGTCAAGTACAATCGACCGCACGTCGGTGGTAACACTTTGACTTTGAGCTGGCCTAGCCGTAGCACGGAGTTGCAATACCATAAAAAGCCAGATTATTATAAGACCACGTTTTCTTTCGATGTTTCCCTTTATTTGATGTTTTAGATGCCTTTTTTTTTTTTGTTTCCGAGATGGAAATTCCTAATGGATGTCCTCCGCCTTGGGGCGGGCAAAGGGGTCTGTCAGTCTCTTACTGACCAAAAACCACCCCGGAGTTCCATTATCTCACACCTACACCACAGGTCGCGGGAACGTACGATTCTTCCGCATCCCGACTGGTGCCGGTCCGCCACTGCGGGCCGCCTCGGGTCAGGGGAGATATCCCGCGATATCTAAAAGGGGTGCGCGTAGAACACTACGCGCCGCCACCCAACCGCTATTTCCAAGGCCATGAACTCATATCCATCCTACCACAAAATCAGGACCATAACCCACATATCACTAAAACTATACTATAATAATATATTTACAACCAAATCATGAGAACAATACATTAGCAGAACTTACTCCAACAAAGTTTTCAGACGAACTCTCAATTAAAAATTTATAAAAGAGATCGTTCAAAGTTCTTGAACTAAGTTTAAAAACTTAATCATATACGTTAAGCTGGGCTTTAGTAATGCCGACGGAAACAATAGAGCGATTTGGGATAGTTACCGAAGCAGCCTTTTGTTTAGCGTGGTCGTCGAGCTCGGGACCTTCAGATGATTAATGATATCATCTATTTCAAACTTCACTGTTCGGTATTAGTTCATTGTACTACAATAACATCTGTATTGTCTACGGTAATCTTAGTCGTCGCATAAGACGCTCATTGCTAGGAAACATTGATGTATGATTTATGGATCTAGCAGGTGACGTTTATAGTTACTGCCTACCGCAAGGGAAGAAGGCGTGAGTACCTAGATGTATGTATTTATGCTGGGAAAAAACTTTACTGTAGATTTGTACAGACACCAAGCAAATCAAGCTACTACAATCTGTCAAATTTCTTTAATAGATTTTCAACTATATTGCTAAAGCTTATGGTTCAAAGTTGACTGGGAAAAATTGTCATTTTCGGGTAGGTTGAAATGCTGGCGTCTGTACTCTTCTATGCTCTGCAAAGCTTCTCACAACCATACTGCCGATCGATTCTGTAAAAATCTCACCGTGTAAAGTTAGGTGAAGTGAGCTTAGAGTGAGCTGTCAAGAGTACCAATCCCTAGCATCAGGATGACACTGACAGCTCACTCCACGCTCACTTCACCTAAATTTTCACGGTGAGATGGTTACAGAATCGCACTGCTGGTCGCTGTCGGTTTCGATGGTAAGGTTCGTTTAGGGGGTCACATTATACGAGTACCTATAATTATGTCGCCGTAAGAGTAATCTTAATCGTAACGAACTAAATTAGTTCGTTACGATTAAGATTACTCTTAATCTCGTAATAATTATTCCAATTTATCATAATCTTGATAACTGCGCACTCTGCGAGATATTCTTACAATCAATACAACGTGTTATTACCAACTGCTATAAGAGATTGGTGCCATCTATTGGCTTCTTTGTGAATTAGATACACCTGATTTTATAGAAGATTCTTAGTAAATTAATTTGTGATGTTCTCGTTAAAACTACAGTTACAATTAAAAGGGAACATTTATTGAATGACTTTTCAGGTCAAATGAACAATTCCACATTTGATATACTTAGTCAGTTTGGCGTTGACAGCCATCAATAAGATAAGATTTAAAAGATAAGATTGAATTTCTCACCACAATATTACAAAATACATATTACATGATGTCAGAATCAGACAACATTTTAATATTGTGGGAGACTGGTGCATAAACTAAGCTCTAGCTTCTAGGCCTGTATTTCAGAACACCATAAATATTGCGCACTACCGCAAACATTTTTCACTCCAAAAATATAAGACGTTTCCCAGAAATTATTTTTGTGCAATGTTACTTAGTTTGATGTACCAACAGAATGCGCAGCTGACAACTAAGTGCACCCCACCCCACCCTTTTTAAAGTAGTCCTACAAACAGGTAAACAATGAAGAAATGTGTAGGTATGTGAAAAGTAAAAAAAAAAAGATGGAATTATAAAGAATAGTCTTTGTTACAAATCACAAACAATTTTATATTTTTTACAATTTCATGTTTGTTAGTCCCGTACTTAGAAGGATGCAATGCGCGATTTTATTGCTACAAACGATCTTTTAACAACCGTCCTTTGCGTAACGCCAAGCCGCCATGTTGCGTTATTTCAAGCAATCTTTACTGCTCAATTCTCATAAATTTCCTCAGCCTCACACACAGCACTCCACGTCTGAACCCAGTGGCCCCTCCATCTAACACTGCGTACTCTCAGCATATTTCCATTATCCCGGCCCTTTTGCCCCAGTTCCCGCACCCTGCCCCCCGCCGAGCTGTAATTAAATATCAAATGCGGAACCTTCCACCACTACCCTCATTATAGTTTTTAATTATTTTAGTTACATGATGATAGATAAAGGTCACTTTATAGTTTTGATTTTCTGTTGTGTTGTAATAGGTTTTTATTTTTATATCGAATCAACGATGTTTATCAATCTTGAGATAACTTTTAACGGAAGAATGAATAGGACGGTTTGACATCTCAATTTTGTATTGAAAAAAGGTTACACCGCTACCTATAGGTTTCATCTGCCTAGCCTTTTCCCAACTATGTTGGAGTCGGCTTCCAGTCTAACCGGATGCAGCTGAATACCTGTATTTTACATGGAGCGAACCGAGCGACTGCTTATTCAGATAAGCAGAACAAAGATTTGCCACGGCATCAACTACTTATGATAATAATATACATTTCACAGTACAGTCGCTCCGTAGATAATTTTCAAATTGGCTTTAAATGATTTAATCTGGGATTTTTCTTTTAAAAAATCAAACTAATAATCTTACTAACTACTGAATTTCGATAGAACATTTGGTGGCTTGATTTGTTGCATTTTCACCCTACTATGACATCCTGCAAGGAATACGTCAAGTTACCAGTAACCCTGTATAAAATTCTCGTGTCACATCACAGTGTTAGTTACCATACTCCTCTGAAACGGCTGGACCGATTTGTATGAAATTTTGTGTGCATATCGGGTAGATCTGCGAATCGGCTACTATCTATTTTTTTTTTTTGCAAAACGACGTTTGCGGGGTCAGCTATTATAATTATAAAAGGAGAAACTGACTGGCTGACATAACTATCAACGCACAGCCGAAGTTACTGGGGCTAATTATGTAAAATTTTGCACACGCCTTCCTTTTATAGTGTAGGGGAGCACTAAGAAGGGGTTTTTGGAAATTCAACCTTTAAGGAGGTGAAAAGTGAGGCTCTTGTTTGTATAAAAAATCCTATTCCTTGAGTTAATAAACTTGAAACTTGCCACGAATACTAATCTAAGTAAACAGAATACTAATCTAAGTAACTACAGAATACTTTTCTAAGTAAACAGACAATATTTGTACGCACGGCTACACATCAAGCTATACATAACCAGTATAAGCTGACTTCTGATTGTACGAAAAACCTATACAGTGCGAGGTCAGCTAAAACTGGAAATGTATAGCTTGATGTGTAGCCGTGTGTACGCCGATGATGGCTCGACATAGCGTTCTATAATAATTATAACATCTGTACTTATCCTACCGACCTATGTTCAACAAATAAAAATATTTGTATCTGTATTTTGTATTTGTAAATTATGAAGTTTATAATATTTTGTTTTTCTAAACTACTCCCTAAAGGGGTGTTGGAGGGTGTCAAAATTTGTATGGAAGAATTTTAACGAGTGATCCGACTAACTCGAAACTCAGTATTTGTACTTAAGAACAAAAATAAAGAACAACGTGTATCAGGTTTTTCGAAAATCTACCCTTAACGAAGTGAAAAGGGGTAGTTAATTTTACAGGGGAGGATTTTACTGAGTGGCTTTATTAACTCTAACATTGGTATAAATAATCTTTGAGTCAAGTTACGAACACATCTACGATTTTTCAAAATTCCACCCCTGTGGGTGTGAAAAGTGGGATACAGTTTATATGAAAGTCATTTGGTTAATAAACTTGAAACTTGGCAAGAATACTTATCTTAGTAAATTATAGGGGTGTCAAAATTTGTATGGAAGAATTTAACGCGCAGTTCGATTAGCTCGAAACTCCGTATTAATACTTTTGACAGAAAAGAAACAATAATATCTATATGGGTCTTTCGAAAATAGACCGCTGACGAGGCAAAAAGTAATGCAGTTTATAGTGCGTGGCTTGATTAACTAAAAAAAATTGTGCAAATATATTTAAACATAAAACTTGGCACAAATACTTATCTCAGTAAATTATAAAGTTGTTCTGAACTACTCTAAAGGGAGATTGGGGGTGTCAAAGTTTGTATGGAAGAATTTTAACGCGCAGTCTAATAAACTCAAAACTCAGTATGTATACTTAAGAGTAAACTCGTCGCGAGCTCGAACTCGCTGGTGGTCATGGTCAAAAAGCACGCGGTCTCGCCTGGCTTCGTGTCCGACAGCGCTAATATCACTGATGAGCAGTTAGAAGCTAGTCTACAAGAACAACGTCTAGTTGTCACGCATAGAAACACCATTCCGAACTGATAGGCGCGTAAAAAGATTTGAAAAGCGCGTCGGAAAATCGAGTTTTATGTTAAAAACTAAAAGTTTATTGATATTTTCGATAACTGAGCTTTGTCGGTAACGACTTGGTTTTGAAGATTTTACAGTTCTTTTATTACTTATTGAGACCCAAAGTTACGTTAAATAGCAAGAAAAACGAATCTTTGTGGGCTCATAACTTTTTAATAGCTTTTTACTATTCTGTTTCCGTACAGACGCAATTAATAATAAGTCTAAACGATATCATATTTAACTTTAAATGCACAATGTCAAACAGTGGAGTAATATTCTCCCGAATTTTGTATGGAAAAAATATCGAAAAGTGGCACCTTAAGACCAAAATAAATAGTAAAGTGTAACTGGGTTTTTCAAAAATCTACCCCTAACGGGGTGAACAGGGGTAGTCAATTTTACAGAGGAGTATTTTATTGCGTAGCTTGGTTAACTGGAAAATTGGTATAAATAATTCTTTGAGTCAAGTTTTGGAAACATCCTAAAGGTTTTTACAAAATTTCACCCCTATGGGAATAAAAACTGTGGGGTGAAAAGGCGGGATACAGTTAATATGAAAAATCTTATTCCTTTGGTTAAGAAACTTGAAACTTTTCAACATTTGCCTCAGTAGATAATAAAGATTGTCACTTTTAGTTTTCAAAAAACTTCACAGAGAATTTAGGGGATGACAAAGTTAAAAAAAATTAACCCGCTACCGGATTTACTCGATACCAAATACTTAAAATAAAAAACTATGTGTTTTAGGGTTTTTCAAAAATCGGCTCTTACCAGGGTGGAAAAGGGTAATAAAGTTTAGGGGGTAGATTTTACTGCTCGCTTCCATTAACCTGAAAATGGGTATAAATAATCTTTAAGTCATAAAAATGGTAACCAAACGCTTTTTTAAAAACAAGGCCTGCGTGATGTAAAGTCAGGACAATTTCCTATTTCAAACATCGTAGATAGTTGGCCCGAATACTTATTTCTCTAAATAAAGAATAAACATTAATTTTCGAAATAACTAGCTTTCAAGGCTAGGTGGAGAGGGTGTTCAATTTATTTGAAGAAAGTATGAAACCCACGCGGACGAAGTCGCGGGCAATGTGCTAGTTATGAATAAAGTAGACGTTTTAATGCGAAAACAGTTGCAGGATCTTATCTCGATATACTACTTTGTGTCATATCTCGTTTCATAAAGCAAAGCAATAATAAGTTGCAAGCAGAGAGGACTTTATTATCATCTTACAAGATCCATGTATGCAACTGTTTTGTAAGGTATACGTACCTATCTCATTAAATACAAAATTCATTCTCAAAAACTTATCTTTACAATTTTTAATTCTAACGTCTTCCAATTATGCATTAGCTTCATTAAAATATTGCGTCATATAAATTTTACCAGACAATGGCGAGACGGTAAGGTCGACGAACTCACAAATTTAGTTTTAAAATTGTAACTGTTGTGAGGAATCCATTTCCAAATGAACACTGAACTTTTTAGAATTGCTTTCAAGGAAAAATTCTTAGGATTGTCAACTACAACTGTCTCGTAACTTATATCAAATTATGACACCTAGCCTGGGTGTCATTCTAATGCTCCTAAGAAATTAGTTCAAGAAAGATAAAGTTATGAAGTCTCGTTTGCCCAGTTTTTGCATGTAACACATGCAAGAAAGAAAGAAATAAAAAAAAAGTATTTTATGGCACATTTAATTCCGCATTCCCATCAAGCCAATCATTTTACACGGAGCATAGCAATGAGCTTTGGAATTTTCTTTCTCCTTACTTTCGTTCAGGAGGTAATAAATACTTAGTTGTTCTTAGTACGAAGCTTTCAAAAAAATACAAATATTTCCAAGCGACCCATGTATTCTCCGCCCACTTCTCAAAAGACAATTACACAATTGAACACAGTTTCGTAAAACTAAAAGTACTTATATTAAAGTGGCTTTTGTGAAAAACTTATTCCAATTATTGTAAAAACTATTAATTAGAGAACTTTTTAACTATCCGATCTTTGTGTTGAGAGCGACTTTCGTAAGTAATGACATCTTTTATGAAGAAGTAAGAAGAGAAGTATTTCTCATGATACCTATTCATAATTCTGTACCTAGTTCTATAATAGAAGGTCTGATTGGCTTGTTTAAATTTATATTAATGTTTTGATTGTTTTTTTTTTTTCTATTATTCACTAAATCGTTCTCAGAAATATTGTATATAACTTCAACATGAATGATGTAACCAATATTTTGAAACAATATTTTGATCTCAAGGAGTGTCCCTGATGTTTCTTGCCCGTTCTTCTTCGTAAAATCCTACTACGTTTTGGAATGGGTAACTAGCTTAAACAATCAGAAGGATCTATAGGTAATTGGTTTAATTGGAATAAATGCTTTGAAATGATTGCAATATCTTAACTTAGAAGGATACCATAGTCCTCAAGACGTAAGTCAATTTAAGCCGAAGTTAAACTAACAGAGTATTGGCTCCTTAGTGAACATAAATCTTAGGGTAACTTAATTTATTTATTTATTTATTTATTTATAGTTAATTAAAACGGTGCAACACCAATTACATTAATTAACATAGAGACAATTTACGTTGACAATAATTACGTTAAATATAGTTTAATTTAAAACTAACATGGCACAGTGGACTCTCTTGCATACTTTCTCTCACAGAACACCAAACATATACGCATAATTTTACTCCATTCATCCGCAAATATATCACATTCAGGGTTGGCAGTCAGAAGGGCATTTAGCACCTTTAGAGTACGACAGACTGGGGACTCGGCTCTGGCTACAGTTTTACATGGCAGTTGCGCAAACAGATTGTGCCGGCGGCTCTGACGGTGTCTGATGTATTTATCGGGCACAAATAGTCGGCAGAAAAGGCCATGGAGCTCTGGGCAGTCGATACGTCCCCGTAAGGTCTTACAGGCTACCGTGAGCTGATCAAAGCCTCTTCTTACCTCCAACGAGTTAAAGCCCAACGTCCCTAAAAGATAGTTGGTAGGGTACATATAGGGAAAGAAATGGAATAACCTTTGGAAGAGGCATCTTAAAAAAGTTTTCTGTACCTTTTCCAGCATCAATGTTTGGGCCGCGTTATAGGGGTGCCAAACACAGGCAATGTATCGAAGAATGTTTAATAAACGAAATATAATCATGAAATCTATACAAGTATTATAAAGAGGTACAATTGGTAAGTATGTATGAAGGGGTAATCTTTGGAACTATTGATCTGGTTCGAAAAATTATTTCACTAATTGGAAGCAAGAAGAAGGTATTGCCGAGTGTCACAGGATTATATTTTATGTTAAACTAAAAATATTCACGCGGATAAAGTTGCGGGACAGAAGACGTAGAACCTACCTTTAAAATTCAATAACTAGTACAATACGAGCTTTTGAATTCAGTGTTCATCCTCTATAACATGTACGATTTATATTATCCACAAATCATCCCAGTTATGGCGGTGTAATCTTAAGGGCATTCGTTTACTCCATGGGACATCAAATTTAACGTTCAATTCCGTTTTTATGGGACATAAAACTCAAGACATCTATGTATTAGTGAAAACATGGGTTTATTATGTCCAAGTTAAAAATATGTCGCTTTTCAATTAGTAGTATTGATTGCGAGTTGCTGTGGCCATCGAAGTGATAAGTACGAATGCAGAAAACTAAAACGCGAGAACCTTATACTCAACTCTGTGTAGTGTTTTTTTTACATTCGTATTTTAGAAAAGTTCAAATAATTATCTTCACTTTTGTACCGGGTCTAACTTTAGAAATCAAGCTATCACAGAGCACTTGGGTACGCAATAAAACATTGTCCATAAAAATCTGCATATTACAAGTAAATCCCTAACAATTTATGGATAGAGGCGTTATTAAACTATAAAAATGAAAATGGGCGTAAAATGAGGTCGGTTAATCGTTCCGCATAATAAAACGCTAAAGTAATTGTGTCGTATAGCGCTAATAAAGTTTCGTAATTAACGTAAATAGTTTTCTTTGTTATGAAGCAATGGCCAAACTGTAAAGTCCTCAACTCGGTGGGTAGTTTAGTAATTATATCAAGTTTCTTTACGGAAACTTGTTGTGAAACTATCAGTATATAAAGTGAAGTTTACGCTTCTGTAGTCGTAGCACGTCACAGCGCTACGGGGCTACAGCGTAGCACTACGGGGCTACAGCATAGCGCTACGGGCTACGGCGTAGTGTGATCGTGTATAAAAAGAAATAGAAAATATACGCACAATAGCAAGCAACAGTACAGCACAGCGTACAGCGTACAGTGAGCAAATTTACAGGTTAAAATCAACAAGCATAGCTGATTAGTATACAAAGTGGAGATCAAAAGACAACAATAAATTAAACTTCGTAAACCTAATGACGTTCCCAGTCTGCATACAAAAATTCAATCAAATACATATATCCAATAGTATATTCATTGGACATTATTTTTATTTTTTTACATTTTCTACGTGATGTATCTCTTATCAGGCCAGCACCGAAAGGTCAAAGACATCTGCAGTTAAACACAGCATATTGCCATCTCGCTAGTTCAATAACCTTCGCCAAATTTGTTCTTAAATTTTATTACCCTATGAGAACTAACATATATTATAGCTTATGCTTGAGACGTAAGAGTCAGGCTTGCGGAAGTTATTACTTACTACAAATGTTACATTTTTTACATAAGTGCAAAAAAGGGGTGCCCGGCACACTGAAATATAATTTTTTTTTAGGTTTCGGCCATATGTTAGTTGGGTCAATAACACCGCGTTGTTGCCGCAATATTTAAAGAGTGCTCTTTTTTGTTTACAATTTTATGCTATTTAATATGTTAGAAAAAATCACTTTTTTAATTTCAACGTTAGGATATAGTTGATGGTTCCTAAATACTCCGATGAATTAATATTGTTAGTGTTTTCATTTATTGTTGTATTGTCATCTCCAGTTTGTATACAAGGTCAAATTAAATTAGGTAGCGAAACTTCGCAGACTTGAGAGTTATCTATATCTATATCTAAACATGATAAAGCAAAAAAGAAATGAATTTGATGTTTTTTTTTTGGGGAGGTCGACCGCTGTTAATGTATTCTTGAAATATCAGGTTAAAAATCTGTTTTCTTTTGTATAAATTTTACAGACGTGATTTTGTCGATATCTATTTTAACGTGTTTAGATATCGATACTCATCACGTCTGCAGAGTTTCGTTATCAATCAATCTTTTTCAAACTCCTAATTGTTTCCTTGTCATTTCTTTGTAAAAAAAAGTGAAAGGAAAAAAATAATTTCAGCACTTATTTTAGTCCAAAATGTATAAAACCTTCATGAACTGTTTTGTTATTGTTGTTGTTAGCAGAAACCTCCAGAGAATCCAACCGCCCAACTCCAAAAAATACAACCTAATTATCCAGGTTTAATTTAAAATTCCGACCTCTATATTGAAGGTTCTAATTTAACAAAAACTGTACCGCTGACTTAAATGTTCCAGATCTTTACTCAAGTACAACAAAGGGTTTAATCGTGTGGAAACTATTGTTGGTTTAAAAATAAAACTGCCTCGGCTTAAATCTGTACATTAACTATCCTAAACACAGTCGGTTTGGTGCCGTAAGGAGCTCGTTGAGACCGCGAGTACGAAGCATTAGAGTAAGTATGTTTATTGTCATTTTAAATCTGTAGTAAACTGGTGATAAGAGTATTCGCAAAAATTTTGTGTCGTCCTGGAAGTAACGGGACACACTTACACTGGTACACTTAGACATCGCCGTCTGCATGATGAAGGAAAACATAATGAAGAAACCGCTACTTGATGTAATCAGAGGGGCAATTCTCGTTTTTTATGAATGTTCACCGTCTGAGGGGCAAATCTCGTAATTTTAAGAACGTTCACAGACTGATCTCAGTCTCAATCTGTCAAAAATACCTACCTCTAAATTCCCTACATTTTTAACAATTGTTTGTCACCGAGATGAGACTGAGACCTAGATTTTGAACGTTTTCAATTACGAGAATTGGCCTTCAGATCTCAGTCTCAAACTGTCAAGAGTACCTCTAATATCCCTAAATTTTTCACATTGATAGTCGCTGAGATAAGATTGCGACTAGATTTTGAACGTTTTTAATCACGGAAATTAGCGTTCTGAACTTATCAGTAATTTCGTGTAACTTTGGTGATTGATGTTTGTTCTTTGTCTGTCATCATTCTCCCATGCAGTGAGACAAACATGTCTTTTTTTTTTTTTTTTTTGTGGATGGGAAATCATCCAATGACCCCTCCCGCTCTGGGTGGAGCAGAAGGGAGTGTCAGACTCTTACTGACTAAAACCCACCCGTGTTCCTTCCTTAGCCCTTTGTGTTCCGGGGTAGCGGTAACCCTTTCGGACAATCCCGCTGCCCCGGACAATCCCGCTGCCCCGGAGACAAACATGTCTTAGATTAAGAAATTGTCATTCCTGCATAATAATTTGTATTTTTTTTCTCTTTAGGTGTGTTAGTTTGTAAGGTACACACCATATTATGGTTTAAAATTCTAGTAATCCAAATGTTTGAACTGCTATAAAGTAATTAATGACTAATTCAAAATACCTTTGACTTATCATCTACATATTATATTATATATAATTATATATTATACTAGCGACCCGCCCCGGCTTCGCACGGGTGCAATACTGATACTAAGTACAAGTATTTCAAAAATGCTAGCACGCGCCGCCGCGGCCGGTACCGCAGCAACCGCTATGTCCCTGCATTTTAAATCTGTAATATCTTCAAAAATATTCATTTAAATTGCATGCTGTAAAAGGCCATAATTATCTATATTAAATGTACAATGTATTTAAGGTACTTAATTGGATGAGGATTAATGCTGTATTGTTTAAAATCGCTTCGTAAATAAGCCATTAATTCTCGTAAAAAATAAAGGATAAAAAATGATTATTGTGGGTTATCCCTAAGAGATAGACATATACTATCGCAGACTTTTTTGTAGACCTTTTTATGGTGTACAATACTGTAGTACATTATTTTGACCTATCTCGTAGGGTTCAGCCAGCGTTTGAAAAGTAAGCGCAAAAAAATGTGTTTATTTACGACATCACATGCATGCATGTATTATATATATAAACCTTTTTCTTGAATCACTCTATCTATTAAAAAAAACCGCATCAAAATCCGTTGCGTAGTTTTAAAGATCTAAGTGTTCAAAGGGACAGAGAAAGCGACTTTGTTTTATACTATGTAGTGATTATATTATTATATATTATAAAGAGGAAAGGTTTGTATGTATGTTTGTAACGAATTGGCTCAAAAAGTACTAGACCGATTTTAAAAATTCTTTCACCATTTGAATGCTACATTATCGCTGATTAATATAGGCTTTTTGATTGCAAGAAAAAATAAAATGTTTAAAAAATAAATGTCCACCCGTGCGAAACCGGGACAGGCCGCTAGTAAAAATAATTATCCCTTAGGAGTACCAGGTATTTTTTTATTTTAAATCATCACACCTGAAATGGAAAAATGTCAACTGGTGAATTGTAGCCTGAAACAGATCTTTATAATTTATTGGAACTGCAAACAAAAGTAAAATCACAATAAAACAACCTACTTCAATCATTCATTCGTTTCTTTAAAGTCCCATTTTCTAGAATACTTTCCTCCGGCGGCTGATTCTCGGCTTATCAGTGAATAGCCGAGGCGTCTCTCATTCATTCATTCAGTATTCAATCTCGCTCTCAATCTCACCGCCATTCGTATTAGCGTCCGCGGTAACTCAATAATAATGCCGTCGATTTAGCGTCAAATGTTTATCACAGAGTTGAAAGAAATAATATAAACATTTTTCGCTAGAGATTTGATAGGTTCATAGCGATGTTGGACAGACTGAGCCAGCATATCATACACATAGCATCACGCCTTGTTATCCCGAAGGATTAAGCAGAAGTGTACCTATAGGTAGTACTAAACGGACTGCAATACATAGATACGAATAGATACTTATTTGCCGCTTGTGCAGATCGGGAATTTGCCGAGTAATAGCCATTTTACGAGTATACAACTATCAGAATGATATTTGTGATTTGAATTTACCAAATTTTGGTCGTCAATTTGGTAAACAATGAATTTCCCTGACTTTACATTGATTTGGCATGGTTATAATTCTAATATTTGCAATGACCGAAGCATTTCTTTAACGTCTTTTTTCTGTCACTGATAAAAACAAATCGAAAGACTTTAAAGACAGTTCATTTGCAATATTCTGCCATAGCCTCTTTATACCTAACAATATGTTTGTAAAACACATTAATACTTATAATTAGTACAGACAACCTCATAAATATGTGTGTAGCTACAAGTAGTAGTTATAACTGCAGTAATTAGCTAGTAGTAATATAGTCAGTTCGTGACATTACTTCAAATCTTTTCTTGAAACTAAATGCATAATGTTTCACTAGTTACCAACAAAACGGTGAAGTTTACTTGCGAACTATGGTTAAAGGAAAAGATCTGCATCGGCACTCTTAATGCAGTCATTAAGCAGGTCGTGTTCTGCCGCAGGAACACCAAGGGGCGGAACTAGCACTGCCCGGGAGGACGCAAGCAATAGTAAATTAACAGAAGGTTCAAAGCGTTATATCAGCCAGGAATTGTCACACTACAGGCAACGAATAAAGATGCATACAATAAATTCGTATAAACGCGTTTGTGTCTGAGCCAGTTGAAATGCTGAATGTTAATACTAATACGAGGTGATATGATAACGAATCGAATCGAATGGGTGTCGATATATTATCGAATCTACTGTGCTAGTGGACTGAAGTCTTTACTCATACAGAAAAAAATATAACCACGCTCTGTCACTGGCTACTTACGGCTACTACGTGCAGCGTTTTGGACAAAACAAATCAAATTGTTACTGAATAATAATACCGTTTTGAAGGAATGATAGCCAGCTTCCCGCGCGAAGTTTTAGTTGACCTTAAGGTAAAAGTATGCTGGCTTTAATATGGCATTTAAGCCATATGTCACATACCGTTTATGAAAATTTTCGGCTTTAAAAAGCATCTTCGTCCAAAACTTGAAATAACATATTAAAGCCCGGGTACTGTATGCCGTTTTATTTGTTCACCTCTATGAAAACTTTACAAATATTGTAAGTATTACGACTTCTATTTCTTTCTCTTCTTAGGTGTTACTCAGAGGAACTTGATCTCGCCGCACATTAATCCTTGCCAGAGACAAGATATTGCTTGGGTCTTTCGGTTTTTCACAAAGCTCTGCGAGATACCAAAACTGGTGACAAAATAATTGTGACCTGATTATTTCATTGAGTATTCATGTATTCATTTTTTTCTTTTTGTATGGATGAAAGAACCTAGCTTAGTTATTTTATTTCATTTACTCCCACCTCTTGCGTTGAACTTAGGCCGCTACACAAAAGAAACCAGTTACAAACTCAAATCAGCAGCAGCAAGTTAAGCAGTTAAGATGTTGCAGCAAACTTCGCAATGCAACCAATCGCATCACAGTTCGGCGCGCGCGCTCGTGTTAGTCGCACGCCTTATCTATAACCCCCTCCTAGTCTTTCGCATCGCTACTAGTGATGGGAACACGATCGTTAAAAAGTTATAGATATGGAACGTTTCTTGACGCGCTCCAATTCTGTCGGCAAACGCCCTCTCGAAGGCCCCATAAACACTAAAGAGTGGAAAATACCTAGAAGAGCTGCGCGTCACGCCGAACAGCCCCTACCCAATCCAATCAAGACTACCAACAGTTTTAGCCCTCTGCCTGGCAACCAATCATCTGCCGCTGACTCCAACACTAAACTTCGTGATGCTATCACCAAAAAGACCAGCCGCATTCCTCCTATCGTCTTGGAGATACAACCCACCTGGACACACGAGTACATCAGAACTACAATGATGACGTACTCAAAAAACTTTCACCTACATTACAGACGTAATAATCGAGTAGCTGTTATCTGCCATACGTCCGAAAGTCATCAAGTCATCAAAGAAGGTCTACGTACTAAGGATATTGCCTTTCACACCTACTCGCGAAAGGATGAGAAGATGTACAAAGCAGTAATCTTTGGTCTTCCTGACTACGTCGAAGATGTACTTCCAGCCGAAATCTCCTCGCTTGGTTTCGAGAATGTGATTGTCCGCAAAATGAGAGTACCGGCTGAAAAGACATCCTACTGCCCTCCTTTTCTGGTTCAATTATCACCTGGTGCTGATTTCGCCAAATTTCGACAGATCAGGCTCCTATGTAACACCGTAGTACAAATCCGCAAATACCGTAGTAACAATCGCTACGGAACACAGTGTTACAGATGTCAAGGTTTCGGCCACTCGTCCACCAATTGCAACTTAGCACCGCGCTGTGTGAAATGTACTGAACCCCACAAGACTGAAGATTGCCCCAAGAAGACCCGGGACCAGCCTGTCAAGTGCTGTAACTGTGGTGAAAACCACCCTGCAAACTTCCGTCAGTGCAAAGAGCGCGAAAATTATTTAAAGATTCTACGGGAACGTCAGGAACAACTCAAAACCGTCAGGACTGTGAATCCGCCATTGAAGACAAACGTAGTCGATGAGCGACCCTGGAACGTTGTTGCTGCTGCCAAAACACAAAAAGTCACTGTTAAAGAAAATTTACGAGATCAGACGACAGCTGACATACTAGCCATTTTAATGACGATAAAAACCATCAAAAGCCAATTTTTAGGATGCACTAGTATGATGGATAAAGTTATTTTAATTTTAAATCACCTTGGTCAATATGTGTAAAACACAAAATGTACGTATCCTCTACTGGAATGCCGACGGAATTCGCTCCAAAATCACGGAACTGTTGGATCTGGTAAGCGAGCTTTCTATTGATATTGTAGCTTTGTCAGAAACCAGAATATCCCCCCACATCAAATTACAAACCCCTGGCTTCACCTGTTACCGGCACGATAAGAAACCTGACGGACATGGCCAAGGTGTTGCAATTTTAGTCAAGTCGGATATAGATCATACTCCTCTAAATATACCTATAACTCAAAACCTAGAATATGTGGGAATACAAATGGCTCTATCAAATCAGGAAATTGCCTTTATCTCAGCCTATCAATCGCCTAACCTAGCTTTACTACCTACGGACTTAGACGCAATTATCAATGTTCGACCTAAAACTCTCATCATGGGTGATCTTAACACCAAACACTCCTACTGGCACTGCTCTCGCTCCAACACTCACGGCGAAGTACTTTTCGACCACATGGTCAACAACGAATATGAAATTCATGCACCTTCTAGTCCAACTCTAGTCCACTATCATAGCACGCATTTACCATCTACCCCTGATATTATTATAGCCAACTCTATTCACCACCTTTTGGAGCCTCAGGTAATCACCAGTCTTTCTTCTAACCATCTGCCTGTATGCTTTACCGTAGCTGGTAAAGTCAACAGGCAAGCGCGTATCATCTTTAACTACAAAAAGGCTGACTGGAAAGGCTATAGATCATATTTGAATGAATCTATAACTTTAAACCAAACAACGCTAAACTCTCCTGAGACAATTGACTTTGCTGCTGAATACCTTACCCAATCAATTATTAATGCAAGAGATAAAGCCGTCCCTAAATTATGCAGTGATGGTAATCATAAACTCCCTCGACGGATCAAGTCACAAATAAAAATCAAAAATCGTTTTCGTAAATTAGCCTTAGAAGAAATTAATCCGTATAACCGACGTCAGCTATTCTTTCAAGTCAACAACATGCAGAAATCTATCAAGTCTAAGATCCAAGCGCTAAACGACATTGTCTGGAACAGTAAATTAGCTAAAATAACCAACCCTGCTTCGGACTTGTGGAGAGTGGTCAAGTCAATAAATCATCAGCCTATTTCAATACCCCCTCTAACAACATCGAATAACACTATCACTTCCTCGGAACTTGAACAATGTGAGACACTGGCCAATACATTCTTAGAAAACATGAATCTAACTAAACATTGGGTCAGTGATCCCACCATTGAAGAGGCAGTCAAAGACTCCATTAGGCTGCTGGACTGTTACCAGTCGGATCCCTACCCATCACTTGTTAGGCCGAATGAGATTCGAAAACTTATGAGAAAACTAAAACCAAACAAAGCGCCTGGTTTTGACGGCCTGGGAAATGGCTTGCTGAAAAATCTCCCTCAGAAAGCCATTGTTTATTTGACAAAAGTGTTTAATGGTTGCTTACGCCTTGCATACTTCCCGAAGATATTTAAACACGCCAAAATCATAGCTATTAAGAAACCTGGGAAAGATCAGTCCATTCCATCTAGCTATAGACCAATCAGTTTACTACCAAGCATAGGAAAACTACTAGAATCTATTATCTTATCCCGCGTCTCGAAAACAACTACGCATATCTTAATCCCAGAACAGTTTGGATTTCGAAGCTCACACTCAACCACGCAACAGTTAGCCAGAGTGGCTGAACACGTTACCCATGGGCTAAACCGCGGTCTTTCAACAGGCATGATTTTACTAGACATTGAAAAGGCTTTTGATTCTGTCTGGCACAATGGACTATTACATAAGTTAATCAAACATGAAGTACCTCTTTGTCTAGTAAAACTCATTCAAAATTACTTACTAGATCGATCTTTCTCTGTCTACGTAGGCAAAAAGCATTCTGCCCCCAAAGCTATACCAGCCGGTGTGCCTCAGGGTTCGCTTGTGGGGCCGTACCTCTTTATATTATATCTGAACGATATACCTAAACAGGCGCACACACAGCTTGCGATCTATGCTGATGACACAGCAACATTCACGTCTGACAAAGACATGGATATAGTCGCTGAACGACTACAATATTCATTGGACCTACTCAGCCAGTTTTTCAGAACCTGGAAACTGAAACTAAATTCCACAAAAACCGAAGGAATTCTGTTTACTAGAAAACGCACACTACCCACCAAAGTCGTTAAAATCGACGATTTCCAGATAACATGGCGCGTATCGGTTAAATATTTAGGCTTAATATTAGACAAGACCCTTAACTGGAACAAAAACACTGAACTAACTATAAAGAAAGGTGCAAAAGCCCTAAATTCATTAAAACCTATTTTAAATCGAAAATCTATTCTCAGTCCTTCAACAAAATTGCTTATTTACTCTACTTTAGTAAGACCATGCTTAACATACGCAGCACCTGTCTGGTCCAGCCTGGCAGAAAGCAAATATATTAAACTCCAAACGATCCAGAATAAAGCATTAAAATTATCGTATAACACACCATCTCGCACTAACCTTAAAAAATTACACATGCGTATAAAGTACCCATTTTTAAAAGATTTCATACTAAAAATTTCACGTAAATTTTACTTGCATAAAAACCCTTCACACCATAATACACTAATATCTGCAATTGGTAAAAGTAGACTAAATACGTTGTCTTACGCTCGCACGTACAACCGATACCGACTCCCCCATCACTACTTCCTCCGTGACGTATCATGACGATAGCTCGCTTGCTAGCTGACGCCGCTTGACCGGCCGTGTATATGAACTTTGCGCGAACTACCCGCTACCTAACTAATTTTATTATAACTTATTATAATAAACCGTACATTTTGTAACTTAAACATTAAATATTATGTGGGTCCATACTAAGACTTGCACATACCTAGTAGTTATACGATGTAGTACCTACATTATAAGTCAATTCATGTCAACTAAAAATATGTCAATAAAAACATGTTTTAATGTTTGTAAAGGCGAAATATAGCCTATGTAACTAAAATTAATCACGATCTGTATACAAATAGAATAAGATCATTTGTAAACACTACTTTAACATCCTATGTAGTAATAAAGACCTTGAAAAATCAAAATCAATCAATGCAACCAATCACTAAGTAATTAATAACGTGTTAGCATGTCAGGAACTGAATCGCGCTGCGCAAAAAAAAAGTCAGCTGTTCCCTACATTTTGACGAGTTATGCAAACATAAATATAAGGAACAGCTGATTTTGTTTTCGCGATATCAGTTTTGGTCCCATAGTAAAAGTTGTTCATAAAGATGAGTACAATGACCTCTTAAGAGGTTGTTAATGTTTTTCCAATAACCCTGTATAAGAGGGTGCTATGTCCGGTAGAGTTAGTCTTCATCATTTGTCTACAGTTTACAGTTTTAAAGTCTTCAGCCGACATGTGAAAGAAAGAAAAAGTTTATTTGGACACATTTTGTGAAACACAAAACACAAAAGTAAATAAAAATTATTTTGCAAACAACAATAATAATAAAAATAATTGTGTGTGCCTCACGGCTGCGCCAAAAAGGTTCATTTCAGCATTAATGCCAGACAGATGCTGTCTGACGCTGGTTTTCTAATGAACCTTTGAGGACAAGTGATGTGAATAAGTCCTCAAATACGTTGAGGCATGTAAGGTGAGGAATGTTAGCTGTCTCATGGTTTGCGATTATTGTTTTACTGACTGTTTTTGTGACTTATTGTGACTTACAAATCAGTCATAATAAGTCACAAAAACAGTCAGTAGAACATGTAAGTACAGTGTATAATAATGACTGTGTCTTCGTGAAATATATTATTCTTTTACTCTCAAGATTACTGTGTTGGTTATTATCACAGCTCCTATCCACTCTGCGCCTAAATAGGGTATAATAACAGTATTGTGAAAGAAAAAGTATTTATTGCACGGCTACACATCAAGCTATACATAACCAGTATAAGCTGACTTCTGATTATACGAGAAACTTAGACAATGCGAGGTCAGCTAAAACTGGAAATGTATAGCTTGATGTGTAGCCGTGTGTACACTCGTGCCTATCCTAATACAGACTTGATGCTTTGTTATGATTTATTAAATTCCGCTTCGTACTATACTTAATCTTTCTGCTTGCATACCTTACAAGCAGGTAACTGAACGTAGACCCCACGTGCAACTAATCACTGAACTTGTAGCGTTGCTAGGAGTAACTCGGATTGACTTCGAAGTCTGATACAAACTTCCGATTGCAGTCGGAAACTTTCATAATTCTGTTAGTAGTTTGTTGCAAAAAAATCTAAATGATATTTGAACACGGAAAGAGGGGCCCGTGGCTAAATAATAACAGCCACACAGGTCGATCGATCAGGTTAAGCTACGCTTGCCGCAGTTGGTCTGTGGATGGGTGACTATCTTTACACACCGAGATCACTCCGTGCCTCGGAAAGCACGTTAAGTCGTTGGTACCGTCTGTCATTTGTGGATCTTTGACAGTCGTTACGGGTAGCCAGAAGCTCGACAGTCTGACAACCAGTCTTACCAAAGGGTATCGTATTACCCAGTAACTGGGTTGTGGTGGTCAGATAGGCAGTCGTTCCATGTAAAATACTGGTATTCAGCTGCATCCGGTTAGACTGGAAGCCGACCCCAACATAGTTGGGAAAAGGCTAGGCAGATGATGATTTGAACATGGATAATTCGTGATGTTAAGGCGCCAAGGTCTTTGTGTAAATAATTTCATCACCACTGATCTCAAAATGGTGAAAGAAAACATCGTTTAGAAACAGGCATGTCCTTGAACCAAAAATTCGAAGACATTATGATTATGTCATCTACCAAACCACACTGGGCCCACGTGGTAGATTACGGCTCATTTCCTCTCATAGAGAAAAGGGCTGTGTACCCAGCAGTTAGAACATTAAAGGCTGATTACGACGATAATGATTTGCGTTAAAACTTCAGATATGTACGGGAGACTGATTCAGGACTGTCTGCTGGGTGTGATTTTAATCACCGTTATCCTCTTAAGGGGTCATTGTACTCATCATTATGAACAACTTTTACTTTGGGACCAAACCTGAAATCGCGAAAAGAAAATGAGTTATGCGAACATAAATGTACGGAATCGCTGATTTTTTTTTTCACGATTTCAGGTTTGGCCCATAGTAAAAGTTGCTCATAATAATGAGTACAATGACGCCTTCAGAGGAAAACGGTGATTAAAATTACACCCTGTATATCTAAAAGTCACTTCGTTCCTATGTGGCTGTGTAACTGCGAGGTTCTTCTAAACTATGCAACGGATTTTGATGTGTTTTTCACCATCGTTTAGAAAGAAAGAAAGAAAAAATATTTATTCTGCACAAATAAGAAGCACATTATAAAATAAATCATTAATAAATAACTTGCGAACACTACACCAATCAGGGATCAGGGAGTCAAAGTTTTACTAGATTATTATTATTTATTTTATTCCAGATAATGTCTATACATTAATATTAAACTTAATAACAAAGACACGATGTGCTGACAAGTCGTAAAACCGTGCAAAGCAGATGCGGGTCGCTAGTAAAACTATAAGTTTGACATTACAATTATATTTTGAAGATTATCTTTTACAGAAAAACAGTGCTGTCATAATTATTTATTTTTTTAATACTTCAAGCACATAAATGTACAGAGGCGGATTTAATGTCATAGACATTTTCTACTAGTCAACCTTTGGGTGACGCAAAGACAAACAGTGGTAGGTGCAATCATGAAAATTGAAGAATAAATATTTTAAATATAAAGATACGCAGAAATATATTTAAACTATAAATAATATATACCTAATTACATATAAGCACAAATAAATATACATAAATGAATAAATTATCCTGCTCGTAATGAAAGAAAAAAAAAAATTAAACTCGCCTGACAAGTATTTCGTAATGTATTACTGATATAATTATGTACAGACGCCAGCACATCAAGCTACTACAATCTGTCAAATTTCTTTAGTAAATTTTCAACTTTATCGCGAAAGCATAAGGTTCAAAGTTGATTGAGAAAATTTGACAGTTTCGGGTAGTTTAATGTGCTGGCGTCTGTACAATATTTTTTAAGTTGTTGCCTGCCGTTATAGAATACTTGGAAATCCGGACCTACATATAACATCATCTGCCAACACTCAAACAGCAAACGTTCCTTCCCTGCAGTCAGATAGTATAGGCCGAGGAATGATTTGATACAGCAACGTTGCGGTTTAAAAGATGTGTGTGAATGTATGTATGACCAGATGTCTGAAAAACGAAGCAAAAGGAGTACTTAAGGTGGAACTAGTCACGAGCTCGAACTCACTGGTGGTCATGACCAAAAAGCACGCTGTCTCACCTGCCTTCGTGTTCGACAGAGATAATATCGATTATGAGCAGTTTAGTCTAGTTCGCACGCACAGCAACACAGTTCCAAACTGAAAGGCGCGTAACAAAATTCGAGAAGTGCTTTGGAAAATCGTGTTTTATGAAAAAAACACATAAATCTATTATTGAACTGAGGTTTGTCGGTACCGACTTTGTTTTGAAGATTTTACAGTTCTTTTATTACTTATTTACACCCAAAATTTCGTTAAAAATAGCAAAAAAAACGACCCTTTGTTGGCTCATAACTTTTAATGGCTTTTTATTTTACTATTCTTTATCAATTTCAATATTCTTGTTTAAATTTGGATGCACAATGTCAAACGGTGAAGAAATACTCTCCCGAAATTTGTATGGAAAAAATATCGACTAGTGGCACCTTAAGGATCGTAGCAGATGGGGTTTTGTGGTTCCTGCTTACCCCTGGGAAGACGGCGAGAGTTTATGCATGTGTGTATGTGTCAAATAGTAAAATGAATAGTAACACATTTACTTTCCATAAATCAACGCCATTCTATTTCCCACAAGAAAAAGAGCTGAACAACGCACAGGCCGTGCATGACATCGAAAGCCAATAAAAGCCATCACTCATTGTCTATGGACGCATGTTTTATTTATAGACGCCATTCGGTTCCATGCAGACATATGGAGGATTCAGAGCGGGTTAGGATGATTTTTATTGTTTTACGTCCATGGTGGTTTATGGGTTAAGTGGCGATGAATGGTAGGGTTGGATACGGTTGAGTAACTGTGGGATAATAACCACATTTTTCCACAGGTACTACTTCGAAAATAATTTCGAAAGAGCATCACGGCTGCCCCATTTCAAAACCTAGTAAAGACTTAAAACGTACAGGAGATTGCACAAATGTAAAATAGTCAGCCTATGGAAAGTATTTATGTTAGGTAAAAAAATGCTATTGGTTGTATAAAATATTAAATAATGAACAAATAGTATCTACTAGCAATATTTTAATACATTTATACATGTAAGTGTATATTACATATTTTAAACCCCTTACTAACGCTGATAATTATTGGTATTGGTCGTATTTGGTTCGGATTTGGTCTTGATTTCAAAAACCTAGTGAGGTGCACCGACTATTTAAAAACCTAGCAAGAGACTAACTAGGTTTTGAATTGGTTAAAGTGACTTACTAGGTTTTAAAGTGGTCACGGGGGAGTGAATGATGCACTTACTAGGTATCGATTCTTAAATAAATCTTCTTCCATGTGAGTTTAAAACGCTGGTGTTTTTGTATTTGGTAGGGACATACTAGGTTAGCAAGATTATGCAATAAAACGATTTTTGTGAAAAGTGTCCCTTACTAGGTTTTGAAATGGGACAGCCGATCAGTCTTTGGGTCCAGTTCAAAATGGATATACTTATAATTCTAGTCGTAATCAGAGCGCACGTCAGTCTAATACTTGAAATAGTAAAACTGGAATATCGCTAGAAAAAACAGGAATGGTCAGTTTTAAATTGCTACCATGGACGGTTAACTATTCAAATTCATTTAGTTGTTAGATCTAACAAAACAATATAGATTAGCAATGTATGATCTTCAAACTATAATGGCCCCTTTACACTCTGCCACTATATATGGTGTGCAAATATTTAATTTTATCTTGTACAATGCTATTATTTTAATTAAATTTAAAAAAGAGCTCCAATAATAGCTCATGCATCAGGCTTTTTAAGAAACAAAAATAATGAATTGATGTCAAAGTTATATCTAAGTACATAATTATTAAGTCAGTTCAAAACATAAAGTTTAAATGTCAGACAAAATAATGTATAAATTGTAATTAATAATGTCAGAACTGTCTATTATAATGTCAAAGTAAAATTTGAACATTAATTAATCATCTTAATGTACCATATACTCAGAAATAAATAAATCTTATCTTATACTAATAATTATATTTCCCAATATTATACATCTCAGTTTCCTTCTCTGCGATCTGACATATATACTTATACATTGAAGCATAGTCTATAATATCATGTCCTATGAGTAAAAACGAAAAAGAATATGGAATAAAACCCATAATATTGAACACAGAGCACTCAATCTGGTAACAAAACAATAATATAAATATCAGAAAATGAGAAAGTTTTGCAACCCATAACCCATTTATTTGCCAAACAAGTAACAGGTAAGTCCATGGATGGGTCGTGAATACAAATATTGAGTGTTCGGTATTCTGGGCAGGGGACCGTTAATTTGTGCGGGATCCCCATTAGCTAGGGGTAAGCTTGATAGGTACATGATAATTATATTTTTAAGTAGGTATACCTACACAAAATAATAAAAAAACCGTTTATAAGACAGCTGTTTGATGGACGATAAAGGAAATGCTTCTGCGTGTTTGCGAATTAAAATTTTTCAAAATCAAATCAAATCAAAAATGTTTGTCAGAATAAGGTACAATAGATATTATAATTTTGGTTCCAGCATATCCTGCCATACTATGGCGTACAAATATTTATTGAATTAAGCCTTATATTATAACCTATTAATTATTAGTAATTATCATTTAATAAAATATGTAATAACGATTAAAAAATATATTGAATTAATAATTAGTCATGTCATTAATATTGAATAATTATGTCATTGTTTGATATGGTAGATTATAGCCTATGTTTATGTATTATGTTACAAGCGACTTATCCTCTAAATATTCTTTAGTACTGTAATAATTTTTCTCCAATAACAGTCTAAATAACACCCTTTTGAACAACGATGATGGCAAATCTTGAATACTATTTGGCAAATGATTATATATAATAATTGCCATGCAGTAAATATTTCTTTTGTGTAACATTAATTTAATTTGGGGTAATTTCAATTTATCTTTGTCTCTACTATTTATTTTGTAATTACTTTTTTCAAATAAATTATAATTTTTTTTTACAAACATGCATGTTTCAAAGATATAAAGACATGGTAAAGACAGTATTTTAAGGTTTTGGAATAGCGGTTTACAACTATCCAAAAAGTGAGCTCCCTACATTGCCCGGATACATTTTTTTTGTCCTTTAAAAACTCTTCCAACATCTACTGAGTTGCCCCAAATAACAAGCCCGTATCTCAGTAAAGATGCTACATAAGCATGGTAAGCAACCATTGCAGGTTTTAAGTCCTGTCTAGGATAGGTTTCCTAATAATTCTACCTGCTTAAATATTCCAGGTTAATGTATATACCTTGTGCTTACGAAATAACGATAGATATAGCCTTTGAATTTACTGCCGAATCCAATTACCTCTCTATCACCAGTTTTGGCATACTGGAGGTAGAAAAACCTATCTATTCTCTGGTTTTGACGTCCCAATAATCTATATCAGTAGATATTAAACTGACACTTATAATTTATACCTACTGACTACCATCAGAAACTATCTGTCAATAGATTTTATTGATGCTTTAACAAATACCTAGAGATAGAAGTAAAGGAATGTGGTAAAAAATTACTTCACGAAAACCAAATCTACTTCCCGATTTCGCAGCAAAATAACTAATATAAGCCTTACTTGACCGTAAAATTCACAAAAATGTGTCCAGACTAACAAAGAGAGCTATTATGTTCCTCAATTGTTGGTTCACAAAGGGAATCGACTTTTTTTAATTAATATCTGTGGCAACACTGGCAACCTTCACGCTTGACGCAGGGGGAGCGACAGAAATTGATCGACTATCGCGACACGATGATTGATCACGCAATAATGCCTACATGGAAAGTTCGAGGGCCGTTTTGTGCGGACCTCTGTGTTCCTTTTTCAGTACGACGACGATGTATTAGGGGCTTTGTTATTAATTTAAAAAATAACAAGCATACTTAAAAGGAGATTTAGCTGTGTCTTACAAAAGTTTGTAATTGTTGTCTGATAAAAATTAAAACATTTCAAAACTACTGAACAAACAAAATCTCACGATCGTTTATTCAACTGTAAAATCACAAACACCTGAAATAACATTTTCTTTAATTCCTAAATCAGCATTGAAAACGGTGTCTCAAAACATCTTTTCTACTGAATAAACAGAGGTCGTTTTGGTCTTAAAGGGTCTTGGAATTAGAACTGTTTACCAACCTTTTATTAAGCACTAGCTTTTGCCAGCGACTTCGTCCGCGTGGAATAATGACTTCCGGAAATTGAGGCACTAACTCTCATAGAGTTTAACCGATGTGCTCTTTCCTCTGCCGATTCTTGAGAACGCGTATTTCTCATTCAACGCGTTTTTCAAGACAATAGCGGGCGGACGCCGGCGTCCGCTTGGGTCTTGAATAACTAAAAATATATAACTACGTCTAATATATAAAATAATATATAATAAAACCTACTTCACTTAAAACTAAATACCTATAACTACTATAATTAATAATACCTATACCTATAATTAATAAAAGTACCTACGCTTTTACCTACTTAATATTAAAAAAACTGAACATAAAGTAACCAAAACTTACCTACTACTAACCTATTACTACTTCACCTAATACTAACCTATTACTACTTCACCTAAAAAGAAATCCTGTTTTCCCAACATTTCCCTTCACTGCTCTGCTCCTATTGATCGTAGCGTGATGAAAAGTATACTATAACCTGCCCAGGAGTATGAAGAACAATTGTACCAAGTTTCGTTGAAATCCGTCGAGTGGTTTTTGTTTCTATAACGAACATACAGACAGACAGACAGACAGACAGACAAAAATTTTACTGATTGCATTTTTGGCGTCAGTATCGATCACTAATCACCCGCTGATAGTTATTTTGGAAATATATTTCATGTACAGAATTGACCTCTCTACAGATTTATTATAAGTATAGAAGAAGATAGATATACTTTAGACTTTGGTACTTGCCTGAAAATGTTATGAAAAAAAAAACCGCAGAGAGAAGTAGGTCTGAAATGTGGGTGTACTGAACGTACACCTCTATATTTTACCTTTTGGAGATTAGAGGTGTGATGTTATGTGAACTTCTGTCTTTAATGTACGCCAGCACATCAAGCTACCCAAAATTGACAAATTTTCCAGTCAACTTTGAACCTTATACTTTGGCGTTAAAGTTGAAAATCGATTAAAGACATATTTGACAGATTGTAGTAGCTTGATGTGCTGGTGTCTGTCTGTACATTACCTAAGATTTTTTTTGTTGAAAATATTTTTGAAGGTCATACTCACCCTTTACCACTTTCTATAAGTGTTTAAGACTATGCCGACCGCACAGTGGCGCCCTCATCGTTTGTTTGGCTATTTCATACAATTTAGAATGAAACTGCAAAAAATAAGCACGGTAAGTTGTGCTTCACAAGATTATACGTTAATATTATTAGAAACGGTAGTTTTATATTGTTATTATAATCCTTAAAACGGCATATAGTGGCCACTGTTATCCCTTTTAAGGATTATAATAAAGCTAGATAGAAGTGGCGTAACGAACTTCCAAGACATACATACCTACCCATAGCTCTGTCAGTTAGCTTTATTCTGTTTTACTTTCAGAACATGCGTTTCTCTTCGCAATTAACTTAGTATTCCGTTTAATTTCCATATTATTAGGGATCTAAACAGTGGCCCATCCAATTAGGGACCGCTCCGACGCTTAACATAATAGCAGCTCTTGGTTTTACCAACCTCTGCGAATCTAGTCTTTGATATAATTGTAACGATGGAGAGGGTAATGTCTTAAGTGTGGCGAGAAATCTGGTAGAAACCTGCACCTTAATTATGAAATACACTCTAAATGACAATCCCTATTCAGTTTGGCAGTTCAATGAAATCCATTGCGTTACTTTTGCTATATAGAGCAGACAAAATATTCAATCTGATGTAGCAATGGATTTTCTCGTATTGCCAAATGAGAGGTACTTTCATGCCAAGTGTGTTATGTTTAAAGTGCTGGTTTTTTCTCGGTATGACTTTGATTTGCTACAAAATCAAAATAAACACTCATTTATTTAATTTAATTTTATACTTTTAATTTTATTTTAATTTATATTATTTAATTCAATCGTTATTTTTATTTAAACTTATTGTGGTTGAAATTATAATCTTTTATATGATCTAAAATGGATTGAAATAAATGATTTTTTAATTTGAATTTAATTTTTTACAACCAAATTTACGTCATTTGTTATTTTTACCAAAATTAAGTGGTTTAGCTGGAAAAAGCGGCGCAACAAACTCTCCAGCAACACGTCTCTATACATAGTTTATAACTCGCCATTCATATTAAAGCAGATTCCAACTTTACCACCCATGATTGCGACCGCCTGTTTAGGCGGCGTCACACCCAACGACTTATTATGCGTTATAAATTCGCAACTAATTAGCGGCTGCTCGCTGACAAAGATTAATGTCGCAGTGTGTGTGCGGCGAGCCTAATGCGTTGAGGCAAGTCGACAGTGCAATGTGTGTTTAGATAATTAGTTATGATTTTGTCGCTGTGGGAGTCATTAGGGTTTAACCTTAGGTAAGTATAGGTAAATTAATTGCTAAGCAAATTGACACCCTACGTCAATTTCCATGTTATGGCCATTTTAGTATACAGGGTTATTTGCAAAACACCAGCAACCTCTTAGGAAGTCATTGTACTCATCATTATGAACAACTTTTATTATGGGACCAAACCTGAAATCGCGAAAACAAATCAGCTGTTCCCTACATTTATGTTCGTGTAACTCGTCAAAATGTAGGGAACAGCTGATTTTTTTTTCGCGATTTCAGGTTTGGTCCCATAGTGGTTAGTGTTCATAATGATGAGTACAATGACCTCTTAAGAGGTTGCTGGTGTTTTACAAATAACCCTGTATACTTTTTTAGACATAGAGTTGGATGTAGCTCAGCTAAATCTATACTAGTAATACAGCTGAAGAGTTTGTTTGTTTTTTTGAACGCACCAATCTCGGGAACTACCGGTCGGATTTGATAAATTATTAAGGCTATGGGCACGCTATGACCTTCAAAGACCGAGCAAAAAGGAAAAAACGTCAGAAAGAAAGCAAAGTGAAAACGAAGTTTTGGGATGCATGACGAAGCCTCCTCATGTAGCGCAGTTTGTTCCGCCAGTTACTCAACTGAACCGAGCGCTCGGCGCATCCTAGACAGTCACGCCTAACACCTTATTTGACTGGCCAATTCTTCCCATGTGGTGGTAAGGCTAACGCCCGCCTAATTTGCAACCACCCTCCCGCCGGAGTCCGGCGTCAACCGGCGCAGCCTGCTTTGTTTCGTCGATGCGTGGGAGTTCCAGTGCCTTAAGACTCTTCTGGGCACACTCGTCCCATCATAGACCTCATCCATCGCTTTCCAATAGGCGTGATCGAGGTCAAGAGCCCATTCAGCAATAAAAAAAAGAAGTGATAGCGTGATGCGATGCAACGGGGTGGGTCGGGGAACAATAAATTTCACTCGGACGAAATCGCAGGCAGAAGCTAGTCTATGAATGTAGTCTATTTGATACTGTCAAAGAATGACAGTTGTGATTTGAACATACGCGCAATTTAAATTTTTACCTAGTCAGTTTATATCCAATTAATTTCCCTGACTTCACCTACATGTTGCAATAACATTTTGGGATTATAAATAGTTCGACAGTGTAAAACGTTGATAGTACTCGTAGTAATGAAGCTCCTTGTGAATGAGTTGTCTAAGAAAGTCTTTCATTTGTCACCAAGTCACTAAAAAGTTTAAAGGGTAAAAGTACCAATGAAATTCTGGCATTTCAAATTTTTCTCTTTAGTCTTTAAGGACTACAAAGGTAATCCTCTAGATTTTTCAGGTGTATATATGTATTTCCACAGTTATTTGCCAAGCTATAATAAAAATGTTGATCATATCCAACATCCACGAAACTCCCACGATTTCTATTGATCGACTAAAATTATGAAGACCATCTCCTATATTCTTGGTTCACGATTACATGGTCCCATTACGGACCCCATATCCTCATAAATACTAAACTTTGCAACCATTACCGACACCAGGGATGCCAATCCTTAATATTTCCGTTTGAAATGTGAGGCGATTTCATTGAGTTTTTAGAGTTCCGTACCCAAAACGTTCGTTTTACAACTGGACCATATTTTTAGGGTGACCAACAGGTGCCATAGTAACGCTATTATGAAGCTTACGCCCGCTGGCTACCGGCTGTCGGCTGTAGCTTTTGATAGGTAGGTACGCTTTAAAGTTTCAAGGAATACGTATAAAGGTACACATATCAACTCGGAAAGGGATCGTTATCGTATCGCCTTTCGTCTCGCCGTCAAATAGGCTTCAACATAACGTAAGCACGTAACCAAAGCGGATCAGCAGCTCCGAAACGTCAACACGGCTACGGCTAGGCGACGCCGCGCTTACGGCTGGCCGACCGCTGGTTGATGGTGCTGCAGGCAGCCCGCGGGAGGGGTGAGAGGGGCAAGGCTGGACGAAGTGACGTAAGCTCGGGTACGGAGAGACGTAAGCGCAGGGACGACGAGCCGTAAGCGCGGGAACTGCAAGTTGACCACGCACCGCACCGCGGTTCGTGAGCTTGTCCCGAGGTGAGGCGATTACTTTACGATTCCGATTAGTGTGTGTTGCAGTAAGAAATTTCATACAAAGAATACTGAACGGCTCGAGTGGATACAGTGATGATGCCTTCCCGAGTTGATATGTGTACTATGACTTTTATGTGTCTATCATATCAAATAATAAAAGTTTTATATCAATCGATACAGCCTATCCAAAAAGTAAAAGGTTTGGTTGAACGGAACCCTCAATATGCGAGGTCGACTCTAATTTTACCGTTTTTTCCTTCCCTTAATTAAAAGTGAGCGGTCGCGGCCGCTTCCTAAATTGACTCTTTAAAACTTGTGATTTGCATTCATTATTTACGTGGAGGCGTTTCAAGGGTTTCCTTGAGTTTTCTATGCGCCTAGAGAAACACTTAACAAAATGTGTAAAGCTACTGCTTTGTAGAAGGACGGTGGCCGCCACATAGCGTCTGCAATTTACCGGCGAATGTAGTGAAACCTTATTTATGAAAGTTGGTATGTTTTCTTAGAGGGCGTTTTTCGTCACCGTTAAGTCGAACCCCGGTGCCACCATTTTTTTCATGACAGCCCTCACTGGCCGTTATGTGACGGTCACCGCTCTTTTTGGTATCTGTAGCTTTAGAGTCGTTATAAAAAGATTGTGAAGTATATTACAATTGGCTTTTAGTGTGCTTTTCCTTATTTTGAGCACTTGTCAAACAGCCAAAACCATTACATTCACATGTTAAATAATTACATGCATTTCATAGTTAGTCACTATAGTGACAAATTAATATTTTTTGATACCAACATTTTTGTTGATAAGCTAAGGTCGACTAGGGATACTGTGTATCTGCCCATTAGTTTTAGACGTCAAATAGCTAGGCTATTAGCACTTAATATTAACCCAGACATAATTAGTATGTCGAAGTCATTCATAATTAGCACCACAATTAGTAATAGTACTAATGTTAAGGTGGTTAGCTCAAATATTTTAAACTAGTTAGTAAGACAACAGAAGGTACCACTAGCAGTTTAGTTACACTTAATAACAAAAAGGTATTTTCTAGCACTAAAACAGTGAACTGTAGTAAAGGGGCTAAGCAGAAATCCTTGAAATTATTTCATCAAAATATTCAAGGTTTTTCTTCCAAACAATTGGAGATTGAGTTGTTTTTAGAAAAAACAATGTTTGACATTATTTGTCTAACAGAGCATTGGCTAAAAGATTCTGAAATGCTAATTAACTATGACAATTATAGTGTGGCCAGTTGTTTTAATCGAAAATCAATGCTGCGTGGTGGTTCACTAATCCTAATGAAAAGTTGTATTAAATTCAAACCTCGTAAAGACATAGTTGAACTATCGGTTGAACATAGCATTGAACTGTCTTGTGTTGAGCTAGATAAGCATTTTATAGTGTGCGTTTACAGACCCCCAAATTATCAAAATTATTGTATATTTGAGTCAGTAATGGAAGATGTTTTGGCAAAACTTGCAACTGGTAATAAGTCAGTAATTATCTGTGGTGATTTCAATATTAATATTTTAGAAAATAACTTAAATACCAGTAGATTTCTAAATTTGTTTAAATCATTCAATTTGTCAAATGTGTTTATAGAACCAACTCGAATAACTACGACTACTTCAACGTGTATCGATAATGTTTTTTGTTGCTGCGACTATTTAGATAAAGCCATTGTTAATTATCTCCCTTCTGATCACAGCGGTCAAACTGTAACTTTTGAGTCCAACATGCCAATTCAAAAAGTGCAGATCCAATCCAGACCAATAACATCTGCTAATTTAAATAAATTCAATAGCACTTTAGTTTGTAAATTAAGTAAAAAGAACCTTACAATGGACAATGTTAATATTTTGTATAAAGAATTATTTTCGGTAGTCCAAACCGAATTCAATAATTATTTTAAAAAGAAAACTAAAAGTATCAGCCCTAAGTTTTTATTTTGTGACTGGGCAACTAAAGGACTTAGGAAAAGTAGGGAAAGACTTTTCGAGCTGTATGGCCTTAAGCCTTATATCAACACGGAAACTTTTAATAAGTATGTTGCTACTTACTCTAGAACATTTAAGAACGCTTGTAAGGCTGCTAAAGCCTTATACATTAGCAATAAGGTTAAATCAGCAGACAATAAAATAAAGACGGTTTGGAAAATTATCAATAATGAAACAAACAGGAACAAAAAGCATAATTCTGATTACACCCTACAGACGTCACGTGGTCTCATTTGCGATTACAAAGAAGTTGCTCAAGAATTTGTAAATTTCTTTACTAGTATCCCACTCAAAACAACTGAAACCTTAAATTCCTCGCCCTCGCTCGCTTTTAATTTAGTAACGGCGAATGTTTCAGCCTGCCCGATTGAATTTAACTTTAGGCATATTAACCCCGTAACAGTAATAAAAGCTTTTAAGCAAATAAAGATCAAATTGACCGAAGATCTTTGGGGAATGTCCATTAAAGTCTGTACCTCCATAATTGAGACTATTGCGCCTTATTTAGCCTTAGTATTTAATTCGTGTGTGGATCAAGGAGTCTTCCCCGATTTAATGAAATACAGTAAGGTAATACCACTTTTCAAATCTGGGGACAGTAAAGACACTAACAATTATAGACCCGTATCCGTGTTACCGGTGTTCAGCAAGGTGTTTGAAAAGATAATGCTTAATCAAATGCTCAATCATTTTAACACGAATAAAATCCTTCACGATCAACAGTATGGTTTCACCAAAGGACGTTGTACGACCGACGCCGGTGTAACCTTATTAAAACACATTTTTAACACATGGGAAGAGTCGCAAGACGCCATAGGAATTTTTTGTGACCTCTCCAAGGCATTTGATTGCGTCGATCACGAAACCTTGCTTTTGAAACTTGAACATTACGGACTTGGAAAACTTGCGCTCAGTTTAGTTAGTTCTTATTTAAATGATAGACAACAGCAAGTTCAAATAAGTGGTGTCAATTCACTTGGTTTAACAGTAAAAATGGGTGTGCCACAAGGCTCGATATTAGGTTCTTTCCTCTTTTTAGTGTATATTAATGATCTACTCCATTTATTAAAAAATCAACCACAAATGGTGTTATTTGCTGATGACACTTCCTTAATTTTTAAGGTAAATAGACGTGCTACAAATTTTGACGACGTAAATAACGCCCTACTGCAGGTCCAAAATTGGTTCACTGCTAATAATTTAGTATTAAATGGGAAAAAAACTAAGTGCATAAGATTTTCTTTACCAAATGTCAAGGGTAGTGATTGTGAGATAATATGGAATCAGGAGAAACTTGAATTCGTCGAAAAAACAGTTTTCCTAGGGATCACGCTCGACTCAAGGCTACAATGGGGTCCGCATTTAACATCTCTTGCAGGACGGCTCAGTTCGGCAGCTTATGCTGTCAGAAAAATCCGTCAATTTACTGATGTAGGTACCGCGAGACTAGTCTATTTTAGTTACTTTCATAGTATCATGTCTTACGGTATTTTACTTTGGGGACGGGCTGCAGACATCGATTCTATTTTTATTCTGCAGAAAAGAGCCATCAGAGCCATATATAATCTCCGCAAGCGCGATTCTCTAAGGGAACTGTTTAAGGATATTAACATCATGACGGTGCCTTGTCAATATATCTACGAAAACATCATGTATGTAAGGAAAAATTTACATCTTTTTAGCAAAAGAGGTGAAAGACATAATTATAGTACTAGAAATAGGGACCTATTAGTTCAACCAGGTTTCAGACTAGCAAAAGTAGACTCATCTTTTATGGGGTACTGTTTAAAATGTTATAATAAAATACCTCCCCACATTCTTCAACTGAATGAGACAAAATTCAAGTCATGTATAAAACGCACACTATGTAGGCAGGCATATTATAAGTTAGGAGATTACATCGCTGATAAAAATGCCTGGCTCAATGCTGGTCCTGCTCCACAACCACAACTAATTGATTAACACCTGAAAATACTGTTGGAGCTGCTGAAGATTGTAAGACTATCTTTGAATTGTATAAACTCAATTTCCTTTGTATTGTATAACTGCATAGCACAGATGTGAGTTCTATGTACTATTGAGCTACCATTTACCGGGTAATATGTTTTTCATTGACTAGAATGTGCCCTGGCGGCTGATAGTATGTCATGCTCGCTCAAGTGTCTCGCTGACGGTGGCGTGTGTGTTGGATCATTCGGTTCCCTACAAAATGGTTGAGCTGGATGGTGCTGATCCATGCGTCATGTTCGTGAACGGGCGCCGTCAGTTGGGGCTGGTCATCTTTTAGCTGCCACGGCTTATTTTTAATTATTTTATTTTTGGGTTGTTATTTTGTTACTATTTGCTGTACTCTGGACACTTTTAACGCGTACTTGATTTTTATTTATTTTTTACATCGTTCTCACATATTATAAATTCAACATATGATGTAACTAATAATTTTGTAAAAATATTATTTAAAAAGAGTGTCCATGGAGTTTCTTGCCCGTTCTTCTCCATAGGTACCTACTACGCTTTGGAATGGGCAACTAGCTTCATTTTTTCCTGACTGACCGACTTCTTGACAATTCAAAAGTGCCTGTAAATGGTTTAATTGAAATAAATGCTTTGAGTTTGAGTTTGAGTTTGAGTGAAAAAGAAATAATTAGTATGGGTTGATATAGCGCCAAAAACAGTCTCCCTATGACTTTATTTGCTCAGCCTTTCACGAATGACTATTTCTATTATTCTTTAAAATAAAGAGAGGCCTCGAAAATCTACGAAATATGAAGTATTTCCTAAAGCACTGTTGAATCAGCAAGTGATAATTAATAGTGTACAACTGGCTATCTGGTAGACTGTCTGCATTTCTCGTAAGCTGTAAAGTGTAAACGAAAAGTCTTCAAGCCACAAGTATACAAGGTGACTTGCAATTTAACGTACCTATTCCTTCCAGGACTTATAGTAAGACCAATTTGCAACAATTAAGCACCCCATAAAGCCTAGGGAAAAGTGATAGGTACCTAGAGACGAATTCTGGGAAATTTTCAAACAAGACATGGGGATTTCTCGACCTCCGTCCGTCCATCTCCGTCGTCGGTGCGTCCCTCCGTACCTCAGAAAGCACATTAAGACGTTGGTGCCGGCTGTCATTCGTGGAACTTTGACACTCGTTACGGCTAGTCAGAAGCCCGAAAGTCTGACAACCAGTCTTACCCCAGTAACTGGGCTGTGGCTCTATGTAAAATACTGGTATTCAGCTGCATTCGGTTAGACTGGAATTCAACCCCAACATAGTCGGGGAAAGTCTCTCTGTCCCGCTCTCAATCTTGTTCAAAAGATCACTTGATATGGGTGTGGTACCTACGATCTGGAAATCGGCATATATAACGCCGATCCACAAAAAGGGGCCAAGAACTTCTATTGAGAATTACAGACCGATCTCTAAGTTGTGCGTGTTTTCAAAAATCTTGGAGAAAATAGTTTATAAACAAGTTTATTCGGCTATCAAGCAAAGCTTCAGTGAAAATCAGCACGGTTTCTTAAGAGGTCGGTCTACCACGTCCAACCTAGTTCTTTGTAGCGATTACCTATCAGAATCCATGTCACACCAGTCCCAGGTCGACGTTATATATACTGATTACAGTAAATGTTTCGATCGAATTGATCATGTTATTCTAATGCGTAAACTTTTATCGATGGGTATCAGGGGTAACCTATTCAGGTGGTTCGAGTCGTATGTTGAGAACAGGTGTCAGACTGTGGTGCTGAACGGTTACTCATCCAGAGCTATGCATATTCCCTCGGGCGTTCCGCAGGGGTCACTATTAGGGCCTCTTTTATTTAATATTTTTATTAATGACGTCATTTCCTGCTTTCGACACTCTAAAATATTGCTGTACGCGGATGACATGAAGATTATGAAACAGGTCACTACCCATACAGACGCTCTACTACTGCAGGAGGATCTGGATGCCTTTCAAATTTATTGTAATTTAAATAAGTTGGATTTAAACGTCTCCAAATGCCATGTGTGCTCTTTCACTCGCAAACCTCACCCTTTATACTTCCCATACAAACTTATGGATACCCCAATAACTAGAGTCAATTCCATCAAAGACCTTGGGGTTACTTTCGATTCTAAACTTATTTTTGACATTCACATTAATAATGTTGTCAAAAAAGCGTCGAAAGCACTAGGTTTCATTTTCAGGGTCTCGTCGGAGTTCAGAAGCATCAAGACTGTCAAAATCCTATATTGCTCCTTCGTTCGTAGTCACCTTGAGTATGCCTCCCAAGTCTGGAACCCTAATTACAATATTTATATCGATCGTTTGGAGGGCATACAGAGAAAATTCCTAAGGTACATTCAATTTCGTTCGAAAACATATTTACCTAATTATCATAAGCGATGTAAAAAGTTCCATATTCTACCTCTTTGTGAAAGAAGAAAAATTGCTGATTTAGCATTTTTATCCAAAATTGCAAACGGATCCAGCGACATCCCTGAGTTGGTAAGCAAAATTGGGCTGCGAGTATGTTCTTCGTTTCTGCGTAAACCTCGTTTGTTGCACATACCATCTACACGAACTACTTACAGACAAAACTCTTACATGATAAGGACGAGCCGTATGTACAATGAAACTTGCCAGGAAGTTGATATCGATATTTTAATACTAGCGTGTCTAAATTTAAGAAAACTCTTTGCAACCACTTTTTCGATAACATTACTTAGCCCTTGCACTGTATACGAGTATTAATAAGGAATGCGCGAATGTAACACTGTTTTAAACCTGGTATTTAATTAATTCTAATTTGTTTACATGCTATCTGTGAAAACTTGTAATTGGCCATCTTCATGTTATTAACTTTGAATATTGTGTCTGCCTAGCTGTAAGTTTTCCGAAAAATATAAAATAAATAAATAAATAAATAAATAAATAAGGCTAGGTAGATGATGACATGGGGCTATCTCGAATTCCATGAATTTTTGCCCCCCTGTATAGGGTGTACCATCATCGGCCGTATCAACGTCTACCATCAGCTGAGAATGATCCAACCAGCCTATTTAACAATACAACAGCTCGAATTACTGATTGCATCAATGAAATTATATGTTTTGCCAATGAACTGGACAATTTCATTTAATAATTATTAATTATCAGTTCAGTGGATTTAATTACGATACCTTCATTAATATTAATATGGCAGCCACTCAGTGAACGTGACGTTATGACCCGCTTTTTATATGATTTGGATGGTAATGATATTAAATCTACATTATGTGCGCTGTTCGCACTGGTGTCGGTGTACAGACGCCAGCACATCAAGCTAATCTGTCAAATTTCTTTGATAGATTTCCAACTTTACTACAAGGGAATAAGGTTCTTATTCAATTGGGAAAATTTGACAGATTGAGATAGCTTGATGTGCTGGCCTCTGTACATACTACATGAATCTACGCCTTTTTCTACGAGGGTAGAAACTATTGAACATCACTTGCTGCGATTCAGCTATACTGTGTTCGCAATTTAATTTTCAAACATGTAAACAAATAATCGGTTTTGGAAAAACGCCTTTAATTTAGTTGTCGCCCAAACTGACTTATATTACTTTATTATTGTGTGGGAAATCAGAAAGTTCAGTTTGCACTACAACTTCAAACATTTTTACAACTTTTTTAATAGTACTTACTGGTGATTTTGACATCAACTTAGCTTACATTGGCATGAAGCTAATATTCGTTTAAATGGAAATAACATCCATTACAAATGAGGACTTGAATATTAAAGTCTCCTTACTTACTCCTCACTTATTTATTTTTGCTTCATTCATATTCCTTCATATAACTAATAATACACGTGACCCCTTTTACTATAAATTATGTTCTGCGGTACTTTGCACCTGACCGCCATCGAAGATACTGAGCAAACAAAATACTTTTCTGTAACTGTCGCCAATCCATCACGACATCCCGTCGTTGCTAAAAAAACAAAACAAACTCAAGATGTAAGTTATACAAATTGTTGTTTAAGTTTAAACTTTCTTATTTCTGATAACAAAGCTCTAGACAAGTTTTATACCCGTATACTTACAATCTACAAAGTCTTAACGGATTCTTTTACAAGAAATATCGGAAACATAAAATAAATGTGACGATTGTGTTGTTAACGTATCCGACTGTTTAACGGGAGTTTTGATTTATTTGTTTTAATGATATCATTATATGACGCCGCGTCACAAATTTTCATAGAATACTATTGAATCCGGAAACTGAGAATGATTACATAGTTGTCTATGGAAATTGTTTATTGGCTATTCTTATGTTTAGCCACAAAAGGGATGAATGAGAGGTAATTTCATGCAGCTGATATGATGAGGGATGTATTACGCTGGTGCTCGAGAAGTTATGTGGAAATCGGTTGCCATGGTATAAACATAATTTAGCGAAGTATTGAGTATGAGTGTGTTCTGAGAATGGATTGTTTGACTACTAAGATGACGGCTTATAAAGGTATATGGAAGAAGCAGACTTGCTGCTCTGACCCCAAATGAATTGGGGAAAAAAGACAGAAGGATGATCAATGGCTCACGCTTATCTCAATTTCCAAGAAAACTCATTTAAGAAACCTCTAACTTAAAAGCTAATCCTCCTAATTGGGTTACAACCATCAATCAAAACATTTAGACTTAAGGATTATAATATTAGTTGAATAACTAGAATAGATGAAGTTTAGACTTAAGACCTACAACTCACAGAAACTTACACTTTACAATAACTCAGTTGTTAATTTTGCTAAAGTCGGTTCATGCTAACCGAAGTTTAAGTCAAGAAAATAGGGAACTGAATTGCTTTTGTGTTTTGTACGGTGTAGCTTGTGAGTATAGTATTCTTGTGACGAGGTGTAACAAAGTGGACACCACATATAAAGATACACCTAGGTAACGCAAAGAGCAACTACTTCGCGTGCCAAAAATCGCTCCAACTTACGTTCAAAAATCGAAAGCCGCCACTTTCGCTCAGTCCTGTGTACTGCTGGCTTCGTGTGCGTGACTGAAAAAGAGCGTTTGTGACGTCATAGTAGGTATTCTTACAGATCGTGATACTTGCGTTATCTAGACCTAGCTCTAGGTCTATACGTATTAGAGTTCGAAAAGTTATAAGTATAAATCAAAGCGTTTCCTCACAAAATCTTCTCATAATGTACCTATGTATTATTGCACCTAACAATTATTAGCATTGTTTAAAAAAAAAAAAAATCATGTGAACGGCTCGCCAACACGCAGATCCCTGAGAGGTTTTCGTTGTGTGGCTAAAATACAATGTGAATTAGATTTAGTATTTTAGAAATAAATAAAAAAAAAAAAAATCTGCGGTGGACACATTCCCAAAATATCCTTTTTCGTAAACTAAGTTATTTTAGTGCAATAGTGTATATTTTAGTGCAGAACAATAGATTACAAAAAACCAAGACTTATCTCTGGGACTTAGTTAATTGGAAACTTAACACATCATGATAAAATCATGATGGACATAGGTCTGCCCAAACTACCGCCTCATGGCATCAGAACATCAGGAGCAATAAAAATATAACAATACCTAAATAATCTACTTAACAATAATCTTAAATTCGTTCACAGACAGACAACGCACAGCTCCAACCACTGGGTTCAAAATCATGAAATGTTGTACAAGAGTTCCTTTTTAACGAAAGTGAATACTATGGAAGCATTTTTGAAAATTCATTCCATAGGGAGTCGGCTTGTAATAATATAAACAAACAACTCCACGGTCCCTACAACATTCCAGCTATAATTAAATCTGTAATATGAAAGCCGACTTAATTATTTACTTTCCGCATACATTTGATACGGCTTGCCGACGAATTAGCCTCGATATTATTTTAAAAACACAGCGCTCCACTTGCGTTATGTTGTATTTCTGGTACGTATGAACTAGTTTTAATGAGCCATAGCATATATTTTTAATTCATTTGAATCAATGTTAATAAAATTCAAATGAATTTGTGTGAATATTTTTCGATCTTGGCACTGTTCCATGAATATTCAAGTCTGCTCTTAGAAAGATTTTACTTGAAAAATCTTTGTTTTGTTTCATTAATTTAAAATGTAAACTTTGAAGCGTCTTCAAAATATGGCAGGGAATTAAAACAGCTATGAAATATGCACGAAAGATAAAAGATAAGTATATAAATGTGACTGAAAAGGATTTTTCAATACTGAAATACCTGAATCTGGAGTCTATTTAAAGTTTACAGACTTTAAATAATCATCATCACATCTTCTGGGCGCGCTCGTTCCATCATAGACCTCATCCATCGCTTTCCATCAGGCGTGATCGGGGTCAATAGCGGGCGCATTCAGCAAAAAAAAAAAAAGACTCCGTTAGGCCGAAGCAAAGAAAACCTGCAGGTGGAGATTCACACATGAATCGGCCTTGTGGGTAAATGTGGTAATGACCCACAAACAATGGGGCACTTAATAGTCCAGCGTGTACTGTTGTCTGCACTCTACAAAAGTTCATGAACGCTACTGAAGGTGCCAAGCTCGTAGCTAAATTCTGAGCTGACTGTAGTACATACATTGCCATCGACACGCTAAAAAGACCGTTGGGCACCCGTTTCGTTTCAAAAGATAATGCAAATAGTGATCCCCGTCTTATGGAATCATAAAGGAAGCTATACTTAGGGGTTAGAGGTGGCCGTTATAATCATCAAGGCTACAAAAATCGCAACTCTTTGATGCGCAAAGGAAATCTAAAAATTCTTAGGTTTTTTTTTGGAATTAGTAGAAGTATTTAGTTATTTTACCATTTATGTACACATATATATATAAACAGACAAGATAAAAACAGAACAGAAAAATAGGTACAAAGGTGATGCTTATTCCATAAGAAATCTCTTCCAGCATACCTGCGATAGGACAATAAATAGAGAGATGTAGACAGCGTGTGAAATAATAAAGGGGACAAAAAAAAAACATTAAATCATAATCAATTCACTTAACAAAACTGAACAAGTATTAAAAGAATATACATACAAATACACATACATACTTCTAAAATAAATATCACTACAACCTACGAACCTAAGAAGTACCTACGTATATATTGATAATTATTATAATTCTGTAAATACATATTTGTTGGGGTTACGAATCATATTTTAATTAACCTACGACATGACACGGATCTGCAAATTGCAATAAACGTAAGATAAATTAATTTTCAAGGACTACCCTGGCGCATTCGCTAAGTTTGCAAAACAATTTCACGATTATAATACTACAAAAAATACCTAAATTGAATAAATTAAGCGCCCAGTACGGAACAAACCGCAATAACAGTTCAGAAAAGTTTGCAATTTAAATAGGTATTTATGACCGTAATAACCAGGCTTGTCCATTTTAGGCTGCTGAAATATCTGCGTCGTTTATGTAATGGCTAGTTATTAAAGTTACCTGTCCGTATAAACGATCGGTAGACCTTTTGGGACATGCTAATGGCCAGTGGATGGAAAAGTGAAGGGACATTCCGCGGGTTCCATTTTGGAATATGGAAATACATAAATCATGGAAGTGTAAAGTAGACGGCGGATGTAAGAGGCTGAGTAGAAAATGTATCATGATCATGTCAATCACTGTCAAGACAACATTTTTATTTATGATAAAAATGCTAATCTGGGTAACACAATTTGCTCCCGCAAAATGAAACAAGGCAAATAAACCTTTGAAAATAAAAAAGAATGGATACGTACAATACAACTAAATTAAATAACATATAAACAAAGGCTGTTTCTTAGAAGTTCAATCAGCTCATCTACAATTATAATAGTTTATTTCTATAAACAGCCAGTTGGTAATCAACCTTTCAAACATCAGATAATTTTATTGGAGGAATAAGTTTGAATTGTTGACAGTTCTTCCATACAAATTCTGTCAATGTTTATCCACGTTAAAAATTATCTGTCGATTGAAAAATCAGCCGTAAATATACTTAGGCACCTACCCAAAGTTCAATACATCACTATCGAAACTTACACAGCTTGTTTATGTCAAATGTATGTAAGTAGATAGATCGTCAATAATTCCAAATTCGTACTGAATTGAAAACTAAAATCTTTCATCTAAAGTGTTAACAAGATATTATAATCTGTGGTCGAGCGGGGCCGCTGAGGGAGGTTGGCAACACTGCCGGAAAGGGATCTTCTTGTCCGTGCGGGCCGCCGCCATGACATTCTGCGAACTAACCCGGCACCGTCAACACCACATAGCACATTATTACTGGTTCTAATTGTAATCCTTTATTTTATAATTATTAAAACAAACTTCAACATACATCGCATCTTCATTGTGCCTTTCACAACCTGCACATAAAGATTTTTCTGAGAATAAAGTGTCAGCCAACTTGCTGAAAACATATTTATCACTACTTATTTATTTTTTGAACCTGGGCTTATTTAATCAAACCGTCAGGCGACAATTCATAAAAGGAGTCGTCCGACGAGCTCTGAACAAAGTCTGCGTCCTGCCAGTTGAAGATCCAGAACTGCTTGAAAGCACGGCTTTCAAGGGGGCGGAGGATGTTAACAAGATATTATAATCTGTGGTCGAGCGGGGCCGCTGAGGGAGGTTGGCAACACTGCCGGAAAGGGATCTTCTTGTCCGTGCGGGCCGCCGCCATGACATTCTGCGAACTAACCCGGCACCGTCAACACCACATAGCACATTATTACTGGTTCTAATTGTAATCCTTTATTTTATAATTATTAAAACAAACTTCAACATACATCGCATCTTCATTGTGCCTTTCACAACCTGCACATAAACATTTTTCTAAGAATAAAGTGTCAGCCAACTTGCTGAAAACATATTTATCACTACTTATTTATTTTTTGAACCTGGGCTTATTTAATCAAACCGTCAGGCGACAAGTTACTGCCGACAATTCGACAGTTTGACAAGATTTTTTTAGAATTTTAGTGCTTCATTGAACAGCACATTTCATGAAAATGTATCAATTTTGTCTTTTGTAGATAAATATGTCAGTTACATTAAACAGGCCTCAGTTACTTTGTTGATTAGACTCAAAATCAAATCACAAACACAGTAACACAGCATCATGTCATATCCTAATGGGCACACACACATATGTACGTATTTCCCAACATTTCTACTTCTCCCCAGTAAAATTGTCGGGCGACACAAAATTCAATAACCATGCTCCCTCAGCAAAGAGTCTCGCTTCCGATATTTTAAAGTATATGTTTGCGAAGACTTCTGCTCAGTGAATTTTTATTTCTTTAACAATGCGAATTTTACGTCCGGTTACAAAGGCGCCAGTATTGAACGTGCGATTATGTCATTTACACAATGTAAGGTTCATTTATTACTCTTTCGAACTCAGTAGTAGTTAGTTTAAGGGACTCAAAAGCTCGGCGTGCTGTTTCTAAATGGAGGAATTTTACATTAGCTCAAGAACATATAATTAATATTTATTGTTTCCGAGCGAATGACATTTTTACTTGAAGTAATATATTTTGACCCATTTTCGTTGCTACGATATCAAAAATTAAATACAACCTCATTAAATTGTGCACCTTTTGCTCATTTCAAGCTGCAATGCAACATTTTTCATTCATTTAATCATAGAGAAGTCACGTATGCTCCACGTACAAAATATTCTCATAAGTGTTCCTTTTAATACTACGTAATATTGCGCAGACTTTTCAAGTTTGATACTTGGTAGTTTATTATAGAAATGGTCGTCTGTGTCACTGCTCATTACTTTCATCAAAAGAATCCTAACGCAGCGGGCACTTTGTGCATTTACGAGTTTATTAAATGTGGCTGCAATTTCTGTGGTATTTTTACTTTACATTAAATATAATAACTATAAATATGAGGATCACTGAAGAAATGTAAGTCGGGAAAGAAAATAATTAATCTTGCATTATAATTAGATATGAGGATGCACCAACAGTAGTTGGTAATAACTCATCATACTCAGTACTCAAAAAGACTTAATTCCAGACGACCTTAAAACAGTTTCTCCTCATTATGTTAGTTATTTCAACTAAGGCTTTAACATAGCAAACTGCCAGGACGCGAGTCTGATGTAGCGGCAATTTAGCCAGAAAATTAGATCAGTCCGGCTCTAACTGTGGCTAGTCTCTACTTGGAACTTCCGTCTGTGCACCTAGTAACTAAAGCAGGTTTGGTACAGATGCTAATGTGTTTCTAATTTCTTCTGGTTGCACAGTTTGAAAGCAGTTTTTGGAAAGTTTCGCACTTTGAATATGAATGGCGCTCGGGCTTGGTATTCAGCAGTGCGATTCTGTAACCATCTCACCGTGAAAAGTTAGGTGAAGTGAGCGTGGAGTGAACTGTCAGTGTCATCCTGATGCTAGGGATTGATACTCTTGACAGCTCACTCTAAGCTCACATCACCTAACTTTTCACGGTGAGATTTTTACAGAATCGATCGGCTGTGCGGATAAAAGTAAAACGAATTTTGTTTTATCGGAATGAACTGAGTTGGTCACAGTTATTTGCTGCTCACGATTAAATTCTGCCACAATAACTAGTTTATTACGACCATTGCAGTCTTATATTGTTGTAATCTGTTAGTTTTACGAACGCCTGCATTAATTTGGTATTTCTTATCGCATTACGTTACAAATTGCCAAAAGTAATCAAAATCTCAGATAGATAGAAACAATACTTTACAAAGATAAAGATAAGATAAAGATATTTTATTTGCAAATACGGGTACAAGTCATGGTAGTACATAATATAAATACAGAAACATCCATATTTTGCCAATTACAAGGCATGCAAAAGTATAGAGATTACAATTATTAAAATACATATTTACTATTCCATTACATAATATAATTCTAGTTCATCATTCATTAATAATTATCAATGTTCAACTACCTATTCAATTAATTAAATACATAAATTAATTCTGATTTATCTGTCAATAATATAATTAATGTCACAAGTTCTAATAGTTATTTAAATACAACATATAAAATAGTCAAACAATTTCTTTTTCCAATAAAAAATCTTCAACCCTATAATAAACTTTGTCTACTACAAAATCGATGTGAAGCGATGTGATGTACAAAATCGATGTGCAAAAAAAATTAGCTTAACAATTTAGCACTGTCTCGCCTGTCTCCAGTTTCTACCAGAGACCCGTGGCCATCAACACGACGGTGTTAAGTGGTGAACTTGGCACAACTCGACACAACTCCACCGACTGACCGACCGCGCACTTTGTTTATTAGTTTCTCTGACCGACACCGGACTGACAATATATTGCTGTGTTGTTACTATGTTTACCTAGACGATTTGGCTTTTTTACATCGTATTGGTGAACATCTTAGAATCTACTTTAGTACAATAAGTAAACTGTTATTCTATTGACAGTGGATTTTTCTACACCTAAGCTGCTTTCTAACCGATTTAAAAAAAGGAGGACTTTCTCAATTCTGATGTTTATACAGGGTGTCCCTGGAATAAGGGTGTGGGTAAGGTCATTTCCAAACTTTTTGATCCTGAGAATGATTGATGATTGAGTATTATTTTACGGTTCAAAAGTTGTGACCAATTTTTTTTTCAATCATTTCGCATAGTGCTCAAAGAAAAAAAACCATTAAAAAAAACTATCAGGGCTGTCTAAAAAACTTAAATTGACAGTTCCTGGTAGTTTCTTTTACATGATTTTGTTCTTTGAGCACTATGCAAAGTGATTGAAAATAACAAAAGTTGGTCATTCATAACTTTTGAACTGTAAAAAAATTCATCAACATTCTCAGGATCAAAAAGTTTGGAAATAACTTTACCCACGCCCCTATTTGATTTTATCGATACTTCCAGGGACAGCCAGGGGCAGGGGGGTATATATTTGTAAAAACTTAAAAGCTTTCTACTTTAATAGCATTGATATACAATACATGCAAAAACCTTTCACAAAAAAAAACATTGGTAGGAGGTAGCAAAAACAAATAACTTTTTAGGACCAAAAATAAGCCCGGAAACAAATCTAAATAAACCAAAACCGAATCATCGATCGACTCAAATGAGCGCAACGCTCACAGCGCGTCACACGTCTCCGTGAATGTGCGGGTTCAGACGCACGCGATCGCCGCATAACTTACAAGTTATGGGACGTCCGTGACAAGTGTCACTTGATTTATTTCGGCCCGGTGCCACTGACGATAGTTAATTAGTGGTTACGCTGTACTGCACGGTGTTGGGTTAACAATTTTGGGGAAGTTTTTCTGATTTATAGCACGGTTTGTAAATCTGTTACGAATTTAATTAAGTATTAACATTAAAACAATGCATACTGGGTTGAAATGAGCATATTTTATTATGACAATCCTTACCAGACAAGAAAAATAACATTGTTTCGCCAATTAACCTCAGCTTACTGACATTTTCGCAGACTGATTGTATTACAGTCGTTTAAAAATACTTCGTCATTTACATAATTAAACCGTTTTGTTAAAGTCTACATTTTCTTGGAGATCAAATTGTTTCTTATTTTAAGTAGACGTACGTAAATAATATACCTTCTCATCTACAAACGGCTGGTTTTTCATCATCTGATAACTTTATTCGAAGAATAATTTTGGAATTTTGACATTTCTTCCATACAAAAACTGTGAGACCTGAATTTTATACCACAAATAAAAATTATCGATTGATTTAAAAACCAGTCCTAAGGGCTCTATCTCACTAGGACGTGGCGGCGCAACCATGGTCACACTGCCAAAAAAATTATGGTTGCGCAACCGATCGGATGCCTGGTGAGATACCTACCATAAAGCTGTGTATATTTGGCAGCGCGAGCATAGTTACGCCGCGCCACCATAGTGTCCCAGTGAGATATAAGCCTAAGTCGTATATCTATACTATATTATATAATATATAATAATATTATAAAGAGGAAAGATTTGTATGTATGTTTGTAACGAATTGGCTCAAAAATGTACTTTTTATGACCGATTTTAAAAATTCTTTCACCATTTGAATGCTACATTATCACTGATCAATATAGGCTTTTTAATTGCAAGAAAAAAATAAAATGTTTAAAAAATAAATGTCCACCCGTGCGAAGCCGGGACAGGCCGCTAGTTATTTATAAAGAAGGTTCGTTTATACAATAGTTAGTTATGTTTTTATACGCGAGTGCGTATAAAAACATAATTTAATAATGAAGAAGTTGTCACAGAGTTGTGAAAACTTCTTCGCAAAGTATACCTTATCACCAGCTGATCTAATTGTAACGTAACATCACGCCTGTATTGCTGTATTGCCGTTGCCGTATTGTAACTGCCCCGTTGGTTTAGTGATTGCAAGCGCGACTGCTGAGCATGGGGTCCTGGGTGCGATTCCCGGGTCGGACAAAGCGTTATTGAGTTTTTCCATTAGGAATTTCTGAGTAACAGTCCGGAGTTTGGAAGTTGGCGGTTTAATACCCCCGTGCCTCGGAAAGCACGTAAAGCCATTGGTCCTGCGCCTGATCTCTCTCCGGTCGTGTCGGATTGCCGTCCCATCGGACTATGAGAGTAAAGGAACAGATAGTGCACCTGTGTCTGCGCACACTTGTGCACTATAATATCTCCTGCGTACCTTGCTAATCTCCGTTGAGATTGGCCACCGTGACCGAAATCGGTCGGGGAGGGGCTATTATTATTATTATTACCCGAAGGGTTAAGCACACGCGTACCTATAGTTCACACACATTTCGTCAGTTATGCTCAAGTCCCACATAATAAGAGAAGGATTAAAACGTGATGCGCAGACCTCAACAAATATGTTTCAAGGGTAAGAAGATAATGATGAATAGCATAATCAGCCCATGATTTTGCCACTGCTGAGACACAGGCCTCCTCCTCTATATGAGAGGGAGAGGGACATAATCCACCACATGGGCACAATACAAGTATATCACATCTCTTCGACTTCTTGGTTCTAAGACATGCCGGTTTCCTAACAATGTTTTCCTTTACCGTTTCCATGATGAATAAAACGCGAACCTCTTAACCGGGGAAAATCCAAACTCTGGGCTGCTACTGAGAATTTTCAGATAGAAAAACCCAATAACACTTTGGCTGAGCCGGGAATCGAACCCTCATGCTCAGCAGTAGCGCTTGCGACCACTAGACCAATGAAGCAGTGTAACTTTATCTCTAGTCTTTAATATTAGATTATAAAACTAGTGCATAAAAGAAGCTGTTTCACCCAGAAACGTTTATATCCATAGTTAAGTCGGGGGGTAAAATGGCTCGTTTATGCCCGAGTATTTTTTTTTACTCTGCTTTTCACTTCGATTACGAGAAGTAAAATAAAGTATATATAACAGTATTTTCACTGTTCAGAAATGTTGCAAAATTGAAGAAGAGAATAGCTAATTCCAGCCACGAAATTTTTTTAAAAGTTTTTTTTTTATTTTCAACATGAGTTATTCGAGTTGAGTGCTACATACTGCCAAGTCATAAAAACGTTTTTTTTTTGGCTTTTTAAAATAATAAATGACAATTATTTTATCTGGTTTTATTAAATTAACGATAGAAAAGACGGAAGTGATAATAAATTATAGCACATGAAATAAAATAACGACTTTAATCTGCGACGTTTTATTGTGTGTGTGGCTGTTCGGCCTGATTATCTTAGTCTTAGAAAAAAAAAACTTTATGCAGTAGAGCATGAAAAGCGATTTTATCTCACCTACGCACAACATAAAGACGAACTTTTAGAGCATAAGAAGTGAAAATAATATTTAAATATACCTGTAAACAAAGAAATAAGGGCAATAAAAAGCTTTATATTCCATATACATGCATTATTCCATTACGCTTCGTACGTTTCAATCGGACGAAACACAATGCTAGAGCAAACACATTCAAGCAACGTCCGGCCAATGAGCCCGGACCTTTTCATACGTAACGCGAAGACGGTGTATTGAGAACGAGCCTGGCCCCAGAGATAGTTGGAATATATTTAAATAAGCGAGAACAGCCTGACTATTGAAGGTGAGGGACTGTAAGATCGCGCTTACTGATGATAGCCACCGGGCGCTGAAAACCAACGCAATACATATCCAATTGTTGCTTTATATTTCAATGCACTACGACTTTTATTCTTCTTTCTTAACATGCACATTAATTATCTATATTAATTAGTTTCTGATTTATAAGTTCACATGAAACTTCTCATATATATGGTCATACATATCGTCGACCGCAGGTTCAATTGAGGTAAGGGACAAGATACCCAATGTCCCTTACCTCAATTAAACCTACGGTCGACGATATATATATGTCATATGGTCATATATGGTCTTCACATGATTTGACCAAGATTTTGTCTGGACTTTAAAAGAGACTGTGACCTCTGAGTTTGTTTCGGCCTTTCTTCTCAGAATAGTCAGTTAGGAAACGCCGACCTCATCTAGTTTAAAAATAATAATAATAATAATATTGATGTGTAAAAGTGTTTGTACAAACCTACTTACAGAAAATAAATCATTTATCATAGACTTTCGAATTGCAATTTAAAACCATGAGTTAAAACCATCTAGTTCTGAAGTCAGAACTAGATAGAACATAATTATAATAATAAGTATCTATATCAAATTAAATAACCCTATTTACCCAGAACTATGTGTATTTACATAATTTTATGAATAACTGTTACGTTCAACTTAAAAAAAACATTAAAGATCTATGTTTTTTACATTAATTTCTTTCTATTACGAGTTGTACTGAAAGCGCTATCTTAAGCCCCCAGTTTGCATATTTATAGGCATCGGAATAGCGATGAGACGACCTCCAAGAGATTGCAGTCTCATTCACTCAGTGGCTCGCTACCGATGCGCTTCATTGCATTTGTTAGCACTGTGTAATACTGTGTATAAGTTACGGCTACGTGGCTCACAATAGCTGTGCTTTAACGAATAGCTCTTACAGTTTGTATTGAAGATTAAACGATTATCTTACATGACGTGTACCCACATAGTTGGAAGTTTCATTTTCATTGTTAAAAAATAGACGTTTTTTAAATGAATTGTACCAGTATGAGACTAAGACTTACAAACCTGGAATAAAGCTTGGTTACTTTTTACCAAAGAATAAAAAAGTTGAAATGAGAAGAAAAATCCCAGACGCCAAAGCAATTCATGCGGCCAATATTGGACCAAATATTGCGATTAAAACATTAGTCATAAACCCGAACTAATGCATCCACTTCAGCTGTATTACGACATTCGTGACGCCTCAAAAACGAAGAAGAATCGAGTGTCCCAATGTACATTTAACGTGCTATGATTTATACAGCCGCAAGAAATCCTGTCATTGGCCAACAGCCAACTTGCTAACTGCGACCAAACACGAGATTTAGCAATTTGAGAACGCCAACACATTAACGCCAAGTTTGGCGGTTGGTGAAAGTATCGCGTTTGGATTTTATTGGGTTACGTTGTGATTGAGAAAGAAAAAAAAAGAAAGAAAGAGAAATTGTTTGTTCTGCACAAACAAAACGCACATTACAAATAAAAAAATACATAAAACACACATACAACGTAGTCAAAAGCCTCGCACTCGTACGTACATATAAAAACTTGTCAATTTTGCTCATTGCTTGATGTCAGGGCCAGTGGGGGACAGAGTGGCCCGTAGCTAAATAATAACTGCCACACAAGTCGATCGATCAGGTCAAGCTACGCTTGCCGCGGTTGGTCTGTGGATGGGTGACCATCTTTACATACCGAGACCATTCCATGCCTTGGAAAGCACGTTAAGCCGTTGGTCCCGGCCGTCATTCGTGGATCTTTGACAGTCGTTACGGGTAGTCAGAAACCCGAAAGTCTGACAACCAGTCTTACCAAGAGGTATCGTATTACCCAGTAACTGGGTTGTGGAGGTCAGATAGGCAGTCGCCCCATGTAAATTACTGGTATTCAGCTGCATCCGGTTAGACTGGAAGCCGACCCCAACATAGTTGTAAAAAGGGTAGGGAGATGATGATGCTTGATGTCAGGGCCAAGGACCAAAGACAACACATTGACAATACAAATTAAGCCGTGATGCGCCCGCGACACTGGCAGATGACAACAAAATAAGAACAATCAAAATAAAAACAGAATTGATAAACAAGATTGCAAGAGGAAGGAGGAGAGGGGGAGAATAATCCAGTGTTGATGAAAAAGTTTCGCAATTTCAGGAGTGTTGTTTTTAATTTGATTTGGGCAGAGATACAGGATGGATATATTAAGGTTTGGAAGTATTTTAACGTACCCCGAAAATAAGTAGTGGGTCAGGTGGGGTAATTGCGAGTACTATAACTAGTATGACTTATTCTTTACTGAATACACAAATTGCCAATAAAAAATCGTGGTAGGTAATCGTGGTATAATATTCTTCACTACATAGTATAAAACAAAGTCGCTTTCTCTGTCCCTATATCCCTATGTATGCTTAAATCTCTAAAACTACGCAACAGATTTTGATGCGGTTTTTTTCAATAGATAAAGTGATTCAAGAGAAAGGTTTATATGTATAATACATGTATAATATAGAAGAGAAACATTGATCATTTTAGAGGTTTCTAATGTGATGTCGTAAATAAACCCTTTTTTTTGCGCTTACATTGCAAACGCAGACTGAACCCTATGAGATACATCAAAATAATGTACTAGTATTGTACACCTTAAAAAGGTCTACAAAAAAGTCTACAATTGTATATGTCTATCTCTTAGGGATAACCCACAATAACCATTTTTTTCCTTTACTTTTTACGAGAAACGGTGGCTTATTTACGAAGCGATTTTAAGCAATACAGCATTAATCCTTATCCAATTAAGTACCTTAAATACATTTTGCATTTAATATAGATCAATATGGCCCGTTACAGCATTTTATTTAAATTAATATTTTCGAAGATATTACAGATTTAAAATGCAGGGACATAGCGGTTGCTGCGGTATCGGCGGCAGGGGATGGCGGCAAGTAAAAAAAAAACATTAAATTAAAATGTTTAATTATTTAATTAAATTTATTAAATTGCATTGCACCCGTGCGAAGCCGGGGCGGGTCGCTAGTAATTTATAATGCAGAAATTTTAAAATGACTACACATGAAAAGAAAACCATCTCTTTGGTTCAGTTTCGTCAAATATAATTTAAAAGTGCTTTAAATTAAAAATAATAGTAAATAAGTGTATGCCTTACACCACACAAGACCCGAGACACATACATAGCATATCTACCTAAGTCTTCCAGCAACCTAATAATTCCTTGCAACTATTTTATTGTTTTCCCATTGCTAAAGACTCTAATGCAATGTTCCCCGTACATTAACAGTTACACTACACTCCAGATTCTAGTCACTAACAATTTCCCTACAATTAGACTCCAAACGAGCAATGGAATGACTCCTTAAGGCTACCGTCGAGTTTATAAGAGATATTTTTCAAGTTTCCGCTTTATTACCGAAGTTCTTAATGGCAGTTTTATCGTTACTAATACGCTATTAATGTAATATCTCTTAGTTGTCTGCGAGTTGCAATCTTTTGATAAAATGTTGGGGTTTAAAAATAGCGTGAAGTAAAAAAGTGAGATAAAACCTGGTAAACCTAAGCCTCTAAATATGTAGTTCGTACTTGTGATGTACAATACAAACGCCAGCACATCAAGCTACCAGAAACTGTCAAATTTTGCCAATCAACTTTGAACCTTATGCATTAGTAACCTTTAAATAATTGTTGCACTTTTAAATGTTACCCTAGTAATTAAGTTAGAAATGTATGTGTAAACAATTGTTGGTTAACCTAAATAAATAAATTAGTGATAAAGTTGAAAATCTATTAAAGAAATTTGACAAATTGTAGTATCTTGATGTGCTGGCGTCTGTACCTAGTCTTGTAGGTGATTGACCTATGAATTTGTTTAAATAAATAATTTAATGAATCGATATAATTTAATTTAATGTTCTATGTCCTGTAATGTTAATTACTTTGCACACCTAGTATTGTATACAATCAAGTATTTTCTAACTGAACAGACAGCTGTGCTGCTGGGGAGTTTGTTGCACCGTTTCTCCTCCCCAGCGAAAGCTCTGTGAAGTGGTGAAGGGCGCGCGTTTTGGGGGACTGTTTTTTGTAAGATATTAATTTTATCCCGATATTCGCAAAGGATCGACACTTATGCGTATGCAACCTCGGGCCGCTACAAGTAATTAATATAATCAATGGTGGTGATCAAATCTCATGCTTTCTCTATATGAGAAGTCTTCTGCGGTGTGTGGCAGTGGGACAATAATACGATAGTGTCATGTTCATGATAATATAGGTTGGCATGGCCATTTTCAGATCCCGCTGAAGCAATAAATAGAATAATATTCCAAAATGGATACCAACACCGTGATACCCATAGCATTTTAACGATTTGGTAAAAAGTACTTAAGTATTATTTTGTTCATGGCAATGCACAAACAACCAAAAGGTAAAAGATCAGTTAGCGTCCAAAATCATTATCCAAACAGAAAATCTGTACCAATAAAGCGAATTTTATAATCCGTATTAAAAACGAATTTCCCGATAACCGACGTCATTTTGCCATAGTTATGCGCGTTCTCGTTAAAACCTGCAAGAACTCTCGCCTCATTTACCGCTGACGGCCGTTGTGCCGTCTGAGTGCGGCCAACTGTATGGAGAAAATATTACGCGATCTATTTTAAAACGTTCGCATTTGAGACGTGACTTAGTGGGGTTCAGACGAGCCACTAACAGTTGGCTTGTATAAAAAGCCCTAATATATTCTTGTACTTAGAGAACGAATGCTCTCATTAAGGCGGATCACGCACTGCAACGTTTCACGCGACGGAGCGCGGGAAACGGATCCAAAACGGATCCAAAATCCAAAATTTTGGGGGGGCCCCAAATTTTTATTGAATTTGTATGTAAAAAATCACGCGCGGCAGCGCGTTATCTGCGTCCCGCCGCGTGAATCAGTGCAGTGGGTGATCCGCCTAAAGAATCATACAACTTTTGGTTTGTGACTTGAAAGTTGTATTTCTGAACAAACATAGACTGGGAAACAGTGGATATATTATGTGTCTTACAAATATACAGTTCGTCATGACGAAACAGTGTAAAAACTGCCTCTTGTAAAGTAACGTATATCACCAACTAACTGCCTCACTTCAGGAGTTATGACATGTGGCACCCCTCAACATGGGATATGAAAAAATGTGCTCAATGGGAATGTTGAGCGTTTTACATAAAAGAACAACCCACATCGATCTGTGTTGTGTTAACTAAGAGATTGCGGGTTCCTGGTAGTTATAATTTGAGCTTAAGTGCTGCCTTAGTAAAACTTAGACATTTCTACTGACTGTCGGTGAAAGAAAACATCGTGAAGAAACCTTGAGGTATCAGAGAGATGGTCAGCAATCATCAACCCACACTGAACTATGTTTATTCGGTCTCTGGTGCCTCTGATACCAGCCTGTCTTCCAGTGACACAGTAAAAGGCGAGTAAATTAAAGTGTCCGTCAACTTTTCAGTTGCTTGAAAGTGGCGCGTCTAAAAAAACACTAAGGAGGCAGGAAGGTAGCACTCTTAATATAGTCGAGTTATAACGTAATGTTCCTTGGTGTTTTGGTTACGGTAAACGTCGCTAGCATGTAAATGAAGGTAGGTAGGTACGGTCAACCGTACCGTAAGTTAGGAGTCTTTTGAAGTACGAAAGTCGTCCTTACTGCGTGGAAATAAAAGTGCTTTCAATGTTTTAACTCTCCCGTCGGCAAGCGCTGCTGCTGAACATTAGGTTCTGGGTTCGACTGAAAATCCCAGGTCCGGTAAAGTGTTATAGGAATGTCACAGTATCAGCCCGGAAGCTGGACTTGTACCGCTAGATGGCAATAATAAAAAAGGGTTTATGATTTATTTTGGTTATTTTGCTGAGGTTCCCGGAAAGGTTCCTGGAAAAATCAACTAAGGGAAATAAAGATGATTTTCTTCAGCAATTAAACAAAATTGCTCAAAGTAAAGTATAGAAAAGAATACGCACTTTATTTATTTGACCAAAATAAATAAAATATAAAAGAATTATAAAATTCTATCGATTCGTGTTCTAAAAAATCTTAATCATTTAAGTAATGGTGGGTCAGCTAATTGCTATAACTGACTATACATACCTAGCTGAGTTAAAACTTACGACCTACAACTTAGTAAGTCGCGACCGATGAGAGCTGGTGGTACCAGCTCTCGTTGCTTTTAATTAAAATAAAATCCGAATCCAACAGTAAAATATAACGGTATTATAAATTCAGAGGGCCCTGTATACGACTAAAGTAATTGTTATACAGAATTAATGTAACACCCTTTACCTATGAACATCCGCAGGGATCCGTACATGGTATATTGAATTAAATGCTCCATTCAATTAATTAATTTGATGGCACGTTAGGTTATTGCGTTTGAATTTGTTTGTGGCATTACTGTTTATATTTTAACAGCAAAATATTAAACCAAAGGTAAACGATAAAATGTTATTTTGTGTATTTTGATGTTTTACATTTTTGGCGGAAAGTTACCTATATGAAAATACATACTGAAAGCCTCTAAACCCTTCGGGAAATACAGGCGTTGTTATTTAATAATAATAACTTTATTTCAGAGAACAGAACATCCATATTTGTGTAAGTATATACTTAAGTACTAAGTTAGTAAACCACAAAAAGACAAGACGGAACTAACGAAATTAAAAAGACACGTGGAATGCGATCCAGTGTCTAAGAAAATGACCGTCTAAACGGTCCGCTATTATTTTCGAATGCTGTTGGAGCTTGCTCGGATACGGTGCAATATGGAGGCCGCTCGCTTTCTGGCATGAAAACCACCAATCCAAGCCTCTATAAACATGCCAGATGCACTACAGCATCTCGGTAGCCCCAACAACATCCTAAAAGCATTATTATATTGTACACGAAGACCATTGAGAGTCCGCTGAGTGTAGCTGGTCCACAGGGTGGACAAATAAAACGATTGACAGTATACCCTGAAAATTTTGCACTTTACCTCATTAGGGTACCGTTTAAACCTGTGAGCCTGTTCATGACTTCTTGTTAGCGTGTCGATGGCAATCTAAATGGACTCGGCCCATAATTCGGCTACTTGTTTGGCGCCATCAACAGCGTCCACCAGTTCCTGTAACGTGCAGCTGACAGGACACGCAGGACACAATATTAAGTGTCCCATCGTTTGTGGAACAGCACCACATTTACACTCCAAGACGGAGTCGTCTATGAATCTCCACCTGAACAGATTTTCCTTGCTCCGGCCAATCTGGGTCCGGAGTCTGTTTAAAGACTTCCAGGTTACCCAAGGTGACACATGTCCAGGTGGGAGGTCTTCAGCAGAACGAATGGTTTGGGTAAGAAAGCACTATGTCGCCACAGCTTCAGTCCTAATACTGAATGATATTAAGTGGAACTTAGGTATAGTGTGTATCACTTAGGGAGATTAAGTACAAAGTTAGTTTAAAGTATTTAAGTAGTTACGATTACCTACTTCCATTTTTCGGGAGAGTTATTTAAAATATCTTATAAGTTGAACTGAATTCCAAATTGCCGTTTTCGGCACATATGAAGAAACTTTTGATATTCACAAATCCGAGACTTTATTACAGTTTTAAAACTTTACAATTTTGTGTCAAATCTAAACTAACATTATAGAGAAAATATTTGAGTTTTTGTATGTCTGTTTGTTACGCTTTCACGCTAAAACGGCTAAACAGATTTGGATGAAATATGGCACCAGGGTAGATCATGACCTGAATTATGACCCAGGATCGTATCGAGACATGTGAATGAAACCGCGGGACGCAGCTAGTATATCAATGAAAAAACAGTTACCAATAGTAGGGTTACAAACATGTTTTTAATTTACCCTTGTAACGTTTCCAAAGTTTTAATCGTACATAAGACAATTACTTAGGAAGAGTAATGATCGTGCCGCGGTAAGCTAGCAAGATTAATTGAGAGGGAGCGCAATAAAAAGCCTCCGGGATCCCTGTTTGTGTTAGTACAGGTGCTAGGTGCTACTAATATGATTATGTTGTTCGGAGGTCGGAGTCTCCTTGACTTACCGATAGACAGATATTAATATGACGTTTGAAGAGAGTACTTGGTATTTGTCTGTCTTATTTGTGCAAGAAATAACGAGAAAAACGTACTATTTTACTGGATGCATTCCAGTGACAAAGCTGAAAGTTTCATGCTCCTTTAGTTCATACTTTTCGAAATATAAATGCTAATTATTGGTAATTCAATTTTCAAGCCCTTACCACATAGTGACATAATCCAAAAAAATCTTGATAGAGCCTTTTATAGTCAACCTACCCCTACTTCACATGGTTTTTACGACTAGACAAAACATCCAGATTTCTTTATTATGTGTAACTTTAATACTAAACACAGTTAGCTAACGAGCAATTAAAAGTAAACACATTAGAAAAGAATATCCTGGTGGTAGAAAATTCATAAAAGATCGTCTAAATATATTGGGCGTAGACTTGCTTCAACCAAATAAAAGCCCCAAAAAGCACCATATCCTAGAGCTGAATAAATAATTACGGTATGTGCGGTGCTCACTGGAGCCCTGCATAACCAGGCCATGTACCAAACAGTTGATACATGTGCTTCAGTAGATACATTTGCTTATAGCCGAAAGGATGCTTGCAGATACATAATCAAAAAAACTTTAATATTATTTAATTATACACATGAACTTTCCAGTTTAAATTATCTAAGAAATGCTGAAAACCGCAACAAAAGGCATTGCGTTATTTTTCAAAGAACAACATGGTCCTAAAGACACAAGAAAAGTGACTTTAATTTATAATCTGTACAGATATAACATAATTTAAAACAAAATAATCAATTAATAATAAACTAGATGACAGGGATATGTTTTCTCATGTCGTGGCAACTGTTTAGTGAAACATGCCAGCAGCCACGGAAAAAATATCTCGGCCCATTAACCAGGACGAAATATTACTATCCTAACCGAAGCGACATGATGTAGATGTTGCAGTTACCCCCCCACTACACTCGGCGCTCGGTGAAGATTGGTGCCATTGTAGAAACGCTGAAAAAACATTATTTGTTATGATATGTTCCTACATAGATATAAATAACATAACATGTCTTCTTGCCTATATTGTATTGTGTCTGTACTGATGCATTGGTATGATAAGCAGAAACAAGTAAGATAGGCAGGCACACTCTCGGATGAATACAAGCTGGATTGCGGGGTGAGGCAAGAGAGGCTTTCCTACCCTCGTCTTTTTAATTTTTATGTACGAGGAGCTCCGTAGCACTAAGATCGGCTGTCACATAGATGGTATTTGTATCAATAATAATAAGCTATGCTGATGATATGGTGCTACTGAGCCCTTCGGTCTGTGCATTGAGAGGACTTTTACATAAGTGTGAATCTTATGCGGAGGCCCATGGCCTTAAATACAACTCAGAGAAATCTGAACTGATGGTTTTTAAGTCAGGGACTAAATTCTATGACAATGTATCTAAAGTTTTCTTGGATGGTAACTTTTTGAAAAGACTAACAAATGTAAGTATTTGTGTTACTGGATCACCGATGACTTGAAGGATAGTAGGTACTGACATTGAGAGAGAGCGCTGAGCTCATTGTCTGTACGATTTAATAGGTTTGCACGGTGTACAAAAACAGCAAAAGTTACGTTATTTAGAGCATACTGTCAGTCCTTTTACACGTGCAGCCTGTGGGTTGACTATTTGCAGAGGGCATACAGTGATCTAAGAGTGCAGTACAACAATGCATTCAGGATGCTGATGGGGCTGCCACGGTATTGCAGGGCCTCGGCCATGTTTGCCGAGGCCCACGTAGACAGCTTCGCTGCAGTCATGCGCAAACGTTACACCTCTGTCTTAACACGCATGCGTGCTAGTACCAACAGCATCCTCTGCGTATTTTCGGACCGGTGGGATACTACAATGTTCGAGTGCTGGATAAGACTACACACGGTCAAGTAAAAACGCGCACAAATAACGGAGTATCCAGTGGGTCATGTTTATTTAATTTGTGTATTTAGTTTTTAAACGTCTCGTGTCTGTCATTACTAACTTTAGTTTCTCATAAGTATTTCTGTGTTACTAACAATTTTATGGATGTTTATCTGAAAATAAATTAATAATAATAATATTTCCCCAAGAAGCTGGCAGTTGTGTCTATAGTAACCGCATTTCAGTAGTTATGATTAAGTAGGTACAGTAGACCGCACTTCTGGTTTTATTACAACTGACGTGTGAGCGACTGTACGCTCCATATAATACGGGGCGAGCCTAATGCCATCTGCCGAGCAGAAATACAGACTGTTGTACTACTGAGAAGTTATGACCCCATTCAATCGAACCTTTGACCCCATTTCCGACAAACGAGGCAGTCAAGGTAGAAGTCAATAAATACAAAAAAATGTTCAGATAAATGTTTTATCTATACTAATATTATAAAGCTGAAGAGTTTGTTTGTTTGTTTGTTTGTTTGTTTGAACGCGCTAATCTCAAGAACTACTGGTCCGATTTGAAAAACTCTTTCAGTGTTAGATAGCCCATTCATCGAGGAAGGCTATAGGCTATATATCATCACGCTAAAACCAATAGGAGCGGAGCACCAATGAAGAATGTTTCAAAATCGGGGGATTTTTTTCCTATTGAGAGCTTCCGCTGCGTGCGCTGCGTAAACGGTTAAAGTTTCGCAAAAATCATGTATGACAGAATTGTTCCCCTTTAAAAGCTTTAAAAAAAAGTCCGCGACACCATATGTCTATCTTTTAAGGTTAGCTCACTATAACCTCTTTTATGCTAACCAAATTTGTTCTAAAATAATGCATTATTTGCGAAGGTGTTTTTATAAACATGGTATTAATCCTTATCCAAATAAATACGTTATTCATCACATGTACTTAATTTTGAACAAAATTGCCTCTGACATCATTTGATTTCAATGTATATCTTAGGAGATATCATAGTTTTAAAATAATACTAATAATAAAGCTGAAGAGTTTGTTTGAAACACGGTTTGAAAGCTCTAAATCTCTGGAAGTATTGGTCGCATATATAAAAATATTTTTGCGTTTGATAGCTCAGTTCTTGAAGAAGGCTATATTCTATTAAACGTGATGCTAGGACCCTTAGGAGTTGAGCAAAAAGAAAAAAAGTCTGAAGTTTTCGCCAAGCGAAAACGAAGTAATAGCGCAGGCCGGCGACACGTTGCGACGGGGTGGGTCGGGGAAACAAAAAAAATTTACGCGGACGAAGTCGCGGACAGAAGCTAGTAATATATATTTGTAAAGCAAAAAACCTACTTTCCATAGGTACCTATAATATTTCGAGCAGCCAAAGAAAAGAACAAAAGTACACACAAAATCAAAGGAAATGTACGTTCGAATCGATCGGTAGGTGTCGGAAATAATGCACAAGTTGTGTTATATTACTTAACGACTCAACTTGGGGTAACTTAGCGCGTTTTCTTTGTTTAACCTTATAACTTATACGCGAATAGTAGGTACAACCTTTATCGTCACTATTTTTCTTTTGTAGTTCAAGGAAAAAAACAATAAAATAAACCCTTCATTTAGACCCATTGCTTAAAGTTAAGACACGTTTAAACTTAAAACAGTCGCTAATTAATACTTAACTTTAAGCTTTAAGCTACGTTTGTAAATAAATCCCTAAATATTATATTTAAGTGATGGTTTCATTATTAAGTTTTGTCGTTGGGCTCCTTAAGTTTTGAGTTGAGCTGCATGATTTCTGACAAATGCGTGCACTGACTGGACAGCTGTTCTACTCAATCTGTGTGGTTGCTTCCTCAAAAGACCGTCTCAGACATCGATCTACATGGTCTTCACTTAATCTGACCAAGATTATGTCTGGACTTTGAAAGAGACTGTGACTTCTGAGTTTGTTTCGGCCTTTCTTCTCAGAGTAGTCAGATAGGAAACGCCGACCTCACCTAGTTTTTTTTTTTTATATATGATTGACATGTAAATTTCTTGTGCAAACCTACTAGAAATAAAATCATTTATCATTTCTTAAAAAATATAAATATTTTAATTTTACTGGTCAATTATGTGAGATAACCGAAAAATGAAAAGCAGTCAGTACGATAATAGGCAGTCGCTCTATGTAAAATACTGGTATTCAGCTGCATCTGGTTAGACTGAAATCCGACCCTAAAATAGTTGGGAAAAGGCTAGGCAGATGATGATGAACTGAAAAATTAAATTGAAGTAAAGAAAAAATAAGTTACAGCTGTATCGGCAGCGACACTTCGTACCCAGAACAATACCGATTTACGGTAGAAAGCCTATGATTGTAGCAGCAGACAACCCAACTAACATTTTGGTGTTAATAATAAGTGCTACGTGAGCTGTTTAAGAGAATTTTACGAACCTACGGTCCTATACAGGCACTAAAATTTGGTGATATAGCGCGTTTTAACTGTCTTATAACCCTGATTTGGGCCCACGATTTTAGAGCTTATAGTGACATAATAGTTATAGAGTAGTGTTAGATGAGTGACAATAAAGAGCTACAATAGTGCCATTGAAGCAGTGCTTACCACTTCAAGTGTATTGTAAGCTATACTCAGGTTACAACTGCAAGCTAAAGTAGTAATATAGTTATGAAATCTACTCTAATAACTTTTTTAGTAACATATTAGTGCTTCTTCGATACAATATATACCTTGAGAATATATTGTAGGTATTTAGTAGCAATGATCATCACCCAAAGCGCCAACCTTTTCACCTCTTTTCATATATTTTGTGCTTTTGTTACCGTCAATAGCGTTAAAATATTTAGCAGTACAGATTTAATGATATAGCCTAGTTTATAGTATTTGGAAGTGACTTTATGTTTAATAAAACAGGTAAGTCAATGTATTTTAGATTAGGTACTAGGTGTTATAATTATTAAAACTCACTGCTATGGTAAATTTTCTGTAACAATGTATATATGTTTTCATCTCAATTTTGATACGCCTCAAAAATAAACTGCTTTTGATGATATTATATAGAAAAAAATTACTGCCTCAGTTATTTTTTTGTTTCAATTATGGTGAATAATAGTTTCTGGTACTGTCTATAGGTATGTTAATGGAAAACTGACAATAATATAGTAAATAAGTGGAGCAATAATGATTAGAAAAAGTTTTTTCCTTTTAAATTTTTATACTAAGTATTTATTTAATGGCGTCAATATCTAAATTACTTAAGGATCCTGATAACTCTGTTATTCCTAATGTAGTGCTTAAAGAGTGATTGTTAGCACTTCTATGCCATTTGCAGTTCTACAATATGGTTTTAAAAGTGAAAAAATAACAACTTTATAGGTTCAGTTTGCATAATGGTTCTATGTGAAGATGTAAACTAAATATTTTCAGGGTTCTGTTATTGTTTTAATAAAACCATTACGTAAAACATATTTGAATGAATAAATCAAATAATTAATGTCTATTATTTATAATAATTATGCAAAATGGAAAAGCCTGTGTGTGTGTATTTTTTATTTGTTTTGAATGTTATGAGTTGTCTTTACTATAATAGGTACTGAACTTTTTTTGTATTTTTTAAACTAACTTTTAGAAGCTTCTATAATTATATTATTTATTTTAGATAGTTAAAAGTGAAAGTTATAGGTATCAATGAGGATTTTAGAACTACCATCGTTTTTATTAACCTGAATCAGTTCAATGAGCAAAATTCAACGATCATGGTGGTCGATGAGTTTTTGCTAGTTAGCTGATATAAAATTCTATAACTCTACGTAAAGTAATAATTAAGAGTTATAATCTATGCACATATTGTTTGCCGCCATATAGAAGTATTTCTAAAAACCATTGTATTGACTAATATTGACCCAGTAACCCCATTATATAATCATTAGTTATTTAAAGGTAGTTTCTGACTCTTGCAGCATCTAGCTCTACAGGATTTATAATGAACACTTTTATGACACTAATAGCTCTCTTGCTGACTCTTAGGGCTCGATAGAACTCGTTAAGTGGTACAAAGTATTTCAGTGACTCTATTTAAGGACATCAGCTGTTAATAAGTGTTAGTAGACACCTTACAATTACTTACAGTGTTTACGCTTCTTAAAGCTGTTATGGTAAGCCTTAAGGTGTTACAAAGCATCTAACTAAATGTGTTCAAAGACATCAGCCGTTAGTAAGAGTTAGTAGACACTTTACAATAGCTTTCAGTGTTTAACGCTTCTTGAAGTTATAAGAGAGAGCTATACAATATTTCCTACCAACTCCATGCTACCGCCTCAAGTTATATTTTTTTTCTTTTTAACTGTTATTCCTCTTGAAGGTTTAATTATTTATCCTTAACACCACAGTAGAATCTAATGTCACTATCGGAGCTCTTATATATCATTTATAATACTATGAGAGCTAAAAAAAGGTTGCCCTTAGCGCCTAAATGTTTGTTGGGAATGTATAGACAACACTATTTGATAATAAAACATTTTTTTAAGTATTCATATTTTTCTTTCGAATATTGGGCTTGCCTTTATTACAACTGAGTATATTTTTTTGTTGTAATGTGCGTTTAATTTTAATTGTAACTATTTTTTTTTTCTTTCTCTCTAATGGGTTTTGATAATTTCGTGAGAGATTTTTTTCCAAGCAACATTATCACTTCTAAATGTCCACCCACATAGGCACTCTACACCCTCACCTGAATTCCCAGTAACTTCCTTTTATAAAATCAACGTCAAACCTGCAACCTTTACCTCGCGTCGCTCTCAATATTGGAGCCGTTCCAAATGGAGAAAACATTGTCTTAACATCGGGACGACCTTACCTAAGTATAATAATATGGTTCCATAAACGGTCGTCACGGCTGTTATCACAAAGAGGGTAAACAGAAATGTATGCCTATTTCCTGTACATCGCTGAGAGCTAATAGGTTTCCTGGGAAAATGCTTGTAAGCCATAGTGTATGAAATGGATTATAAATCAATTAAAGTTAGACATACACATGATGAAAAGCAAAGGAGTCTATGACGAAAATAATCCTACTAATATTATAAATGCGAAAGTTTGTGAGGATGGATGTTTGTTACTCTTTCACGCAAAAACTACTAAACGGATTTTGATGAAACTTTACAGTAATATAGTTTATACATCAGAATAATACATAGGATACTTTTTATCCCGATATTCCCACGGGATCAAAACTTACGCGGGTGAAACCGCGGGGCGCAGCTAGTAGACAATAAATTAAAACGTTAACTTCGACAATCCTAATCATGTTTCTTTCTATTCAACTAATCGGAAGTTAACTAATCATGTTAGTTGTTGAGATTGACAATATCAACAAACAATCATATTAAGTTCTCCTTCACACTATTTTGATAACTGATTCAACTGACTCGCACCCAGAAAAAGTATCGTCTCAGATTTGTGATTAAATTAACATAACATTCACAAACTAATATGCTCTTTGGTTCCCCTTAGCCTTGTTAGAGATGTTGATATAAAAAAAAAACTTTGAATTTAAATTCTTCGCAAGAAACCTTGTGTAGAAGGTCTCTCATCGTCGACTACCGGCTCATCCAATTTGGTTAATATTCGCCCTAAAATGTTATAGCTCACGGGGTTAGATGGGTACGGGCGATGCATAGAAACGTGCATTAAGAGTTCGAAACTGGTAATTCTGGTTGAATGTCATGTAATCTGATGAAATTGTTGATTCGCTAAATTCCAAAGCGTTTCCAGAATTCTGATTGGGTTACTTTCAATGATGATTAGTAAACCCAGGCAGGGTTGGGAGTGAAACTGTTTGCTTGTCATGGCAATTGTCCGTTGCTAAACAACACGCTTTGAACAATATAAAATGGAACCGCTCCGGAGCAAAGGTAAGATGTAAAAAATATGATTGATGGTAAGATAATAGACAGTTAAATGGGTCTTAATGACTGATATTCATCTTATGGGTTCATCAGGCATTGAAAGATATCTACTATAAAAAAAAACTTCACTAATTGTTGAGTAGATAAGTATAAATTAATTGTCTTACTTACTACTTCTTATTTAGGTACTATTATGTACAGACGCCAGCATATCAAGCTACCCAATACTGTCAAATTTTCCCGAGCAATTTTGAACCTTATGCTGCAGCGATAAAGTTGAAAATTTATTAAAGAAATTGGACAGATTGTAATAGCTTGATGTGCCGGACTCTGTACATCTGAACCCTTGTCAGCTCATATCAAAGGGTAAATAAAAATAAGTCAGTCGTAATTACCCTAAGCTTTAGCAAAATCTGCCGGTAAGGAAAGTCGAGCCACACAATCGACAAGCTTAAGCAAGTCCATACAGACGCGAGCTTACTGTCGCTCAGCCGACCGTTGTCGGTAAGTCTCTCCATACCGACGCAAACTACCCGAAAATCCCCTAAATGCCCATCATATCGCAACCCTGATGACACCATAAAAGTAAATTACGTGACATACTCATCCCGAAGCTGGTCTTTTGTCGTTCCAGATTTATCTCCGACATTAGCCGAAGACACACGAAGATAAAACTTAGTTTACGATCATTCACCACTATATTTGGATGATATTCCTTTTGATACGGGATGTTATTTGTCGAGCATTCAGAGAACCTATTTTATTGGTGAGTTCGAATCAGGGTAATAAGGGAAGAGGTAATACGAGGCAAGTGTTTTGTTAGACGTCATTTCTTGTGAATATTTTGCGTGTGATAAAAATATAGTTACGTTTAATTTCCCAAGTCTTACGAACAACGAAACAACATACCTATAGTGTTTAAAAAGCTCCATCGCGAAGCTGTCACCTTCGCATTCATTCATTACTAAGCAGGTAACTTTTCCTGGCGTCTTTTTTCAACCGTTATTTCCCATATTTTCTTTTTTTATTTAGCATTGTCGTCAAAGAACCTAAAAAATAGATAGTAGAGCCGCGTGCTCTCTTTTTAGAGTAATGATACATAAATCAATGTCTACCAATCTGTCAGCAGACGGAGACAGGTGTTACTTCGAAATACTGATGGTAGTCTTACCGTTTTTCCTAAGAAATACTCTTGTAATGTCAATGTATTATTAGTCCTCCGGAAAAACAAAAACTTAGAAAACTTTTCATACATTGACTATATCACTGTGGATATTTAAACAATTTCAAAGTCAACTTCATTACATGAACAAACAAATGCAGTCAAAGAGGTTTCCTGGACGAACATACCTTAGGAACTTTAATTTAAATCGAAGCATTTGAACAAAAAAAATGTACTTGCAGCTCAGTTTGAAATTGCAATCGTTTTTCCTCTCGACTTCATATTCATCAAATGAGGAATGAGGAACAGATGTTTTCAAACAATCTCCGAACTGGTTCGCATAAGTCAATGAGTGTCTGCGGAGCAAAGGACCAATTACCCCTCCCCGCCCCACACAAGCCCACAAGTAGTGCATTCTGTAAAAGTTTTCTCTAAAAGGCTGATTAACTAAATTAGCTACCGTTGAAGTCAATTACGGAGTTAGTTCAGATAATTTGTGTAAAGTTTGGAGGTAACAGTGTGATGTAGGCGCTTTATTAGTGTCCTAATTTAAGAACTGTGCTTCTGAGTATGGAAGATGTGAATTTGAAAGTTTTTTGCAATCTGTGTAGGTTGTGAATAAAATTAATATTATGGTGAGTTGTAGGCGTTTAAGTTGTAATTACCTCAGCAACATTTTACATACAATTACATCCCCAATTAAACTGGTATCATTTTATTGCACTTACGCTTACGTATTTTTTTACAGTACGCACCACAAAAATGTATGAAGCTGTCCGATGCAAATTTAATGGACTATCAACTTTGTAGGCACGCACGTAAAGCACCAACTTTATTGTGGATTTTACAATGCTTTTGGTGATTTCATCTGCACTCCAGTTTACGTGGTTAGGTCGTTTTTTATGTCCAGTTAATGTGAACTAATGTGTGCGATTACGTTGACGTTTTGGGGAGCGAGTTTATTTTTCGTGTTTCAAGCCTTATCCCTCTATCGTGTTGGTTTGTGTCAGCTGTACTTAATGTTCCCGGAAAATTGACAAAATAAACTAAGAGATATACGCAATACAGTACGTTACCCGACCCTTAAAATGGCACATCCAATTATAGAAAAAGTTATGCTATAGAGGACAAAATCAGCTATCTTAATATACCAAAACATATGACTATATACCCTTAGTTACGTTGACTCTATCAAGAAATAAATGTTATTATAACACAAAATTAAACTTCCATTTAAAAGTACCTAAAGATAATTAACTTCAATAAAAATGTCGTAACAAAAGGAACACCTGATTGATTCAACAAAACGGTCATCAGATAGTGATAAATTCTATGCCTACGAAAAGTACTCAATTTGATATCGATTAAATAACACCGAAATTATTTCTAAGCTAGCCATTTCAAAAAGACGTCAAAGTTAATGAAATTCAGGTAAAAGATTTGGCGAATATTTAATGTTTAAGGCTTTTTTGTCCCCGAAGGTTAATGTAAAATGAAATTTAAAATAAACAAAAATAGTAGCCTTCTTTATGGCGACGCCGATGGTACGAGATAAAGCTGAAAGCGGAATTTGCTTTTATTTTCTTCAGTCTTCACCTTCATCATTCACAGATCATCCTACTATGTAACTACACTACCAGCGCGCTGCCTTTGCACTATTTGCAAACAAACATTTTTTTAAAGATTAAGTTAAAAATGCGTCATCATCTTTAATGGACATTTTGAAACATTTTATCGCTGTTCTACTAGCATACAGACAGCTCCACAACAAAATAAGGTTCGTAATAAAATGTCTGTATACAACGTAAGCGGTTTATGAGTTTCCTATTTAGTTCTGCTGTTGTATTGGAATTGAATGTTTTTCCTTCCTTCCACCTGAGCGTTCTGTTTGCGCCAATTGTTGCCCCCTAGTGCCTCAATTTGTTTTGCCTAAGTATCTGCCTCGGATAAGTTAGCTATTGGAGTGTTCATAAGTTTCTGAATCCCGATGCTTGTCACCTTAACGCCCCGTAGAGGTTTATTGCTTAGCGCACTAAGCTTTTTCTCGGTTTCTGAAAACCTGGTGAAGTAGCATCAATAAAATGTTATTTTAGCCGCTGTGCTATTAAACAATTTTTGTGTGCACTTTGGATGTCCAATCAACCGGTAGATTCAATTTGTCAGCAGAATTAATTATGATTTTTTTAATATTTAGTGTCGCGTGTTCGATCGATGTACAGACGCTAGCACTTCAAGCTACTATAATCTGTCAAATTTGTTTAATAGATTTTCAACTTTATCGCTAAAGCATAAGGTTCAAAGCTGATCGGGAAAATTTAACAGTTTCGGGTAGCTTGATGTGCTGTCGTCTGTACTTACGCAAAAAATATTTGAATGCAAATTAAGAGAATTTTGTCAGACACCTAGTTTTTCGAGGTTCATCGGTTCATGATACTATGAAGTGGTGGTAAATAACATTATGGCGACGAACAGCGTTACAGAACATTCGTAAAAAAAAAATCGTCGTTCGTGCATTCTTCACCATTAACACTCCATGTAAACTTTTCTGTGGCACTCATCTGACTTTATTGAATTCACGATAGAAATGTCTTGTCGAGCGTTCTTGAGACTGTTTTTATTAAGTTACGTCCTATTGAACGTATAATATCTACATAGTCCAATGAAATGTAAATAATATTTACATTTCATTGGACTATGTAGATATTATACGTTCAATAGGACGTAACTTAATAAAAACGTAGGTAATATTATTACCTACGTTTGAAAGTTTTCTTTTATAAACATCAACAATAGCTTTTGAGTAAGTTTTCTTCTTGAACAGTATTGCTACAACAACAAAATAAAGTATTGTTTTTAAGAGATAATAAAGACTAGTTACTATAACACAGAACTTGTGAAATCAGTAAAAATGTATTTAATTTAATTAAAATGCTTAAAATCCAATATTAATTTTATTAATAGTAATATTTCATACCTAGCATTCTTTAAAAATAAGTGAAAGAATCAACTGACACTTATTATAATTCAATAATATGCCACCTTGTAACTAAATAAACCATTGTAACACCTCTACTACATTATGGAATGCAAATAAATACCTATATGAATATGAACTTATCATTAAACTTTCCAATTTACCCTAATTTCACCCATTTAACCTAAAGGAACGCCCTATCTAGATCACAGACGAATATACCTTGCGTTTCGTACATCATAAGAGTTCTTTTTACCGGTAACATAAATGTTTGGGGCGATATCTAGCGGCCAATTAAGGCTAAACTTATCATAGGAACAGTAAACTGTAATTAGTACAACCTTATCTACGTCACCGATCTAGGGTTGTGCTGGTTGGACAGCATGACACGCGCTAGATGTTACTCGGGGACTTGAAAAAAAATAGGTTTATTCGTAAAATCTGAAGATCAACTATTGAGAGTATCGTATAATAGCCTCCCCGACCGATTTTGGTCACGGGGGCCAATCTCAACGGAGATTAGCCAGGTACGCAGGAGATATTATAGTGCACAAGTGTGCGCGCAGACACAGGTGTACTCCCTCTTCCCTCACTCTCATAGTCTGATGGGACGGCAATCCGACACGACCGGAAAGAGATCAGGCGCAGGACCAACGGCTTTACGTACTTTCCGAGGCACGGGGGTATTAAACCGCCAACTTCCAAACTCCGGACTGTTACTAAGAAATTCCTAATGGAAAAACTCAATAACACTTTGTCCGACCCGGGAATCGAACCCAGGACCCCACGCTCAGCAGTCGCACTTGCAACCACGAGACCAACGGGGCCGTATCGTATATTAACAGACAGAAGCTATAGTCACGGTGACGTTGACGGTAAATAGCTCAATCACTGCGATGACTACCGACTTTTGTAGGTACCTACTATTGACGGTGTAAAAGTGTCTGTATAAATTTACTTACAGAAATAATATTATTTACCACTTAATATGAATGTTCACTTTATAAAAATGCTACATTATGATCAAAAATGATAAATCTTTTAGTTCTAATTCTTGGGCAGCATGTTTTGACGTTACTTTTCAACTTATTCTAGTACCTGTAAAAACGAAATGGAGAAGATATAAAACTCGTGTACCATTCCCGTTCTTATTGTAACTTCGTCCTCGTGTCCAACTCAACCGTACGAAACGTAAAAAGTATTTCATACCAACATCCGGCGAGGTCGACGGTCGGCCGGAAACGGTAATCGGCCGCCGGAAGTAACCCCGCTGTTTATTGTTACTACGAGTCCTGCTTGCACTACAATTGGAGCCTTACGTCGCAATCATACGATTTCAAATTCACTATAATGATAGAGTGCACTCTGCACTCAGAAGTAGTTATTGTTTAAGTTTTATTTTGTAATGGTAATTTGATTTTCAGTTTTTTTTTTTTGTGTAGTTGCATGTTGATTGGGATCGGATTGGGTAATATCAGAGTATGCTGCATAAATCCGGAGACAAAAAAACGCTTATATATTGCGGTCTTTTTTCTTCTATGTAACTTCTTGTCTATGGTTAAAAATCCACTTAGCATCATCATTACGTACCACTAACTTTTGCCCACGGCTTCGCCTTTCGTTTCGTATACTATGTGTTAATCCAGGCTCTAAGCTATCTGTGGCTAAAACATCCAAATCCGTTCAAACTGAAGAAAAAATACAACAAAATAAAAGATAAGTCTTAACCTGAATGTGAATGAGGTGAAAAATAATTAAGTATAGTTGGACTTTTAATTAGCTGCAGTAAAATGACAGCTTATGTGTTACCACTTTTTAACGAAATTTAAATAGTGATGTGACAAAATAATCGATTCATTCAAGTAACAACCAGTCCAAAATCGATCCATGTCAAAATAAGTTTACAACAAAAACATTGAGCAATGCCTAATTACTGTTTTGTCATCACATCAATGATCGGATTGGATTTATAAAAAACATTAAATCTAATCACAAAAATATATTTTAAATATTCTTATTTTTGAGGTTTTTTGTGTTTTGCAAATAATCCTTTAAAGTTAACGTTATTTTATTCCTAATGAAAACTATCATATTTAAAAAAATGATTTCTTAGATTGGTATAGTAGGAGTTTTAGAGTAATAATTGAACAAAATTATTTTTAGTAGACTATGTATTTACGCTGATTTGAAACTACAAAATATATTTTTATTCAATCAATACAAAGAATCTTTGATTGTTTACGGTTAAATCAAAGTTGTTCTATTTCGAATATCTAAATTAAAACGATGTTTCACTGCGTTCTAATCACATCACTAGTAGAGTGGCAACATTTTTTAACAATGACAGTATGAATTGTCATTTTACTGCAGCTAATTAAAAGTCGGACTGTAGTAATTATTTTAATTATTAATTACACCAGCTATGAGGTGGGAGTGACATACCCAACAAGACCAAACCAATTAAGGCTAGTTCTATAGTGTTTGCCTCTATTTCAAATGGTAGTCAAACATGCGTATGATTGCATAAATTGATTACAGAAATGATTTTACAACGTTAAATTATTGTTGTTAAGTATCAATTACCTTATGAGTAACTGACTTAAAAAATAAAATGACCGATATTTATGTGGAAACGTGTTTATTTTTTTCCTCAACTTTTAGTGATTTTTTTACTTACAAAGTAATAATGTATGGGGACTTTCTTAATATCAACTTACTATTACCTACTAATTCTAAGATCAACAGCGCACATGAACAAAATGAATAAAACTGATCTCCTAACTAGTAACCTAGTTAGGAGATCAGAACTGCACCCATAATAATTGTAGCAAATCTGTAATTTTACATATCTAGATTATATACCCATGTACCTACTGCAATACTTGTAAATGATCAATAAAGATTATTATTATTATTATTATTAAAACTATCTTCATACTTTGAACACAAACATACAATAAAATCAATTCAAAATCCCTTAGAGAAACTTCCGACTTCTTATTATGTACGCAATCGTTGCATTTGAAAATAGCATGCTCCATACATACTGATTTTTTACATGTGACACAGTCTTTTGATCTTTGGCTGAAGGGCAGTCTCCACATTTGACATACCTTCCGATATTTTTCTGGGAGCTCATTGATGAAGATTCCCCCAATTGCTGGGCTATTTTGTTTTGGAGTTTCCCTAGGTATGCGATTATTGCCCTGCCTGTGTCGAAGTGGGTAATTAAAGATAAGCCTAATTTGCAAACGAAATCACGTCGTTTGGGTTGCGTTTTGTTATTCTCATGATAAATTATAATAGCATTTATAGCCGCCATACTGAGCAGACCATAAAAAAATGTCGCAGGCCAACGTTTGCTATTGCGTGGAATGTTGTACGTAGCACTGAATCCATCAGCGACGTCAACATCAGCTTTTTACTCGAAACTGACTCTTCATCCGTCTCATTATGAGCTGTGATGTCGGTATACTCCTTATCAAAAAAATGCGTCCTGTTCCGAGTCATTTTTCTGACTACGTCGAGCGTAGTGATCAATTTCTTTCAAAACTTCCTAATTCACTACTATCGTCACTTGAACGACCTTCCAAAAGGTTAGGAAGCCGTCGCTGATTCTCCTCATAAGATATGTCTTGCGTTTAAGCCCCTTTTTTTTTTGAGGATGGGAAATCATCAAATGACCCCTCCCGCTCTGGGTGGAGCAGAAGGGAGTGTCAGACTCTTACTGACTAAAACCCACCCGTGTAGCGGTGACCCTTTCGGACAATCCCGCTGCCCCGGCAGGCTTCGGCCCTTACGGGCTCCTTCCTCAATGCTGACATCTCTTTGAGGCGCGCGTGGAACACGTACGCGCTGTCCGGCACGGGCCTGGTCCTGATCGGACGGAGAGTTACCCATTACTCTCCGCCCGCAGGCCCGCGCCTACGGTGGCCGGGAGTCGTCACGCGGCTCCCGACTAGGGATGTAAAGCTGTAAAATTACCACGGTAAAAACCTTTTTTTCCGTAAATTTCGGTATTTTACGGTAAAAAACGGTAAGAAACGGTAAAAACGTAAAAATCGTAGTTTTAAGTTCTACAAACTTAAATACGGTAATGAATGAGTGTGTTTGTATGTACCTTACTCTTTCAATATGTATATGAATATGAATTATTCAGTTCAAATATGAATACATAATAATAATAATAATAATAATAAAATAATAATAAATTAAATATATGAATTATACCACGTCATCGATTTAATAATATATGTATGTTATGTGCAAAGGCCAGTAAAAATTAAAATTTGATTTTTTGGAAAATTACTTGTATTTAGTATTAAACTAACTACAGTTATCAGAATCAACAATTTCAATAATAAAATTAAACAAATGACAATACAAAAAAAAAAAGAAAAATAAAATGAATCTATAAATCTATTGCATTCATTTTGCCGTACAACTTGACGGAGCGCACTTGTCAGCAACGTCGCATTTTGATTTTGTAAACCCACGCGCGCGTGATATAAAATAAATTAAAATTTAGAATGTTATGACACCGGTAATTTTACCGTAAATTACGGTAAAAAAACCGTATTTTACCAGCGTTTTCGGTAAAATTACGTAATTTTGCAACCGTACTCCCGACGCCCGCAACGTCTCCCGCGGCAGCTGGGACGTAAGGCTCTCTCCCTCAGCCGTCCTGCCACCTCCTTCGCTAGCATGACTGCTTCGCAGAAGGAGGTGACTGCCTCCCACTCGCGTTTATTTCCCTAACACCCATGTTAAAAGCATAAAATCAAATAAATGCACACAAAATACACAAAATAGGTACACTGACTGTGAGTTCGGGTGTTTTCGCTCGTGCATCTCCCACTAGCGATGGTGCAGCACTGTTTCCACTAATAAAAATAACTCCTCGCATCCTCTTCTCTAGCTACTGGATGAGCCCCGTTCTTGAAATCGCGATATAGGCAGATATCGTTTGTTTTATAAACGGTCGGGTATGAGATACCCGACCTCATTCACGACGGATTAAACTGTCAGCAGAACGCACTTAGCCCGGCAATAGTTGGATTTACCCAACTTACCGTGTGATTAAAAGTTACCAGCGCAGAAAATAAGATGCTTCGGGTTTGCACTTTTAGCGATGTCTCCGGAAAATCTGCTTATTGGCTGCCGGAGCGGGTGAGGTTGATAATCGCTTAATGTAGATGGAGACACGTAATATGTATGTAGGAACGATCCTAATGTGATTGAGATGGGATGGAATTGAGAGAAATTAGAAAGGAAATAACGAGTGTTTTTTTTGTGTAAATATTATCGTCTGTTCAAAGAGTATCTGCTGGAAATGTAAAAAAATGGATCAGAAAACGTACTGTGGGTGCCAATTTGTAGAGCCACTTACTAATCGAGTGCTTTGATTTATTTATTTGAATGATAAAACTTGAAATTATATTTTTTTTTTCTCTGTTAGCGTGGCCACCTGCTGGGCCTCACTAATCGAAAAGGTACCTTATACCTACCATTGACTTTTATTTCGTTTTGTTTTCAAACACGTTATTTTTTAATTTTTCATCAACCTACGTCACCCTAACATGTGTATAATTATGTATGTACAAACATATGCAGCAATACCCACAATACAGGGTTATTAGTCAATTGCCTTATGTAACACTGACGAGGGTGTCGGGGCGCTGAGGTCAGGGTGCGACCATTAATTTCCATTTATTCGCACTGTCAGAAGGCCGCGGTCAGCAGCGTATGCCCCGAACATTTGCTAGCTTCAACGACTGGCGTAGGGTTTTAAAATCATCAATAGGTAACTCGATATGTAACTTCCTCTCGACTGAATTTCGGCCAATCTCAACGAAGACTTGCCAAGTTCGCAGGTGAAATTATAAAGCACAAGTAAGTGCAGAAACACAGGAGCACTCTTTCCCTTCCCTTCACTCTCATAGTTCGATAGGTTGGCAATTTGACAGGATTATGGGAGGTCAGGCGCAATACCGACGCCTTTTAGTGCTCTCCGAGAAAGGGAGGGGGTCTTGATATGGTTGTCAAAACGGTCAATCTTCCATAAACTGACCGCATAAGCTGCACTCGCTAGATTATCTTCGCAGATCTATCGATGCGTGCGGTTGTTACCTAGCCACGAGCTTTTCAATACATAGTTATATTGGGGAGGTAAGATAACCTATTATTTTCCAACTGCAGAGCGTCGTAATAAGTAAATAACCCTCGAATATCGCGTTCACGTTATTACTGTAACTATTGTACTATTATTGCTGAATTATAGGAAAAGCCATAAACCCTTTTTTTTGTGGATGGGAAATCATCAAATGACCCCTCCCGCTCTGGGTGGAGCAGAAGGGAGTGTCAGACTCTTACTGACTAAAACCCACCCGTGTTCCTTCCTTAGCCCTTTGTGTTCCGGGGTAGCGGTAACCCTTTCGGACAATCCCGCTGCAAGCCATAAACCCTGATATGTGTCAAATAACAAGTGTAATTGTAATAACTTAAAAAATATCACGAAAATGTATTTATTGTCCCAACCCTATTTGTCCAAATTATTTGTGCCAAGCCCTTCAGTAATCCAAAACAATTTTCACGATATTCGAAGGAATACCAAGTTTCCGTTAATTACATTACCGCCCCGTGGCGAAGGGTTAGCTGATCAGATTAACTGTAATTCTAGTTCAGCCGGTTGGCAAATAAAAACAATATTTTTATTGTATCTCATAAGAATTAGATTGATTTACTTTTGTCGGCAATAATGCCGAAAAGTCACAGTCATTTAGCACTTTTATTTTCTTACACACTGGAGGGTAGTAAAATCAGCCTATAATGTTCCCAGTGCTGGGAAACAGGCATCCTTTCGGTGTGAGGGAGTGGGCCGTAATCCACCACGCGGGCCAGTGCGGGTTGGTAGATGTCACATGGCTTCGAGAATTTTTGGTTCTAGGAGATGATTTTTGATCACAGGTAGGTGGAGGGTAGATACCTACACCTTTATTTTGCCAGTTATTCAAGTTTCAAGTCCGTGAGCCTATTGCCAGCAACTAATCAGTAATCTAGGACTGCTACTGAATAATTCCTGTAGTTGTAAATTCCAATAACACTTGGTGAGCATCTGGAACCCTATGCTTAGCAGGCGTGTTTGTGATCACTATATCAACGAAACAATTAAGTTTTAACGAAGAAAATTATTAACAACAGAATTAATAAACTCTTGGCTTAGCAGCATTTTTGTTCGCACGGCTACACATCAAGCTATGCATAACTAGTATAAGCTGACTTCTGATTGTACGAAAAACCTATACAATGCGAGGTCAGCTAAAACTGGAAATCGTATAGCTTGATGTATAGCCGTGTGTTCGACGTATTTTGGCAACTTTTTATTGTACCTTGTACACAATTCAAAAGTTCCCCAATCGATTAGGTCATCGCAATATTTTAACTCATCATATAATTTTAAAATTATATGCATAAGCACAAGTTTATGTTTCCCGTGGGAAATCACGTAGAACAATGTGCCGAGCTAGGCACAGGCATGCTCGCGACAACTACACTACAGCCCACTTTGAGCTTGAATTACCTAATTGTTAATTATGCCAACGAAACAAACGCGATGTTTGTGAGCGGAGCGCTTGTTTGCGAGCGGCTTTAACGTTGAACGAGTCGCTTTGCTAAACGTTTATGTGGCCTTTGTTATTTTGAGTCTGATAGGAATTTGTAGAGGTCATATAATGTATTAGAACTTGCGCTATGGTGAAAGATTTTTTTCGTAAAACAGGCTGGTTCTAGAATTGCTAATTAATAAATAAGTTACGATGCGTCGTGGCAACGTTTTCATGTGTGCTTAGTATAGGAGTTCTTTGGTAATATTGCATTATATTCCCATTTGGTATATATAATGTTTCTGCTTATACTAATGGATCTGCTTTGCTTTGCATTAGGGAGCAGTTTGCAACTTGCCACATATCTGGTCATCAAACCAACAGATTCACATCAGACCACTGAACATCCTGGGTAAGTATTTCTTAAGGTATTAGGAAAGGATGTGTAACCAAATACATAGGTAATAAGTAGACACGTGTATAATACTTACATTTATTACATTAAGTATTTCCACACTTCTAGCTAACGCACACGTTCCAGCAAATAAGCAACTATGTTTAACATAGCCGTTATATAAGTGATTATAAGTGTTAGTGATAAGTTATTTAACTAAAGTGGCCAGTAGAAAATTGCGTCAAGCTCATCCACAGCGTCCAAATCCAAAAGCAGCCCATCCATGCATCACAGTCTACAGTACATTGATTAAGCCTTCCTAAGGAACCGGATAACGCAGCCGCCAGTAATCCGCACAGATCCGCCGCAAGCCCCCTGTATGTATCCCAACGGGTCACAGTCGCACTGACTCGCTACAAACTTAAGCGACAAAACTGCCAAAGAAATTTCGCATTTGCCCTCTCCACATTAAGGGTTTCCAGAAGTACATTTGTAAGCTTGTTATTGCGATTTATCGTCAAAATAAACGACAGACATGGAGTGGCCTTCTGTATAGGCCAGTTAAAACTTTAATGCCACCGTAGTGTTAAATCCCCGGTTAGGGATCTTTGATTAGGTTTTCAATGATGAATTTACAGGATGAAATTGAAAACATGCGACAAATCGAAATGGGAGATTGTACTCATCATTAAGAACAACTTTTACTATGGGACCAAACCTGAAATCGCGAAAAAAAATCAGCTGTTGCCTACATTTATGTTCGTATAACTCGTCAAAATGTAGGGAACAGCTGATTTTTTTTCGCGATTTCAGCTTTAGTCTCTTAGGAAAAGTTGTTTATGATGATGAGTACAATCTCCCATTTCGGTTTGTCGCATATTTTCAATTTCAACCTGTAGTCTGACAGTGCGGAACGTTGCGTGGGAGTCTTTGTTCTTTATGCTGTTGTGCGGCAAATTATTGTAAGAAGGATTGAAATTATCGTTTACTAAATACAATGAGCATTGAATACTTGGTGTGTGCAGTTGGCAGCAAGTCTGTGGTAACATTTTGATCCTTGAGATGGCCTGGCGTAGTTTCAATAGAATCAGAGGCCAGTTGGCTGAGAGGCTGGTTTTTGTTACTGAAGTGCGTGAAATTACTAACAAACTCAAACATTATGAAATAATTGTGTTAGCCTACTTTGTGCCTTTCTGTTTGTGCTTTTCTAAGCCTTTCCATTTTGTGCGATCGCTGGCCATGTTGGCCCCGCAAACATGATTAGATCGATGGAGTTACCCAGAAAGAGTTACCTAATAATTATAGTCTGTATTCTAGATATTATATGTCTTGGATTCAGGAATGTTTAATCGGTTGAATGCCGTAATTACAGAAACAATTAAAAAGCCATTGTGTCTTGCGTAGATCCACGTCCCATGAAGGGTTAATATCTGGTTTGGATAAGTTATAACGGTTAAAAAAAAAGTTGCTTTGCGTTTGACTTCACCGCAGTCAGATAAAAATGTCATTGAATGCGACTTCAGCGGAACTGACTACTCGCAGCGAATTTCGTGATAGAAAAAATACCCCACCATTGTCAGTAACAAACGAACAAAAAGCTCGTAAGCTCAGCATCGAAATTAACTTGTAAACAAAAGCAATCCGATGCTAGCAAGTAATTTGGATTCGTATCACAGCTCAGAGACAATGCAACTATTGAAACGCGAGCGCATCAATACATTTGTGCGGAGGGTACAACAGAGTACGATGATGTTAGTGGATGATGAACTTTGATTGCTTTTTTATTATAACTACAACCAGGTAGGACCATTCCCGACTAAGTACTCTTGAACGCGGTTTAGATGTGCTGAGCGCGTTTACATAAATCGCCAGCGTACTTAAATCAGAAGGCCAATTCCCTTAATAAAATACGTTCAAAATTACAGTTACAATCTCAGTTCATCGAAAATGAATGTCAAGAATTTGTCAAAAAGGGGATTGAAGATTTTTATAAATATATGGAGCCAGCCATTTTGAAAGTGGCGGCCATGCATTAGACCCATATATAATTCGATAGCTGACGTCAACGTAAACAGAAAATATAATAAGAACAAACCCCGTAAAGTGTCACGTTCAAACCCCTTTAGAGGGATTTTTGACAGATGATGATTGAGATCAGAGGGGTAATTCTCGTAATATTTAGAACGTTCACAGTCTGATCTCAGTCTCAATTTGTCAAAAAATATTTCTAATTTCCGTAAATGTTGACAAGCTTTCAAGACATTTTTTTGTCGCCGAGATGAGACTACGACTAGATTTTGAACGTTTCAAATTACGAGAAAATGCCTTCTAATTGCAAACGCTCTTAAAAATACGAAAATTGCTCCACAGACCTAAAGTGTTGGTAAAATCTTAGGTATGACACCTCACTTATTGTCTGTTGCTCAAAAAAAAAAAATATAAAAGTTAAGTAAATATTATCACCTACCACGCTTTCCGGCTGCACGTAGATATAGTACACACTTGGGAAATTGGATCCCAGGCTCGTACATTGTCCTGAACCGACGCGTCGCGCCACACAACGACATTCAATTAAAGAACTTAATTACCCGTCCCGATTGATAGAACTCACTGAAGCTTCCGCTTTTAGTAGGGTGAACGAAATTCACTGTATTTCTACAATTGTCATTGGCTGTTAACATTCTGGAAATCAATATTTTACATACATAAACTCACGCATTCTTCCCATAGGGGTAGGTTAAAACTACAGGACGGTACCTGCTACGATCTTTACACATCTCCTTTTATATTCCATAAGTCATATTGAACAAATAAAAATTATCTTATCTTCATCATCATCTGCCTAGCCTTTTCCCAACTATGTTGGGGTCGGCTTCCAGTCTAATCAGATGCAGCTGAATACCATTATTTTACATGGAGCGACTGCCTATCTGACCTCCACAACCCAGTTACTGGGTAATACGATACCCCATGGTAAGACTGGTTGTCCGACTTTCGGGCTTCTGACTACCCGTAACGACTGTCAAAGATCCACGAATGACAGCTGGGACCAACGGCTTAACGTGCTTTCCGAGGCACCCCCTCCGTGCCTCGGTATGTAAAGATGGTCACCCATCCGCAGACCAACCGGGGCAAGCGTAGCTTAACCAGACCGATCGACCTGTGCGGCTGTTATTATTATTTATCTTATCTTATCTTATACCCATTCCAGTTGCGAGTACTACGAACTTGACCATTCTGAAGAACATAATAATTAATAATAATTTTGTAAAAATATAATTTAAAAAGAGTGTCCATGGAGTTTCTTGCCCGTTCTTCTCCATAGGTACCTACAACGCTTTGGGATGGGCAACTAGCTTCATTTTTTCCTGACTGACCGACTGCTTGACAATTCAAAAGTGCCTGTAAATGGTTTAATTGAAATAAATGCTTTGAGTTTGAGTTTGAATAAGTTTACTAGTTATTAATGGAGGGGATGGCCTAGAAGGGCTTATTTATGTCCAATCCAGTCCTTTTAGGAAAACCCATCATCAGTCATCATCATTGTCTTAGTAGTCGTTTCATTCAGTCATTTTTTATAAACAGCATCTGCTTTTATAACAAGTTACCAAAGCCGGTTACAGAACTTAGCGATGGAAAATTCAAAACCCTCATCAAACGTATCCTTAACAAAACAGCATATTATAAGATTAAAAACTATGTTGAAGACAAGGTAGTTTGGCAATAATTCCTGATAAACGGCATTACTACGTAATTATCTATTAACTGCTCTCAAATTACGATGTTTACTTATTTTTTATTTTTTTTACAGTATTTCTTTGACATAATCTTTTTATTATTTGAAATTATATACAGACAATTCTAATTTCAATTCTTTATTAGTGGTTGTAATGGTAATCATATCACTTGGTTTTAATAGGTTTTTATATTTTGTAAATGTGAGGACTTTGTAAGCCTTGTAGACTTTAGATCTTGTACACCATTTTTTATTTTATTAAGTACCTGGTACTTGTTGACAACGCTGTCCTCCCATAGCTCCTGTAATTTGAAAACATTGTACCTACTCGTAAAAGCCAATTATTTTTAAAAGAGTAACCGTGGAGATTTATCCCGGTTCTTCTCCATAGGACACGACCAATTGGAACCGTGCACCTAGCTTCTGACGTTTCATAAGTGCCCATGTAGGCTTATGGGACAAACAATATTTTGATTTTTAGAGGCCACGCTGCCATAACCGTAATATTAATCAATTCTAAATTACTTTTATACCTACATAAAACAATAGTTTTACTAATTTTACTTGTGAGAGAGACGAACTAAACTACAAAAGCAGCTGAATTTGGGACGTCGCGTTCAATAAAACATTCCATTAAATATTATAAACCCTTCTAACACGTGCCAACTATGAGCTGCGTAATTTTAGTAATGTAACTAAGGGTGCTTACAGACGTAACTTCTCACGAGAAGTTACTGTGGTGTGAGTGATGTACCCAATGATTCTAATTTAGGCAGTTTAGTAGCGAGGCTAAGTGCCCAGTGTGTGCTGGGCGTCGATGAGTAGTTTTTCATTACACTTTTTAGTGAATTGTAAGAACAATTCACCAAAAAGTGTAATGAAAACCTAAAGAAAATTCATAAGGAATACCTAAATCCCTACAAAACCTATAGTATTATTCTTCTCGCATTCCTCCACTTCTCATCCCTATATTTCTAAATGTATGCTCACAATTTTTACAAATAAAATAAATAAATCTTGCCTAATGCCAGTCCCATCATCTGTGCTCACCCTTAAACGTATGCGTTGTAACAGGGGAGGCGTGTGACGTCACACGTCACGACATTAATAATAATCAACACGTCACGTCATCGCTGTCACGTCATGTGTTCACACGCCGCGCGACCTTCGCGGCGGAATATATTTACTACTTTAGCAATAGAGGTAAATAATTTACCTCTAGAATACATTAAATGTGTTCTTGGAAAAAACCACTATTGGTGTTCGGAAAAGCGTGTTGGCCTAAAGGTGACATTGGAAGGAACAATAATCTGTCATGTTTCTCGTACCAATACGAGAAAAGGTCATGCTATATTAAGAGCCTACACTACCTCAGCTAAAATTCACTCTTTATCTCGCTCGCACGATACTGCTCGCGGACTGAGTGAGAGCGAGATAGAGTGCGGTGCTAGGCGGCAGGCAGCGCCATTAGTTTAGGTATTTGCTTATTACGGTGAAAATAATGGTAGGTAATTAAAAAAAAGTAAATGACATAAGACCTGGTTAGTATACAAAGTTTCATGATCTAATTTGAAGTATTTTTTGAATACCACCGGTTTATTGTTCAGTATTTTCGACATAACGGAGGATCATGCTAAGCCATTTGAGGTAGTATAGGTCCTTAAGTAAACATAATTATATAATTAACGAATCGTGTTAGCGGCTCCATCCTGAGCAATAAGATGTTTTTTGTTAGATATACATACAACGTGTAACGTTAAATGCGGAAAACCTGAAAATAGTTTGTTCATAATTAACTATTGAATCGATTTCAGTAACTTTTAACATAGGTTTTTTTTTTCAAAAATTATTTATTTTGCCATACTATCCGCCGATTGAGCCAAAATAAATTAAGTCTTATCTTAAGGCAAAAAGACTCAATTTTGAATGCATAAAGTAATGCTAGGATCAACACGATTTTCTTAATAATAATAGTTAGCTTAAAAATATAAGTTTTGGTTATTGTATTATGCTTTTAACTCAATGCTCTAATTGGGGTGTATGAGGTTTTGCGCATTTAACGTTATACGTTGTATAATGAATTCGGTTGACAAAATGAATGGTTTATAAATTAAAGTTACACAATCATAAGTACTAAATTCAAGTTACATAATGGTGTTTCATTGCTGCAATAAAAACAATTCAATCACACCAGTTTCAGAGCGTGCAGTAACCATGCAGTACGTTTGTCGATAACTGTCGACACAAAAACGTGCGTGCCAAGCAAACAGTAACAGCTCGCGCGAAAACATAATGACATGCTCGTTGCACGCTGCGTGTCTATGCAGAGCGTGACAGCACAAAATACAGAGAGTTCAGAAGTCAATCACATGTATGTACAGACGCCAGCAGGTCAACCTACCCCAATCTGTCAAAATTCTTTGATAGATTTTCAACTTTCGTACAAACAGATAAGGTTCATATTCAATTGGGAAAATCTGACAGATTGGGGTAGCTTGATGTGCTGGCCTCTGTACTTCACTTTTCATAAGTACCTACGCTCGGCGGTCGCGCTAGGGTTGTTAATTTTGGCTTATGCACAAAGAACTATTGTGGTAGTGGCACTCGTATCTACCTATTTGATTTATTGTTGAGAATGAAACAGGAAGAAAGGAAATATAAACCAATAATAACGAAAATATTTTGATTTTAATGTTATTGTTACGTTACAAATTTGTCACAAAGTGCCACAAAGTCATGTTCGCTTTTACGATGCGGGGCCGGGGGCCGGGGCGCTTACCTACCTAACTAATGTGTTACGCAAGTGTTACGTTAAAACGAACCATCAAAATACAAGCAAATACCTACTTACCTCGCTGAAACAACTGGTAGCATAAAAAACGACAATTCACCGTTTAATGTTGAATTTAAACAATCGTCCACTGAACAGATAATAACTTTTTTTTTTGTTGCTCTATTTTGCACTTCACAGTTGTGAGTCTCTAGTGGATGGCACTCGCGCTCGCACTAATTAGTCCCAACCAGTCCGAGATATCGTGTCCGTGAGCGGTGTCTATGTGTGCGTTGCTCGAGCGCGCTTTGTAAGTAGATTGACTTCTGTACTCTCTGTGTTTTGTGGTGACAGGCTGCGATGTAAAATAAATCTACAAACTAGGTTTGTACGTGTAGGAGTACCTACTGAATGTGTATGACGTATCTAATGAATGAATGGAGTAAGTAACAAGTAAGAATGACCGTAGCTTGAAGAAAAGATAGATAGATTGTCTGTAAGATGATATGGCAACCACTGTTATTAAAGATGTAAGTATAAAACAACGTGTTCGGTCGGAGGAACCCCGTCAGAAACGAAGATCTTTACACGATACTCGCACGCACACATACTCGTATATAAAAAGACAGAGAGAGAGAAAGTGCGAATTGAATACGCGTTTATAATACAGAGCCATCTAGTATAAGTTTTTAGAAGCTCTCATAAAGTTGTTGCCATCTTGGATTTTCATTATGTCCTCGCTATCGGCTTTAGAACCGATGAAAATCATGAAAACTATCTCTGTCTTTCTATCTCTCTGTCTCTTTCGTCTACATGTAATAGAAAGAGACACAGAGAGAGCGAAAGTCATGACACCCCCTGGACTAGTGCTCACGAATAAAAACAACGATAACGAGTACACGCCGGTTATGGTTTGCCTTCAAAGCTTCTTGTCAATCATTCCGATACCACTTCAATCAACCAATCAACTCAGTCTAGCACAGTCCACAGCTGGACATATGCCTCTTCCAAGCTTCGACAACTCCCTGTCCTCCACCATCCACATCCAGTCTGTACCAGCCACCTCACCACTTCACCAGCCTGTAATAGTCTACTGAAAGAAAAAGCAGTAAATATAAAATTTAAAATCTGAACTGCTTTAAACAATTCCATATCAGCCTAACGTTCAAAACAGTATTTTTTACTGATCCGAAAACAGTTAAAGCTTCAGGCAAAATGTTACCGTCATAAACTGTCTAACTAAAAAACGAAACAAAGCTTAAAAAAAAACGTTAAAGTTAAAACGTTAAAGTTTACTGAAACTTTAACGTTTTTTTCAGTAAATGGTATGTTCAGTGATTAAACGTTACTATATGTATAATTTAAAATGAATGATGATGGCTGGTGATGGCGCCAAACAAGGAGCCGAATTCTGGGCCGAGTACATTTAGATTGCTATCGACACGCAAAAAAGAGACTTCAAATTATTTACGTAGGCTCGATAACGTAACCAATACAATGAATATTGTTGAATCGTAAAAACTTCTCTGCTGATGTCTTATGGATAGAGAATTATCTTACTGACCTTTGCTCTAACTGACCTCAAGGAATTTTAACTGGTAGGTATAAATACAACAAAGAACGACTGAGGACTGTTTACTGTGATCGTAAGTCTTACCAGTTTCGATCAAACAAACATGACGCTGCTTCAAACCCCGCTGCCAAACAAATAATAAATTCTTCTACGTAGTCAGCTCCCAAGTGCCCACAATAAAAACCAGCCAAGTATTCTTGAAAACTTTGCCACAACTCGTTTCGAGGCAGAAACTACGCGGGCGATCCTTCGCGCTTTATTAGAAAAACTTCAAAATAAGGGGATTCAATGAGATTCATTGGCCGCTGTTAGACGTCTTTCGACAACTTGTATCATGGAATCCCTCAGTTCATCTTTATTAGAAAACAACCCTTTGTATGTTGTGGAGGTCACAAATTAAACTTTATTATTATGCAGTCAGGAAATTGAACGGTAGCGGATTATTGTACATACAGGCTGTACAATAATCCGCACGTCAGCAGTAATTATTCGATCTCAAGCTAGGTTAGCGTAGCAAGGAGTTTCAATAAAATAAAAGGCCAGCATACGAGTATACTGGTTTTTTTACCAATGACGGGTGGCCTACCGTACCTACAGTTTAGATATTATGGCAGATGGATTGTCGAATCCGCTATTTTAAATAACCGCTAGCTGTTTTATTAAACAGCTCCGTTATATAAAACAACTGAACAACGTTTAGCGGTTTTTCATAATTACTGAACTTTAACACGCAGAATGGCGTAAACGTTTTTCATTTATCGGTAACTCCGGTTCTTTTCCGAATAACTTCATTTCTGATTTTATCCTTTAAATAAACTCCGAGCATAGCGCACTCCTTTTTTGTAGCCACACCAAGCGCTTATTATGATTGCTGATAAGCCATTATGCATGACGTGTAAACGTCGGTAGCAGTTAACAAAATTACGGTACGTTTAACCTTTTGACCGCCACGGTCGGGTATAGCCGACAAATGAAAACGTGCCCAACACGCCACCATCAGCTAATGTCGACAAGAAAACACCATGTTTTAAGTACAAAATAAATAAACTAAATTCAGTTTTCTGTGTTTATACTTAAAACATGGTGTTTTCTTGTCGGCATTAGCCGACGGTGGCGTGTTGGGCACGTTTTCATTTGTCGGCTATACCCGACCGTGGCGGTCAAAAGGTTAACAAAATTAAACGTAGCACAATGGCAATCCAGCTGAACGTTGTTCGGTTGTTTTATATAATGGAGCTGTTTTGTAAAACAGCGGGTTCGACAATCCATCTGCGAGAGCTAAACAGGGTGGCCCGCGAAACGACTTCCAAAGAAAAAATTAAAGCTTCTCTCCAAGGGCTTTCCGAAACCAGCGTATGTGTATGTTCAGCGATTATTTATAGTTCAGGAGCTAGACGGTTTTTATTCTTTTTTGGGAAATTCTCACTCACCCATCTTTTTCAACGAGAGTACAATGCACACAACACACACACACACACACACACAATAAAATACACATAATACAATATATTAAGTTATAGATGGTTTGACACGCTTGTACACGTCTTTGAACCCAAACACTCTCGCTGTCAGAAGCTTTTCAAATAACTGTTAGTAATAGCTATACCTACTCCAACATATCGGCCAACAAGTCGGCTACACGAAAGTGTGCAAGTAATAACTTGCACAGGTAAGTTACTATCATGATGACCTAAGTTAGATCGAGTTAGAACAGCGACGGAACCAAAGCAAAACTTGGGATAGCCGACCTGATGGCTTGCTTATAGTGCATACAAAATGGAACAGCTTGTTTTATTTCGTATTCGTTACTTGTTATGCAAATTACAGCGTATGAATTTTCTAGTTTTACTGAATACTTTGACACGGATATTTTAAAAGGTAGGTATACAGACAACCGCACAGTCAGAGGGGTTTTAAGAGAGAGTTTTATTTACGCAATGAAAATAAGGCCATTTTTTATCGAATAGCACCAATAAACTGAAATAAGCGAATAAAAAGTTTTCCTTTTCAAACTTCAGAGTCGGTTTTCTCGAAAATAAAGAGTGCCAAAGTAACTTAATTAGGTGCGCGCTATCGAATGGCATCAAGAATATCGCAAAATAAGCAACAAGTATGTAGTTTTTATTTTCAAAACCTTAATTTCGGTGTTGAATTTTTGATCAAAATAATGGTGCCAAATAACGAAATTAGATGCTTGCTGTCGATTGGTGGCATCAAAAGCGAGGCAAAAGAAGCCTTTCTTTACTTAACAACAATTCACACTTACATACTAATAAAATCAACTAAATATGGCGACGCTTTACTTCAAAATCATATCTAGATCAAACAAAACCCAGCCACACATCTCACATACACCCAATATCCTTAACCTGATCACAACGAAGCCACTGAGTTGAATAATTTAATTGATCTAACGCTCAAAGACGGTAAATATCCCTGTGCATCCAACACGTTATCGCAAAACACCACGAAACGTGTTTAATACGCATTATAAGTTCGCTTAGATTTACTCACCTGCAGGGCCTCAAGTCTGCTATTACAATAGTGTCAGTCATCATCACTGATTCCATAATTGTCGATTTTGACAAGTTTGTTAATCTACTAATATAATGGCGTCATTATGACTTTCCAATGGTCAACCATTGACACTCCATTGAAAGAAATGGCATAAAATGGTAATCTCGTACATAATGACAAATGAATAAATGTAATGTTTATTGCTATTTACGAACTTCTTACTACTTCAGATTGCAAACACTAATACGTAATATGTAAAAATATGTATATATTAAATGAAATCTACCATGAAATTTTGTAGTTTTTCTCAGACCATTGACCTACCAATGATCGACCATTATGAATTTAGCAGATTATTACAAACTTTTAGTAAAATGACAATGGGATCGTGTTGGAATGACGAATTTATAAAAATAGCAGAGTTGGGCCCCTTTTTTTTTTTTTTTTTTTTTTTTTTCTACGTGGAGAAATGCTCATGCATACTGCACTACCACGGGGAGATAGTGCAGTTATGTGGGACTCTTACCCACTAAAACTCCACGGTGTCCTCCTCCGCCGCTTATGGCGGGAACACGGGCACGCGTTAGCACTCATCCGTGAACCCGCCGCGGCTGTCCGTCACCGGACCCTCCTCTGGGGAGTGCTCCCCATCACCGGCGCACCAGAACACATAGCACGCCGTGACCACCCCAGGGACCAAACCACCACATGGGCGCCAGACGACCCCGTGTCTCGGCACCCTTGGTCCCCTTGCGACGGGTCAGATCGTTGGCCCCGCCGCCTGCCAATTTTCGGCCGCAGAGGATAGGGAGAGTGGCCAACGTAATACCAACACTCCTCCTCCCCTGCGGCCCCACCGCGTCCGCCATCGACGGTGGCGACCCCGTCAAGGCCGCGGAAGGTAGGGAGAGCAGCGCTCCGCAATACCGGCACTCCTCTCCCGCCGCGGTCTCCAACCTTCAGCCGCGATGCCTCCCATACGACATCGCGGCCCGCCTCAGTTGCGATGTCGCCCAAGCGGCACCGCAACCTACTTGTTGGCCGCTACGTCGTCGGCTTACAGGCAAAAGCCCTGACGAGCGGCCCCTCCTCGGGTTCCTCTTCGCTTCACCGTGGGTGACCAAGCCACGGCTACTGAGCCCCCACGCCTCGACAATGCGGGAACCCACCGGGGGGGAGACTTGGGCCCCTTTTTTTTTTTTTTTTTTTTTGTTCCGGGGTGGAAAATCCTCATGGATGTCCGCCGCCCTGGGGCGGGCGGCGGGGTCTGTCAGACTCTTACTGACTAAAAACCACCCCGGTGTTCCATCTCACACCTACGCCGGGGGTCGCGGGAACGTACGATCCTTCCGCAACCCCCGACTGTTGCCGGCCCGCCACTGCGGGCCTCCTCGGGTCAGGGGGGGGAGTGAGGTGTTTGACTCCCCCCGCGACGTCTAAGAGGGGCGCGCGTGGAACACTACGCGCCGCCACCTCGGGTCCTGATGTGTGGGGGGCGACGGACGTCCCCGAGTCCGTCGCCCCTGGACCCATTTAGGGGGGCTGGAAGAGGGCGTTATCCGCCCTCCGCCGACGCCCGGTGCGCCTGCTGCGGGCCGGGTGAGTGGACGAGATCTCCCTCTCCCTTTCCGCAGCCTCCTTCTGCGAGACGACTGTTTCGCAGAAGGAAACCACCGCGTCCCAGGACTCCTCGCTGCCGACCATCGACTCGACCACGGCCGGCAGCGACAGGTCACTGCCTACTTCTGAGATGAGGGCACGGCGTGGCTCCTCCCAAGCGGCACACTCTGCCAGCGTATGCCACGCCGTGTCCTCCCGGCAGTCGACGCAGTGGTGACACCGGGCGTCCGGCTCCCTGTTTATGCAACACAGGTACTTCCCGAAGCAACCATGCCCCGAGAGCACCTGCGTCACCCGAAACGACAGGGAGCCGTGCCTCCTCCCGAGCCATTGCTCGAGCACCGGCCGGACCGCCTCGATGGTGACGAGGCCGGCGGTAGGGCGTGAAAGCCTGTCCCGCCATTCCGCCACCAGGACCTCGCGGAGCTGAGACCGACGCAGCTCTATGTGTTGCTGCATCGGTTGCTCGCCCCGCGCCCTCGCTTCCTCGCGCCACCGATACAATGACGCGAGTACTTTCGCCTCCAGGTCCCAGGGCGGGGATCCGGCCAGTACGCAAGCCGCCTCGTAGGAGATCGTGCGATACCCCCGGACGACTCTGACGGCCATCGCTCTCTGCGGCCTCCGCAAAACGGCGATGCTACCGGCCGTCAGGTCAGTCGCCCAGATCGGGGCCCCATACAGGGCCATCGATCGCACGATCCCCACGTAGAGCCGCCTACAGGCGGCGCTCGGGCCCCCCAGATTGGGAAGCAGCGTTGAGAGCGCGCCAGCCGCGCCCAGCAACTTGGGCGCCAGCCGTCGGAAGTGGGGCTCAAAGTCCCACCGGCTGTCGAGCACCAATCCCAGGTACTTCATGGTAGACTCGACAGCGATCCGAGCCCCCCCGACCACGATGTGTAGGCCGGGCGGCGGCGCCCGTCGGGGGCCATGAAACACCATGGCCTCCGACTTGCTGAGGGCCACCTCCAAGCCCAGGTGACGTATGCGGCTCACCACCTGTGACACCGCAGCCGTCGCCAGCAACGCTGCCTCCCTGTGCGAGCTCCCCCGGGCCGTGACCAGCGTGTCGTCAGCATAACACGTCAGGTCCACCCCCGGTTGGAGCTCGCCCCTCAGCACCCAGTCGTACCCGATGTTCCACAGGAGCGGGCCTAGGACCGAGCCCTGCGGAACACCGCACGACATGCGGTGCTGGTTTGCGCCATCACGTCCCACGTAGGTGACACACCTCTCCGACAGATAAGCCCCAACGATGTTGCGGAGGTAGGGAGGCACACGATGATACCGCAGTGCCTCCCGAATACAACTCCAGGGCAGGGTGTTGAAGGCGTTGGTGATGTCCAAGGACACCGCCAACATCACCCCGCCCCGGGACACCGCATCCTCCGCCAGGACTCTCACCCGCGACACAGCGTGAATGGTGGAGCGCCCATGCCGAAAACCGAACTGGCTGCCGTCCAGGTCCGGTCCCTCTCCGCACAAGTGGCCGACGAGGCGGGCTGCGATTACTCGCTCAAACAGCTTACCCACCTCGTCTAGCAGCACTATGGGCCGGTACGCGGACGGCGAGTCCGCAGGGCGCCCCGCCTTCCTGAGCAGGACCAGACGACCAGATTTCCACAAAGTGGGAAACTGGCCCCGCTCAAGGCACGCTGTGTAGAGTCCTCTCAGTTGGGGCTCAAGTTCCTTCAGAGCGAGGGCTAACACGCAGCCGTGGATCCCGTCGGGCCCCGGAGCCACGTTCTTGGCCCGGAGCCGCATCACGGCTGCCCCCATCTCTGCCTGTGTCACCTCTGGGACGCTGATGGCGTTCTCCTCTGTAGACTCTGCGGCCGTGGGCAAAGCCATCGGCGGCGGAGTATGCTCCGCTCTTGCCGGGAAGAGGGCTGCCAACACCTCCTCCAGCAGCTCGGGTTGGAGACTCTCCGTAAGTGGGGGCGCCGCGGCCCGAAGTTTCCCTCGGACCGCGCGATAAGGGCGCCCCCATGGATCCCCGTCTAGAGTCTCCAACATCTCCTCCCTGGCTCGCGTCCTCGCCTCGCCGATGGCCAGCCACAGAGTCTCCTTCGCCGCGCGGTACACCTCATACAGCGCGGCTTCTTCGTCAGGGACCCGACGACGTCTCCTCCGGTATCGGGTGTACTGGCGCCTGACCGCCACGCACGCGACGCGCAACTGCGCGATCTCGGCGGTCCACCAGTACACCTGGCGCCTTGCTGACTGTGCGTGGACCCGGGGCATAGACGCGTCGCTTATTTGCGTCATCGCCCCGCGGAACCACAGCGCCTCCTGCTCGACGTCGACGGGTCCGTCCGTTGCCGACTCCCGGACCCAGGCCTGGACAATAGCGGCCTCCTCGAGAAGCTCCCTGTCGATGCGCTTACGCGCCCAGCGCGGACCATCCGTTCGCGGGGCCGGTGAACCGCGGCCGCCGGCGGTCTGGGCGGAGACGTCGAAACGGATGTATCGGTGATCCGACAACGTCTCCACCTCCGCGGCGACACGCCAGTCGCGGACACGGCTCCCGACAGCGGGGCTAGCGAACGAGACGTCCACTATAGATCCGCCCCGCTGCCGCACGCACGTGTGCACCGAGCCCCGATTTAGGACGGTCAATCCAGTCGTGACCGCCCACTCCTCCAGCACCTCACCCCTAGCATCGGTCACAGGGGATCCCCACGCCACAGACTTGGCGTTGAGATCCCCCAGCAACAGCACCGGGCGAGGGTGGAGTCGGCCCACGACGGCACCCAACTCGACAAGGAACCTCTCGAAGTCGGCGAGACTCTTGTTGGGCGAAAAATACGCCCCAACCGTGCCAATGCCGTCCGCGAGGGCGGCCACCCAGCCGTGACCTCGGGACGGGTTGACAAGAGCCCCGCCAATGATGGCCACCAAACCGTCTAGGTCTCCCACCCAGTTATCCCTAGGGGGGACAAAATACGGTTCAGCGACTACAGCCACGTGAATCGACCACTCTGCCATGCTCTGGAGCAAGAGATCCTGAGCTCTAGCAGAGTGGTTGATATTGCCCTGGAGGAAATGGTAGAGCGCCATTATGCGCAATCCATTCCCTCCGCACCATTCCTAGGCCGGGAGTCGGCCGAAGGGCAGCCAGGCTGAGGGGGGGGTAAAGAGCCCCCGGCAGCCTTGGCACCCCTTCTCTTCCCTTTCTGGGCGGGTGCGCCACAGGCCTTTCCGCCCGCTCTGTGCCCAGCGGGCCTCCCTGCAGCTGTACAGAGGCTGCAGTTTGGCGCCGCGGAGCACTGGGCCGCCTTGTGGCCGGCCTGACCGCAGCGATAGCACTGTTCGCTGCGGTCTATTTCGGAGGTGCACCGTGCCCTGACATGCCCAATGTCGAGGCAACGGTAGCACCGCAAGGCCCTGGGTTGCAGCGGCTTCACCCTCGCTGCCACCCACCCCACCAACAGACGCCCAGCGTCGGCGACTTTGTTCGCCGCCGCCACCGGGCACCGCACCCAGATCGCGCCGAGCCCGGAAGCATCGACGCGGATCTCGCCCGTCCGCACGTCCTCGGGCGGACATCCTCCGGCTCGGGCGACGGCCGTCACGACCTCAGCCGGAGTCGTCGAGTCGTCCAGTCCGTCGACGCGCAGTTCAGCGGTCTTTATCGGCCTGGACACCCGAACGTCCTCCGGGTTGAGGACCTCCCTCAGCTTGGCGGCCAGAACGTCCGCCTTTTCGCCGCTAGAGGCACCCGACACCTCAAGCAGTCGCGCCCCCGTAATCGCCGGTCTCATTCTGAGGCCGGACGGTATGCCAAGGTCGGGGAATGCGACTTTGGCTTTCGCCTCCATAAGGACCGCCTTATAGGAGATGCCCCTTTCTACGGCTCCGGGCTGCAGCGTAATCACTACAGCCGCGGAGCGTGGGGCTCTGACCCTAAGCGGCCCCTGAGCCTTCTTGGGTGCCGATGCCGGCGCTCCAGTGGGTACCGGTGGCTGCGGCGCCGTCTTCTTCTTCTTACGGCGGCCTCTCTTGACGACCGTCGTCCAGGTATCCGCGGTGGACTCGGTCGCGGTCGCCGAGGGTGCGGTCGCCGGGGGTGCGGTCGGTGGGGGTGCAGCCGTTCGGGGCCCCTTCGCAGGCTTTTTGGCCCCCTTGGCCTTCCCGGTTGCGGCTACCGGGCCCGGCTTAGCGGGCTCCTCTTTCCGCCTATCCGCAACGAGCGGCGGCCGGAGAGTCTCCGCCGGGAGGAGCCTCGACTCCAGGCCCTGTAGACGGGCATTTACCATACCCCCACACTGCAGCATGCAGATGCGAACGATCTTCTCGATCTCCGCATCCGCAGGTGTGAGGGCAGGGATCGACGATGGGGCCGATGGTGGTGGGGCTGCGACGGGAGCAGAACTGGTGGCCGCAGGACGCCTCTGCTGCCATTCCGCCCTCTGCGCAACAAGCTCCCGCTTGAGGTCCTCCAACTCGGATCTGAGACGGCCATTCTCCTCCCTCAGCTTCGCCGTCTCCTCCGAGCTTGTGCGATTAAGAAGGACCTCAACTGCCTCCTTTATCCCTTCAGCCGCCTCCTTTAGAGCGCGCGTGAACGTGCCCTTCAGGCTGCCAGATTTAGTGGCAACCTTCAGAACGACGTCCACGCCGTCCAAAACTTGGCGGCTGAGCGCCACCGCCGATAGGCTCTCCCCGGCAGACGCCTGAGCAGAGCGTCGCTCTCGGGCCTGTCGAGCCATCTCGCTGACCTCGTCAGCCGCCACCGCCTTCCGCTGCGCCCGCTTCGCGGCATTCGCCTCCGCCTTGTTGCTTTGCAGCAGCAGCGGGGACGCAGCAGAGTCTTCACTCGGGTCCCCAGTGGTCCCGTCACTCTCCGCGCTCTCCAGGCGCACCGGCGTCGGCGTAGAGGGCCGCAAAAAGCGACCTCGTGAGTCGCGGTCCGGCAAACGAGCGGAAGCTCCGCCCGCCACCGCACGACCTCGCCCCCTCTGTGAGGTTGCAATTTTTGCAGCCGACAGGTCCTCCTCGCTAGAGGAGAGCCCCATCGACCCCAAATCCTCACTGTGTGGGCGCTTCCTCAAAAATTCGGGGTTGCGCCCGCGCGTGTCCTGATTGGACAGTTGGTCCTCTCCAGGACCTGAGCCTCCTCGGCTCTTGTTGCCATCAACGACGGCAAGCGGTGCTTTTTCTGCGTCGCACAGTCGCTCCAGGCTAACCCGGAGCTCCTTTTCTTGCGACGCAGGTTGACGAAGGTCGGCGGTGGTCTGCCGGCCCACGAGACTAGTGGTGCCCCCCCCCAGATACGATGGGGCTGCCTTCCGAAGAAGGGCGGGATTGACCCTCCTTGTGTAGGAGGGTACCCGCCTGGGGAGAATTTTTCTCAGTAGTCTTCTCCATTTTTTTTGTTCCTTTTTAAGGGTGAGGTCCCTTTTCGCCGCGCTAACGAGAGGATCCCCTCCGGCCATTCATCCCCTCGGCACGCTAGACCTTGGGATTGGGGTAATTTTTTAGAGAGGTTGTCTTCCTCGCGGCCCAGACCTCAGTGGCCCGGACCCCCGTTCCAGAACTCAGGATTACGGGGTGGCCAACGGCTGGGCAGAACCAACCGCCGCCCCGGCGTCCCCACGCTGCCGCCGGATGCCGGACAGACGCAGCGCGGGCATGGGACACCTTCTACCACCCACACTCTCGTGGGTGCAGCGGCGCAAACCGCCCCTCCCCAGCCTACGCCCACTCACCTTCCTCTGTAAGCAGAGGGGGAGTAGACGTATGACTCCATCTATAGCCAGGTTCCCTTCACCGACCATCAAAGATGATCGGTGATTGGAACCATGGCCCTTCCCCGTGTGTTGAAGATTAGCCGCCAACCCCAACTGTCCCCCAAAACCTGGTGGGCAATTGGAGCCGACGTTGCCCAGGGTGCGCCACGAGGAGGCTCTTCAACATGCACCCCAAGACTTGGGCCCCTTTTTTTTTTTTTTTTTTTTTTTTTTGTTTTTTTTTTTTTTTGTTTGCGCTGGGAAAAAATGCGTTACGCATACCCTCCCATCGGGGGATGGGGGGCTATGTGGGACTCCCCGGGTCTGGGACCCGGTATACCCACTAAAATAACCCAGCGGCACTCCCGCTTCGTCTTAGTGGTGGGGGACTGGGAATCCGGCACAGCCTTTACGTCCAGTCCACCGCCGACGATTGCCCGCAACGCGAGCCCCTCACACCCCCCCCGTGGGGAGGGGGACGGGCCCGGGAGTGACCGACGAAGGTGGTGACGGGTGCAATGCGGGCGGAGGCGCCCCCGCGCCTGTCGCCCGCCCGTCGCCACCACGAGGAGGGGGAGGACGGCGCCCTCTCCGACCCCTTCTTCGTCTGCGGAGCGGCGCAGCGAGAGGATCGTCCTCCCGCGCGCGCTCCGCCTCCTCCTTTCGCGACATCACGTCCTCGCAAAAGGAGGCAACCGCTGTCCAGGCCCCCTCGCTCCCCAGCATGGCGTTTATCACGCCGGGAAGCGAGAGGTCCTGACCAATCACCGCGGTCAGACCGCGGCGCTGCTCGGACCAAGCCGGGCACACCTCGAGGGTGTGCCACTGACAGTTCTTGAATGCGGTTTGGTTTCGGTTGGTGTGTTGAACGCGATCATTGGTGAAATTCATCCTTAGTAAACTACGAAGAACTTTCGTTTATGTATGTACTCGTTCGTCATTGTTACAAAATGTCTGGCGAGATGTAAGTAAGCGCAAATTATTACAGCCGAGTCGTATTGTGCACAAAAGTACAATATAATACTTTGGATGTGGTGCAAGCTTGTGCGAACTAGCGATTATACCCTAGAGGTGCATCGTAAGTTTTAACTTATACAACATACATAAACTCAGGCCTTTTCCCCATGGTTAGCCAGAAATTACAGAACACCACCTGCACCTGCATACCTATATAAATTGAAAAAAAATATACATATTGTAAAAAAATATATATATTGTAAGCATAAGGAGTGTGATATACTCCTATAGACGGACGGCGAGCAATGGACAGCTCGCCGTCGGGTAAGGACCAGGCCCGGGTCGACGGCGCGTGTGTTCCACGTGCGCCTCAAAGAGATGTCAGCACTAACTGACGGGGTCCGCTAGGGCCGATGCCTGCCAGGGTCACGAGTTGTTTGAAAGAGTTATCGTGGCCCCTGGCACAGGCAACTGAAGGAACTCGGGTGGGTTTTAGTCAGTAAAAGTTGAAACTTCCTCCCGCTCCGTCCAAGAGCGGGAGAAGTTATTTGATATTTTCCCATCCAAAAAAAAGGGCAGAAGTAGGTATAAAGATTCTAGATTATCGCCATATTTATATAACACTAATAATACTAGATAACATAATGAGCTTACATTATAAAATCTAAGCTCATTTTGTTATCAATAGATTCTAAAACAACATAATCACTAAATAAATCCTCTAACCGCTGTCTCTTACATCTTGTTCTTCAACTAAACTGCGAAGCGGCTGTGAAAGGCATATGAAGAAAGTTAGCAAAATTCCAAACTTTAACCGAGGATGGATCTCGGCTAGATTCTTTTTGAAATTGTTTAGTCTGCCTAGCTAGACCTAGCTAGCCTTTATCATGCTTTTTATCATTCTTAGAGATTTTTTGTCACTAAGATTTTTTTTTTATTAAAACTGTTTCGAAACGTACCTAATTATTAATTAAAGAGCTCGTCTCAAATATATTATTACTTCAATTATTTAGGTACCCACATGTTTTGACTGAATACTTAACTGAAGAAATTCGAGTTTTTCGGGAATAAGTATTAGGTTGAGTGCGTAAGACCAACATTTTTTCCAACATTTTTTGTAATGATATACGTGAAACCTACTCATTTCCTCATTATAGTTTGAAATGAAACCTACTCTTGGTTGAACGGAAAGTGTAGAGGGTATATACCTATTATGTATATAGAAGGAGCATACCAAATTATAATATTCTGAATTTCGAAAAGACACTAACCAAACAGAATGTTATAAAAGGTAAAAATTGCCTATTGACAATTTCTGTTAAATCAGATAGGCAGTCGCTCCATGTAACTTACTTTTATTCAGCTGTATCCGGTTACACTGGAAGCTGACCCCAAAATAGTTGGGAAAAAGGTAGGCAGATTGATTGAATATTGATTAATAAAGGAACGCCAAAGCATAGATAATTTCTTGACGTTTATTTTATCAGAAGAGTAAATTAGTACCTAGGTATTAGGTATTGGGTTATCACTACGCGAGCCCATTGTTAAAGCGGATACCAGCTCTTTACCTCCAAAAGTCTAAAGCCCTTCGTTTGACTTCAGAATGTCAAACTTCAACAGAATTTCAAGCCGCAAGCTACTGTAAAAACAAACTCTGGGTGTAAAGTTACACCAGTTTCAATCATGGAATGCTTAGCAAAATGGAGTGTCAACGATATTGTTCATTTTGAAAGGAATTGAGAGGTGCGCCAGACAAGTCCACCAGTATAGATAGTGCAATCCACGAAGAGGCGCCCCGCTCTTCTTTCGAATCGCTAGTTGTTATCGCTAGTTAAATCCACTAGTATTTTAGTTTTTTTCGATACACACTAATTACCCACTAATAATGAGTGTGTATCAACAAAACTAAAACACTAGCGGAATATTGCACACTTGTTTTGTAAGCATTAGTAAAAAGAGTGGGGCGCGTCTTCGTGGATTGCACGATCTATAGGTACTGTGTGTGTCTTCCTGCTTAAGTCTGTGCCTTTTAAGATTTATTTACTATCGTGGAATTGAAAACCAGACCCCTATGAGACGCTTGAAAATCAGCGGTCTACGAATTTTGCCCAAAGACAGATTCATATGTCCATTGCAAACCTTTGATAGCCAAGACAATTAAACAAAGATAAAACTTTTTATGACTATTCAATGTGTTCTTGACTTGTATCTTCGGTATCTCGGTAAATGTTGCGCCCGTGCGTGGACACTTCATTTGCTGTCTACTCCGCGGTTTATGAGTACGCATGGCGGCGCGGCGTGGCGTACGTGACGTAGCTAAATTGGACTTATCGCAGCAGATCCCGCGCGACACTTCATTTGCGTACATCTAGGCAAAGTATTAAAAAGTTTACGTGATGCTGGGATCTTGTGTGACGAGCAAAATATTGAATACCTGATGGTTGGTGCCTACAGATTCATAAAACATGTTATTGTATTTACCCCGCTTGGTTGCGCAGTATTAATAATAGACAATAAACTATAATAATTATATAACTTGCCTTACGTTTATTTATTTATTTATTTATTTGATAGATTTTCAACTTTACTACAAAGGAATAAAGTTCATATTCAATTGAAAATTTGACAGATTGGTGTAGCTTGATGTGCTGGCCTATGTACAGTCAACGAAGGAGATAAGTATGCAGGATCGTCGAATATAGTTGAAGTTCAGTATGTTTTGGAATGAAATTTAATTTGATAAATGAACTGTTTTACTATATATTAATTTAATTAAATTTCATTCCAAAACATCAATCGGTTTTTCAACTATATTCGACGACCCTGCATACTTATTTCCTTTGCTGACTGTACGTAGGTAGGTACACCAATAGCAGTACGTAGGTACCACACACGCGTTCTGAAGTATAAATATAGGTAAAGGCGATACGTCGTCTTTATTAGAATAGTATTTTTATCTCTTGTGCGTGCGACGGGAATAAGTAAATGTAAGCCACACCCTCACCCCACCAGTCATGTTTAAGTCCCAATAAGGGTGAGCCAGCAACCGAGCATGAATCCAGACTCCGGGCTGACAGAGAAAGCCCTGATAGAAAAACGGGAAATAATAAATCTACCGAAAAACAAATTAACTTCCAACGATCTGTGGTTGAATGTAATACAAAATAAATTACCCAAAAATTAACCAAAAAAGAAAATGTTGTATTTAACAAACAAACACGAGCTTATTCAAATTACATTTCTACGAAAAATAATCTGTACTTTCAAATAATAAATAAAATTTCCAAAAAAATACTGTTTCCGAAAACATTATGTTCTGCTAAAATAATCGTTTTCTTAAGCACTATAGAAAACCATATTAATTTCTACTATTGGTTATAGAATAACTTTTTTAACTCTCTATTTTAATGAAAATAACTACCTACCGGACACACAGGTCGCCCGCGCGGGCGCTTCGTGCGTATTTCGGGTGACATCGGTGGCATGGTTGCGGACGTAGGATGCAAGAGCGAGCGAAGGTTACCCCGTGGTTAAGTTTAGCAGAAATTCGTAAACAGGCGATGCTCCCAAGAAAACTAAGCCCATTTTTAGGGTTCAGTACCTCAAAAGGAAAAAAACAGAACCCTTATAGGATCACTTTGTTGTCCGTTCGTCCGTCCGTCCGTCCGTTCTTCCGTCCGTCTGTCTGTCAAGACCCTTTATCTCGGGAACGCGTGGAGGTATCGAGTTGAAATTAAAACTATATATTTAAGTTTGCGGTCCCTAGAAGCTGTGAAAAAATCATACTTCTAAGTTAACGTAAAAAAAGATACAGCCGTTTATGCCGCATAAAACGTATATTTCGACACTCTCAAGGGAATCAAAATGTATAGGGTACTTCCCGTTGACTTATAATCATGAAAATTCTCAAGAAGCACAAGTCAAGGTCATTTAGCACAAGTAAAGGAAAAAATCCGAAAACCGTAAATCTGTTGATACATACCTACTTTCTGTGGAACCCCCGGTGCGCGAGTCCGAATCGCACTTGACCGTATTTTTATTGCCTACAGCAGGCACTTGTGGTGTGATATTATGTAAATTATAGAAAAGGTGTGAGTGTTGAGGGTATTAATTATCTTATTAGAATAGAATACTCTTTATTATGTACACCATATAAATTACAGACATAAATATAGAAATTTTACAAAGTGTGACTCATTGGGCGATCTTATCGCTAAGAGCGATCTTTTAAAGACAACCTTTGGATGGATTAAAAAGGGGAAGGAGAGACAAATACTTTAGGTAGTCTGTGGTGTACCATTTACATTAAACAGTAAATACATACATAAAGTAGGTAGTATTAGATAAATGAGGAGGTTGTGGCTAAGTAATAACACCCGCATGGGTCGATCGATCAGGTTAAGCTACGCTTACCGCGGTTGGTTCGTGGATGGGTGACCATCTTCACATACCAAGACTCCTCCATGCATATAAATCAATGCCTCCGTGCCTCGGAAAGCACGTTAAGCCGTTGGTCCGGGTTCGCGGACCTTTGACAGTCGCTACGAGTCGTCAGTAGAAGTAACTAAGTATTTAGTAAACTGTGTCAGTAGCCCGAAAGTCTGACAACCAGTCTTACCAAGGGGTATCGTATTACTCAGTAACTAGGTTGTGCAGGTCAGATAGGCAGTCGCTCCATGTAAAATACTGGTATTAACTGCATCAGGTTACACTGGAAGCTGACCCCGACATAGGAACAGGCGGGCAGATGATGATCACTGCTAGAATTAATATCTGTGAAATTATTTAGTCCGGAAGATCATCCTCGAATTTGTTTTCAAGTCTGAACAGGTTCTTCCTGTCGTACGGTCTCTCGTCTTCAGCAAAAAAAAATAACTTCAAGTTAACAAATACAAGACCTGTTGTGAATCACAAAACGTTCATAATGATAATTTCCATTTTTCATTTTCGTTCGTTTTCATCTTTTCCACTAAAGCTGCCTTTTTACCTGTGGTATACGCTTCCCTTTTCCTAAGCTCATTATTTAATAGTGCCACAGTCCAAGTCTAACTAATCTATGTAGATCTAGTTTTCGTTTAATTTGTGATCGATATAAAAGTAAACATAAACAAAACAATGGCGGCTTGTAGACTTTGAGCAGTGCTGCCACCTATACCGAGCCCCCATTAATACAAAACTATTGAAAGAAAACAGTTACAAAATAAAAGTACTGGTTCTGTACAAATCATGTAAGTACCGCGGTGAACTGCGCGTCGCGAGGCACGCACCGCGCTGCGGGTGCTGCTCTGATACTCTCATACTCCCCAAGCACACTGAGATCAAAGGAGATGAATATTCATGGGTATCGTACGGGATACGTTTTTATGCATATTGTGGATCTATTCGCTTTCGCTTCCATATTCGTATGAATCGCTTACTGGTTGATATTTACCTACTTAGCTTAACGAAACTTGAAGTACGCTTTACAGATCTCGGCTTCAACGTCAAGTCTTGCCCATTTGAACGGAGAAGTTCAGGTGGCCAAAATATGCATTCACTGCACCCTAATTTTCTTGAACTGCGTAAGATGTCTGTTTCACTGGTGCTTCGATTTGGGTTTATTTAATTTAAGAAGGTATAGTTCAACTTGACACAGTTTAATAAAGACCTTTAACTAGGTATAACACGATATACTTACCTAAGTAGTTATATATACAAATAATGTTATTATACCTACGTCGTATATTCTTATAGATGGGTAGGAAGGTACATTAAATTCATACATCCGAAAATAATTTATTTATTTTAAGCGCGTTTCACTTTTACCTGATGTAAAAAGGTGAGTCGGGTCACTAATTAGATAATTAGGTAAACATAATTAGTCCGACCCATAATTCTTCACGCAATTAGTTGGTTCGTTCATGCTTACATTGCTGTTTATACGGGAAAATAATTAGGTACCTACATAATAACTAATGTAAATAATAATTACCTAAGATAAGTATATTTTTTTTTATTTTAAGATTATTTTCTACCTACATACGCTGTCGAAGTTGCCGGATTCTAGTCGAAGCTTATTTAGAACACATAAATGGAATCATTTATAAGACGAAGAAATAGATTTATGTATACCAATCTTACTGTAGAATATGCAGCGACATATTAACTTAAGTTGTAGATATAGTTAGCGAAACTCTGGAGACGTGATGGATATCAATATAATTAAGCACGATAAAATATTTAAAAAATTCACATATTATTATAATATAATAATTAATGTATACAAAATATTGTAAAACATTTTTAAAGAGTAACGGTGGAGTTTCTTGCCCATTCTTCTCCATACGAAAATTACCTTTTGGAAGGGGCGACTAGAATCAATTCTATTTTATTGTAATTTTTGACGTTCAAAAGTGCCTTTTACGTGCCTATTTGTAATAAATGCTTTGACTTTGACTTTGAAAGATTTTATGTTTTTTTCTTAGGGGTCAACGACCGCTGGTTTGTTACTTGAAATATGAGTTAAGAAAATATGTTGATATCGATACCCATCACGTCTGCAGAGTTTCGCCTGCTAATTTAATTTGACCCTGTATAGCTTATACAGGGTCAAATTAAATTAATTTTCTTTCCAATGCTTACTTTATTTAAGACTTTTGTACTCAAACATCAGAAGAACAGAGATACGTAAAAAAAAGTAACTTCCACGGGCTTCCCGCAGTGTAAAAGCTACAGAGTCAGTAACAGTATTATATAAATGAACAGCACCCAAGCAGGTCATGAACTGACCTCTTCTGGTAATGGAATACGGCGGCAGAGTTTAATAGTTCCCCGCACATAATTTATATGTTGTTCACTTCTGTCCTTTCTACTTGTTAGGTGCAGGCATAGAGTAGGTAAGGAATAGGGGGGGGGGGGGTAATAGTATCATGTGGTGAGTCTGCTACCTAACTTCACAAGCTCTTATGCCAATCTGTGCAATAACAGGGATTTCGAGATCTTCTTATTGAAATACTTCTATTTTATCAGTCAGTTGTAATTTTTATGGTAAGTCAGTATAAGCTTCTATAATTCAACATCAACAAAATTTGAGATCAGGCGCAAAACTCATTAAGTACCTACCTATATATTTTGAGCTTCGAAAAAAAAAATCTTATTGCTAATTAACTTTCTCAGAGGTACATACAACTAACAACACATTGGACCCAATAGACAGAGCTTGTCTTTAAACTATTTATCACACGGTATATCCAACGAAGACGCATTTGCTATACCGTCTCAAACAGAAAAACAAACTGGAATTTGTAGAATAGATTATCTAAAAAAAACTCATGATATAAAAAAATATATAAGGCAGTTTGATTTGTGCAAAGTCAAAGATTTGTCTCTTCTGCAATTCTCAATTCGAATTGCCGCCGCCGCAGAGCAGTGTCATCGAAATGAATTTATGTTAGTGCACGTAGCGTTTCAGCTACATGCGTTATATTGTGCCACTGAATTTGTCAAGGCTGACTAATGCCTACAAATTATGGGAGCCTCCGAGCTCCGAGGACCGAGCTCCAGTATTTAGCCGAGCTGGCAGGCTAGTCGTTTATGTAGCTAAAGAGACTGGCTTTAGCGCTCTCTCGTTGATTTAAACTTGGTGTGGTGGATACTTGATTGTACAGGTTTAATAACTTTATAATTTAAGTATACAGGTTCAATTTAAATTAACTAGCGAAACTTCAAAATATGATAATAAGAGATAGATAGATAGATAAACTATTTATTTGGCGCACACAAAAGTCAGCACAACACATAAAAGTTCAACACTAGGTGATAAGATAATCAATTACCTACATGTATATAATATAAAAAACAAGGTGGCGATATAAAAACAAAAGAAAAATCATGCTTACAGAAATAAAAGTGACACTATTACTAATACTTAAAATGAAATGAATAACGAAACACAGTATGGTGTGCGAGATAGATCTGAGAGAGGATCTTCGCGTCTCTATTTAATGTTAATAACACCTCTTTTTTCGTTTTAGCATATTTAAAATGATATCGACATATGTATGATATGGAATTTAATTAAAATAAAATCAAATAATTAGCCGCACAGTACTAGGCTCGCATTAAAACGAGGAGTTCTGTTCATCGCTCTGCATGGTTAACGGCCATTTGTCAGAGCCGTTCACGCCCACAGCTGTTATCTCGCCTTTCTGTGAGGCGGGGTCAACGACCTACCAATAACGGCGCGCGCGCACACGACGCTGTCAACCATCCTGCGCTTACGCGTATAAGAAGCTTCTGTGTGTGTAAACGAGGCGCTGCTCTAATATCTGGTGCGTATTATTGTGTTTAATTACGATAACCGAAAGTTAGACTTGCGTTATGATGCCACTGGGAAGAACTCCCCCATCCACACCGCAGGGGAATTTAAAGTCTGATACGAACCAAAGTTCAGCGCCCGTTACGGACACCGACAATGAGAGTTCCAGTAATGTCACCACCAGACCCCGTGCCCGTAAGCGCCAGTATGATGATGAAGTATCTGTTGTCATGTCAGAAATGAAGCTTTCCCTTGAAACTTTCAAATTGCAACAGAACACTATACAGGCATCTATAAATGGCATTCTGCAGCAGAATTGTGAAATTAAAAAATCCATGGAGTTCATGGAAAAACACTATGAGGAAATGAAAGACAAATTAATTGCAATGGAGACCGAAAGACGAACACACTTAGCCTACATACAAGGACTAGAAGCAAAAGTGGAGAACCTGGAGAGAGCTCAAAAACAAGCCACCATTGAGCTAAGAAACATTCCTGTCCAAAAAAATGAGACAAAAGTCGATTTACTGAATATAGTGACAAAAGTGGGGCTAGCAACAAAAGTTAGTGTTGATGAAACCCAAATAAGAGATGTTTTCCGGCTGAGCTCAGACAAGGGAGGGTCTGGACCTATTATTGTAGATTTTTCTTCAGTTCTATTGAAAGAGAAAATTCTAACTTCGGTGAAGAATCAGAATCGGGCAAACCCAAACAATAAATTAAATACGGCCCACTTAGAACTCGACGGGCAACCTCAACCAATTTACATTGCCGAATGTCTAACTCAAAAAGCAAGAAAATTGTTCTATCTAGCTCGGGAGTTCGGTAAGAAAAACAGCTACGAGTTCTGCTGGGTGGCTCATGGTAAGATTTTCCTTCGTCAACGAGCAGGTGCACCGTCACATCGAATAGATAAGGACAGTGATTTGCACACACTGCGCCCTCAAGCCGCGCCGTGACTAGGCATTGTTGTATGGATTTTCTGTTTTATTTTATTTTTATATTTTTACTACCTGTTGTTAGATTTGCTCAGTTTCAATTACATTTACTATATACTTAAGTTAAAAAATAATATTTCAGTCGTACCACATTTTCAAGTACCTCATTCTAATTGTCTCTCAATTGCTTACACTTCACATAATTTACACACACACACAAAAGTTTTAGAAAAACAACTACGAACAACACATCTCATACTTTTCTCTGTTGGTAAACATGTTATTAAAATTAGTCTAATTATTAAAAATAATCCCTTGCATAAATTTCAGATACGCGTTTTAGAATCCTCACGTAAAAATGCTATTTTTGGATAATATTTCAAGCGACATTGATTCAGCTCAGGTATCTGAGTCTAGGATCTGCTCCCCTGAAAGCCTAGTAAACAATATTGATTTGTCTCGGACAGCCTTAACTATAATGCACACTAACATCCGTAGCGTAGCTTGTAACTATGATAACCTTATCATTCTACTGGAAAGAATTTGCATACAATGTGATATTCTTGTACTCACAGAATGTTGGCTGAGTAAATGTACAACTGCGCCTGAAATTGTCGGCTACACGTCATACACTTCAGACTACCTCAATCAGAATGACGGCGTAATTGTATATATTAAATCAGAAATAAAACACCGCGTAACAACACCATCCGTGTTAGAAGCCAACTGTCTTGTTTTGCAGTCAGAAAACGACTATGCTGTCGTGGCTGTCTACCGCTCACCATCTAACCGAAATATTAATAATTTTTGTGATAGCCTTGATTTGTGTATTTCATCATTGGAGTCAGTGAAGTCGGTGGTCCTCATAGGTGACATTAATATAAATATATCCCCAAGTGGTAACGATCCAAATTCTAGTATTTACTTGGATCAAATGGCTTATCATGGTCTTCTGCCTGCTCATGTTTTCCCTACTCGTAAAACCAGTTGTTTAGACCACGTTATGTTAAGATCTGATAAATACTCAGCTACATATGTACTTGACTCGTTTATAACTGACCATGCGCCCCTAGTATTTTGTCTTGATTGTAAAATAAAAAGACACATTTCTAAGACCACTTTTCTTAAAATTGATTATCCATCTTTAGTACAAGAACTTTCGGGTACAGATTTTAGTCCTGTTTATGATGCTGTTGATGCGAATGTCTCTGCTGTCAACTTAACTAACTTAATTTCGCAGGCAATTACTGCGCACTCAATATCCGTAACTATCCCTCATCGTAGGCGAACCATTAAACCATGGTCAACTCCGGGTTTAGTAAGATGTATTAGGCATAGAGACGAATTGCACAAAAAAGCAACGCTTGACCCAGACAATGCCATTGCTCGAGTCACTTATACAAGGTACCGGAATTTTTGCAACAACCTTTTAAAAAAACTTAGAATTACATACGAAAAAAACGAACTTCAGAAGAATAAAAATAATCCTAAGGGTATGTGGAATTCCATCAATAAAATTGCTAGTCTTAAGAAAGTTTCACCTCCTCCCAGTGAGTTACTTACTCTCGCTCAAGACCCATGTGAGTCAGTTAATGTAGTTAATGATTATTTTGCAGGAATCGGGGAAACACTTGCAAATGCAATATTAAATAATCTGAGTGCCAATCGATCGATACATAAGTTAAATAAATGTAATTTATCGCAGTCATCTAGAGATTCTATGGTGCTACTTGACACTGACTGTGTAGAGATGGAGTCCATTATCCTTAACTTAAAAAGTGACTCAGCAACTGGTATTGACAACATTCCTACACTAGTGATTAAAAGTGCAAAGTGCAGTCTTATTTCTCCCCTTGCACACATGTGTAACCTATGCATGACCACTGGTGTTTTCCCGAACATTTTAAAGAGGGCGTTAGTGCATCCTATCTATAAGAGTGGTGACAGAGACATTGTCGGAAATTACCGACCCATATCTGTGCTGACAGCTATTTCTAAAATCTTGGAGAAACTCTTAAATTCTAGATTAACAAACTTCCTTCGACACAATAATGTTATTGCTGATAACCAATTTGGCTTCATGAAGGGTCGGTCTACGGAAGACGCAACTCTACTTCTGTCCGAGATCATAGCTCAAAACCTTGATGCAAATAAGAAAGTTATAGGTGTGTTTCTGGATATGTCAAAGGCTTTTGACACTGTCTCTATTCCCTTGTTACTTTCAAAGATGGAATCGATTGGCATTCGTGGGATTGCACTAGAGATTTTTCGATCTTACGTCTCCAACCGGACCCAGTACGTTAGAATAGGGAGCTACACAAGTTCAGAAGCGTCTCTCTCCTTCGGCGTTCCACAAGGGAGTGTTCTTGGACCCACCCTCTTTCTTTTGTATATTAACAGTTTGTGTTTAAAAGTTCTTCCAAACTGTAATATTATTACGTATGCCGATGACACTGCTTTGATTGTGCAAGGGAATGACTGGAAAGAGGCTCAGCATTGCACAGAGCATGCGATTAGGGAAACTATGACCTGGCTTAATGATAACCTTTTGACACTGAATGTTGACAAGACCAGATATATCACTTTTACTCATCGTGCCAATACCCAGCCTACACCAGAATTCGAAGTTAGGATACATTCTTGTGACTCAAAGGAAAATTGTGATTGCCCTAAACTGACTCGTACTACTAGTATAAAATATCTTGGTCTCATTATAGACAACTCCCTAAAATGGACTGCACATATAGCTCAGTTAATTGGGCGAGTAAGAAAGTTGATGCCAGTCTTTAAAAAACTCAGGAGCTCAGCTGATCGCGAAACTTTATTATGTGTGTATTATGCCCTTGCTCAAAGTTTACTGCAATACTGTGTCGTTGTATGGGGAGGAGTTGGCAGGACTATCCTACTTCCCCTAGAGCGTGCACAAAGAGCTGTATTGAAGGTCATGCTTGGACGACCACGAAGGTACAGCACTGATCTTTTGTATAGTGAGAGCTCTGTTTTAGCTGTTAGACAGCTTTTTATATTATCTACAATACTCCGTAAGCATAAAAACATTGAATATATCCCGATTACAAAACGAGACAAGACAAGAGTTTGCTCAGGGACACCTCACAGAACCGTACTTGCTAGACAACAGTATTATGTTGCAAGTAATATTGTATACAACGTAGCAAACCGTTTTAACAACATTTATGCACTTCCGATTAATAAATGTAAGGTTGTAATACGAGACTGGCTCCTACGATTAAACTATAATGAAACTGAAGAAATTATTAAAAGTTAAACATGTTTAAAGAAAGACAGACACCAATTCCTCTACACTACTTTACATGCACAACCTCACTCACCCTCACACTCATTACACACCCTCACTCCTTATCACACTACACACACACATTCTTCATTCATCATTGTGGTAACGTACTTATTCTAAATAGTTTGTTTTCACTGTAAATTTAATTTAATTTTGTTATTATTATTATTATTCTTTTTTTTTTTTTTCCAGTCGTTCCTTTTCATTATTATTATAGATATTGTGCTTAACACTATGAATTGTGGTTTAATAAATAAGTGTGGAAGACGCTGACGACTGTGACACAGTTTATACTAGTATAGTCGTCAACGTAATCTCTTTTATATATGTATTCTTTGCCATGATTCTGTGCTTAGATTAAGAGAAAATTGTAATTTTAGGAGATATAAATAAACTATTATTATTATTATTATTATTATTATGGTAGATGTTTCATCCCACAAAGGCGGGTTGGTCTTAAAATTGTGTGTGCAGACTGTAGAAACTGCAAAGTCAAAATCTCTTAAATGTTATAAATTCAACAATATTCCGTTTTTGACTTTGACGTTGACGAGCAAATTCATTTTAAAGCATACAAAACAAAGGCGTAATATTCTCCTTCAACATTAAAAGGATTTTGATTGAGAGCCATTTTAGTTACCTACGCAGTTGGAGTGCTGGTCCTTTCCGAAATCGTAAATGCTCCTTTTTACTTTCATCAGCCGCAAAAAAATCTGAGTATCAAGGTCTACATGCAACAGTCATAGTTCAGTAATTTCATGGGGTCTGCAAATTGCAGCAACCATCCGTCATACGACACAAATCAAGCGACCCAGCACCGGTTCATTATTCATTCCGCCGTGTGTACTTACGTACTCAGCAACTTCATGCAGTGAATGCTGTGTCTAGCCTATTCTAGGATTATTCATTTAGACCTCTATTTCCTATTGCAGGGATACATAGACACAAACTATAGATTGCTGCGACATGTTAATATGTGAGTAGGACAAGCAGTAACGCACTTATTGTGCTACAAATCGAGTACTCTGTGGCTATGCTACAAAGCAGTGGCGAAGGTACCATACAATTCGATTCCCGCCGGCTTCCCTTCGAAAATTCAGAACACAACCACTCTATAGTCAATTCAATTAATATAATGAAACGGTTTATTGACTTTTTGTTCCGGCTTACCTCTGTCACAAATTCACGCCTTGCCACTGCTACAGAGACTTTAATGCTGTTGCTTATCCACATAATAATTAATATAATAATAATGCATGTTTAATGATGTTATTAAGTGTTCATTACATCGCATTTACTTGTGTATTTTTTCACATGTCTTTCAAAAACCGAGAAGAAGTCATTTCTAATACACCTACTTAACTGTAGTATTGTAACCCCGTTCAACTGAAATCATGACTCTCAAGTCCTCTCAACTCTTAAGAAACACTTGATCTCACCGCACCAACTGCAATTGAAAATAACAATAAATAATACATAAAACCAGTTATCTATCAACATTGGCCGGACGGATGACGCGAATAAACGATACATTGGATAAACTCAGAGAGCGATACCGCCATGTATTATGGATAAGAAGTGAGCTCTTAAAAGATTTATCGGGTGGGAAACAAAATGTGGTACATTGATTGTACCTGTATTTTGATAGGGTGGCGTTTTATATTGTGTTTTCGGGATAGGTACGAGCTAAAATACAGTTGCAATGTTAGGTAAATACAGACAGAATCCGTTAGCGAGTTTAGTTTTATTCCAAAATTTACATTTTTTTTTTCTATCCCCTGACCAAGAGATGCCAGTTCTTTAATAATAGCCTCCCCGACCGATTTCGGTCACGGTGGCCAATCTCAACGGAGATTAGCCGGGTACGCTGCAGATATTATAGTGCACAAGTGTGCGCGCAGACACAGGTGCACTCCCTCTTCCCTCACTCTCACAGTCCGATGGGACGGTAATCCGACACGATCGGAGAGAGATCAGGCGCAGGACCAACGGCTCAACGTGCTTTCCGAGGCACGGGGGTATCACACCACCAATTTCCAAACTCCGGGCTGTTGCTAAGAAATTTCTGATGGAAAAACTCAATTGCCCGACCCGGGAATCGAACCCAGGACCCCACGCTCAGTAATCGCGCTTGCGACCACGAGACCAACGGTAATCATGAGTTTGAAAACAAAAAAACGAAAACCCCATTGCAACTTTATAAGTAAGTTTGCAATGCAAAATGGTAAGAAGTATATTGAGAATTAGACTATCAGACGAAACATAAACAGACAAAGCAGGAACACGGTTTAGGGGACGCCAGAGGAAAAGATCGGCAGATCTATTTAAATAAAGACTAGGACCGAACTGGATGACCAAAGCCAGGCAGATACTCCTGGAAAAAAATGGGCGCGGCCTACTGGAGGCCAAGGAGGCGACTACTCATTTAATTAATAATAATAATAATAATAAAAATATTCGTCGCTCAGCTCCGCCCCGCCGCCGCCGGAACCCAGCCCCATCGAGAGTGCTGTGACACCGGCCGTGGCAGTTGCGTCGAGCTCGAGCGACGAATATTTTTCCCCGCCGACGTCGCCAACACCTGTACGTCGGCAGGGGAGAGGCCGGCCACCGAGGAGCTTGGGACTTAGGGGCCAACCGGCCCCGAGCCGGGTCCCCGCTGCCGGTGGTTGTGTGCAGCGCATGAGATGGACTCAGTCTATGAACGAGAACGTCATGCGCGCATATTACGGGTCTACAGAGGGGGGAACTAACCTCACTGCGTACCGCGATAGGATGCTGTCTCTGTTCCAGGAACTGGAACCAACCGTCAACGTCTCGGCCCAACGACTGTCGGATCAGGTGCGAGTCATTCAACGTAATCACAGGTTGGACGATATCGCACTTGATAGGCTGCGCTCAGAGGTACTGAGCAACCATATCGTCTCGACTCCGGCACAAACCGCGGCACAAGCGTCAAATGTTGATGCCATCCCGCCGCGGTCCAATCGTGTTGAAGAAGAGGATGATGGGGTTGCCACAGTAAGTAGCCAGTACAACGTCCGACTGAGGAGCGCACTGGAGGATGCATTTCGCGAGTATAGATCCACTCCAACCGAACTTAGACCCCGATTACCACGGTTACCTATGCACAAGAAAAATAGGGCGCTGGTGTGTGCCTTGGACTCGCAGCTCAAGAATTTCTTCGAGAGCAGCGAGGATCTTGTTGATACGCACTCGATCCTGTATTGCGCGGCTGTTGCGGCATGTCGTTTAGCTAACGTCAAGTTTCCAAGTTATGACGGAGCTACTCGACCAAAACCAATCGTACCAGCCTGGCAGTGCAGGATCGAGGGTCGTATCGATAGGACCAGGGTACTCATTGGCAAACTATACTGCTTCAGGGAGGGCAATACACGACCACGAGTGATGCGCTTTGTGAGGCAGGCATTCTCGGGGACTGGAATCAGTCCTCGAGAATACATGTCCTGTGTCACAGAGCGCATCGACTTCCTGAAGCAGAAAGTTTGTGCATGGGCGAGCCGAATTCGGCGGTATAAGCGGCGGGTTGATCGATACACGCAGAATCGCATGTTCCAGAGCGATGAAAGGTGGGTGTATAGAGCTTGGGAGCGACCTGAACAAAATGTGACAGACGTATGCCACCCGGATGATGCCACCACGAGTGCATTCTGGCGCAGCATCTGGTCGGTATCCGTCTGTCACACTGAGGCTGGCTGGATGCGGGATGTCGAGCGAGTGTGTGAGACTATACCAGAAATGGATGCAGTCCTAATTACGCCATCAGACGTTACCAGAGCGGTCCGTCCGTTACCGAATTGGAAATCACCGGGACCGGACGGACTGCACAATTTCTGGTTGAAATGGCTAATTAGTTCACACACTTGCCTGGCATCTCAGTTCCAGTCATCCTTAGAGTCTGGGTCGCTACCGCAGTTTCTAACAACAGGCGTTACCCACCTGCTCCATAAGTCAGGTAGTCCCGCGGAACCCAAGAATTATAGACCAATAACGTGTTTGTCGACGGTTTATAAACTTCTTACATCCATTTTGAGAGCCAAAATTAATATACACATTGACAATAACTTGATTATGAGTGCTTCTCAAAATGGATGTAGGAATGGGTCCCGCGGTACTAAGGAGCTACTCCTCATAGACATGGCCATTAGCCAACAGGTTCATCGATCCCGCAAGGATCTGTCAACATGCTGGATAGATTACAAGAAGGCCTACGACTCGGTGCCACATACATGGCTCATGAGGGTGCTGGAGTTATACAAGGTAGATGCAACTCTACGCACCTTTCTTGAGTCATGTATGGGGCAGTGGAAGACAGTCCTTCGTTATCCAGGATGTCGACAGATCCAGGGGAATGAGGAGCCTGTATGGATTAAACGGGGAATATTTCAGGGCGACAGTTTGAGTCCACTTTGGTTTTGCTTAGCCTTGAATCCTCTAAGCACACTACTGGAGGATTCAGGTCTAGGCTATCGGTTGAGAAGAGGTGGTCAGGTCATATCTCACCTACTCTACATGGATGATTTGAAACTCTTTGCTCCCAACAAATTGCACCTGATGGAGCTACTGAAGGTAACTGAAACTTTCAGTAGCGCCATCAGGATGGAATTTGGTGTAGACAAATGTGCAGTCATGCATGTAAAGCGAGGGGAGATTATGGAATCCGAGGGAATTCAATTCTCGGATTCCATAAGCCTTAGATCCCTCTCCTCATCCGAAAGCTATAAGTATTTGGGTATGTCGGAAGCGTTAGGTATCAATAATGCTGACATGACGCAATCGTTGAAGGAGCGCTTCTTTTGTCGCCTGAAGAAGGTATTAATTAGTCTTCTTTCGGGCGGAAATAAGGTGCGCGCCTTCAACGGTTGGGTCATGCCGGTTTTGATGTACTCTTTTGGCATACTCAAATGGACTCAAACTGAACTCGACGCCCTGGATAGAAGGGTCCGTACACTGCTAACCGCAAACCGGATGCATCACCCACGATCATCGGTGATGAGACTGTATATCCCGCGGAAGTGCGGGGGTCGAGGCTTTTTAAATGCGAAGACCCTCCACAACCGCGAGATGTGCAGTCTCAGGGAATATTTTTTAAAAGCCGAAGTGGGTATGCACCGTGATGTGGTCGCAGTGGACAAGGGGCTCACCCCGCTCTCCATGGCTAAAGAGAACTGGCGCAAACCTGTAGTGCTTTCTACCGATGACCGCAAGAAGGTATGGCAGAGCAAGGAGCTTCACGGGCGCTTCTATCGGGCTCTTCATGAGCCCGGTGTAGATTTCTTAGCGTCCGTATCCTGGCTACGTTTTGGTGACCTTTTCGGGGAAACTGAAGGTTTTGTCTGTGCAATTATGGACGAAGTTATTTTGACGAATAACTACCGGAGACATATTATGAAGGACGGGACGGTTGACGTGTGTCGGGCATGCCACCGTCCGGGTGAGTCTATCAGACATATTATCTCTGGTTGTTCTCGTCTGGCTAATGGCGAGTACTTGCACAGACATAACCAAGTATCCAGGATTATTCACCAGCAACTTGCTCTGAAATATAAACTTGTGGATTCTGAGGTACCGTATTACAAGTATGTGCCCGACCCAGTTCTTGAAAATGACCATGTCACGTTATATTGGGATCGATCTATCATTACTGACAGGTCTATTGTCGCCAATAAGCCTGATATAGTGGTGATAGATCGATTAGCGCGCCGCACAATGATTGTAGATGTTACCATTCCACATGACGGGAACCTCGTGAAAGCTGAGAAAGAGAAACAAATTAAATATCTCGACTTAGCACACGAGGTTGTTGACATGTGGAGTGTGAGCTCGGCTGTCATTGTGCCGATTGTCGTATCAGCCAATGGCTTGATGGCCGAAAGCCTCGATCAACATCTATCGAGGCTCTCGTTGGGCGGTTGGATCAAGGGCCTGATTCAGAAGGCAGTACTCCTTGATACGGCTCGCATTGTGAGGAGGTTCCTCTCTCTGGAGCCCTAACCACCGGTAGCTTGGACCCTGTTCCCGATACCGGTGGCCTACTATTTTTTATATTTTTAAATGTTTTTATATTTTTTATATTCTAATATTTAAAAATATAATTTATATGTATATATGATGAAATAAAGGGAATAATAATGTTTATTTTCCAGTAAAATGTTCACAAATGTTACAAGTACAGTAATATGGTGCAACATAAAGTGCATTGAGTATTATCGCCTGGCACCCAAACTAGGTTTATAGGCTGTGACTTGGGGACCAGGGATTCCATAAGGGTAAATGGATGAACAAAATGTTTTAGTACAACTGTTTTCACCAGTAATATGGTTAACATAACAATATAATTATTATATCTGTGTACAGAAACAAGAAAAAGTAAAAATAAAAATTAATAAAACTGTTTGTGAGTGTTTGAGTTATAGTGAGTTGGTCGTGGTCGGACGTAATAGGTAATTGTGTATGTAAGTAATGTGAAAGTGCGGTTTTGTGTATGGTGTGAATGTGTCCTGGTAGGTGTAGTAATGGTGGAAGTGTGAGTAAGTGTGAAAGTGGGGGGAGTGTATGAGTGAATAGAAATTAATGAATAGAAAGAAAGAAAGAAAATACGTTTATTACTTACTTACTACTACTACTACTACACTACTAGTACTGGTACTTTATATAAATAAATGATTATAACACTAAATGACCACCCGTCTGAAGCCGGGACCGGCTAGCGCCGGGACAGGCTAGCGGCCTGTCCCGGCTTCAGACGGGTGGACATTTAGTGTGGTGCGCGTGTGGTTAGCGTGTGGTGGACATTTATTTTTTAAACATTTTATTTTTTCTTGCAATTAAAATAGCTTATATTAATCAGTGATACTGTAGCATTCAAATGGTGAAATAATTTTTAAAATCGGTCCAGTACTTTTTGACCCAATTCGTTACAAACATACATACAAATCTTTCCTCTTTATAATATTAGTATAGATAAAATAAATACAATTACAATTTAGCACTATCATACAAAAAATATTAAAATTCAAATAGATAATTATTAAAGTTAGAAATACACCGAACCTAAAAATTTAATTTATGCGTTTATGCTCCGTTTATGCCGCATATTTTGACACTCGCAAGGGAATCAAAACCTATAGGGTACTTCCCGTTGACCTAGAATCATGAAATTTGGCAAGAAGCATGTGTAACTAGTACAAGTAAAGAAAAAAATCCGAAAACCGTAAATTTGTAGTTACATACAGGACCTACAAATTTATATGGAACCCTCGGTGCACGAGTCTGACTCGTACTTGATAGAAAGAAAAGAAAGAAAGAAAAAATGTTTATTCTGCACAAACAAAACGCACATTACAGATAAAAAAAAAAAAATTAAAAAGAAACGACATCATAATAATTATATGCAATGTTGTCAAAAGGCTCGTACTTAACCATAAAAATGTTGTCAATTTTGTCCATTAGTTATACTCTTTGCCTTAGTTGACAGTTGACACTTGACATTGACAGTATGAAATTCCGTGGTGCGCCCGCGCGACACTGGCATAGTGACAACAAAATAACAACAATCAAAAACAAAAACAAAATACCAATAATAAATTACAGAGTGGAAAAATAACTACTTTTGTAACAAACAAACCAATATTAAAAACAATTAAGCCGTGCGTCGCATCTGTGCAAGAACAGGTCGTTGCTCAGCAAAATGCTGTGACTTCAGACAAACATAAAGTCAACAGCGCTGATTTTCAGCAACTACCTCTCGAATGACGTAATGACGTCCCACCGTAAATCGGGCAATTGTTCTTACGCAGAAATACTTCTGTGATCCTAGCTGAACATAGTGTACTAATAATTATAATAAATAGATAAAAATATATATGTTTAAATAGCTCTTATAATTTAAAATAAAATACATAAACTAACCATAAAATTTGATCGTTTTTTTTTATAACCACATAACCTAGATCGAGAATGGAGCAGTCAGGTAAAGAGCCAAATAATTTTCCACCACGATACTGAAATATATAAAAACTATGCCATTGGTTGGTGCAGTATTTAGCTAACCCAAACTAATCAAGTTCAACTTAAAGTTATATAACTAAAAATGATCTTTTTGGATGGTGCTGATCCATGCGTCATGTTCGTGAACGGGCGCTGTCGGTTGAGACTGGTCATCTCTTAGCTGCCAGGGCTTCTTTTTAATCTTATACCTATTTTGAATTGTTTCTTCATAACATTATTCTCAAATATAGAAGCAACAAGAATAATGTACCCAGGATTTTGTAATATCTTGATTTAAAAGAGTGTCCTTGGAGTTTCTTGCCCGTTCTTCTCCAAGAGATCTACGTTTTGGAATGGGCAACTAGCTTCATCTTTCTGACTAACTAACCGACTAGTTAATTTTGACAATTCAAAAGTACCTGTAAATGGTTTAATTGAAATAAATGCTTTGAGTTTATTATATTCTCCAGCTAAATACTGTTAAATGTAATAATATAATACATAATTTATAAAAAAGCTGGTAGTAACAGAAACCGCGGACCATTGCGTCCACACCGGAAACAAAGTAATCGCAGGGTGCGGACCACAGCCGCTCAGTGCATGGAGTACAGAAGGTAAGCTCGGCGACTATACAACGTGTAACATTCAATGCGCAAAACCTCATACACCCCAATTAGAGCTTTGAGTATATAAAAGCATAATACAATGACCAAAACTATTTTTTTAAAGATATTATTATTAAGAAAATCGTATTGATCGTAGCAATATTGTATGCATTCAAAATTGAGTCTTATTGCCTTAAAGTAAGACTTTGTAACGCCACGTCATGTGATCAGCCTACGCCACGCCAAGCCAACGCCAAGCCAACGCCAAGCCAACGCCAAGCCAATGCCTCTTTATGACAATTGGAGCTAAAATTGTCAGCCAAACCAGCCAGTGACCGTTAGTGACGTCACATCCGACCGTCGAATGGTTTATGGACTCTGATCGTCCATTTTTGCGACATATTGTGCTGCCGTACATGAGATAAGTCGAAACTCTGTCCGACTGTGTAAAAATACATCATTACCAATAAATAATTGTGATTATTCGTCAAGTATAAAGTGTATTACTCCTTTCCCGTTTCACTCAGAAGTGGGATATGAAGCGTAATCGCCCTACTGCATCTGTTGGTTGTGGAATACGTCCACCTGGCAGGAGTGAAGAAGAGCAAAACCATAATATTAGTGAAGATGAAGAATTCCCGCCGCCACCTGCTAGAAAACTACTCAAAACCATACTGGAAAACGAAGTGGGTAGGGCGATACACGAACTCAACGACGATATTTTACCGCTCAACCATTTCAAAGGCCATCGTGCGGCGTCCCTTATCCCGGAATTTGACCCCGAGGGAGAAGATTGCACTGTGTCGGTATGGTTGAAGAAAATTGACCAATTGGGAGACACATGGCTGGAGCGACAAAGTAAAATCATTTCACCTTCAAGATAAACTCCGTGGTCAAGCACGTAAGTGGTACAACAGACTCGATGAATATAATTATTCCTGGGACGAATGGAAATGCATGCTAGCAAGAGCATTTCCTAAACATCGTGACTTCAGTGCTTTGCTAGACGAAATGATGAACCGGAAGAAGCTCCCTAGTGAAACAATGACTAAATATTACCAGGATAAAATCGCCATGTGCTTTCGTTGTAACCTGTCTGACACCGCTACCGTTTCCTGTATAATCAGAGGATTACCGCTTTCATTACAACCAAACGCACGGGCTTTCCAATGCCAGCGCCCAGATGAGCTGTACGAGGCCTTCCTCTGTGCCCTCGACGATTATCGCTCACCGTCATTCGAAGCACGTGACAAGCCGAACAAGGACACTAGACAACTGCCGAACCCGGATAAGAAAGTGAACCCTGAGACCGACCCCTGTCCGCGTTGTATGAAGACTGGTCACATCCTACGGAATTGCTCATTACCTGATCAACGCATTTGTTTCAAGTGTGGTATGCAAGGTCATATTGCCACCCGCTGCCCTGGCTCTTCAACTACATATGGCAAGAAGACTGCCGAATCGAACAGCAGCGTCAAGGAAATTAAGCTAGTGCAAAATTACAATGAGGTTTACAAGAAGGTCGTGAGGGTAAACGGGATATTTTTGAAATTCTACATTGACACAGGAAGCCAGGTAAATGTTATAAATGCACATATTGTCGGACTCTTGGAGCTCAAAGTTACAGCTACGAGCACCGTCCTAAAGGGTTTTTCTGGTGGTTTACTTACAAGCCGTGGAGAAGTAGAATTCGACCTAGAAATTGATGACATTCACGTGAAATGCACTGCGCATGTAACAGAGACTGACATGCAGGACATTCATTTACTTATTGGTCAGCCGGTTATCAATGCTGATCGTGTATCACTTGTGGTGACTAATAAGACTGCTACGTTAAGATTGGATTCTGACCCTTTTGCTGAACTTCAGGCGGTCGAAGATATTCAGAAATTCAAGATAGTAACATCAAGCAAAGAATCTTTGCCACCCGGTGGCTCCATCATCAAAGTCCGGGTACTGGGTAATGCCGAAAAAGATGATGTCTGCACAGCGCCGCGTCACTATGAACTGAATGGAGTTTCCTACTCGTTACCAGCCACGTTACTCCGAGGCGGTGAAGGCTTCATGAAGGTTATCAACACCGGCACCAGGGACATCGAGTGGGAAGCCGGTCAGATCCTCGCACGGGCAGATAGCTGCGACGAATCGGAGATCCAGCCAAGCCGGGTGAGTTCAGCCAAGCCATTATTGTCTTACGAGTCCAATATTTTGCCAAATAAGCCAAATTATTCAGTCACTAGTTCCTCTAATCCATGTGGCCTTACAGTCCCGTCTGCCTTGGTCTTAACAACTAATGAAATCAGTAATAGTATAGGCGGGGTACCTATATCCGAAATCAGTATGGGAAATTTAAATAAAAACGAGCGTGATAGTTTAATACATATATTATTACAATATAAACACACCTTTGCAATTGACACAAAAGATCTCGGTTGCACCAATTTGTTCCATATGAAAATAAAACTTACCACACAGCAGCCAATATACCGTCAACCTTATAGGTTCCTAATGCTGACTGCACAAGTGGGCAACATTCCGCTAGTGTTTTAGTTTTTTCGATACACACAAATTATTATTATTGGCTAATTAGTGCGTATCGAAAAAACTAAAACGCTTGCAGAATTTACTAGTGATAACTGCTAACGATTAGGAAGAAAAGTGAGGCGCGTCTTCGTGGATTGCATTATCTGTAAAGGCAATCAACTAATCCCCTTACAGTAAACAGCTACCTATATGAAGCCTATATGTGAGGCAGTAAGTGTAAGTGCAGGTGAACAAGACAGTTAGATTGGACATAATTGCGTGTCGCTGTTAACAAGACCGAGCGCCTCTCGCAGGACCCGCTGACCCGTAGGACCTGCGAACATTCGGGCTGTGATGGATGGAGTGCTATGTAGCGCTATGACGGACGCCAAATCTAAATCAATGTCTATTCTTCTTATACAACGTGTAACGTTAAACGCGCAAAACCTCATACACCCTAATTAGAGCATTGAGTTAAAAGCATAATACAATGACCAAAACTATTTTTTAAAGCTATTATTAATCGTATTGATCCTAGCAATATTTTATGCATTCAAAATTGAGTCTTATTGCCTTAAAATAAGACTTAAATTTCTTTAGCTCAATCGGTGGATAGTATGGCAAAATACATAATTTTTGAAAAAAAAAAACCTTTATTAAAAGTTACCGAAATCGATTCAGTAGTCAATGATAAACAAACTATTATCAGGTTTTGTGCATTTAACGTTACACGTTGTATATATATAATAAAGTAGATAGAACGAAAGTGGTCTATGGACAGACAAGTAAAAACAGGAAGTTAAGGACTCCTAAGAACGTTTTTCTGTAGCTACAGCGGCTAAGGTAAGTTCTAAAAGTATATTTTTCTAAAATGCTCTATTGCACAACACTATAGATGTAGTATCCTTAAACAAATATCAAAACCTTATCACTATTGGTGCATAGACTTCTTCGCATACAAATTCACCCAGTCTCCTTTGTAGACGAGTCTTTACATTGAAAATATTTAAAAAAAACCGGTCAAGTGCGAGGGTTCCGTACAAATTTGTAGGTACCCATGTAAATAATTCATCACGGGATTTTTTTTATTAAATCTACAAATTTACGGTTTTCGGATTTCTTCCTTTACTTGTAGTATAAGACGTAATTACTTGCTAAATTTCATAGTTCTAGGTCAACGGAAAGTACCCTATAAATCTTGATTCCTTTGAGAGTGTCGAAATATACGTTTTTTGCGGTATGAACGGCATTATCTTTTTTTACGTTAGCTTAGAGGTTTTATTTTTTCACAGCTTCAAGGGACTGTAGATCTAAGAATATAGTTTCAATTTCAACTCGATATCTCCACGCGTTCCCAAGATAAAAGGTCTTGACAGACCGACGGACAACAAAGTGATCCTATAAGGGTTCCGTTTTTTTTCTTTTTAAGGTACGGAACCCTAAAAATAATTGGGATGTTAAAGAATGATCAACAGACAGACAGTAATTTCTACCATTTTAGAATTTTGAGGGGAATTTTGGAAGCTGGGACTTATGCTTGGGATGTTGAGAACACGGATACGATACGAAAGATAAATGAGATCGTGATAAGAAAACGTAGCCGTAAGTTGATCATGGTAAAAAACATAAATATGAGAAATGGAAATAATCCTAGAATCTAGAAAAGAGGGTGAACAATTAGGAAAATAGTGACTTTTAGAGAGAGACAAAACTTGAAGATTGAAAAGCCCAAGATTATCAATAACGAATGTTATCATGCAAAGCGGCCAAGTTGGGAAGTAGTGAAGTAAATGAACTGACCAAAATAATAACTTGTGATTTGATTTATATTGTCTTATCTCAATTTTATATTGGAAGGAAGCATTATAATGTTACTTTTGTTTTTAATTACATGTACAATAAAAATAGGTATTTAAAAACTACGTATTTTTATTTAACACACGAGATGCTGTATAAATGATGCTAACATGTTTTTTCTTCGTCCTGTAAAGTTGTCAAAATTGAGATAATACGGTCAGCATCAAAAGTCGATTAACATTTCAGTTTTTTAATGTCAGTTTTTGACAAAATATTTGTTCAAAATTGCAGCAGAAGTACAATACAACTTTGAACAAATCTTTTGCTCAATAACTGAGTTTAATTAAAAAAAACTGAGGTGTTAATATTTTGCTCAATAACTGAGATTAAAAAAACTGAAGTGTTAAGCGACTTTTGCTGTTGACTGTACCTGTTGCCAGTTCATAGTCGATATGTTTTGTCAATATTTTTCACAAAACAATTTCATAAATATTTACCAAAAGCGCCCCCTGACAACGTTATTCGAGCGCCAAAAGATCGTCCATGACATCGAATTTCAAAGGGGATTGAACTCATTGAACATTTGTATTTAAGGAGCCTGGCATACGTACTGTCGCGCTAACGGATAGGTAGATATGCCACAGATCTTCAAAGCCCTTTGGATTGGATCAGGCAGGAAGATACAGGTTGCAATTGAAAACATACGACAAACCGAAATGGGAGATTGTACTTATCATTATAAACAACTTTTACAAAGGAATCAAAGCAGCAATCGCGAAAAAAAAATCAGCTGTTACATTTTATGTCATTCAGGCTGGCTGGACAAATCTTCAAAATAGCTCGCATTTAACTAGGTCAATAGTGCATTTTATGTGACGGCTAAACACCTTTATTTCAGAATTTGTGACGCTACAGAATCTTAGATAATCGATCGAAAACGTGTCCAGCCATCTTGAAAAACCACTTTTCGCTGGTCTCTCAATCTCGGTAACGGAAGTGATTTTGACGACTTTTTGCATATCAACGGGAGTCACATAAATTTGTGACAGGCATCGAGCTAAAAGTTTTGTGATACGAACAGCGGTTTAGTAGAAAAATGCAAAAATCTGTGTCCAGCCATCTTGAATTTACGTATAAAACTTTTGGCTGGCACTTCTGAATCTCAATAACGGGAGCGTTTTCGAATATGGTTCCTTTACTAACATTTAGTGACGCAATTTGTGACAGTAATAACGTTCGATTTATGGCGTCACATGTAAGGGTTTACGAGAAATCAGTAAAAACTTACATGTCCAAATAACCTGCGTTCAAGCTGGCTGGACACATGTATCTCCGCTGCCTGATGATCTACGGCCTTCGAAATATATTCAAATTTTTGTGACGGGGACGATAATGATTTACTGAATTTGTGACGGAGAAACTTTGAGTAGTTTCAAAGATATTGATCATTTAAATTTTCCCATACAAACATCCATTAATATTCTGAGGTGACCATATTTTTTACATAAATAAAGTCTCAATGGTATTGAGATAGAAAGTGTCGATTCCATCTGGTTTTTTTTTAAATTTTTATTATGTCTGTCCCATACTTATTTTATATAATTATGCCGATATATACTTTTTCATTTAAATACCTTCGAGCATTAGTTATCCTGACAATCCTGTTATCCTGTTTAGTTATATTGGGTGTCAATTCTCTTGTACACCGAACTAAACTATGACTAAAATTACTTACTTTTGGCTATGAGAATCTTAGAGCTATTCTGCATTAAAATATCTATAAATTTAAAAATAATTTTGACACAACCAAATCGAATTTGACAATCGCGACTCCACGTGGTAAGTAGGTATTTTTTTTGTTTGTTTGGCTTCGCACGGTTTGTGCATTCAGCCAAAAAGTAGATACTCATTTGCCCTCATCATCATCATCTGCCTAGCCTTTTCCCAACTATGTTGAGGTCGGCTTCCAGTCTGACCGGATGCACCTGAATACCAGTGTTTTACATGGAGCGACTGCCTATCTGACCTCCACAACCCAGTTACTGGGTAATACGATACCCCTTGGTAAGACTGGTTGTCAGACTTTCGGGCTTCTGACTACCCGTAACTACCTGTAACTTTTGTCATCTATCGATTTAAGGCGAAAGCGCTAGGGTAGCCCGCGAAATTCAATTTTTTTTACGTTTTTTGCAATTTGCTGGCAGTATTAAGTTGTACGTTGATTAAAATATGATTCGCGGCCGTAACAAATATTTATTTACAGAATTATAATCTATAAATTCATCAACACAACTCTCTAAGACCAAAGTAATTGACTATTTCATGAAATTTTCACATTTGGGGATTATACTAACTTAACAAGTTGTATTACTGATTGTTGTAATGATTATAATTCTGTCAACTACTATCACTAAAACACGGATTTTCGTCCATTAAAGAAAACACCTTAAAATATACTTAGTCCTACATAAAACCTACAATATTGGTAACCCTACTGCAGTGTTTGTATGGGAAAATTTAAATGATCAATATCTTTGAAACTACTCAAAGTTTCTCCGTCACAAATTCAGTAAATCATTATCGTCCCCGTCACAAAAATTTGAATATATTTCGAAGGCCGTAGATCATCAGGCAGCGGAGATACATGTGTCCAGCCAGCTTGAACGCAGGTTATTTGGACATGTAAGTTTTTACTGATTTCTCGTAAACCCTTACATGTGACGCCATAAATCGAACGTTATTACTGTCACAAATTGCGTCACTAAATGTTAGTAAAGGAACCATATTCGAAAACGCTCCCGTTATTGAGATTCAGAAGTGCCAGCCAAAAGTTTTATACGTAAATTCAAGATGGCTGGACACAGATTTTTGCATTTTTCTACTAAACCGCTGTTCGTATCACAAAACTTTTAGCTCGATGCCTGTCACAAATTTTATGTGACGCCCGTTGATATGCAAAAAGTCGTCAAAATCACTTCCGTTACCGAGATTGAGAGACCAGCGAAAAGTGGTTTTTCAAGATGGCTGGACACGTTTTCGATCGATTATCTAAGATTCTGTAGCGTCACAAATTCTGAAATAAGGGTGTTTAGCCGTCACATAAAATGCACTATTGACCTAGTTAAATGCGAGCTATTTTGAAGATTTGTCCAGCCAACCTGAATGACATTACATTTTGACGAGTTATGCGAACATAAATTCAGGGAACAGCTGATTTTTTTCCGAATTTCAGGTTTTGTCCCGTAAAAAAAATAAAAGTTAATAAAAGTTGTTCTTAATGATGAGTGCAATCTCCGATTTCGATTTGTCGCATGTTTTCAATTTCACCCTGTATATGTAGGTATGAAAATTGCGTTGACAAAAAATAGCTGGAAGAATAAGAGTAGACTGAGATAATTACAAATTGTAGATGCGGGCTTCATCCCGTACTGCCTGTATTACATTACCCCATTCATACATTAATTTAACTGTATGTATTAAGTAAGTCCGTTTCAAGCTTTATTTCTGTTGCCAGGCGCCATATTTATGATAGCTGTGGTCGTGGCAAAATAAAAACAGCCGCACAGGACGATCGATCAGGTTAAGCTACGCTTGCCACGGTTGGTCTGTGGATGGGTGATCATCTTTACATACCGAGACCCCTCCGTGCCTCGGAAAGCACGCTAAGCCGTTGTTCCCGGCTGTCATTCGTGTATCTTTGACAATCGTTACGGGTAGTCAGAAGCCTGAAAGTCTGACAACCAGTCTTACCAAGGGGAATCGTATTACCCAGTAACTGGGTTGTGGTGGTCAGATAGGCAGTTGCTCCATGTAAAACACTGGTATTCAGCTGCATCCGGTTAGTCTGGAAGCCGACCCCAACATAGTTGGAAAAAGGCTCGGCACATGATGATGGTTTCTATTAGTCTTATTACCTACTAATTCTGGAGATATATAACGATTATTATTTCCAAGATAATCTTTTAATAAAGATAAAGATGAAACACGGAAAGACAAGCTGTCAAGTAGGTACCGGAAGTGGTGTTGATATCAAAGACAATGCAATCATTCGAGCGTAAAGGAGACTTCAAAGAGGAGGCTGGCAATCGTACCTATATTCTCTTACCTTACATTTTCCGGGGAAGTTATTACAAGTAAGTATCATTTTATCGCCAAAATTAGTTTTATTATGTAGGTACTTAATCTATCTATCTATTCTATATACTTATAATAAATCTGTAGAGAGGTCAATTCTGTACATGAAATATATTTCCAAAATAACTATCAGCGGGTGATTAGTGATCGTTACTGACGCCAAAAATGCAATCAGTAAAATTTTTGTCTGTCTGTCTGTCTGTCTGTATGTTCGTTATAGAAACAAAAACCACTCGACAGTTTTCAACGAAACTTGGTACAATTTTATTGTTCTTCATACTCCTGGGCAGGTTATAGTATACTTTTCATCACGCTACGATCAATAGGTGCAGAGCAGTGAAGGGAAATGTTGGGAAAACAGGATTTCTTTTTAGGTGAAGTAGTAATAGGTTAGTAGTAGTCAGTTAGTAGTAGGTAAGTTTTGGTTAATTTATGTTCAGTTTTTTTTAATATTAAGTAGGTAAAAGCGTAGGTACTTTTATTAATTATAGGTATAGGTATTATTAATTATAGTAGTTATAGGTATTTAGTTTTAAGTGAAGTAGGTTTTATTATATATTATTTTATATATATTAGACGTAGTTATATATTTTTAGTTATTCAAGCCCCAAGCGGACGCCGGCGTCCGCCCGCTATTGTCTTGAAAAACGCGTTGAATGAGAAATACGCGTTCTCAAGAATCAGCAGAAGAAAGAGCACATCGGTTGAACTCTATGAGAGTTAGTGCCTCAATTTCCGGAAGTCATTATTCCACGCGGACGAAGTCGCTGGCAAAAGCTAGTGTCATAATAATTACCTACTATTACCGCGCCTCCCGGTCTATTCCTTGATATGCAATGGTCGCTGTAGCACCACGAACATGAGGCTACAGGAGCCAGTGCGAATCTTGGGGTTCATTCGATTAATCGAAAAAAAAGAGACTTGTCTTTCATGTAATGGTAATGCTATCTATGGTTATAAACTTTCAAGTGTTATTTTCATGGATTTGAATGGAACAAAACAAGTAAAGTTACACGATGTGCCCGAAATAATTTTAATAAAAAGTAGATCGTACAGGTTACTTGGAGGCATTGAATTTATTCCTTCTCAACATCCTGACGGCATCGGTCATTACCGAGCGCATGGCTATGTAAATGGACGAATAGTTTGCTATGACGATAATTTGGCTAAAACATATGATAGCAAAAATGAACCACTTTATTTACATACACTTATTTACGCAGTTTATGATTTGTAAATAACATTGTATTTGTATTTCCTTTCTAAATAAAAGAGACGAGCTTACTTAAGTACTGTATCATTTATATTTACGATGATCTCATATTATATGGTCACCCTACTGCACTTTTCCCTAATAATAAATTAAACATCTAATATCTCGTAAACTAAGCCGTATATGTAAATAATTTTTATGTCAAACTTTAGTCATAAAGTTGTACAAAAATTATTCGTAAGTTGTGTAAATCAATACGTATTCGGAACCTACATTTTAGGATTAAAAAATAGATGTTTAAAAAAAGTCAACCTAAACCTGATTACAACGATCTCTCAGACAAAATGGTGTCTGTACTGAGTGATCCAATGATACTGTCATAGATACCTGGAAGTAGCTTTAAATGCCTTGATGGTTTTAAAAAATATTGTGACAATTTGTTAACAAATTTTTGAGATAAAAATTTTGTCAGTAGAGTAAGTTTTTGTTGAGATTTAGCTCATAGCCGTTTTTGCAAAATGTCTGATTTGAGTGATCCACATTTTGGGCAATAACTGAAGACCCTTGAGAGTGACAAATTTTTTACTTTGGGCTATCAGTTTTGACTATTTTTGACTAAATGTACAATCAGATTTAGTCACGAAATAAAAAAAGATCACTCAATCCAAATGCACATGAGTCTGGTTTAACCACGCTGGGATCGGTGCAATTCATTCATTCATATAAATAATTACCTATAGCCAGACAAAGAGAGCCAAACAATGGAAATCATGTCATATTACAACAATGTAGAACTAAATCATGTCATATTACAACAATGTAGAACTAAATCATGTCATATTACAACAATGTAGAACTAAATAATGTCATATTACAACAATGTAGAACTAAATAAACATTACCCAGGAATTTCTCCTTGCTATATCTGAAACAATGGAGGCAACAGCCATAAATACTAACATCCGGAACAAACACACTTGTCACGGTATGTGGACCAGTGAAACAGACTCCCTCCGCTTGCCAAGGAACCCACCTTTACACTATAAATTGTCCAAGCTTATTGCCTTCAGTAATAAGCAGTAAGTAACGCGAACTTTTTGGCACAGTTTCAAAAGAAAAATTGTAATTTTCTATAACGTTTCAGTAGGTACATAGCAACCTTTCATTATTTACCTATTATTGAAATTGTCTTTTAACGACTGTGTAATAAATGTAGCCAGAAGCCCATTGTTTATAGACTTACATCGGTATTGCTGAAGCTAATGGCTTTAAAAGAGTTTTAGAGAGTTAGACTCTTGAGTAAGGCTTTGTAATAAGTACCGACCCTAGAGACATTTAAATCGTCTGATGTAGGACCAACTTGAATATTGACTGAGATAAAAGGATAGAATGAATGAATGTTAATAAGATATTTTTTTATTGTTAATTTGTATCCTAGATTATAATATTTTTCAGTTCTTGCTGTGACCTGCAGGGTCCATAATTGTACCTTAGCTTTTAGCCATTGTAACACTTATACTACATTATGGAATGCAAATAAATATATGAATATGAATATGAGAATATTCTTTATTATAAGCACCATAAAAATTAAGATATAAAATGTAGAAAGTTTACAAGGGGTGATACAATGGGCGGTCTTATCGCTAAAAGCGATCTTTAGGACAGACAATACTGCAACTAGTCTGTGTACAGAGGTAGTGTATTTCTTTGATATATTTTCATAGTCAATTGGGAAAATTTGACAGATTGGGGTAGCTTGATGTGCTGGCCTCTGTACATAATAAAGATTGTGGAGTGGTGTAGATATTTACATAATACAGTTTAAACATACCTACATAAAACCTAATATAAATAAATAAAGATAAATATAATATGTAATAGTACATTATGATAGAAGTGCGGTAAGTTGAAAATTACAGCCGAGGCGATATTACTAGCCCGAGCCGTAGGCGAGTGCTATAAGAAAGCACAGGCGCACGTATGTCATACGTTTTATAACATATTTGCGAGGAAATGAATAAAACTCGGACTTTCTTAAACGAATAAATCTTTCATCACTTGTTAAAGCAGTTAGAAAAATTTGCACAATTTCTAATCATTTTACTTGTTCACAAATTAGCGATGCGCGCGCATCAGCGCTTTTTTTTTAAGGCAAAGGCACAAAAAAAATATTAATTTACTTTATTAGTAATATTGGCTATAAGTATTACTAATAAAGTAAATTAATATTTTTTTGTTTTTGTTACAGATAAATGGTTGTAATTTATTGTCAACTTTAATTAAATTAAAAATTAAATTAAAGATAATTCTTTAATTTAATCAAAGTTGACAATAAATTGTTACAATAAATGTTTATTTTTTATATTTTATATCCCAAAGTTAATAAAATGTTGACCACTTTTCTGACATAAAAACTCTTTACTAAGATTTAAAAAAGTATCGTTCGTTTTAGACGGAGCATCTTGATAAACCTTGCGTTTTACATTACAATAACGCACAAGTACGTAATGACATACATTACGATATTGAAATAATAGGAGACTCTTTACGAGCAAATGTGTTATAAATGTACATAAACAATAATAATCATGAAACATGTGAAAAGAACAAAAAAAAATACGTAGAGAGAGATACTTAGTGTTTTTTATCATGATAAAAAAATACTCAAGGCATTTATTTCAAATAAACTAATCTACAGGCATTTTTGAACTGTCAAGGGGTCGGTCAGTCAGATAGCTGAAGATAGTTGCTAGTTCCAAAGCGTAGTAGGTAGGTATGTATGTATACATACTACATAAGGAGAAGAACGGGCAAGAAACTCCACATAATTAAAAACTTTATTTAATTTATAAGCAGACTTTGGTAACATCGGGCCGGGATTACTCCTACAGCCTAACTAACTAAACCCATAAAGATAAAGAGACACGTTTTCCTCAATCCCCCTATTTTTATTTTCACGTATTTTTTTCACAAGGAACAATGGAGTTCAAAATAATATAGGGCAGGGTAATAAAGCGTTCTGCTCCAAATCAGTTAGCGGTCAAGTGGTCACATTAGGTGCAGATTTATGACCTCCTCCCGACGGGTCCCGAAATACATGCCCTGCTATACTTTTCATTTTCTCACAAGCACAATGGCCTTCACAGTCTATAACAGGGATTGCGAACCTTTTGACGTCCGCTTGCGTAATAGGTATTCTTGGTAAAACGACGTTTATGGTCAACCAAACTTTTTTTTTTCTATTCATTGCTGTCCCACTGCTGGGCATAGTCCTCCCCTAAGTTACTCTTTTTACCTCGTTGACTCGAACTAGATAAAAGTCCATTAAAAAAAAACTTATGCGTAAAAAGATCTGGAAGGTTTCCAAGTGTACAGACGCCAGCACATGAAGCTACCCCAATCTGCAAAAATTCTTTGATAGATTTTCTACTTTACTACAAGGGAATAAGGCTCATATTCAATTGGGAAAATTTAACAGATTGGGGTAGCTTGATGTGTTGGCCTCTGTACATATACCAACTTTTTTCTAACTAAAATTAAATATTCAGTATCAAGATATAAGAGATATCACGATATAGGTATGTATATACTATTTATTGCAATTATTCATCATTAATACTTTAGTAGGTAGGTACATACAACAAGCACGATATTTCTTAAATATTGATTAACTAGCTTCTACCCGCGACTTCGTCCGCGTAAATTTTTTTTGTTTCCCCAATCCACCCCGTCGCAACGTGTCGCCGGCCTGCGCTATTACTTCGTTTTCGCTTGGCGAAAACTTCAGACTTTTCTTCTTTTTGCTCAACTCCTAAGGGTCCTAGCGTCAAGTTTAATAGAATATAGCCTTCCTTAAGAACTGGGCTATCAAACGCAAAAATATTTTTATATATGCGACTAATACTTCCAGAGATTTAGAGCTTTCAAACCGTGTTTCAAACAAACAAACTCTTCAGCTTTATTATTAGTATTATTTTAAAACTATGATATCTCCTAAGATATACATTGAAATCAAATGATGTCACAGGCAATTTTGTTCAAAATTAAATACATGTGATGAATAACGTATTTATTTGGATAAGGATTAATACCATGTTTATAAAAACACCTTCGCAAATAATGCATTATTTTAGAACAAATTTGGTTTGCATAAAAGAGGTTATAGTGAGCTAACCTTAAAAGATAGACATAAATGCTGTTGCGGACTTTTTTTTAAAGCTTTTAAAGGGGAACAATACTGTCATATATGATTTTTGCGAAATTTTAACCGTTTACGCAGCGCACGCAGCGGAAGCTCTCAATAGGAAAAAAATCCCCCGATTTTGAAACATTCTTCATTGGCGTTCCGCTCCTATTGGTTTTAGCGTGATGATATATAGCCTATAGCCTTCCTCGATGAATGGGCTATCTAACATTGAAAGAGTTTTTTAAATCGGACCAGTAATTCCTGAGATTAGCGCGTTCAAACAAACAAACAAACTCTTCAGCTTTATAATATTAGTATAGACTAGCTTCTGCCCGCGACTTCGTCCGCGTAAATTTTTTTGTTTCCCCGATCCACCCAGTCGCAACGTGTCGCCGGCCTGCGCTATTACTTCGTTTTCGCTTGGCGAAAACTTCAGACTTTTCTTCTTTTTGCTCAACTCCTAAGGGTCTTAGCGTCAAGTTTAATAAAATATAGCCTTCCTCAAGAACTGGGCTATCAAACGCAAAAATATTTTTATATATGTGACCAATACTTCCAGAGATTTAGAGCTTTCAAACCGTGTTTCAAATAAACAAACTCTTCAGCTTTATTATTAGTATTATTTTAAAACTATGATATCTCCTAAGATATACATTGAAATCAAATGATGTCAGAGGCAATTTTGTTCAAAATTAAATACATGTGATGAATAACGTATTTATGTGGATAAGGATTAATACCATGTTCATAAAAACACCTTCGCAAATAATGCATTATTTTAGAACAAATTTGGTTAGCATAAAAGAGGTTATAGTGAGCTAAACTTAAAAGATAGACATATGCTGTGGCAGACTTTTTTTTAAAGCTTTTAAAGAGGAACAATTCTGTCATATATGATTTTTGCGAAACTTTAACCGTTTACGCAGCGCACGCAGCGGAAGGTCTCAATAGGAAAAAAAAGCCCCCGATTTTGAAACATTCTTCATTGGTGCTCCGCTCCTATTGGTTTTAACGTGATGATATATAGCCTATAGCCTTCCTCGATGAATGGGCTATATAATATTGAAAGAGTTTTTCAAATCGGACCAGTAGTTCCTGAGATTAGCGCGTTCAAACAAACAAACAAACAAACAAACTCTTCAGCTTTATAATATTAGTATAGATTAATCAAAACGGCGAAATATTTGAATGAATGCACCCTCTTCAATCTTGCCTGCGTATCTATCTACTTTGCCTGATAAGACAAGGTAGGGGGGTACCTACCTCTATCTCTTGCTAATATTGCAACTAACTCCAGGCGCTGCAGCACCTTACAGCCGTCTAACTCGATAATAATACCCCCTTACTATTAAACGTATTGTATATCAGCACCCTAATTGCGTAAAACACTATCAATCTCAATCTGAATCATTTTGTATGATATTGCTAATCCATTGCTTCATACGATTATAATTATGATATTACTAGCTTCTGCCCGCGACTTCGTCCGCGTAATTTTTTTTTGTTTCCCCGACCCACCCCGTCGCAACGTGTCGCCGGCCTGCGCTATTACTTCGTTTTCGTTTGGCGAAAACTTCAGACTTTTTGTCTTTTTGCTCAACTCCTAAGGGTCCTAGCGTCAAGTTTAATAGAATATAGCCTTCCTCAAGAGCTGGGCTATCAAACGCAAAAATATTTTTATATTGCGACCAATACTTCCAGAGATTTAGAGCTTTCAAACCGTGTTTCAAACAAACAAACTTTTCAGCTTTATTATTAGTATTACTAGCTGTGCCCGCGACTTCGTTCGCGTGGTTGTCGAGAACAAAACAACGTCGTTTAGATAAGAGTATATCACCTTTTTGATGATTTAGATAAGAGTCCTGACTTTGGTATAGTTGATTACGTTAATGCTTCTCTATATACTATGTTAGCGGTGGAATTACCCGGAGCATATACAAAAAGGTTGTTTGGGTTGCTAACACGTGATAGAGAAACATAGAGTTGGCCGTGTGAAAAACAATCAAAAGTAAGGTCTACACCCGCAACGGATAACGTCTGGCCTTGGGCTTTATTAATAGTCATAGCGTAACAGAGGCTTACAGGAAATTGCACACGTTTGAAAGTAAACGGAAAATTATTGGGGATAATGGGTATCCTGGGAATGAAAACAACATCACCGGAGCCGCAACCTGTTAAGATTTCGGCTTCGATGACATTTCGTTGGAGATTTGTTACTCTCAACCGAGTTCCATTGCATAGTTTTGGTGGGCTTAAATTTCTGAGTAAAATGATTGGTACTCCGACTTTTAAATAAATTTTGTGTGCTGGAAGACCTGGTGTATTTAGAGAGTCTAAAAACTCTACTGGATAGTGGGTGGCATCTCCTTCTTCTAAAACCGTGTTAATAGATAAATATTCCCTACTTTCTCCAGAAACATGTACCAATATTTGAGAATTTATTGCTGCTGCTTGGTCGTTGCGAGGTGCCAAAATAGCTCGTTGGCATAGCCAAGCAGCGTCATGGTTCGAGATCTCTGATGGATCTCCGTATACAGAGGAAATGAGTTCCTGCTGTGAGGCAACAGAAGAACACAGGCTTTCGACTAAAGTTACTTTACCTCCTTCTTGAGTCGGGTATGTGCCGTTACCAATTTGAAGTAGTAAATTTGAGAAAACCTGCGCGTTTGCGTCACCTCCCAAATATGCTCGCATATTAAAGCTCAAATTAGTTAATATGACACTACGCCATAAAATAGAGCTCTTTAAACAGGCACCTATTTCATCGGCCCTCGTTCCTCTGGGTATTATAGGGAGTGTCTGCCTGAAGTCTCCACAGAATAGCACCGTTAAGCCTCCCATCGGTCGGTCATTTTGTCTTATATCTCGCAACGTTCTATCTACAGCTTCCACAGCTTTACGATTTACCATCGTACACTCGTCCCAAACGATAAGGGCGCAATCGCGTAAAACCCTTGCTTTATCACTATTGCGAGACACGTTGCAAACAGGGTTTTCTGTGCGGTCCAAGTCGATTGGTATTTTAAATGTTGTATGTGCAGTTTTTCCTCCTGGTAATAAAGTGGCAGCTATTCCTGAGGAAGCGACGGCAAGGGCAATTTTGTTTTGGCTCCTTATTTGAGCCAAGATAACTTTAGTGAGGAAAGTTTTACCTGTTCCACCAGGTGCATCTAAAAACAGCATTTCTCCTAATGAATGTTCTACACTACAGCATACTCTATCAAAGATTTGACGTTGTTCTGACGTCAAATTTGAACAGCCATTTCACAATATTTCTGCTAACTCTTCGGGGTTGTAATTTATTTCAGATGTATACTCCCTATTAATTCGTTCCCCACCAACTGTCGGTGTCGGCAAGCCGTATTGACTGAGGGGGTTCCCTCCTATACTTGTAACTATATCTTGTATAGCCAGCAAAGCCCTATTATGGCAGCTTTCACGTACTTGGTCAGAAGTTTCACTATTTATATTTTGCTGTCTCAAAAAATCTTCGGCAAAAGCGTCTTTATATTTTTGCCACAACTGCCCAGCGTCCGATAGGCCACAAAATGTCAACAAAATGGCAAATAAATGGCGCAAACGATGTGGACTATCACTGACGCATGCTTCGGCTAAAGCATCATCCCAATGCTGATCGCCATCTAATAAATGCCGTGCGCGGCAAGCAGCTTGAAATGTGGGATATTCTATATCGTCCACTTTGCGGAGCTCAGCAAAAGAAGTAGGTCCTCGCACTGTGTGAAGAAGAAGGCGTAAATAATAACACTCTGCATTATTTGGGTGCACCGTGTATACTCTTCCAATCACGTGTTCTTTAAAAATGCCGGACTCGCCTTCTACAGCAGTTCCACGTCTCCTGCGATTAAAAACACCTTGCTGCTTGTTATAAGTATAATAATGTGGCACTTCATTGTACAACAGAGACTTAGCGAAATTGTCTCTTTCGCAAAGGCGAAAGAATGCGAGCAAGGTGGTTTGTCTTGGGTTGTTCATTCTTTCTGCCACATTTTCTGGCTGAAAGTAAACTCGCTGCCCGCCTTCCAGGTGCACGTCAAGATGGATGACTGGCGGATACCTTTCATGAATAGGGAAACTCAAAATGCGCCAAACTGCCTCCGAAGAGCTTATGTATCGGCCAGATTGATACCTTGTCACTTCATCAAATTGGTTGTTATTTCTTAGTGCTATCATGGCTTGATCACTACCTTTATTAACATATTTACATATATATTTTATAGATTCGACGCTATTACAAATTTCAACATTAATGTGTGCTTGAAAAGCGTTTGACAAAACTGGAGAATACGGTACCACCCAACTATTATTTAGAATTATTTCTTGTCCACGGAATCTGACAGTAGCTGTGAAACCACCTTGTGACGGTGATCTTCGCCGGTATTGCGGATACCCATTTTCCCCAGCCATAGTTAGTTCTTTCAGTGCTCTGGGGTATTTTTTTGAGCATTGACCATCTTTCATGCACGGTGATTCCCTGTTTAAGAGGCCACATGGCCCGTGAACCATATGTGTTTTTACTATGTCATGCAAAATCGGATCTGCATTATAGTCCGGAAATTCTGCACTTATGACACTGTCTATAGCATCGGGACGAATTTTTTCTTCCAGCCACAGAAGAATGTGCGCGTGGGGTAAACCACGCTTTTGCCACTCGACGCTATACATAAAACAAAGAGTTGAACCGAAAACTTTCTCCTTTGTAAGTAGATTAATCAAGACTTTGAGTTTTAAATGAAAAATCCTAGCAATAATGTCATGTCTGTCGTATGACGCCTGTCCTGTGAGAAGTGCCTGGCAAATCTCCGTCCACTTTGGATTTGTTGTAAATGTTATAAAAAGGTCCGGCCGGCCGTATTTACGGACGTAACAAAAAGCATCTTGCGTTCGTTCGTGCATATACCGCGGACCGCCTGTGAAACTGGATGGCAAAATAACCAATCGACCCAAGTTTTCGACGTTATTATCTGATTGCATGGCGTCCCGCAAGTGCACGTATTCTTCAGCGCGTAACCGTCGCTGGTTAGTGCGAATATACACTAAACGTTCAGTTTCTATTTTTGCGTACATGTCCACAATAAATTGGCTGAACAAACCACGAAATCGTTGCAAATATACGAAACTGTTTTGCCTTATTTGTAAAAGGTAGGAATAGTATTGTTGAGCAGATATTTTTTTTTGATAATTAGTGACTCTCGTAGTAGGGTTCACTTGGTACAGCCCAAAATTGTACCCATCTTCACCATGACAATAAATTAGTGGATATTGCAGGGCGTCGTAAGCTCGGTGGGTTTCCAAAATGCGTTGAAGGCGATCGTCGCGTGTACGCAACACGATATCACGTCTCTCACACTCCTGGTCGAATAAAACAACTGCAACTTCATCTGCGACGGGTGCATTGTGTCTTCCACGGTGTTCACCCACAGGACGTCTATCGGCACTTATAACAATTTTGAAATCATTGCTGCCTTGTGGAATTGACTCCAATGCAGCTTTGAATTCACGAACGTACTGGTTAACGTGATGCAGCAATTCTTGAAGTTGACCCAAAAGCTCAGCATTGAGCTGGGGAAAATTGTGATTTCTAACATTGAGCTGTTGCGTGTAATCGGATACAAAATAAATTTGGAGAAATTTGGGTTCATTTTCTGGCAGCAAAGATCCAATAAGGTGATAAACTTGACCTTGTACTTTGAAGGTTGGCATGAACGGTCCTTCCGTTATTTGTTTTGCCCCAAAGGAAGTCATTTGGAAAGCACTGTTATATAAACGAATATTATCCAAAAAACGGTTCGACTGGGGATGATCGCCATTCAGGAGACTTTTAAGTAAGTGTGGTGGATCTTGGAAATTTGGAAGAACAATTTTTCCATTTGAGCAGCACATTCCATCTGTCTCTTTCCTCCATTTCAAAGCATGACAAAAATTACAAATTTCTCTCATGTCACCCACGAAAGTAAAGCCAGCATAATTAATTCTAGACGAATATGTGAACCCTGATTTTTCCCTATTGTCCCAAGGTAATAAAATATTTGCATCGTCATTTTCCATGGACTCATCAGCTCCGCTATTTGTTTCTCTATTCATATGGTATCGAGCTCGTTCTATTTCTAGGCGAGATTGACGTTGTTCTGCTGTTTCTGCTCGTCTTAGTTCATCTATTCTTTCCCTTTCAGATGCAAGATAACTTTCATTGTTTCTTTGTACACCTACATAGTTATGTCTAGCTATTTGTAATCGTTCTTCTCTTTGGGAGAGAGATTCAGACTCGCGCGAGAGAGCGTGTCGCTCTCGGTCAGATGACAGACGTGCTTGGCGTTCCTCGATACTCTCTTGAGAACGCAAAGTCGCGGTCCGAGTTCTTTGCGAACTTAAGCGCGACTCCCTTTCTGTGAAAGTCTCTGACTCGCGTGAGAGAGACTGGCGCTCCCGATCAGCAGACAGCCGAACTTCGCGTTCCTGGATATTCTCTTGAGAACGCAAAGTCGCGGTCCGAGTTCTTTGCGAACTTAAGCGGGACTCCCTTTCTGTGAAAGTCTCTGACTCGCGTGAGAGAGACTGGCGCTCCCGATCAGCAGACAGCCGAACTTCGCGTTCCTGGATATTCTCTTGAGAACGCAAAGTCGCGGTCCGAGTTCTTTGCGAACTTAAGCGCGACTCCCTTTCTGTGAATGTCTCTGACTCACGTGAGAGAGAGTGGCGCTCCCGATCAGCAGACAGCCGGTCTTCGCGTTCCTGGATACTCTCTTGAGACCGCAAAGTCGCGGTCCGTGTTCTTTGTGAACTTAAACGTGACTCCCTTTCGGTGAACGTTTCCGATTCACGTGAAAGAGCGATGTGCTCTCGGTTAGCAGATAACCGTGCTTCACGATCTTCTTCCGATTCCTGAGACCTACAAAGTCTCATCCTTTTCGCATTTCGGCTACGCAGCGAAAGGTTAGTTTTTTTTCTTTGAGGCATTTTCAAGGAAAATTAAAGCAATAAACAAAACTAACAACACTTATGACTGAATAGCCTACAAACTTAAAAGAACGGTGCGTCGAACAGTCTAGTGTGACAACGTATCGTCTGTTCGTGGTCGTGACTCAACGAATTGGCAACACTAACTTACTGTATAACGATTGGCACTATTGGATTCAAACTACGAAGTAAATCAAATACAATCTTTACTTCGTACTTCAAACCAATGACCAAAGTTGACCAAACGAAACCAATAAGATAAGCAAATACTTTTTTTTCGACCAATTTAGAAAATCGATAAACCAAGCAACCAAAGAACTTTTACGACACACGCAAGAACTTTTAAGACACCTAACGAAACCCAATTTGCCTAGTAAACACGGTGGACGTCATCCTCGCGCGGAAAATCTTAACACCGCGATTCAGAAAATGACGTCATTTGCACAACGCCATCTATCGGATTTAGATTTCAACTATCAACATTAGTTCTATTTTTAGTCTTAAGATGTCGTTGCAAGTACTATACTTAATTGCGTAACGTAATATTTTACTTCTTGAACTCACTAAATTAATCATATCTTTTGATAGAGTGAACCGATTTCGATGAAACAAAAACTAAGTTAAACCTCAAGTTGCGTATAATTTTTGTATATAAACATTGTCAGCATTGAATTCGTAGATTTTACGTGATGTGCGCACAAACAAACAGACAAACAGACAAACAGACAAACAGACAAAAATTTCAAAAATGATGGAAATGGGTTCTGTTACTTATCTTTTCACACGCTGGCTATTTTTTGTTTCAATTTCTTCAATGTACAAAAATGACTTTTCTACAGATTTATTATATGTATAGATTTTAAAACTATGATATCTCCTAAGATATACATTGAAATCAAATGATGTCAGAGGCAATTTTGTTCAAAATTAAATACATGTGATGAATAACGTATTTATTTGGATAAGGATTAATACCATGTTTATAAAAACACCTTCGCAAATAATGCATTATTTTAGAACAAATTTGGTTAGCATAAAAGAGGTTATAGTGAGCTAACCTTAAAAGATAGACATATGCTGTCGCGGACTTTTTTTTAAAGCTTTTAAAGGGAAACAATTCTGTCATATATGATTTTTGCGAAACTTTAACCGTTTACGCAGCGCACGCAGCGGAAGCTCTCAATAGGAAAAAAATCCCCCGATTTTGAAACATTCTTCATTGGTGCTCCGCTCCTATTGGTTTTAGCGTGATGATATATAGCCTATAGCCTTCCTTTATGAATGGGCTATCTAACACTGAAAGAGTTTTCAAATCGGACCAGTAGTTCCTGAGATTAGCGCGTTCAAACAAACAAACAAACAAACTCTTCAGCTTTATAATATTAGTATAGATTATGTTGTTATTTTTATTAATTAATTAGGTACAAGTGGTTTTTCGAACAATTCATTTTATTTCTGTCTGAATACAAATATTTTGTACCTATTGGTTATTATTACTTACTATTTTACAGAGCTTGATTTCCTGCTATAATTTGCTGTGAACAGCGCTATCTCTTAGTTGTATTACAAACTGATTAACGGCTAATATAGTAGCGCCACGCGACCATGAGATGGCAGTAATGAACGAATAAACTTTTTTTCAAATCACTACTCAAAAAAGAAGAATTTACGAGAATATTTAAAAATGATGCTTTTAAACTCAATTTTAAAATTGTGCTAAATTATATTTTAGAGTAATTGTGGATAAATATTACTGGAAAGAATTTATTTATTCACAATAATATTGATTACTGGCAAGTTAAGGCCGGCCGGCGTGCGCCATCTTTTCCCGTCGCCGGCGGCTGTCATTTATTTTACACGTATCGCTGAGCGAGTGTGTTGTTCTTTCGTCTGTTTTAGTAGTCACATTTTATCAAGTAAGTGGTCTTATATTTTTTTTTTATTAATATTGAATTTTAACATTTTCAAACTAGCACGTAGCATAATATTGTCTGTTCTCATTATGATAAAAACACGAGGTAGGTATGTTCGTAAAATATTGTCATACTGTAGGTGTTAGTGAATGGAAATATTAGACTGGGAAGTAAAAAAAAGGGAATTTCTTGTGGTCATGACACGCTTGCACAACGCTGATGATGCCTCGAGCACGAATTACCGTTTAATTATTTTTGTTGGTATTTCTAAACGGGGTAGCGTTAATATAGAAACTAAGTAGAGCAGTACACAAGTAATAAAACAATCACATTTTACGCATGGAGGCTGAAGATGAGCATTGAGGGGTCATGCGGTGATCGTTTTCTCTGAATTAATGTAATTTAAATTTTTTTTAAATCAAAGGTCATGCAAAACGGAAGAATTAGGAAAAGGCTTCGCTGTGAGTCTGAGGACGAAGTCACAGGGAATGTAGCGAAAAAGATGATAGGAGAGAGGTAATTCTTCCACGAAATAAAAAGTTACAACAGTTCTAATAACCTTTCTTTAATCTTCCTGTTGCTGCAGGAAATATAAATGAATAATAATTTATTGTATTGCATTTTGGAATCTTAGTGTTTCGTGGAACTTGGGGATTTTACAAGGTGACAGATCTGGTTTGTCGCTTGGCTGGCCTGATAGGTCAAGGGGAAAAAAAAGGATGCTATTGTACATACTTCTGTAAAACAGATTCTCAATTTTTGTAGGCAAAGATTATAACTATGCTGTAGGTGGAAGTTTATGCAAGTGTGATAAACGAGTTACATATTTTATTTTTGAAAGGTGCTGGTTTGTTTATTGGTTGTTTTGCTGCATGGAAATGTTTTGCATGTTAAGAATACAATCATCTGTTCATTTCCATTTTAAATTGTATTGGCAAATACTTTACAAAAATGTTGTGTAATATTGTTAAGATGATGAAATTGTATGTCTGATTCATACACAATTTAAAACTACTTAATTAAGTACATGAATTATTATCTGTTTTATTGACTTCAATAAAACTTTATTTTGTTAACAAATATTGGGCTCCGATCCAACATGAATAGTTAAACAGCTACAACTATTGTTAAAATACTTACCCCTTACATATCAGAAAAGCCCCTTGGATATTAAAAAAAAATTTGGATGATTTTCACAGTCTAAGTTTAATTTGTATAATCTAGTTTACTTGGAAATTGACAAGTGTCAGCTGCCAACATGACCATGGAGCACACGTGTTTCTGCAGAGGCGATGAGGCCAATGGCATCGACCTTAACAAGCCTGAACACCTACTGCCGATGATGAGGCCTTTCTCTATGAGGTGCTGGTCTATGATTTTAGAAGAAAAAAAACATTGAGTAGGTATATTAGTTGTTGAGTTGCAATTGTAGTAGTTTTGAATTAAAAAAGGTATGTACCGAGTTTGAGATTATAGTAGTACAATTTTCTTGTCAATTATTTAAAATAATGTATCAAGGAAAAGATAAAAGTTACAATGAATAGTATTCTAATAAAGCTTGTAGTTAGTTTATTTGTAATTGTTTAGAAAAGAGAATGACATGAGCTCTGTATTAAAGTCTTAAGAAACCTTATCTGCTGGCTAGAATTTTAATTATATAAGAAAGGGCTGATTTAACTAATGTCAGACAAACTTATATGTTGAATAATATACTTGAGGATTGACATTTTTTGTATGGAAACTGTAAAACATACTAAATTATTCCTTGGGTGAAGATGTGTAGGTACAGTTGGTAGAAAGCCTTTTGTTAAATAATTTAGAGACTGATACAGATTTTTTTGATCTAGAGACCTTTATATTATATCTACCTAATTTAGAAAAAAACTACCAATCAAATTGTTTCTTTCTAGTATTTGGTTTACAATCTTTCAATGAGTTGGATTTTTAACTGACTTTAAAAAAAAAAATAAAGAGTTTCTCATTTCAACTTTTCAATGATTCAGCACATCCATTCGCCATTTAAATTCCCTAAAAACAAGAAATTGTTCTTACTGGTTACCTAAAAATAGAACACATAACTAGAGTAGGTATTTCAGATAATTTCATCATCCTGGGCTCTATGACTACTGGTTTCTTGCACAGACTTGTCTCTTTAATCATCATGAAGTCCCCGTGGCATTGATATCTTTATTATGTTCACATTGAGGTGATAAGTGCTATACTTAAATAGGTACTTACTTTTTTTTCAGTTGGTCATTCTGATACCTAGTTTGTTTTTTGGCTGAAAATATATTGATTCAAGTTCTACTGTGACAAGGTGCAGAATGTAGGAGATCCGTGGGGCATCCATTTTGTATCTTATTATGAATCTGAATCAACTTAAGGTAATTCAGAAATTCTTCTATGATTCAGCATTATCGTCTGTTTCCTTGAAATCTAATTTTATCTGGGGTCCGGGGGTGGGTGGGGTTTTTGTACTGGGACACTACAAATCCAAGTCAAGGTTATCTGATAAGTGGCTATGGTGATTGAATCATAATTATCTATGAAAACCAAAATATTTTATTTTATCTAAACCTACATGGGCACTTATGAAATGTCAGAAGCTAGGTGCACGGTTCCAATTTTATTGGTTGTTTCCTATGGAGAAGAGCCAGCAAGAAACTGCACAGTTACTCTTTTAAAAATAATTGGCTTTTACAATGTTTTTAAATTACAGTATTAATAGGTATGAGAGGACAGCGTAGGCCTGTCAATAAGTACCAGGTACTTAATAAAATAAAAAAAGGTCTACAGATCTACAAGACCTACAAAATCCTCAAATTTACAAAATTTAAAAGAATCTATCAAAAAGATAAATAAAATATAAAAACCTAATAAAACCAAATGATATGATTTTGATTACCATTGCCTCTATCTTTAAACTTGACACTAATTGTCTAGACAAATTAGGTTGAACGATACCTATTGATAATATCAAAACATTCCATCCAATCCAATCGTTTCTCTTTGACGTCCTATCTTAGGTTTCTTTAACTTTCTTGACTGACAGTGTAGCAATAAGTTGCTTTTACAATCTTTTGGTAAAACGCGTAGTTTTAAAGAGCCTAGATAATGATAGTAACAGTTAAATTAGCTGGTTTCAATCATGTTCCAAGTGATTAAGTTCCAAATAATATGAGAATATCGCTTGTGGTTAGTTCAGAATCTGAAGTTCTGAACTTCAGATACCCAATTTAATTACTAAGAACTTTCCCTGACAAACGGAACGGGTTTTGCTCTTACCTCCGAGCTACATAGTCAAATGTGAAAAGCTAGTAAATATTAGCGTGTTACCCTAATAAAAGTTGTATTATTGTATACCGTCTGATTTATCAGACGGTATACAATAATACACACATACACTACACACACACTTTGTCTTCTTTCGAAAGTCAAATTACTGACGTCTGAAAGAGAGAAATCGGTGTGTAACTATTCATCTGATATAATAACGTTTAATATGAAGAGGGTTAGCGAGTAAACAATTGAGTTACTTTAACTTTATCTTCCTCGTATTGTCTTATCAGCTTCAAGATAAACGTTCACAAACAGACAGCTTAGCTTTATCTTCCCTAAGTGCAGTTTCGCACTGTTTACCTATGTTTACCGCAGAAGTCTTAACGATTTTTCCAATTCTGAAATCTGGACTAGAGCTTCTGTAAAATGGTCCTTTGAAAAGTAAGAAGTTCCGAGTCCAAAAAAGAGGTTTACCAGTATAAAATTGCCTTTTGTAGTTGAAAACAGTTAGATTGAGAAAATAAACTTGTTTTTAAAACAATGCCATAGGATTACCATAACTTTTCTCTGAGAAAAACTCATAGTAAGTTCCCAGCTTCTTGCATATCTAAACTTTCTCTCATTAGGCCATGAGAAACCTTCATAATGGACAGTCGTCCTCGTTCCCAGGCTCAGCAACTTGGAATCCATTCTAAAAAACATGTTCACATGTGGAATACTCGGTGCGTATTTGCTAAACGGAAACGGACACTTGCTTGTTGGACTGTGGAGGGAGACTAAGGACATTCACGACATTGTCCACGAATGGGTGCCACGGCATTTCGAGCGATACGTCGCAAGAAGTTATGGGTTAGTTTTGCATACAAAGAAATTGTGTCTAGTTCAGTTTGTTCCTTCATATCGAAGGCCTAGAGAATGAGTAATTTAGCTTGATGCCCTGTAGAAAGTGTTTGAAGGTGCAGATACTTGAGTATGAATGAGTCATGACGTACACTTTATATCTGTTGAGTTTCAGACTGATCGTCTGTACTCCGCCTTACCCCGAACTTAGAAGCCATTTGAGTGAGCACTGCTGACTTATTCAGGCCACATATAATAGTACATTTAGGATTGTCTTCGTTGACTATCATAAGAATTTGCAACATTGGACATTGTACAACCTTGAATTGTAACTAGAATTTTTATTGTAGTTACAATTCAAGGTTGTACAATGTCCAATGTTCAAGATTCTATCTTTTTTTAACGCGACTGTTTCGGTTCATATACCTACCTAAAGGATTTATATGGCTTGATAGGCCGTGAAATTATTCTGAGGCTTTTGAGTCTGTTTTAAATTCATGAATAATTCGTAGCGCGGTGGATTTCGAAACAGAATCATACTTTTTAAAACTTCCACAGAATATCTATGCCGTGCCGCCTTAGCACGGTCTTCAGCTTCTTGCATATTATTTTTTTTTTTGTTAAAACAGACCGTCTGTTTAATATTTGAATTGTAGGTATCCCGTAAATTCTCGTCGTCTTGGCTGTTTACTATTTGTTTCATACTGCAAGGTACACAATCTAGATTCTACCATAATATACCTACTCAGAAATAAATTAAATTTTATTCTATCAGCGGCAGCACTCAGCACGCTTCGGTGCATTAGGTATCTATAGAATAGAATACTCAGCCAATCAGCCAATCACGATTCTAAAGTTAAAAGTTTTTTCTTAGTCGATTGTGTTTGATTTTTCAGTATGTTTGCAATATGGTCGTTGCAATTGTTGGTGTATTAATCAATCAATTACAATATTCTATATCTGTATTCCCAGATTATTCTGTCATTCGGGGTCTGTCGTTCTTTGTTTAACGTTTTCATTTTGAATTATTATGATTTAAAATATGCAGACGCACCTACTATAAATTCCTATTATCACGGACTTAATTTATATTTTCTTACAGAACTATGTATCCTCAACCTTTGACATTCAGTAGATAACCTCGTTGTGTAAATTTGCACCATGGAAGATTCTCGGCTTGTTATTTAAACAAGCTATGTATCTTAATGGTAAATATACATAATTTGCATACAACAAACATTGTCTTTTCTTAATGATGTGTAATAAGTTATTAACTGTGTTTTTAATGAGAATGTTTTAATGGCAGATAACTTTTGTGCCATTTCACCTCGCTAGACTATTGCATAGTTTCCCAAGGATGTGGAATAAAGCACCTGTTCTGCTTTCGTCATAATTATTATTTATTTAATACTTCAAGCACATACATGTACCTGCAGAGGCGGACTTAATGCCATAGGCATTTTCTACCAGTCAACCTTTGGGTGATGCAGAGACAAACAGTATTATCAAGTATTAACTCTAATTATAACTCTAGTAATTATTATTATCCAACAGTATTATCAAATTAGTAGTATTATCAACGTCACTCAGTCACTGATACATCTGCGAAGTTTGCCGACCATCATTTTTATTTGTATTCGTTATTGCCAAACGTTATGTTCTCAATAACAATAGTCTTCAATACCAACTTAGGTGCAGCGCAGACGGCACACTTTTTGTGCGATCGAGTCTGCGGCGCACAAAGTCTGCATGGCGCGCAAAAAGTCGGTCGCGGATTTTTCACAGACTCAACGCACACGACGCACATCTTCGATCATTCTGTCGGCAGTGTCTGTCTTTTTAAATGTCTATCATGATATTCTGCCTTAGAAGTATCATAGTGTCCCGAAGTGCCCGAATTACACGGATTTTTTGTGCGCCGGACTTTTTGCGCGTCGTGTGCGTTACTGCATATAATTGCATAGGTTCTATTTTCACAGACTAGAAAGTGCGTCACGGATAGTCTGTCGTCTGCGCTGCACCTTATGCTTTCAAACATAATTTCTTGATCTCTATCATACTTATATCCTGGACAGAAAATTATCAGATCTATCAAGAAACTTTACAAATTAAGCCCATGTTGTTTCTATTGACATTTTCAAGCGCCTCTTGATTTCACTTTATCTTATGGATCTCCGTGCGTGAGTAGAGTATTGTTCAGACCTTCTGAACTGAAGTTCATAATTCAGTTCGACCGTAAGTGTTCCTCGTGGTAAGACGTCTCGGAAGTGAGTTCTTCAATTACTTATTCATCAAAAATATTTCTGTGATTCTGTGCCGTGAATATTTAATACAAGGTTTTGTGTGGTAATTTGAATAGGTACCTAGCCTACTCACTCATTAGAAATTCATATTTATTTGATGGTTTTAAATTTATTGAAACCCACCAAAAACATTTTCATGTTAAATATTGCCAAGACGAGACCATGTGGCTCGCACTGTCAAAAAGTTATCAGATCTCATGTAGAGCTAATTCTACAAGCACTAACTTCACAAACTACACCTTAGTAAAAATATGAGGCTTGGCCGTTTCGTTACTACAAGAACACTACAAGTTTATCAGAAAAGTAATGAACAGTGAATACATTTTTCAACTTACGCCCTTGTGACGCTAGCAAAACGGGGTGGTCCCATATAAATTTTATTAACTTTGTTTTGGTAGTTTTTGAGTTTGCCTCAATAATACGTATGTTTGCCACTTAGTTTATATTGATGATGCTGTAATAACTTCTTGTCACTGATATTTACATAGCAAGCAGTGTTTACGAATTGTGGAAAGTGAAAAATTTACAAAAAAGCCGACTTCCAAAAAATACCACCTACACAGTGAAAAGTAACTTTAATTTCGCAAGTCGTCGGTCCGTAGTAAACAATGAAAATGCGAACTCAACGAGACCGAATTCCGAAATTCAGTTATTTTTCACTTTGTAGTCTTTTCTGGAATTCGGTTGTTTTTTTTTGTATTTTTTTTTTTATTAGACTAAACATTTTCACTATACAATCATCATATACTGTGTGACATCTGATTGCACAAGCGCACAATCGAGTTCCGTCAAGTTCTATGTGCTCTTGTTACGTTCAAACGGGATGGCCACATACATAACGGTACCTCAGGTACTTGTGTTCATCGTGAATTCGTGATAGACCACTTACATTGCATAATAGACACATGTCTTACATTATGACCAGTAACTACATTACATACTCAATTTTCTGTTCATGGACTAGTAGCTGTTAATTTGAACACCAAATTAAACATTTAGGTACAGAGGGCAGTACATGAAGCTATCCCAATCTGTCAGATTTCTTTGACAGATTTGCAACTTTATTGCAAGGAAATAAAGTTCATATTCAATTGGGAAAATTAGACAGATTTGGGTAGCTTGGTGTGCTGGCCTCTGTAAATGACTCGAAGTAAACGACCCGCTTCTACAACATTTAGTTCAAGACATCGCGGATTTGTACTCGGTATCAGAAAATGAATATGGCTTCTTTGAAATAAACTGTGAATTTGTGACTCAGCAAGTCAGCACGGATATGATAACGATTGTACCTAATTGTGTAATCTTGTACGTGCAATGATGCTAGGAACTTCTAAAGATAGTGACATAATTCCGTGATAACTAACATAATAATGATGAATTAAAATAATTTATTAATACTTACTTAAGTATCTATTATGGACATAATATTAATTGTTGTCTCAGTTATTGATTGCTGTAGTTATCACCATTTTGTTATCAATTTATCATAAATCACCTTATCACCATGTCTAGCTCACACAAGCCTATTTTATTGTGCACTAGCTTTTGCCCTTGACTTCATCCGCATGAAACTTGATCCCTCGACCCACCCCATCACTTCGTTTACGTTTAGCGTACTTTCTGATTTTTTTCTTTTTGCTCGGCCCTAAAAGTCCTAGCTAGCGTGGTGTTATAGCCTATTGCCTTCCTCAAGAATTAGCTATCACATGCAAAAAGAAATTTTCAAATCCGACCAGCAGTTTCAGACATTAACGCTTTCAAACAAACAAAACCCTTCAGCTTTATTAGCAGTTTAAATAGATATCATAAACTATAAATGATCTAGCCTTCCTTACCATACTGAAGTAGATAGTTCAAAATTCGAATTAGTTACCCATCCGTTCTAAATATTTCCAACAATATCACTAAACAAAAAAGTTGACGAAAGAACACATCTATCTACAATTGAATACCAACCTTATCGTCAATTTAATAGGATTGTAATCACAATTCCAGCTTCAACAAGATGCCTCTCCAGCTGACTAAGCCCGCTCCCCAGTTCAAGACCACCGCTGTCGTCAACGGCGAGTTCAAGGACGTCGCCCTCTCCGACTACAAGGGCAAATATGTAGTACTGTTCTTCTATCCTCTGGACTTGTGAGTACAAACGCTATTTTTCATAGCTATTTTCTTAAACAGTTGTAACTGGTTGACTCGTGTGCGCTGAGCTACAAAATGAATTATTGATTATGATTAGTATGGGTTCCAATTATCGGATACGATTCAGAGAATTCCTTCGGTAAGGTCAAGGTTACCATTTTGCAAGTTTAATCTTTGTAGGACTTAACAGTCACGTACAGAAGATGAGGTGCGAATCGTTGGAAGGTACAGAAAGCTATACTAAAAAATTTAAACGGCATTTCGCCTTGGTCATCAAATCAATATATAGGAAACAAATTACTATCATAAAGAATCTGTGTCCCGCTTTGAGAGTTTTAATTGCAGTCCTTATCTTTGCTAATCTTGAAGTTATGTGCCGTGTTAACACTACCATTGTTCAGTAGCAGCCAGTAGCACGCGTAGCATGACCGCCGTAGAAACGGGTTTCATCGACGGAAGAACAGATAAAATGACAGATTGTAGAAATATTTTTGTACGCTTTCTACGCGTCTAAGCATGCCAATGTGTCATTTTGTCTATTCTTCCGTCAGCAAAACGATGATTTTTTCACTGCTTCAAGAGATTGCAGCCCTGAGTATTTGATATGATAACTCCACGCGTTTCTGAGAAAAAGGGTCTGCACAGACGGACAACGAAGTGATCTTACAAGGGTTCCGTTCCCTAAAAAGCCGGCTAATAAAATTTTCCGAGAACAAAGTCTTTTTGGCAGCACGACCATCTAAAAATGTTCTACAACCTCTACATTCTTACTATTATGTCAAGCTTGATTACTTGTTGTATTAAACATTAGGTTCTTTGAACCGGCCGTACTACATCCGCATAAAACCGGTCGCATTCACTACCATTTACCACACTAATCCAATACGTAACCCACTGAGGTCAGGGTTGTCAACTTCTGGGAGTAATTAATGTCATGTGGGATTTATAGATTAGCCTCTAGTGAGATTTAAACGCCGCTGCTATTTACGGATATGAGTTAAGAGTTGGACTGTTCTATTTATACGAACTTTTTCATTTCAACTTGATTGTATTTATCTTAGTCTCTTAATTCTTAGGGTTCTTCCAGACCAGTCGCCACTGTACATTACACACAGTATCATTTTATTGGGTATAGATTTTAAATGTATTCTAAGTTTTACGTCACGGTTTCAAGCCAAGATTTTATAAAATCTGCTGTCAACTCGTATGTCGTGCTTCTGTGTATGTACGAAGACACAGATAGCGTTATATTATTAACTAAGGACAAGGAATATGTTCACGGAGGCCCACATCGAAGAAGCGGTGTAGTCTCCATCTCTTCTATATAGGCAGTATAATTATGTTCTGTCAGCTGACTATTCTGGAAGGTTCTAAGTAAGACAGACCAGGGAACGACTGACACTAGCCGATAGAGAGGAACTGTGTAAAAGGAGAGGGATTCGTTAAAAAGAGAGAAAGGATTGTATATGGTCTGAGGGGTCGGTTTATATTGTTTCTAAACATTTGTGCATTGGTTAGTAATTTCTAGGAAGGCAGAACTTACGTCAGCTAAGATAGTGACGGACACGTGCTTAAGGCTGTGCCGACCACACAGTGGCGCCCTCATTGTTTGTTTGGTTATTTCATACAATTTAGAATGAAAATGCAGAAAATAAGCACGTTAAGTTGTGCTTCACAAGATTATACGTTAATATTATTAGAAACGGTAGTTTTATATTGTTGTTGTTGTTGTTGTTGTTGTGTTGTGTTGTATTGTTGTTGTTGTTAAAACTACCGCTTCTAATAATATTAACGTATAATCTTGTGTACTTAACGTGCTTATTTTCTGTATTTTCATTCTAAATTGTATGAAATAACCAAACAAACGATGAGGGCGCCACTGTGCGGTCGGCATAGTCTTAAAAAACCTTGCCTGCATTCTTTTATATTCTAATTTATTTACAAAAGAATTGCATCGTTTAAATTAAAGACCGACTGTTTTATTTTAATAATAATTTCAGAGGCCATAGACAACACTGTATTGTGTCTTCTACCCATATTCTGGTAACATTTTTTATGCTTCATGTATTTGCAAAAATATCATTTGCTTAAGAGCAAGCATCCGCGCACTTACAGCTGAACCCAATAACCTATTTTGATAGACAGATCGCTACTGATATATAATAGAGTATTGCGACGTTAAAATCAGAGATAGATAGGTTTTTCTATCTCCAGTATACCAAAACTGGTGATAGATAGGTAATTCGGCCGTCAGTCATTGATTGAGTGAATCAATAAAAAATCGCAGTGTTAAAACTGTTTGTCATTCCACGCGAGATATTGTGATCTTTGAACGACACGTCACCGTATAGTACTTGCCGCTGTACTAAAATTGTTCCATAGCGCTAAGAAGTCGGTAATTTCTGAGGTTGTTTGTTGAAGTATTTTTATGATAAAAAATATTAAATCAAATTAAGTGTTAAAAAGAACAGCCTGAATTTATACCTTCCATTCAAATCAAATAAGTATCTAATTTTCTCAGTTGGTTCACAATGAAATAAAATTCTAATGGGATTAGAAAATAGCATTAGGCAGTCACAAAAACCGTATAAAATAGATAAAGAATGTAATAATAATAACCTCCCCGACCGATTTCGGTCACGGTGGCCAATCTCAACGGAGATTAGCCAGGTACGCAGGAGATATTATAGTGCACAAGTGTGCGCGCAGACACAGGTGCACTCCCTCTTCCCTCATTCTCATAGTCTGATGGGTCGGCAATCCAGAAGTAAAGAATGTTTATCATCAATAAATCAATTCATTACTTACCTAGTTAATTTCAATTGTTGATCGTAAACGCTATTTAAATAACTTCGGACTAAAAGTGCCGCTATATAACACAGAAAATAAAAAATATTTCTTATCTATTTGGTGGCTCTTATTTAATTTTCAGGATCGCTGACCCTGTATCGACACAACAAACCTCGAAACGATAAGATAGTGTGTTTGAATTAAATGATGGGGTATTGTTGGCAATTTAACTTTTTTCTGGAACTACGTTGACTTTTTACTTATTAACTTAATGAAACATATACCCAAAAACAGAAATGTAAAAAATGCAGTTTTAAAAAACTAATAACACGCATTTAAAACGCACTAAAAATTATAAAACAACTAAGTTGACTTAAATTTAATTTTAAAAGCATGGAGCATCTGTAAAAACAAACTCTTTAACCCGTCTAAATTAAGTATGGTTAAAACTAGATGAGATCAGTATCAATGCATTTCCGTAAAGTTTAGAAATAAGTAAATAGGTACTGTTGTTGCAACTATGAATTTGGTCCAGAACCCCAGATCAGTGCATCCATAAAGAAGTCGTAGATCGAATAAACAAGTACCGTAACAAATAGTGCTAAAAGGATATTTTGGCGTCTCAAGGACATAGACGAGCGTTGTTGGTAATCAATCAACTCAGCCTATCGCAGTCCACTGCTGGACATAGGCCTCTCCCAGGCTGCGCCACAACACCCTGTCCTCCGCCTTCCTCATCCAGTCCATTCCAGCCACTTTCTTTAGGTCGTCCGTCCATCTAGCTGGGGGACGTCCTACACAACGCTTGCCGATACGCGGTCTCCACTCAAGGTCTCTTCTGCTCCACCGGCCATCGGTCCTTCGACCAATATGGCCAGCCCACTGCCACTTCAGTTTGCTCACTCTGCAAGCTATGTCGATAACTCCGGTTCTTTTCCGGACAATTTCATTCCTGATTTTATCCTTCAAAGAGACTCCGAGCATAGCTCGCTCCATAGCGCGCTGAACGACTTTGAATTTGTGGACCAGCCCGACCGTCAAGTTTCCACGTTTCAGCACCATATGTCATGACGGGCAGGACGCACTGGTTGAAGACCTTAGTCTTCAAACACTTCGGGATATACGTTGTTGGTAAACATTTGTGAAATTATCACACAAATTGTATGAAAAAGCGAGATGGCGGCGATAGTTCTGATTCTAGTCACGCGCCAAGAGACCCTTGGAGCGTGGTATAGTTATACTTCCACTCCCTATCGGCACTAGCGTCATAATGTTCCGATTGTCATCTGTTCCAAATGTTTGAGAGTGTATCGTATTGTTCGCAGCACGTTCGTGTGTCCCACCGAGATCATCGCGTTCTCGGAGCGCGCGGACGAATTCCGCAAAATTGGCTGCGAAGTCATCGGCGCCTCCACCGACTCGCACTTCACGCACCTCGCCTGGATCAACACACCGCGCAAACAGGGTATGTACTTTGTCATTTATTTTATAGTGTAACAAAAGAAAGAAAGAAAAATTGTTTATATCTGGACAAACAAAATGCACATTACAAATAAGAAAAAGACATAAAATATATACATACAACGTAATCAAAAGCCTCGTACGCAAGCATATAAAAAGTTCCGGCATAACATTGACAATACAAATTAATCCGTGATGCGCCTGCGACACTGGCAGATGACAACAAAACAGCAATCAAAACAAAAAGCCAATTGCAGAGTGGAAAAATAACTAGGTACTTCTGTAAAAAACAAACAATAATAAAAACAATTAAGCCGTTCGTTCTGGTGTACAATAAAGTATATATAAATAAATAAATTAAGCCGTTCGTTCGTCGCATCTGTGCAAAAACAGTTGCTGAGCAAAAAAGTTGCTCTGCAAAATGCTGTGACTTCAGACGAACCTGTCGTCAGCAGCGCTGATTTTCAGCAGTGACATGGATATAAATGATCGTGACGAAATAGAAAAAGAACTATTATTTATTTATTTATTTTATTAGTTTTAGGAAAACTTACAGCTAATACATTTTAATATCAAGTACAATGCGTAAGCGATGGCCAATTACAAGCTTCCACTAACGATTAGTGTGGGTAACATAAACAAATACGCGAAGACAGCGACGTAAGAGATACGCAATATCTCACGCTCAAAAAATACAATAATAAACAAGAAAAAAAATAAAAAATTAAATGTTAAACATCGAAAAAAGAATTGTTCAAACTTTGCTTTACTTCCTTAACACTACTAGTAAATAAATCTAACTCAACATCCTGACACACCATATTAAAAGTACGACAAGCTCTTATCACGTACGAGTTCTGTCTGCTATGCTATGCTTTTCACATCATCCACACTATCCATACTAATAAATTAATAATACATAATTATAAATGCTAAAGTAACTTTAATGTCACTCTGTTCTCTTTTATTAGTAAGCACGGCTACACGTCAAGCTATACATAACCAGTATAAGCTGACTTCTGATTGTACAAAAAACCTATACAATGTGAGGTCAGCTAAAACTGGAAATGTATACCTTGATGTGTAGCCGTGTGTACATTCCAGTCTAGACAAAAATCAAACTCTATTATTTTTTGACATTGATTTACATTCTGTACTTAATTACTTTTAAGTCACCCTGACTTATTACTTTTTTTTTTTAATGAAAATGATCTACTTTAACAATGTTTGTAAATATGTGAGTACCATGTATCTATCACATAATTAATTTATGTCATGGTTTAATTTTTAATTCTTCAGGCTCATAGTTCTATGTATACTGAGCCGGTCCCTTTAATCAGTACTTAAGTACCAGGTGATCTGTAAGTAATCAGTACAGAATCTAAACAAAGTACTCCTAAGTATTAGTGAACGAATAGTCTAATCCGAAATAATATTATAAAACACTATCTCATAGAATATTATTTTACTTTAAAAATATCTTATCAGGATGTGTAATACAATAAGTAATTATTGTTTGTTATCACATCACGACCTATCCACGCGTCTGTCTGCTAAACCAATTATTGCTGATACACTATCATGTATGGTATCACCAATGCATCCCGTGACACCTAACATTACTCATCTTTGAACTGATTTTGTATAGATAAGCATTATGCCAGCACATCAAGCTAACCCAATCTATATTTTTTTCCAATTGAATATGAACCTTATTCCTTTGCTATAAAGTTGAAAATCTATCAAAGAAATTTGACAGATAGGGTAGCTTGATGTGCTGGCCTCTGTACATAAACTATTATGTATGCTGTAAAAGTGTATGTTTGTGCAGTCGCTAGTTGTCTGTATGGCACATGGAGTTTTAGAAATTAGGCTTTGTAGAGCTTAGTCTCTGTAAAATCTTTGTGGCTTATCAACGCTCGCGAAGAGCGTACAGTCAACAGCAAAAGTAGATGATGAAAATCAGAAATTCAATACTAATGAACGGGGTTCGCGTCAGAACTGTGTGGCGTCGAAGTGTCGTTATGTGATTGTAAATTATACCAAACATTTACTACTTCGACGCCACACAGTTCTGATGCGAACTCCGTTCATTAATTAGTATTGAATTTCTGATTTTCATCATCTACTTTTGCTGTTGACTGTACTACTGCGTGTTAAGTTAAGAAGGAAAGGCGCTAAGGAAGTTCGCGAAATTCAAAACTGCAGAAAAATAAGAAAATTTGAATTTTGCGTGCTACTTTAGAGGATACCTTTAAGTTTAAAGGCTAAGTAAACTCAATGAACCACAAAAATGTATATTTTCACATAAAATAACATCGCCCCGTCGTATTCCAGGCGGCCTGGGCCCCATGAACATTCCGCTCCTGAGCGACAAGTCGCACCGCCTGGCGCGCGACTATGGCGTGCTGGACGAGGAGACCGGCATACCCTTCCGCGGCCTCTTCGTCATCGATGACAAGCAGAACCTGCGACAGATCACCGTCAACGACCTGCCTGTGGGACGGTAAGACACTCACCTACCTACTGTACCCCATCTGTGGCTTGTAAAGACCACAGAATTTAGTATGTGGGTACGCTTACCCACGTACTAAAGCTTTACAAAGTCAAATTAATTATCGTCGGCTAAATATTCTAAGGCCCGTATTACAGAACGTCACTCAACACTCAAGCATTACTTAAAACTAGTTTCAACCAATCAAATGGCTTGAATCTAGTTTTAAGTAATGCTTGCTTGCTTGATTTTGGCTAAACTGACTTTTTGATATCAAATGAAAGAGAAAAATATTTTCTCTTACCAAAAAGTCTGTTTAGCTAAATATGGAGTTAGCAGCTTGTTTGACTAAACTGACTTTTTGGTGAGAGAAAAAAAAATTTTTTTTCATTTGATACCAAGTCAGATAACCAAAAAGGAGTTAGCAGCTTAGAATATTTAGCCGACGTTATGTTATTCATACATTTCTATTATAGGGCATAATCATAGGTTCAAAATAAGTTTTCTCGCTGGAAGTGGATTCCTATGGCCAAAGCAGAGTTGCAGATTGCAGCTTAACATTGATTTATATAACAAAGTTGCGAATAGTTTAAAAAAAAATGCTTTTTTTTATTGAAATTCAATTCTCCCTACAAAATAATAATTGAAACACGCTTATCTACGCAGCTATAAAGTGTAACAGTAGCTGTTTACGTAACTGGTAACCTTTAGACGTAAACAGTGATAAATGAGAACTTTAAATTATTGAACATTCTTCATTGAATTATAGCTTATCAGCACTCGAAGATTCTGTATAGAACCGTATAGAAATCCGATTGTGACGTATTTGCTTATTGTTTTAGTTTAGAGTATTTATTAACGTAATACTATTTTTAGAATTTATGTTTATTAGATTTTTGTATAATAATATCTTCTGTATCTAAATAAAATCTAAGAAAACAAAATGTTCTACAGCTGACATCTAAGTGCCTAACAAGGTTTTGCAATGCATTGTTATTTGTTACCATGACAATATTCCCTCAAAAGAAAAAAATCTGCAAAATGGTCAATTAGAAGTACAATCAAATATATATAATCACGCTAAAACGTCCCGAGTATTACTATACGTATTCGACTGACGTTTACGGACTATGATGAAAAACACGTTCCATAATCGAAATACACACATCAAAAGTGTCTAGGGATCAAGCATTTTTATGCGGATTTCTTGAGATTGAGATGTGGCTTTGTAATAAATTTATGATTTTATAAATTTATATGGATCCTTTTTGGTGCATTTCATAATTTGAATCAGGAACTGTGAATCAAATTCGAGTAAAAGATGAAAATCAGCTGTCAATATTTTCCCTATAAAAACATACAACGCATTGAAGACATTATTAGTGCTACTGTTTCCCTACTACTGATTAAAACCAACGTTATTATGGAGCGGCGACGTCATTTAAGCAGGGAAGAAATGCTCAGAGCCGTGGGAATGATAGAAGCTGGTTCCCGGCAACGTACTGTGGCTTTAGCTCTGAATACAAGTCAGAGTGTTATCAGTCGACTTTGGACACGTTACCGAAGCACTGGTACCGTGGCTGAGCGCCATGGAGGACGGTATCGCTGCACCACACGGAGACAAGACCGATACATTCAAATCTTAACTCGAAGAGCTCCAACAATAACCGCCATGATGTTAGCCGTGAGGCTTCATCACTCTTCAGGGAACTTAATTAGCGACCAAACAGTCAGAAACCGCTTGCATGAAGTGAACCTTCATTCCCGAAGACCGCTACGGGTACCACCTATAGCAATGCACAATCGTAGGATTCGATATCAATGGGCTCTTGAACACAGAAATTGGGCAGAAGAACAATGGCGTTTCGTGTGCTTTTCTGATGAGTCTCGTTTTGGTATGAGACCGGATACAAGACGTATACGACACTGGAGAACCCCTGGACGCCAACAGCGATTAAAATCCTGCCAGGAAGTCCATCCTTATAGTGGTGGAACCATCATGGTATGGGCGGGTATTTGGATCGGCGGAAGAACTGAGTTGATTTGGATCAGAGGCAACCTCAACGCTCAAATTTATGCTGATACGATTGTATCAGACGTCATCGTTCCTCTACAAGTGCAAATCGGTCCCTTATTTCAGTTAATGCATGATAATGCACGACCGCACACCGCAAGAGTTGTAAGACAGACTCTCGCCGCAGCTAACATCAATGTCCTGCCCTGGCCTGCTCAGTCGCCAGACTTGAACCCGATTGAGCATGCATGGGATATGCTACAGAGAAGAGCTCTGCCGAATATGGAGGGTATCCAGTCGCAAGAAGACCTTTTTTTGTTGTTGCAACGAACATGGGCGGCCATTCCACAGCGTGATTTGGATGAACTCATTTTGAGTATGCCAAACCGATGTTCTTGTGTTGTTAGTGTTCGCGGTAGAAACACGGATTATTAATTGTTTAAGTTACCCAATAAAATTTTAGAGAAAACTGTTATTTCAGTCTTTTTTTCGAACTTTTGTGTTAGTGGTTCAAATGTCAAAAATCCCTTTATTAGGAAAATGGCAAATTTCTTTATTAATGCAAAGGTGACTTGGTTTATCGTTACTGTGACAAACGAAAACACTTTATTTGATGAATCCTTAAAGAAAATTTTAATTAATATCAATCAGGAGAAAAGTTATTGCAAAAATATATGTTGATCCCTAGACACTTTTGATGTGTGTAGTTCGCGTTCCTTATTATTATGCTAATATGGCCCCTGAGAAATGAAAGAAATTGCTTAGTGATAATGTCATTTATTGTCTCCATGTGCGTGTCAGCTGTAGGTTCCCATGTACGTGGTAATCTAACGACCTTCATTTTTTATTCCACGAATAATTACGTACATAATTAATATGATAGGAATGTTATAAGGAAACATACTGTATTATTATGAATTCTGATCGCATATTGCTTTGAGTTATTGTCAATTGAAGAATACAGAAAAATTATTATATCCCGGAATACGTTCAAGCGCACGTCTCTTTTACTTATTTTTAAACTGTGTTACGTTGTTCCCCAGATCGGTCGATGAGACGCTCCGCCTGGTGCAAGCCTTCCAGTACACCGACAAGCACGGCGAGGTGTGCCCTGCCAACTGGAAACCCGGCTCCAAGACCATCAAACCAAACACCAAGGCTGCTCAGGAATACTTCATCGACGCCAACTAATCGACTCGCACCCCTCACTCGCTGCTCAAACTTGACCTTAATTGCTAGTTCGACAAAAACAGCGCTTTTATAAAAATCGTTAAATGTTTTTGTTGATGGTAGGTAAAGTCAACATTTGGCGGCAATCTAGTTTTCTTTTCAACGAAAATTGCACTCGTAAATTATATTATAGTAGTCCCAGTTAAGCTTTACTTCAATATTACTATCATGAGTGCAATTTTCGCACTTTTAACACACTGGATGTCGGAAATTGGAGTTAGAGAAGAAAATGTCTGAATCTCAAGCGATAGGCCTGTCGACGCCAGTCCTGCAAAACAAAATTCCAATTTACATATCGACATATCAAATTGATCATGTTGGACGGGTTAAAACAAGCGCAAACTCCGATTTTCCTAAACAGTTGGACAATAATGTAATGTAGGTATCTAAGGTGCTTAATACCTCACACGCAATCAGTATTCTACGGAGATCCTATGTTATTGTACTAATTGAGGCTGTAATAAAAGCTATGTGCAAAATATTTTGTTTTATTTTAACTCTGCATATCAACTATACAAGAAAATATTGAACAACAAGCAAACAGAAAGTTTTTACATCACAGTGTTTTGCTTTGATAGTGGACCCCCCAGTAAGGGCGAGGTCGGAGTGCACCGGTTTCGTGGCCGGCTACATGACACCAGTCAGCGAAACACGACGCAGACACTTCGTGTGTGTTAGTTTTTTAGTGCAACTATAAAGGTGTATGTATTTATAGTATTTTTAAGTTATATTAATATTGGCCCCAATTCTGTTGTTCACAAACTAAATTAAATTTAAGTTCAGTGCATCTTTTTCTTTCTATTTCAATATGAAAAGGACAGAAGATTAATATTAGTTTAGTTCTGTCAAATTAGTCAGCGCCTGACGTATTTTTAGTAGCCAATTTTTTAATCTCGTCAACTTGTCTATGGATTATCTAATTTGACAGGACTAAACTGATATTTTATCTTCTGTCCTTTTCATAGTGAAATAGAAAGAAAAAGATGCACTGAACTTAATCTGTGAACAATAGAATCGGGGCCAATGTCGGTTGACAAGGATGTTTTAGTAAAGCTTGGGTCTGTTGTGTCAAAGCGTGAGAGAGATGTTTGCTGGCACTGGCTATAAATAAGACTAATTACAAGCTTACCATTTTCCATATACTAGGGACGTGCAATAAAAATTGAGAATGAGTAAGTATGATACAGGTAACTTTTTTTTACAGTCACCTTTTAGTATAATACACTTGGAATACCTACCTTTGTTCTAAACTTAAAACCTTCCTAAACTCGTCCTCTGAGCACCTTAAAATTCCTGTACTGCAGCGACTACTGCTTCATCGTCTTCAAATTTCTGTCCTCCTTCAACATCGGAAATAGATAGAAATCACCATTTTAACCAGACTTTGCCGTCTAGTTAAAATGGAGGATGCTCGAGTATTTCAAAGCCAGCGTCCTGAATTGCAGCCATCGCCCTGAATTGCAGCCATCGCAACGGTAGTTGCGGGCGGGGGCGTTATCTTGATGAAACAAGACAATCTTTGAAAGTTTGCGTTGCCCGTTTTCTAGGATTTAGTCACGCATTTTTTTACTTGTTCTGGATATAAAGTGCCCGTGACAGTAGCTCCGTGATCGAGGTATACAATCATTACTATCCCAGAAAAGAGCCCATGAACTTACCGCAGAAGGAAAGGAATCGCCTTTAATTTCTTAGGAGTTGATGAAGGTTTTTTCTATGTCATTGACTTGGAAAAGACTATCATCAAGCGATCCATCCAGCCATCACGAAGCCACGTTACGTCCATTCACTTATATCGACCTAAAAATTATTAGGATCTTGTTGCAAAACAGTTCCAAAGAGCCTCCGGAAATATTCACTCTCGTTTGTTTTTGCGCAACGCGTGGATCGATTTTTCACACCACCTGTTGTACCAAATCTTTATTTTTACAGAAATAAAATGTACCATGACACGACGATCTCATAAAACAAAATTTTCGACTTTTTTATCCACTTCGGCCACTGAAGAGCGTCCAAAGCGAGGATCATCTTTGATGGATGTTTTTCCACGTTTGAACTTTGAATTCAAATACGGTACAGTGCAAAATTTGCTCCTAATGTCCGTAATGTATCCTGTAGATCTTTATTACCTACCATGGAATAAAGTTGTTGAATTTTTTTTGTGTGGTGTTTTTTAGGTTTTATTTCTATACTTACTTATCTAAGTCTGTAAGTTATATAGTGTATATACATAAAAAAGAGTATTCTACCTACTCTATTCTAAAATTTGCAAGCACATTTTTTTTTTGTTTTGATATATTCTTTAACCAACCGCAAAAAAATGATATCTATTATTTAAAAACAAAAGATAAGTAATCAGTTTATTTATATTTTAATTTTATTCCAGCTTCAACAGCTAATATACTTTTATACTTCCAGAGTTTGTATCCCATTCTCATTTTATTGAACGCCTCTTTATAAGCACTACACTCACCTTGGGGCTTGGGCTGCATCAGAGTAGAAGTCGGTTAGAAATGAAATAGGTAAACTACCACTCTTGTAATTAAAAATTGCGCCATCTATGTTATTGTATGGTTTTAAAACTGAATTGAACAACGCTCGCTCGAAGCTCGCGCTAGTTAATATAAATATCCATAGATGACGCTAGCGACATGAATTATGATTTCAAGTTCAAACGTAGCTATAGAACTGAGAATCATTCTCTAGCTACATTCTACGATTTAAAATGACTACAAGTTCAAAAAACATAGTACACCACCATTAAACCATAAACAATTTCAAGCAAATAATGTTCTTCTTTCTTCAGCTGTTTACAATCTTTGACAAATTTGAAAATCTGCATTGTTTCCGAAACAGTGCAGATTTTCAAAAATGTTTCCTGATTAATATCTTGCATAGACACCAAATACATTAAATTATTTACTTCTTAAATCTCGTTACACACACTTCACTTAATATTTCGAGTTACACACACTTCACTTGATATTTCGACGAAATCATAGATCTGACCTAGCACAAAAACGTAGCACATTAATTTGAGTACGTAGGTACGTGCATAGGTACCTAGTTATTCAAGTTTGTTTACAAAATATCTAATTACACTAGTAACTTTGCAGTTTGCCGCCGATCGCGATCCAACAAACAATCATTCAACCAATGAGACCCCCGCATTCCCGCTCTAGTTGTCTCGGAAGGAACACGTTCTCCTATTTCAAAATTACGGAAAATTTTATTTGGAACAATGAGCTTCGGTCAGAATTATTACAGTGATTATGGTAGTGGCAGTTCATCGAATTCGGTAAGTTTATTTAATGATTTTTTTTTTGGAAATTAATGAGTGTTTTTGCAAAACAAAAACAAGGTTTGCGATAGGTACCTATTAAAAGACGAACAAGTATTAACTTGTTTTGTCATTCCCAAATTCTGGATGATTTTTTAATATAAATGTGATTTATTCATTTATTTTTTGTTATTTTCGTATGGTGTGCCTGTGTAAAGGCGCAGAACCACCGCGGCGCACGGTTAGGCCACGGTTGATTCCATGCAGCTTGTACATACATAAGCGTCGCAGTGGGTCTGCGCCTTAAATGCGTTGTTGATAATTTTATTACATTACCTACCATATTTTGTGGGTAGAAGAAAATCAAATTTTTGGTCGTGAATGGTTTTCGCAACATATTTTGTAGGTATTTTTCGGGCATAATCAATACCTTAATGTACAGACGCCAGCACATTAAGCTACCCGAAACTCTCAAATTTTCCCAATCAACTTTGAACCGTAAACTTTAGCGATAAAGTTGAAAATCTATTAAAGAATTTTGACAGATTGTAGTAGCTTGATGTGCTGGCTTCTGTACCTATAGTAGAGAGATATTTCATAATATTTAGTAATATTGACAAATTAATCAAAACAGTTAAATTTTGATGTTTCTTTCATTAACGTGATCTACATACTTTCAGGAAGTTTTTAGTGTATAGGTACTACATTAGGTAATTATTCATATGTAAGTTCGAAGTTATAGGTATGCATAAATGTACTGCATCTTTGGCATTTCTATGCGAATTTGATGATTCTTCTGTGTGCGTACGCGCAGCGGAATGTTGTTGAATTTAAAGATTTTAATTATGCAGATATTTAGTGTATGACGTCGTATAATTGTGTATGGTAAAAAAAAAATTGTGCACGCAACCATTGTGGAGAAATTCACCAAAAACTGATTCCGCTGGGCGAACGTTGTCCTGGCGGAACTTTTTTTGATCCATAGACTTTAGAAGAAAAGAGATGTGTCCAAAAATTAGTGTGTATTTGTGTATGTATGAATAAAACTAGTGCATGCATAAACTTCGGAGAAATTCAAGTTTCCGCTACGCGAACGTTTGGCCATTAGCTAGTTTTCATATAAAGCGCTTACATAGAGAGCTGTAGATTTTTACATACGTTGTTTTGAATTTGTTTATATTTGTTTAAATAACAGATTTAGAAAAAATCGTAGGGCTTAAAAGATAAAAATATAAACGTAAAATACGCTTATTAGGTCTTAGTTCTTAAAGTATGCACTTTGGGGTCTAGATTTTCACGTTTATACAAACCTTGTAAGTGTCTGCAACATGTTGCCAAGCATTGAGCTATATAACTAGAGAAGCAAACCTCAATAAAATGTGTCAAAAAAGTGTAGCCACTTTATAAACGCGACGACGTAGCTTTGAAACCACTAAACATTTAAAAGTAAACATATATCTGTCTCACTTACACACGTTGTAAGAATAATACTGTCACTTAGATTAGACAAAGACCGCATTATAAACATGCAATGACGGGATGGGGTTGCCTACCCATGCGAAATTTTACCCAACATTTTAAGCCATAAAAAGCGTTTTAGGTTAAGTTAAATTATTTTTCAAATATTTGAATTATGTATTTCTTATTGGATGTGTAATAGAAGTTTATAAATAATGAAAATAACTAAGAAATTTTCTTTTTGAATATTTTTTCTTTATTATTAATGAAATTGAATGATTTAGTAGGTAGCCAGTCAGTCTCTTTTCTCAGCAATCGGATTATTTTCACCCATTTTACACGGTGTGCTGCATCTTTAGGCACCCTGCTACGTTTTTATTATTAAAAAATATTTAAAATCACTTATTTCATAAATTAAAAACTCCCACTAATGTGGGAAACTAAAACTAAGTTTTTAGTGGTAACACTGAACCTAATTTACAAAATTCTACATTTTATTGCGTTTTTACGTTGATATAAACACAGAGACAATTAATTTACGTGTGGAAAGTAATTCCGGTTAATTTATTATGTTTTTGTAATCTTGAATCGCACTCTTTCGCGATATTTTTTGTCGCATGTCACTCGGTTGACTTCGGTTGGCGTCACACAGAGCACTGAACTGACGTTAGCTACGCTGATGGCTGTGGCCATCAGCCTAGTGGCAACGCCTTGGTGCGGTAATTGCTAATCTAGTGTAACATATATATCAATGTTGCCAAGTATCAATGATGTTCCGTTAGTAACTAAATAGTTATAGGACAAATTTACCATGAACAGATCACTGTTTACAAAGCAGTCAAATATCACGACGTTCTGAAGGAATTGCATGGTAATATGTATGTCAATAATTAGTGTATTCATTCAACTATTCTTATGCAAAATTTCATGTCATTAAATTCAGCAATTAAAGAAAAACAATTATAATACTGACGAAGCATCGAAAACCTACATAACCCGACCAAGTTCGGATGGCTACAAAAAAGCGGCCGTGCAATATATTTAGGTAACATCCAAAAATTTACAGTATTATACCGGTATTGAATTGGTATAGGTGATAACACAATTGTTGTTTCGATATAATTTATAGGTCATTTATTTTTGTACACCTACTTTTTTAAATGTATTTGACTATGACAGAAAGTAGGTACTATTTACGTAGGTACTTTATTTAAGTATGCGCTTGAGACTTGAGATATAATCTAAATATATTATTTAAGACAAATAAAATTCATATAGCTAATTTCTATTGAAGATTTCACGGATCAGGATTCTAACTATAGACCCCTTAGGGAAATTAAATATTTACCACATGTAAGTATGTACTACTGTTTAGGTAAATATTTATCATATTGTAGCTTATTACACTATTTAACCAATAGACTAGGCATGCACGAGCGTTCCCCTTTGCAACTTTAGTGGTTATGGTTCTATGTATATTACATAATTAAGTATTATATGTAATTAAAAATATTTTTGTACGCGGATATTTAAATAGAGAAGTACTTGTTAATTGAAGATTTGTTTTTATCGTAGATAGTGGCGTTATTATTAAAAAAATATTTTTCATTCAAGAAATGCAATTGTTTTATTTTTTCCTAACGCTTGTGTTCGCAACTGTACCATATTAAGAAATACTATATTGGAAGGTTAAGAACGTTTCTTAGATATATGGCACGGCCGCTTTTTGGTAGCCATCCGAACTTGGTCGGGTTATGTAGGTTTTCGATGCTTCGTCAGTATTATAATTGTTTTTCTTTAATTACTGAATTTAATGACATGAAATTTTGCATGTGAATAGTTGAATGAATACACTAATTATTGGCATACATTTTACCATGCAATTCCTTCAGAACGTCGTGATATTTGACTGCTTTGTAAACAGTGATCTGTTCATGGTAAATTTGTCCTATAACTCTTTAATTACTAACGGAACATCATTGATACTTGGCAACATGTTGCAGACACTTACAAGGTTTGTATAAACGTGAAAATCTAGACCCCAAAATGCATACTTTAAGAACCAAGACCTAATAAGCGTATTTTACGTTTATATTTTTATCTTTTAAGCCCTACGATTTTTTCTAAATCTGTTTTTTAAACAAATATAAACAAATTCAAAACAACGTATGTAAAAATCTACAGCTCTCTATGTAAGCGCTTTATATGAAAACTAGCTAATGGCCAAACGTTCGCGTAGCGGAAACTTGAATTTCTCCGAAGTTTATGCATGTGTGAGATTATCATATTTGAAACAGCTAAAAATAATAGACGTACTAAGGAGCAAAGCATTTATTTATTTAAAATTCAGATATTTGAATTAGTTGTTTATTTTATAAACATGGAAAATATTATAATACTTATATTTTGCATTACTCAAGTATACACATAAATCATACATAAAAAAATATATATTGGAATATATTTACTAAAAAATACACATAAATCATACAACAAAATATATTTACAAAAATACACATAAAAGTTAACCAGCAAGACGAGGTTACTTAACTTAGGTCCGTTCGGTGTGACTGCTCCGGAGCGAATGTGCCGAGTACGGCGAGGCGGCGGCTTTTATAGCCAATGGTAAACAAGTGACGTCACATCGTACGATTTTAATACAAACTTCTTAATACTTGCATTTTACTATGATTAAATTATATAAAAATAGAGTAAATATGTTGAAATTAATTAGTTCAATTATTACTTGGTCTTACATAATTAGTAAACAATTCCAAACAGTTAAATATAATATTATACAAAATAATAATGAAAGAACACAGTTCAAAAGTATTTCGTAACACTTTTTATAAGATTTTGAATTAGAAACTGTTGTAATGTTGTGTTTCACATGTAAACAAGGTTATAATTTTTTTTATAGGGATGTTTTTTCTTTGAGTCCAATTAAAAAAAGATTAGAATAATCTATCACATGCACTAGTTTTATTCATACATACACAAATACACACTAATTTTTGGACACATCTCTTTTCTTCTAAAGTCTATGGATTAAAAAAAGTTCCGCCAGGACAACGTTCGCCCAGCGGAATCAGTTTTTGGTGAATTTCTCCACAATGGTTGCGTGCACAATTTTTTTTTTACCATACACAATTATACGACGTCATACACTAAATATCTGCTTAATTATAATCTTTAAATTCAACAACATTCCGCTGCGCGTACGCACACGATTCTTCTAGTCGGTGTCTTGAATACTTCAATGCACCTTAGCTTGGCACCGCTTGGCTGCAATTGCGTACCTATGTATTGTTTTTAATGGATAAGGTATGCCTCAGGGGTGCTCCCATATAAAGGAGATGTTTCAAAATGGGCCAGGTCTATGTACAGTATCTCAAAAAAAAGAGAAAAATCCGTAGAATTCGGGAAAAATACAGATAATTCAATTGAATGTTTACTGTTGTGGTAGTGAACTGATATTTATCAATTAATTTTATCGACTTTCAACATGGCGTCTCACAGATTTAGTTACTCTGTTGTTAAAAAGAGAACTGTCAGTTGTCACAACAGTGTCACTTCTGTCACTTTCGTCTAGCGTCGAAATAAACAAAAACATGTCAAACGTCACTAATCAATCAAAATGACAGCTTATCGCCATGACGGGTTGTTTTTTGTGTTGCAATTTCAAGTGTAATTTCTTCTGTTTACCAGAAAACCAAGCTATTTTAAAGCAATTGGAGAGTTGAGAACTGTTCTAAATGAATTTCCTTATTTTTAAGTATAGTGTACAAGGACCTGGCCCAGGCTCCATACATTTTGGAACATCTCCTTTGATTAACTTTGCTTGGGTAGTTTTTGAGTTAGCTTCAATAATACGATTTTTTTCACTTGAATTATATTGATGATGTTTTAACTGATATTTTATAGCAAGTACGTGTTACCTATTTGAATTTGTGTGAGGTAGGTACAAGTGGTACTTCTATCTTCAACTAAAAAGTGAAAAATAACTTTAATTTCGGAAGTCGGTGTCAAAAAACGAAAATGAGGAACCAACGTCACTGACTTCCGAAATTAAAGTTATTATTCACTTTGTAGTGTTTTTATAAGTCCGTTATTTTTTTTTTTTTTTGTAAAAAAGTTTTATACTTAAGTAATAAGTACCTAGCTGGTGCTAGCTGTTTGCGACGCGACAAAGTTAGCAACAGTTAATTGTTTGTACGCTGTGTAGAGAGGTACCTACCTAAACAAACGATCACTATTGTCGGTGTCCGTTTTCTTTCACAGAGAGGGTTATGTTTATAAACTTATTTTTATCATTACACCCTTTGTTATCGCGCTGATGTGTGGCAGTAGATGTAGGAGTCAACAGCAAAAGTAGATGATGAAAATCAGAAATTCAATACTAATTAATGAACGGAGTTCGCGTCAGAACTGTGTGGCGTCGAAGTAGTAAATGTTTGGTATAATTTACAATCACATAACGACACTTCGACGCCACACAGTTCTGACGCGAACTCCGTTCATTAGTATTGAATTTCTGATTTTCATCATCTACTTTTGCTGTTGATTGTACGCACGGCTACACATCAAGCTATAGGTACATAACCAGTAGGTATAAGCTGACTTCTGATTGTACGAAAAACCTATACAATGCGAGGTCAAGCAAAACTGGAAATGTATACCTTGATGTGTAGCCGTGTGTACATTCGATTCAGTACTCCTACTACTTAGTTAATAAGCACGACGACATAATGGCCCCGATTCTGTCGTTCACAAAGTAAACTAAATTTAAGTTCAGTGCATCTTTTTCTTCAATAACTACTATGGCGGTTCTTATCAAATCGATGTGTGAAAAAAGTTATGGTGATGGTAGATAACGGAATAGTTGAACAGCAATACATTTGCTTCTTGTAGAAAAAAAATATAATTAGGTAAGCCAACATATTTGGACTAGTATCATTATCCAGGGAGAAAATACGTTATTATGAAATGAACGCCAACGACCACGAGTAACTAGCTTCACTGTGGTAAAATACGTATACCTAGAGCTGCGCAGATTTCGGCGAGTCACGTGTCGATCATAGCATGTTTACAAGTAATATAATAATTATAAAGTTTAAAAAGCTGTTCCCTACATTTATCTTCGTCTATCTCGTCAGAATGTAGGGAACAGCTGATTTTTTTCTGTATATTGGCCCTATAAGTTTAATAAAAGTTGTAGGAAATATTTTGGTCCAAGCGTCCTCGCGTCGGGGGACGGCTAGTAAAAACGCCAAACAGATGAGACTTATACCCGGCAATAATGAATGTATGCTATTGTAGAAAAGATAGCTATTATCCGTTACACATAGCTATTATCTATGGATGGACATATTTTAAAACGACCTTGCTGCCAGGTTGGTTCAGGTCGAGCCTCATCGGTGAGTCTTTTAGCGGGGTTCTACTGCTTTCTCGGTTCTTTTGTATGTCATTGCTCTGCTGTATTTATTTAGTACTTCAACAAGCACACAAATAGAAGCGGACTCATCTACTCAAATTACTTATTACTTATATATTTTATGAACTCTACTGCAGACTACATCATGGGCGCCTCAGGATACTTGGTCCTCCTACCAGAGCCAACGCAGTATGGACAGGCCCGTCGAACAGAAATCGCTCAGCTATCAAGATCGTGAGTATCTGTCACTTTATGCTCTGGCTAACTAACTAGGTAAGTACCTATTCTCTGTGTAAAACGATACATTTTTACTTTTGTAAGACTACAAATATAGATAGACCTAGATAACGCAAGTATCACGAACTGTATGAAAACAAAGCGTACCATTTTTTTGACTACCTAGGTACTATTACGTCACTAGCGCTCTTTCTCACTCACGCTCACCCAGCCAGCAGTACACAGGACTGAGCGCGAAGGCGGCAGATTACGATTTTTGTACAGACGCCAGCAGGTCAACCTACCCCAATCTGTCAAAATTCTTTGATAGATTTTCAACTTTAGCGCAAAGGAATAAAGTTCATATTCAATTGGGAAAATCTGACAGATTGGGGTAGCTTGATGTGCTGGCCACCGTACGTAAGTTGGTGCGATTTTTGGCACGCTCTTGCGTTATCTAGGTGTATCTATGTATATCTGTGTGTGAGACCCAACATTTGGTTGTCTCGTTATTATGTGGTTAATTGATTATAATGAAAAAACGGAATGTAAACACCAAGTGCGGGACGGACCACGCACATTGAAGGATTCCGTAGTTTGGAAGAATATAAATTACGCATGCTCAATCTTCACTTCATCGGCCGCAGTAATAAGTTTGTACTTGGAAAGAAGGAAGAAAGAGATTACGGTTTTTTGCGGTAACCATGACGCAGAGAAAGAAAACAAAGAAATAAAAATAAGTAACAAGCAGCAAGTACTTATTTCAGTGTTTCTCGAAAAAACTATGAAAAACAAAGTTATTTCTACGGTTGTAACCGAAAATGTGTTTTTTTTTTCCATCTATTTGCTTACATAAATATGGAGATGGGGAGTGCGTCCTTTATTTTTTTTTCGTAATTTCAATACACCATTGCTTAGCGGTGCACAGAATACAAATTCTTTCCAATTTTCATCGATGTAATGCTAATAGCTCTTAGAAAAATGGCTGTGTAACATTCGGAATTTCGGACTGACACACAGACGGACATGATGCAATCAATAAGGGTAGGAAGAGTTAACTTTAACCTCTTCGAAACGTTCCTTAACGTATTTCTACACCTTTCAGTGGCAGGTAACTTGACTAAATATCGGCTGCGTTTCAGTATTCGACCGTTAAGCCCAGTTTTCACCGCGAGCGGAACGGATCCATTAATGATTTCGTTAAACTCGCAAACGCAAACTGTTCCAGCGTTGGTGGAAATACAAGTATGCAGTTTGCGTTTGCGAGTTTAACGAAGTCATTAATAGGTCCGTTCCGCTCGCGGTGGAAATTGGGCTTTTAGTAGGCCTGTCGTCTGATAGAGACGCTTCTAGTTTCATCATGTCCACAGTGGCGACGGGGAAGTGCACCCTGGAGGACCTCAGCAGGGACTTCCAGATGAACGGCATGGACTCGCCCTACACCCCCTACACCCCTATTGAGGACAAGATCTGGAGCAACCGCGCAGGTTAGTAAGGATTAAACCTTATTTATTTTTAACTAGGTTTTTACTATCTGTATGCCAAATTTCATCCAAATCCGTTCAGCCATTTTTGCGCCAATCCGGAACAAATAGACAAGTTACTATTTTATGATATGTATTGACAACACATAACGTAAAATCAAGCCTGTATGCCCGAGGAGTAAGGTGGGGGTGTACCTTTAGTGCAACCACATTTCGACAGCTATGAATAAAATTTAATTTAATGAAATCCAATGTAATAGGCGGGAGCCCCCCTATTGCCATCAGCTGGGCATAAATCCAGATTCCCGGCTGTTACGGAATTTGTGATGGAAAAACCCAATTAGTCTATACCCGACCTGGGGAACCCATTTTTTGCAATTATTATCCCTCCCCCTCTCCCTCGTCAGCAAAAGTAAGCAAAGCTCTTACCTCCCGTCCCATGCTTACGTAAACATTGGTAAGTACAGAGGCCCGCACCTCAAGCTACCCCAATCTGTCAGATTTTCCCAATTGAATATGATCCTTTGTGCTAAAGTTGAAAATCTATCAAATAAATTTGACAGATTGGGGTAGGTTGACCTGCTGGCGTCTGTACATGCATTTTTTAATGTGTTCTGGTTTCTTTAGTGATTCATGAGCAGCAGATAAAAGCGTTTCGTTTTCAAGCATAGACAAGTAGGGTTGCCATAAATGTTTAAACCAAAATCGACTAAAGGTAGAAAATCGGAAAAAGTAAAAAAAAATACTGCTGACGTAATCACCATCCTGACCCCCAATTCCCAACGTCATCAAAATAAGCAAAGCAAAGACCCCCTGCAGTGCTTACGTAATACTGTAACTTGAATGACCCCTCGGTAGTAGCGTGTCTTATATCTTACGGTCCTATTTTATTGTACGCACGGCTACACATCAAGCTATACATAACCAGTATAAGCTAAAACCGGAAATGTGTTTAGGTGAAGTGAGCCGTGTGTCACACGGCTACACAACAAGCTACACATTTCCAGTTTTAGCTGATCTCGCATTGTATAGGTTTTTCGTACAATCAGAAGTCATGTAGTTAAAACTTTTTTACAAAAAAAAACTACCGATTCCAATAAACACTACAAAGTGAAAAATAACTTTAATTTCGGAAGTCGGTGTTGTTGGTTCCGCATTTTCTTTTATTGACACCGACTTCCGAAATTAAAGTTATTTTTCACTTTGTAGTGTTTTTCGGAAGTCGGTAGTTTTTTTGTAAAAAAGTTTTTTATTTTTCACTTTTTAGTGGGCCAGTTTGTAACTTATCTAAGTTACAATAGCCTAATGTCAACTGCTCATCAACTTTTACAAAATATTGCTTTTCCCGGTGCAGGGACGTTAATTGTTGAGGAGTTCACCATGTAAGAAGCAGGAGAACTGGAGCTGATTGAAAAGTCACTATCAGCTCCACTTCACGATACGCATTGTGCTTAGCAACCACATTAAAGTAGGTACCTAAACGAATCGCAAACCGTGAAATATTTATTATTGAGTAGTTCCGATGGCCATCTGTGGTCTTCATCATCAATTCCACCTCACCGAATGGTGCTTTCTGAGTGTATTTGCTATACACGAGTTACTATGAAAAATACCCAAATCGCTATATGTATGCCTACAAAATTTGAGGGTTCCCCTCGATTTCCATGGGATTCCCTCATCAGATTCCAATTTGGTGACAATGGGACCACCTCGGGAGCATACCCTTTCAAACAAAAAAAGAATTTTGAAAATTCGTTGACAATTGGCGGAGTATTCGATGAACAAATTCGATGATTTTTTTTGTTAAAAAGTTTTTTTTACAAAGTTATGAAGGCATGAAGCCATGGATTATGAATCCCTTTTAAAATAAAGGGAATTTTGAATGCAGTTGGCGTGTCGCTAAAGGCAAAGTCTTTCGTGTGCCCTTCCCTTGCCTCGTGAATTCATGATCTTTTTCTTATCCGGTTCTGGATCGAAATCTATGTAGTCTTTTCATCACAGTTATTTTACCCCTGACAGCATCAAACGAACAACAACATTGTTGTGACGAGAATCAAGATCATTGTGATTTTGAGATAGTGATGTAATATCAGAGGTAACATAACTTGAAAGTTTGAGGACTATAGTAATTTGTTTGTAAGTGGGTCCTGTAGTGCTATTCTGTAAAAATCTCACCGTGAAAATTTAGGTGAAGTGAGCTGTCACTCCACCTGATGTTAGGGATTGCCCCTATTGATAGCTCATTTCACCTAAGTTATCACGGTGAGATTTTTACAGAATCGACCGGCTGTTTCAGACGGGCTGTCCGGCATGGGCCCGGCGGGCGCCTACTGCCGCCAGGCGTCGTGGCCGGCGCCCGCGCGCTCGCCCGCGCCGCGCCTGCCGCGCTGGCCGCCCTCGGCCTCCGCGCACGACTTCAACCCCGCAGAGTTCACTAGCTCCACTCCTGTGGAGCCTGTTGAAGGTAATGTCACCACCACACCACCAAACACCAAACACCATGCCCAAAGTCTCTGAAGGGTAAGGCAATAATAGCACACCCACATTTCAGATATTTTTAAGTCCCATTAATAGGGTCAAGCTCAAGCGGAATCCATAACAAACAATTTTTTCTTGCAATTAGTTCCATCAAAAGCACGTTTCAAGCTACTGCCATTCAATGGGAAAACCTCGGGAACCCGTATAAATGATATGCACATGCTTGCAACATGCAACCGAAACTCGAAACGCGACACGAGATTCGCCCTTCCACGGGCACTCGTCGACCACTCGGACGGCGGAGCGTCCTGATTCTTTTGTATTTTATTTTTCGAGTTGTTATAGGGTTTGTTGTTTGGGCGCGGTGGTCTTGTAGTTTGTGTAATACGTAACCCTTAGTTTTGTAAATCTTCGTAGACAAGACCGCGGGAGCAGTGGCCTCGGCGTCGCTGTCTGCGGAGCAGGCGCGTGTGCTGGCCGGGCTGCCCGACAGCGTGCTGTTCCCTCTGCTGCACGACCTCGAGCAGGCCAGGGGGAACCTGCAGAAACGCTCCAAGAGAGTCGCTAGCGTGAGTATTTTGTGTTCGAAAGATTTTCTAATGCAGGAGACACGCGCGTTGGGGTGAAAATATCGTCAAAGGTTTTAGAGTAGAATCCGAAGCGTAGCGAGGGATTCAAAGTACAGAGGCCAGCACATCAAGCTACCCCAATCTGTCAGTTTTTCCCAATTGAATATGAACCTTATTCCTTTGTACTAAAGTTGAAAATCTATCAAAGAAATTTTGGAAGAAGAGATTGGGGTAGGTTGACCTGCTGGCGTCTGTACATCGTTTGGTACGGTCAGCATCAAAAGTCGGTTAACATTTCAGTTTTTTAATGTCAGTTTTTGACAAAGTATTTGTTCAAAATTGCAGCAGAAGTACAATACAATTTTGAGCAAATATTTTGCTCAATAACTGATATTAATTAAAAAAACCGAAGTGTTAATATTTTGCTTTTCATCCCCTTCTATGAGAAAAATAACTATGAGATGCTTTTAGTAGTGAAGAATATTTTATTTACATAACCAAATTATAAATACAGTTTCTGAAAATGATTTTGCTTCTTCTTAATTTTTCCGTGTAATTAATTTTCATAGGTTTTTAGATATTTTTCTCTTGATTTGTCTGGTAGTAAAGTGCGTTTAATTTTACACTTTCTGGTGTTATTATTTCACCTTCACTGTTAGAACTCATCCTTTAATCAATTTGTTTGAATCAAATTAAAATTGTTTGTTTGTTAATAAAAAGTAATAAAAAATAAATAACAATTCCCGTGTTTTTTTTTAATTTGGTTTTCAATGGTGCGTCGGGTTGAACGACATTGGTCAAGTCTGATATTCGTCAAATCAGTAATTCGTCAAATTTGATAGGTATTAGTCAAAGCTGTAGTTCGTCAAATCGTCTTTTTGTCCAATTACGAAGTTTACCAAATACGCTATTGATCAAGTGCATGTATACTGTACAGTCAATCGACGAAAACATGCGTTTTGAATTCTAAAAACGAAAAAAAAATGATATTAGGGCGAAAAATTTTAAAAATAATAGGTCCTGGCAAAAATATTTTCGTATTTTGAATCTATTATTAATAATCAAACCTCTTTGGCAGTACTGAATGTAACTGGCTGGTTTTAATACTATTAAATGTTGACATTATAAATATGCAATAAATTAAAAAAAAAACTAGTTCCCGCCATTTTTCAATTGTATTTCGGTAATTCGGTACATTTTAAAATTTTATTACAAAAAATCAATACGAGTAGCACAAATGTGGTTCAAGCGTTTCAAGTCAGGAAATTTTAGTGTGAGGGATGAAGTTTGCTCTGGACGCCCTGTCACGGATAAAATCAGTGCCATTTTTGAAAAAGTGGAGCAAGATCGACATATTAGTAGTTATGATATTGCTGAAGAACTGGATGTTGATCACAAAACAGTTTTACGGCATTTACAAAACTCTGGGTACAAGAAAAAACTTGATATTTGGGTACCACGTGATCTCACTGAGAGAAACTTAATACAACGTGTTTCCATTTGCGATTCTTTGTTGAAACGTAATAATTCCGACCCATTCCTTAAACGGTTGATTACGGGTGATGAAAAATGGATCACTTACGATAAGAATGTCCGAAAAAGATCGTGGTCGAAGCATGGACAAGCCCCACAGACCGTGGAAAAGCCGGGCTAGACTCGGAACAAAGTGATGCTGTGTGTTTGGTGGGATTGGAAAGGAATCGTTCACTATGAGCTTTTGCCGCCGGGTAAAACTATCGATTCTGACCTCTACTGTCAACAACTGATGAGGTTAAAAGAAGCTATTGAGAAAAACCGGCCGGAGCTGGTGAATAGGAAGGGCGTGGTGTTTCATCACGACAACGCCAGACCGGACTCATCTATAGCCACTCAGCAAAAATTGAGAGAGCTTGGCTGGGATGTGTTGATGCATCGTCCGTATAGCCCTGATCTTGCTCCATCAGATTTCCACCTGTTTCGGTCAGTTTATAACTCTTTAGGAAGTATAAAGTTAACCTCAAAAGAACACTGTAAAAACTACCTGTCAGATTTTTTTGATAAAAAATCTCAAAACTTCTACAGCAATTGGATCATGGCATTGCCCACAAGATGGCAACAAGTCATCAACCAAAACGGCACATACGTATTATAAATAAATAAAAATTTAAACCTAAAAGAATTTTTTTTTTTATACTTATGAAAAATACGAAAATACTTTTGCCCCGACCTAATATTTTACTGAGTAATGGCAAAAAAGGATTTCTCAGGACATGTGGTGTTGTGCAGATGAACGCCATCGTACCACCAACGCAGTCGAGGCTTGGCATCGGAGATTAGGGATTGAAGTATAAGAAAAACATAATATTTTCATGTATGTACAAACTTACAAAGTATAAGTCATCATCATCATCTGCCTAGCCTTTTCCCAACTATGTTGGGGTCGGCTTCCAGTCTAACCGGATGCAGCTGAATACCAGTATTTTACATGGAGCGACTGTAAAATACTGATATTAATACTTATACAAAGTATAAGTATAAGTATTAAAAGGATTTAAATATTATTTAAATATAAGAGAAAACGAGAAGCAGAGGAAAACATCCAACATCATAAAAGGGTTGAACGACATTGGTCAAGTCTGATATTCGTCAAATCGGTAATTCGTCAAATTTGATATTGTTCAAAGCTGTAGTTCGTCAAATCGTCTTTTTGTCCAATTACGAAATTTGCCAAATACGGTAGGTGCACTTTTTTAATAGGTACCGGCCCGGACTTTATCGAAGCGAATTGCGTTCAAACTTTTTAATTACAAATTCGTCACTGTTATAAGTGCGCCGGAATGGCCCTTTTTTTTTTGTGGATGGGAAATCATCGAATGACCCCTCCCGCTCTGGGTGGAGCAGAAGGGAGTGTCAGACTCTTACTGACTAAAACCCACCCGTGTTCCTTCCTTAGCCCTTTGTGTTCCGGGGGAGCGGTAACCCTTTCGGACAATCCCGCTCACTCGCACTTATCTAGGAACCCTTCGGTTCTTTTCGAATAGATGGGATGAAAATAATATTATACTGTTACAAGGATTTTGGCGTTCGAATGACATTGACGGGGCTGCTGTCGGTAAACATTCGTGCATTCGTTTTGTGAAGTGCCACTTGACATATTTTCAAAGAACAAGATGACGGCTTGTGTGTAGTTCCGATTTTGGCCTCGTGCTAAAATCACCTTGTAGCGTTTGTGTACAAATTTATGTTGGACTACAGCAGGAGTGCCGCTTCTGCAAGAACAACGGCGAGCGCGAGTCGTACTACCGCGCGCACGCGCTCAAGGACAGCGCCGGCCGCGTCGCCTGCCCCGTGCTGCGCGCCTTCGTGTGTCGCCGCTGCGGCGCGCGGGGCGACGCCGCGCACACCAGCAAGTACTGCCCGCTCAGCACCGCCGACGGTACGTAGCCGCCTAGCTGTTCCGAATGTTGGGTTTATTCCCGGTCGTCCCCACCCCATGGGCACATTTTAACAATCCGTGAAATCTCTTCATCAAATCCCCATTATTGTATTTTGACTGTCGGTCTATAGCGGAACGAGTGGGAAATAAAAAATTCCAATCGTCATCACTGGGGAGGAACGAAACTTTTTTTCCCACTCGTGCCCAGTGGGGACGACGGGGTGGGGACGACTGGGAATAAACCGAATGTTGTTATAGGTTGGGGTCGGCTTCTGGGATAACCGGATGCAGCAGAATACCAGTATTTTACATGAAGCGATGTCTATCTGACTTCAATAACTCAGTAACTGGGTACCGTCAACTGCCCTGATTTTGCCTCGCGTCCTGTGTTGCCTAAAACGAACAAATGGTAATATCTTTTTCAATTCACTTGCTTGGCAATCGAAACATTTGTCAGTTTTTAGAATTATTATCTGGCAACACTAAATTGGTGGCGTTATGTTGGTAACATGTATAATTTTTTTACTGTGAAACTAGAGAGCGACAAGACTGTTTTTTAGTTTCGAAAAAACTTTTCAAGTAAATCTCTAAAATATGTATATTTCTATCTTGTTCTGTACTTATTCTATAAAACGTTGATAACATTATCGTTTATCATTGTAATTGATGAAAAAACACGTTATTTAGCGAGAAATGTTGAAATAGGCAAAGTCAGGCAATTTTTTTGAACGAGTGATCGTGACTGCCTATGACACAATCCTACCCACTCTTTGTCAATGTATGAAGATTGTATAAAATGGTGTCCAGACATTGCTGTAATTTTACCTACTAAAATACTCCCAAAATCTGTCATTCAAAACTGGATTGTATTCTCTATGCATTAAACTACATTTTACACTGTGCCAGCATAAAAATCGAATTGTTTATTTTGGATGTAATGAAAGTTTTTGAGGTATTTCAAAAATTAGGCAAAGTAATGCCTCATGTCTCTGACATTGCTTAATGTATTACTTACATATGAAAATTGACTAAACTGGGCAAAGTCAGGGCAGTTGACGGTAACACGATACCCTTGGCAAGACTGGTTGTAAGACTTTCGGGCTTTTGACTACCCGTAACGACAGTCAAAGATCTATGAATGTCAGCCGGGACCAACTGCTTAACGTGCTTTCCGAGACACGAAAGGGTTTCGATGGGCACCCATGATCTACGGGTCGAAAATTTTCAACGCTGGTTGGTTTAGATTCTGTGCTGAAAGTTCCCGCGTCAATGTCCTCCCTTATACCTTGGCTATATCTATTAGGGGCTCTTGACCATGACTGGTTTACCCGTTTACATGGCGCGGATATGAACCGTTGCTAGTGCCGGCGACGTGGTGGCTGGTGTTTAAAATCTGTCATGTCATGTCATTTCACACTTTCACTTGCTTTGAATCTTAAATTGGCTAACTAAAATTACAGCAGCCAATAATCAAAGTAACTGATTGAACGCCGTTACTATGATGGATTTCGATTATCATCACATGATGTAATCATTTGAATTAGGTACATATGAATTCTCTTTTCAGAACGTATGAAGTCCACGGCCATGATGCGCAGTGTCCTCATGGCGTCTGGTCGGCGCCGGCCCACGTCGCTGCCGCCCTCTGTGTCCGCGAGCGAGCAATACGTGTCCTTTGGAGAAACTACGCCATCTGTCATATCTGACACGAACGTGTACAATGCGTACGCCCTCACTTTGCCGCTTGACCCCTTATGGGCAGCTCTCGAACAAAAATTATTGCTGTAATTAAATTATTTCTCGACGCTTTGTTTACAAAAATAAATTAAATTTTATTTTACCAATGTTAACAAAACGTTCCATTTAGGTTTAAAGTAGTTGATTAATTCGCGTATAGATGGCGCTGTACTCAATTAAGCGGGAAATTATGAAGATTTATTTTTGTTTGTTTTAAAATTAAATAGTATTATGGATGTTGACTGATTCGTTATAAATATTTATAGTAAGTTGACTGGTAATTAAATCCTGTTGTTAAATACGGGTATCAATGTTTTAGAGTTAGGAATATATGAATAATGTTGAAGTTAGTATTCTAATGTTTTTAAGATGATACTTTACGTATAAATGTTTATTTTATGATACTATACGTACCAGTGTGCCAGCGGCTGAGCAAAATAATTTAGTTGATTAATGTGAAAACGAATTAAACAAATCGAACTTTTAAGCATGACAAAACTGTGCCACAGCATAAACTATGAAAAATAGATTTGCCAACTTTTTAACTTTTACTACACATATTGAAGTGTTTCTAATAAAAATCACGATTTCTTGTCCTACATGCGGATATATTTAAAGAATACTAAAATGAACTTAATCAGGTTCATAACATCAAAATAAATTACTTGAAGAACATTTTCCTTAATCAATGCTAATGTATTGATAATAAAATGATAATCAAGTATGACTTTGTAACACTGAACTAATTTCAAACAGCTTAGGCCGTTATCTTGAGTTTTTGAATCCAGAATCGGTCTAGATTTCGCTTAATAAACTTCGCATATATTACCAGTTATAGTAGCAATTAAGATTAACTTACAGTTATGATAAAAGTAGATGAATTTGAATGTTCTGTTAAATAAAGTCCGTAATTATGAAGAATGTTTTTCCAAGTACCTACTAATTAATTTAGTAAATTGTCAAAATTCTAAATTAAAAAAACTGCTATTTCTAACTTCGCTGCTATTTTATTCCTAAGAAGTGGAATTTTAACTTCACGAATAAGTTGTGCATATTTTTGAATAAATTATTCAACTTATTAACTAATTTATCGAGGCCTCGATTTGATTTTTTTTTATTGGTAGGTATTTGCAAAATCATACTAAATTCGTATCCGCATGTCAACAATTCATGTAAAAAAAAAACATTAATTCATTTTGACTCATCTAATAAGTTGACCCTAATTTGTCATAGACTAGATATCACTATACAATCTAGAATTTTATTTTGTTGATTATTTTTATAAGATGATCTATATTGTTATACATTTATTGGTGGAGGTGTCTTTTGGGGATAAATAAAAAAATTAATCAGACATTACTTTTATTCTCCATTCGTTGTTACCACAGATATAGATAGACCTAGATAACGCAAGTATCACGATCTGTATGAAAACCAAGCGTGCCATTTTTTGACTACCTACTATGACGTCACAAGCGCTCTTTCTCACTCACGCTCACCCAGACAGCAGTACCTACACAGGACTGAGCGCGAAAGTGGCGGCTTACGATTTTTGAACGTAAGGTGCAGCGCAGACGGCACACTTTTTGTGCGATCGAGTCTGCGGCGCACAAAAAGTCTGCATGGCGCGCAAAAAGTCGGTCGCGGATTTTTCACAGACAACGCACACGACGCACATCTTCGATCATTCTGTCGGCAGAGCTGTCTGTCTTTTTAAATGTCTATCATGATATTCTGCCTTAGAAGTATCATAGTGTCCCGAAGTGCCCGAATTACACGGATTTTTTGTGCGCCGGACTTTTTGCGCGTCGTGTGCGTTACTGCATATAATTGCATAGGTTCTATTTTCTTCACAGACTAGAAAGTGCGTCACGTATAGTCTGTCGTCTGCGCTGCACCTGAGTTTGTGAGATTTTTGGCACGCGAAGTAGTTGCTCTTGCGTTATCTAGGTGTATCTATATCTGTGATTGTTACCAAATAATTTACCTTGAATTCTTGATATTTCCCGTTGGTGTGGCACACAGCCACAGGTGTGGTACGATCCGCCCCCTATAATATTTGAGGGGTGCACTCTTGCACAGCTCTACAGCAGTAATCAACAACCGTCATCACATATAAACGTCCGTGGTGATTGCTCGTTGCATCTCTATCTCTCTCTAGGGCCCTTACCTTATAAGACCAGCCTTGAGCCTACCGCTGCAAGGCTCTTCCTCTTGTCATAAAGAGCATTGATCACCACGCTTGCCCAACACGGGTTGACCATTTCAGACGTCTGTTCAAACTTGTTTCAAATTGATGTTATTTCAAGTTAAACAAATATCAACTTTATTGCAATGGCAATTAAGTTGATTTCAGAGTGACTAGTACTATTGAAAAAGTTATAAAAATGTTGGAAGTTGTAGCGTAAACTGAACTTTATTTTGTAGGTTTTAAAGTTATTTTTCCATAAACTTATTTTTTTATATTTTTGGCAAATAAATCGCGAATGCAGATTATGTTAACTATAAGTCCAGCGGTGCTATTCTGTAAAAAGATCACCGTGATAACTTAGGTGAAGTGAGTTTAAAGTGAGCTGTCCTTCCACCTGATGCTAGAGATTGACAATATTGACAGGTCACTTTAAGCTCACTTCACCTAAGTTTACACGGTGAGATTTTTAAAGAATAGCATTACAGGTTTTGCTCACGATGTCTTCCTTGACAGATGTCAATCAATCATGTCCATGATAAACTCAGAAAGTATACTTACCTAACCTTACCTATGTGAATTAAAACAGTAAGGTACATTGGAACTTGCCAGGATTTGGTACCCACAAACAAGCTCGAGCATGAGAGGGCTTTACCACTGGGTCATAACAACATTACCTTGTGCACTGAGACAATTACAGGCTGCCACAGTAAGTGGTAAACTCACCTAAATACTGACTATGCCCGTCACTGTACCTACCTGAGTATGAAACCTAGTTGTAAAGATTCCTCATACTTAGGACGTACGCCTCTTAAAGAACCAGATCCTCGACTGGCGGTGTTGTCTCTTATTGTAGTTCCTGAGTGATTGAACAGGACCGCCCACGCATGCGTACCTAAGCGCTGGCAAGTCACTTACCTACTATTAAACTTAATGTTTTACAAGTAGTTTGATTTACTTAGTAGTTTGTGTTTTGAATAAAATATAGCCGAAATAGGAACCTATTTGGTACATACGTTTTTCACTAAGCCCGAATTTCACTAAAGTCCTATTATACAATGTGTAACACAATTAACGCAAAACCTCATACACCTCAATTAGATTATTGAATTAAAAGCCAAAACTATTTTTTCTAAAGCTAACTATTATTATCAAGAAAATCGTGTTGATCCTAGCATTACTTTATGCATTCAAAATTGAGTCTTATTACCGTAAAATAAGACTTAATTTTCTTTGGCTCAATCGGCGGATAGTGCCTATGGCAAAATACATAATTTTTGAAAAAAAATATTTTTCCTATAATAAAAGTTACTGAAATCGATTCAGTAGTCAATTATGAACAAACTATTTTCAGGTTTTGCGCATTTAACGTTACACGTTTTATATAAATATATGTCAACCGGTCTACAAAGTGCTTTGTCGACTTCCACGCGGATGGAGTTGCGGGAATAGCTAGGTTAACACAGCAGCACTAAGCTTCCACTAATAAAATTAATATAGATGCGGGCGCGTTTTAAAACCAATCGCGGTTTTCTACAGCTTCCCCACGAATAAACGTCAACAGCACTTTCTCGGTACTTCTATAGTATTTCTGTTGTAGGTAATTGTAAACAATTATACCCAAGTAACACTTGAAAAGATAGTAAAAGTTGTGGCAAAGTGTGTCAAACATCGCGCCTGTGCTCGCTGACCGACGAAAAACAAACATTATTATTGCAACTCAAAAAAAGTCGCACGATAGCGTACTCCTAAACCTATAAAATACGACAGACCATTTACAACCTTATTTAGCAGTTTCCAAAGTGTAATTTCAAGCGACTGAGATCAAATGAAGCGGTTTAAAAATCGTACGAATTTGAACTCACGCGCCGAAAAGCCGCGCACCGTTTTGAATTCATTGATCATTCGTCTTTAACGCTTTAATCGACCTTAAAATAAAAATAACAAGTCATACTTTCCTTTAAACAGAAAACGCCGCGGCAAACGTAACTCTAATACGTCACATGAAGGTATAATTTTCTTTGAAAAGCAGTGTCCAAAATATCTAGGTTCCAATCCGGTTGATTTGGGAATGTGTGTCGCGGAAGTGGGCTGCGAAGAGTAGAGGGCAGGTGAAAGGGGGGGAGAGGAGGGGGGGGGGAGAACATGCTGAGATTATGCACATCTGTATAATGGTCGCTGGCTGTTAAAATTGGCACACTTTGACCACTGAGCATGAGCCTTTTCTAGGCTATATGGAATGTTTATTCAATTGGAAGATCTGGGATTGAAGACTACATGTAGGTATGGATGCATAGAATTCTAGATTTTAGGTTATTGTGTTGTTCGAGTTTAATTGATTTTGAATTCACTACAATCTTCATTTACCTTCAGTAAGTACCTACTATCAGTAATTACTAGGTACCCACGTACGGACTTACCTACGTATTCGGTAATTATCATTAGCAATCGGTTAGGCTATAAACGTATTGCCTACCCCGTAATCTTCTAATATATAAAATTCTCGTGTCACAGTGTTAGTTACCATACTCCTCCGAAACGGCTTGACCGATTTTTATGAAATTTTAAATGCATAGATATTCAGTAGGTCTGAGAATCGGCTACTATTTTTTTTTTTTTTTTTGCAAAACGACGTTTGCGGGGTCAGCTAGTATGTAATAAATGTAATAAATACATAACATGAAATGCCTAGCTATAAATCTCTGAACGAAATAACCAATAACGAACAATAAATAATAGCGTATTTATAACTGACGTATAGGCAATGATATTATATACAATAAAGAGGTAGATAGGGCACTAGCGCGCGCAAATTGTTGCAGTCAAATTCAGACAATTGTCGTAATTTCGTTTAGTCGACATACTTCAAGCGCAGCACACTACAGATAGCTATCTCTTTCTATGTGATACGTTCCGTATTATCTGTCGCAGTCGTAGTTGAAAACCACTATCCCAACAACACAAAACGTCGCTCAGTATGAACGTAGCATATCTTTCCTTTATAATATCATTGCGTATAGGCGACTAAAATATTTTGGCTGTGACATGTAGCTAACAAAAATATCTGACAGATCAGTTAACCGCAAGATAAACAGAGATTGTGAATGAAACAAACTATGGGTCTCTTACACTACGCTTATACGCTACAAAGTATCTTGCCTTACTTTGTCAATAATTATAAAGTAAGAACTCACTTCTGTTCGCCGCCAACCTACAGCCCGCGGCTTACAGTCACCTCATTCTGCCATCGTCGTGGGAACACCTAATACCAGCGTTACACCTCGTTGTCCGCCTCCTAGTCCACAGGAAGCATCATTCATTAATATAGAGTACATTAAGATTACGGATCTGATATAATCCGGAGGTGGTCTAAATGTAAAGCTGAACTTAATAAGTGCTGGTTTGTTTAACTCAGCTCATGTTCGATTCATTCGTGGATTATTGCTGTTCAGTTGTTGATAAGAGTGTATTATTACAAAAATCTTATATTTAACTGGTGAACGGTGTTTATAATTAGCCTGAATGATCCTGAAAATAGCTCGAATAACCAAAAATCCGATCTTTTGCAAGTAGTCCGAGGATTTTTCAAAAAGAGCCGATTTTTTCAATTATCCTACGACATTGTGTATTACTGATCTTATTACCTATTAGTACGTTACCATCATGGTCATTGTTCTGGGGCCCAAGTCTGCTATTTTTATAAATTCGTCATTCCAACACGATCCCATTGTCATTTTGCTAAAAGTTCGTAATCTGCTAAATTCATAATGGTCGATCATTGGTCGGACAATGGTCTAAGAAAAACTACTAGGTACTAATTTTCATGCTAGATTTCATTTAATATATATTTTTACATATTACGTATTAGTGTTTGCAATCTGAAGTACTAGTAAGAAGTTAGTTAGTAGGTAAATAGCAATAAACATTACATTTATTCATTTGTCATTATGTACGAGATTACCATTCGACATTTCTTTCAATGGATTGTCAGTGGCTGACCATTGGAAAGTCATAATAACGCCATTATATTAGTAGATTACAAAACTTGTCAAAACCAACAATTATGAAATCAATGATAAACCATTCTGACACTACTGCAATAGGTACCAGACTTGAGGCCCTGTTGTCTTGACTAACATACATAGGGATCGGAGTCGTCAAGTTTTCTGGTAAAGTCAGCAACTCAGCACTTCTTGCAATTCCAACATGATCATAGGCTAAACTGGAGAGGCCTTATCAATAACTAACAGCAAACTACGGTAGGTGTAATATTTAAAAACCGTCGGAATAAAGCCCTCTACATGTGGAACATTATAAATTCTTAAAGAGTAATCACACAGACAGACAGACAGCGAATAAAATTGTGAAACAAAACACTAAGCTTAAATGCTAATTACAACACATACATATTTATCATTCAAAATGAAATGTAAATATTCTAACAGTTCTGTACCTGTGGGTGTGCCTAATTAAACTATTGACCCCAATATTATATTCATTGTTACACTATTTTTATTTGGAGATGCTCAAACTCTGCTTAAGGTGGGCGGAGTTCATTCAGAGACTGACTAAACTCTGCGTTGCACTTAAGGAGATCATTTCATTACGGTATTTGGATTGGACTGAATGAGACATAACTTGCTGTGGAGCATACCGTCATGTCTTACAACCATAAATTTGGAGGCCAGTGCAGTGACAAACATTTACTGGACTTTCACGCATTAAAAACGTTATGCGGACTACTGGACTGGCACTATCTTTTTCTGCGGGAGAATTCGCGTGCTCCGTGTGGAGACATTATGCCCATGCAAAGCTAGTGGGGTTGTCTAAGACCGACCCCGATACAAATGCTGTATCCACTAGCAGAAGTAGTGCCATCAGTGGTTCGCAGAGCGAGCGGTGGCATGCTCCAGCGAAAGAGCCAAAACGTCTCCGACACACGATAACATTCTTGTCCCACAAAGGCTGAAAAGCTGAAACAGTTTTCAGCGCCTGACGTGTAAATTGACGTATTTTTAGTAGCCAATTTTTTAATCACGTCTAAACTTGTCTATGGATTATCTAATTTGACAGGACTAAACTAATATTTATCTTCTGTCCTTTTCTTAGTGAAATAGAAAGAAAAAGATGCACTGAACTTAAATATAGTTTAGTTTGTGAACAACAGAATGGGAGCCATTTTATCATTGTAGCCTTTTCGGCGCCTGCTGAATTCCCTAATTCATTTTTCACTTTTTCTTCATACGAAAAGATCTAGGTACTTCTTAAGCACACAATTCATCATACTTATTATTTGTATAATTTCTTAACATGAACTCATTTATTGCCCCTCTTCCCATTTTTCCACAGACTAAACATTCAAATACTTCCGGCTTTACTCCACAATCCCCACTCAACTTCTAGCTACTTATCCAGCTCGAATTCTGCGAGTCTCGTCTATCTGCGCCTACGCATAGCCCTTCCCCCACCCTCTCCGCCGAGAGAAATGGCGTGACCTTGTTTCTTGACCCACTGCCGACGTCGCTGCCGAGCACCGACGCACACAGGCGCACGCGCATACTCTCACACATACATAAACTTTGGTCGAAGCAAAAAGTCAATGGGGTTTGGTTATTGGGTTATTTTGTGACCTGAAAATTATGTTTTTTGGGAAATAGAATAAAGGTTACTTTGTGTGAAAGATTTAGCATTTTAACACGACCACGTGGTGCGCTTAAATGCAGGAAGTCGAAGGTCGTTTGAAAATGTTCTTAGGGGCCGCCAAATTTTGATTGGTACTAATCTTACAGATGGGCTTATGAAGTTAAAAGTTATGACAGCCGCTGCTCTAAGTCTGCCATTCTGTCTAGGCTCTAAATATTGAATAGAAGATTATGGTTAAATTTAATTATTTATTGCTCTTCCTCTTATAGAACCAAATGCTTTACCGTAGTTTTTCTTTTTGTGTTTTCGGGGTTATAAATTGGTCACCGATTCCCACATCCTCAACATAGCACTGGTTGGTTGTCAACATCAATTGCGAAAATATGGCCAGCTTTTGAAGATAACAAGGTCTGCCCTTTATCCCCCAAAATCCCTTTATCCAACAAAAGTTTCAGTCTACACTACAACTACAATTAAAATTGCGACAGCCATGAGCCATTATACGAGTAGTAGTACCTAAGGGACCATAGGTATCGTTTGGCATCCTTCTTATTTTGTAATGAAAAAATGTATTTACTTAATTTTTACGAGTAATGAAATGCTAATTATGTGCAAGGAGTGTAAAATTGTTGTTTTTTGGAAATTAATTTTACGTTGTCAAGGTAGGTAAGACAAGTTTTTTTTTCAATTTAAAATTTTTGAGGATGAAGCGCCAGGGAAGCCCGCGAAACAATTACTATTTCATGAAATATCAATCAGTATGAGTACATGAATTTAGAGGGCTTGATGATTATAATTCTTTAAATATATACGAGTACTTGTTACGCTTGCGAATCATAAGTATTTTGTTCAACATTATCCTGAGACTGACCTGAAATTTTCATAAAACGTAAGAAAATTTGGATTTCGCGTGCCACCTAACGCATAAGTGATGCGGTAAAAATGCACTGCAGAAATAAAGTAAGTACTTAATAAGTTTTTAACAAAAATCATGACCGGTTTATCGCAAAAAATCTTTACCAGAATAAAAAAAAATACCTATCTATATAAAAATACTTAAAAAATACCTATAAAAAATAGCCACGAAAACCCCGAAGGGCAACTGCTGACAGAAATAAAAACTTAAAACTATGAAGTGACAGTGGGTTTTTAACGCGCCTAAAAATTATTTACTTTAAAAAGCCTGTTAAAAAATATAGAATCTAGGGTAAGAGCGAGCGAAGCAAACTCGGGCACCATTGGGCACCTAGCTCGTAGGTACGTAAGGTTTGAAAGGCTTAGATTATGGCCAGATTCCAAAACCTAAAACGAGTTTAAGCTTACCGAACTTACCTTATCGAATTATGACGAAAACGTCATAATTCGATAAGGTAAGTTCTCTTTCTATGTGATGGTTAAGAGCAAACAGAGACTATTCAAGGTAGGGTGCTAAAATTTTAGGCTCGCTTCGCTCGCTCTTGCGATTTACATTGTTTAGATTCTTGAGCTTTTCTTTCTAAGTCGACAAAGCAAGTAGTTCCTAGTCCTTTTGGAACGATCGAAAGAAAATCGTACCTATCCGAGTGTGCAAAATTTTAGAGCTCGCTCCGCTCGCTCGCCCCACCCTACATACTTTACCGTTCTGTTACATACAACCAATTTGGCAGCATTATTAAATAACGACCCCAGACATGTAAAGGCTAAGTCCTTTGAATAACATAATTAATGCGCAGCTGGAGATGTACAGACGCAAGCACATCAAACTACCCGGAACTGTCAAATTTTTTCAATCAACCTTGGACCTTATACTGTAGCGATAAAGTTGAAAATCTTTTAAAGAAATTTGACAGATTCTAGCAGCTTGATGTGCTGGCGTCTGTCATCGGATGCACGATTTTCTGAAGATATCGCAAATGACCCTGATCTCTGGCCACAAATAATACCCAATAAATTAAATGATACCATTTCAGGTTAAAATACCTATCTGCATATCCTGGTAATAGCCCTTAGTGGTCAAAATAGACATTCAAGGTTTACATTAATTCACAAAATGCTGAAAATTGGTATGAAGGTTGGGAACAGCATTAAAAATAAATTTTCAAAAGTCCTCATCGATCCGAAGCGTTCAAAAAATTTTATACAAGCTCAAATATTGCAAAAATCGGTTTTTTGCATTTTTCAGCTAAACGGTAAGAATCACTATTCCGGAGATATAGCGATGAGTTGTGTTTTTTTAACCTTAATTATATTTTTATTTTTTAAATTTTCATGTAATTTTACGCGGGATTACGCAACGCCTCTAACGATACCACATACCTACATTGATATTGGTTAAGCCGTTTAGAAGTTATGGTGGAATAAAGAAACCCACAAACATACATAAACCCTAAAAACAACACTAATTTTTTGGACAGGCGTGTAAAAACAAAAATGTTGTTTTTTTTTTGTTGGCAAGGGGGCGCAGGCTGATTTTCGCACCCCGGCGCCCAATATGGTTAAGACGGCCCTGATAAAGTACCTTGATGAATAAGCTTTTGTTTTTTTTCCTGTGCCTTGAATCCGTCTAGTGTTAATTAGTGTTATTGGGTATTTTCGTTTCCGTTAGGGGTTGGACCCGATTGATAGCAACAGACTTGCCCTATACCACACGTGGCATGGTAACCGATGAAATGTGGGTGAAATAAGTAGGTACTGTAGTCGCCTGTTCCTACAACTTCGGGGATACATTTATAGGCGAGATGTGTTATGTTTACCATTTCTGAAGGAAGTTTTTACTTTTTATTACTTTTTATTTTTATTACTGCCTTTCTTGTTAATAAATACAAAACCAAAGGCACCATAAACTTTCATCAATGTAGTACATAGCACTAAAAAAAAAAAACAATCGCATCGTCCACACCACACCCTATGTGTGTAGCTCCCTAACCGGACACAACGTACACTTCAGCCCAATTCCTAAAGTAATTAAAGCAGAGGTAGCAGTGCCGTCCTGTGCCGACAAAGGGCGAACACACTGCAATACCAATGACTTGACCATCTGTTAGCCATTCAGCGGTTCATTGCAATTCGCAATCGATACAGCCTAACGTGTTAACTAGACAAATAGATATAGTCACACCTAGCAGGGTTGGTAAACCTAGAGCAAGCGTGTTGTGAGAAGTTTATACAAAAATATAATATTATCCATCAATCGATATTTACACCGGTATAGATTACTTACATAAAAGTATTCAATTCTGATCATAACAAAATAAAATTTCAGAAGTGTTCTCATAACTGCTGAAGATTGATTTTGCTTATTTAGTATGGCTATTCCGCGGTATCTATGATTGAGTGCAAAAAGACCAAAAACGAGTTGATGGTGTTCATACAATAGACATTCGCCACCCCTGATCTATGAACTCATGCGCACGTGTCCTTCATTGAGTGTGAGGGTGTGTGTGTATGTGCGACGCGTGTCAGGAAAGCTGCCTATGTGAATGACTGAGACATTACAGCTTAATAACAGATCAGCTACAAGAAGGCGATCGGGGGCTGACAATTTGTCAGCTATATAATTTGCAGTTTTTGTTTAATTATAACATGGAGTATTAATGAAATGAGTGTTACCTATAACGGGTGTTACAGTTACCTGGTAGCTGATACATATTTCTTATGTTCTATAATCTATGAAGACGTAATATTATAACATCACGCCCCTATAAAGGTTTCCAATAGTGTTTGTTATACCCACAACTCCTCAGTCATCATGAGTCCCGTGTAACAGGAACTAGCCCATAACCATTACCTGGACCCAAATCCAGACTGCGTATGATTTTGAGGACTTCCCATTAAAATAACTTAAAAACACTGCCAGCCCGGGAATCTAACTCATCCCTCACAGTTTGCAGTTGAGTTCGTCATCAATAGATGATGAGGAGTTATTCTATGGTCTTTAAAGAGTAACTGAGTCGTTTTATAACCAACACATGGTGTACCCTGGCTGTGGCCACAGCTTGGATATCTAATTCTATTCTCTCCATTTTTCGCGGCTGGTGTCTATTATGGTTCATTCTTCAACCGTATTTATTTCTGTAAGACCTGCAGAATATTTAACCAGGGCTAGATATCTCTGTTTGTTAGATTTGTCTGTAAAATAACTACGTTTAAAAAGTAATGTCCATCTTTTCTAGTATTTTTTAAAATTTAATTTCTCTATAAACTTATTGCTGTATGTATAGAAAATTTCCATTCTTGCTCGCTATACATTTTCCAGATTATACCTAAGTATACATTACACCGATAGATAAGAGCTAGTCTCATTATTTTCTTACTCTGTGCAAAGGAAAGTTAAGTATAGCATATCATGAGCTTAGTGCATGCTGTCTCATTATTGTGTAGGCTCAATCAGGCCTAAACACCGCGACTATGTTAGTGGAATCGTTGCTATCCTAAGATAGTATAAATTGTGCCCGTGGCTGATTTATTTGTAGCGGATTAGATAGCTAGACTGATTTCTTTATGATTTATTATGATTAAAATTACTTACATTAGTTTTCTGCTCTTGATCTTGGTTTTCTTACCTTGAGTAAGAATGATATCAATCTGTAATATTGTCCCATTGCTTTATAAAGACTTATACAGAGAAGAAATAAGCTTGATCAACATTCTAAGCGAACCAGAACATTTCTGCCAGAAGTGTTCAATTTACCATGGTCGTTTTGTTATTTTTCTGTCTTGAAGGTGGATTATTTCAGGTTGATAAGTAAAATATACACACAAGTAAAGAGTATTAACACTATTTAACATTGAATATACTTGAAATTCACTATCAAGCGAATACAAGAAAATAAGTATTTTTAAATTCATCAACCAAATCTAAAACAAATCTTAAAAATGTATGAGTCTATATTTAGTATTCGCGAAGGTTGATCACCGTTGCAGGTACCGTTGTAATGTGACCTCGCAGGTGATCATTTTGGGCAGCATCGTCATCGGTGATATCAGTTCGGTTCTGATGTAAAAATAGCGGCGTTTTTTGTAAAGCTATTGATGAGTTTTCTAGGTCAAACTGGATTGACATCAAATCTAGTTCATTTTGAAATTTATTGAATGCTCGAGTGTGACGATTATTTTACCAGTTGAGAAAAGTGATGATGCACGTTTCCCTCCTTCGACTCCTTCATCACCATCAGCCTATAGCAGGCGGCTTCTGGACGTAGGTCTCAGCTTTCGCACGCCATTTTTCTCGGCTTTTCTTAATAAGTTGCTGCTAGCCAAAATCTTTACCCTTCTCCATTTACCCATAGCGTGGGCCCATAAGGTAATTTCTATTGCCTTTCATCCTAGCTATTGTGATGAAAGAATTGCTATATAAAATCAATGTTGCAGCCAAGGTCCATTTGATCGGGTTCACGAAATGTAAAGAAATCCCATCCCCTAAACAAAAAAGTGATATTCTATCATCAGAAAAATTGAATAGAATTTAGAAATGGATCATCAGTTCCAATAAATTATATCAGTTGTAAATAAAATGTTGCTTACTTGGTTGCTAAGCTAGAGTGGTTCGTGGGAACTTCCATTCTTTAATTTTTATCGGTATAAACGCGTTGCTTTTTAACGCGTAAGTAACGACCAAGTGATCTTTCACCAATATTGGTTGTTATTAATTTAGTAAAAGTATATATTTTTACATAATATTTTTGAGTAATTCATCAACTCATCCTACATACCTATGGCCCATTATAGGAAGACTAAATGGGTCGTAGGCATATGGGACAATTTGACGAATTACTCAATTTTTTATTGCTTTTACAATTTAGGTCTTTGTGTGATTGTAAGGTTGGTCAGAAATGAGATTAAATATTGATGCAACGTCTTTAAACATTCAAAAACTGTTTTAGGTTATACGGATTATAGGGATTACCATAATCACTGCTCTTGGTAAAGATTTAAAAGATTACAGGTGGATATGAGTGGCCATCTTCTTTAACACATCCAAAGATGGGGCAGTAACTGTAAGCTGATAATGTTTATCAATAACGTGACGTTTGCAAGATGTATGAACGTGGATGAAATGAAATAGTATGTGTGTGTGTGTGTATGCAGCCTGTCATGTCGCTCCGTACTTTGTGCTATCTCCATGAGAAAACACTCGTCTATGTGGTTGTGGTGTTAACATCGTCCAGTAACTAAGGAGTTATTCGGACGTGATTTGCCTCAACATGCCTACTGCTAAGTGTGCCGCGTCGAGAGTGAACACGGGTACTGTTATTTGACGGCCTGACTTTTACTTTTGTCGCCCCCCCTTCCCTTCCCCCCTCCCCGTGTGGGAGATACAAGAAAATGCTTTAGGCACACTGTATGTAAACATAGTTTGCCTTTGACTTTGAAAAATGGTGGCATTGGTAAATGGATCTGTTTTTATTTAGCATACCCATAATATTTGTGAAGCTTTTTCCCTGTATGAGTAATCTTAATGCAATTTTTTCGGTCAATCGATGAATCTTCTTCGCCTTGCCAATCACAGTCCGGTGCAGTAGGTACTGTGGCGCCAATTTGCATGCCAGTGCATCTAGCTGATCTCCACGAGGACTTCATCTCCACTCCAAGATCCATCAAACAAAAGTATACAAGAGTCGTACTTGTTAAAATAATAATGATTTTACCTATTTATGTAAACGAAAATTAGGTTAAACTTGCGATAGCCATATGAACTAGTCACAGAGTCACGCCTGTGTTCCCTTTAGAGGAAGCGAGAGGTACCATAGAACAGCTAAAGGACATGTCCAGTCTCTGCCCTCTGGTAATTCTGGTATAGATAATGTTCACGATTTAAGGTTTTACATTAAGATTTAAAAATTTAGATCTAAATTACTATGGATTTATTAATTCAGTATTACTTGCGTAACATAATTCTCAAAAAAACAGTACTCAATCGTAGCTTCCGCTTTGTTATTTTTAACAGGAAGTAGTTACTTACTAAATTTTTTTTAATAACACTTAGTAAGTATTTAATAGATAAACAATAAGTGCCTTACATTTTTGTTATACAAATACAAATATCCAAAAGAACTGAAGAATATGATCTCAGACTAACAAAATATTAAACGTTTCATTAACCTCACAAAGGCATATCACTAATTAGTACCTGTATTCGCTCACTGATGGCGTAATACTAAAAAACTAAGAAAAATCCCCAGCATATAAACCTTATTTTGATCAGTTTCTGCAAGATCCTGACTCCTGCAACTTACTAATTGATAAACTATAAAATACGACGATTATAATAATATAACAATCATTACTGAACATTTTCTTTGACTACCTAGGCAATCGCCCATTGTTCCACCAGACATGTCCTTTCACTAGTTATGCACACCTGCTGCTACTATATCAGTGGTGTACAAAAGTTTTAGTTTAAATTAACCAAATCAACTTACTGATGTTATAAAGGATATTTCGAATATACTCTGACTTCATGTTCCCTTTTACATATAATGCCAATAGAATAGAATAATATTGTCACACGTGAGCGAAGCACAGCTAGTTTTTAATAAACTCAAACTGTTTTATACTTGGGGTCGAACCTAGGCCAGGATCCCCTGCTCAGCAGTGGTGCTTACAAAGACTAGACCAACCAAGCAGTCAGTAAACCAGATGGCAGCTTCCATTTACGATTATTATTAGTGTAAATGAGTGCGCTGTCCACTTATTTACGATTACTCTAAGATATATTAGTAATACTGGTAACTTGTTCATACCAGTACTGGCTTCATTAATACTATGCATAGATTAGCGAGTCCGAAGATGATAACCGCTGATTCTATTTCTTTCATAAGTATTTATTTTTTAAGTAGTCAATCCTATACTTCTTTCAATCTTTTAAAATTAGATGACAATGAACAAACTCAGAGATCATGACTTCTTCAGTTTACCTATACCTATCTCATTTTCTCAATATCCCTGAAAATATAAATTTGGGAAACAAATAAGAAATTGGGTATCTTGTAATCTATCCTAATATTATAAAGAGGAAAGATTTGTATGTATGTTTGTAACGAATTGGCTCAAAAAGTACTAGACCGATTTTAAAAATTCTTTCATCATTTGAATGCTACATTATCACTAAAAAATATAGGCTTTTTTATTCCATCCGTGCGATGCCGGGACGGGCCGCTAGTTCAGAATAAAATACAGTTAATTTTATGGTTGGCACAAATAAATAGTTTTATTATAGAATACATAAATATTGCACCAAAGCTTTAGATCCATACCATACCTATTTTATTATTTGTTTCATATTAATAATTTTCATCTCATTTACCTCGCCATCAGCAACCCACCATAGGCTAAGTAAAGCCCCGTCATAGTTCAGCTGCGTCGCGGATGCAGCGCCGGCGGATCGGTGTCACCGGCACACTTTCACGGGCCGGGCCGTGCCGGGCCGCAGCCGGCCCGTACCCCGCAGCCCCCCCGTCCCCCCGCACAGCTTCCGGAAACCACGTTTAAGGTCGCTTGGTCAAGGTTATGGTTCGCCTTTAGGTCATGTGGGGATTTTTTGGTGGTTACGAGTATTAATATTTTTATCTCAGGTGTCCTACTTTTTTTTTATGGTTCGATGTTATAAAGGACCCTTGAACTTGTCAAAAGGTGGTTACTGATAAAGAGATAAATCATCATTCTCCTCTTATCCCAAATTTTGTTCGGGGACAGCGCAGAAACCTCGACATCTTCAATCTCAAACCACCTCCACATCGACCACGCATTGTTCTTGCCGCGCCCAATTGGAGCGCACTGCATCATCTGGTGTGGATCTGGCTTATTAGCCGTCATCTCAGAAGTCCCTTTTTGCCTATCATATACCATTCATCGCTTCTTTGGTTTTCATAACAAAGAATTATAAGTGAAATTGAATCCTGTCATATAGTCGAAAATCCATAAGCTACCTGACATGGCGATGTGTTGAGAACATCGTGCTTTTGAGTTCAAAAAGTCTTTCGAGCTTGTCACGAAATATCATGTGCCTAAGTAAGTCATAACTTTTAGAGCGTGTCGCATTTACTATACGCTCCAAAATGAATTTGGTTGGCAATTTTTTTGGCAATTGAGGGAAATAGGTTGTTTTGAGTTTTACTGTTCTTGTGTTTTTTATTTCACTCTTTATGATAGAGATGCTTGCCCGTTTTTCTCCACGGGAGGGTAAACTTTAGTAAAGTATTAAGTAAATCGTATA